>JAUMJJ010000079.1:34710000-35310000 GCA_033556795.1 Tapera naevia | reverse complement strand
AGCAAGGACATCCTCAGCCAGATGATGTTGCTCAGAGCCCCATGGAACCTGGCCTTGAAATTTTCCAAGATGGGGCAGGATTATTTTGCATCCTGGCAGCCTAGCTTAGAGGCCAGGAAGAAGCAGCAGGACATGGAAAGCAGAGATCCCAGGTCAGGGAAAAAGCCATAGAGATGCTGAGCTTGCTGGTGTAGATGTGGTCACAGTAAACCTGAAAGCCATGTGCTGCACAGATGGACCATCTGCCTGGACATAAATAGTTAAAAGCCTTACATTAGCTTTTACTGAACTTTGCTGAGAATCAAGACACTTCTGTTCATGACCAAAGCCAGGCTAAACTGGGCAAGTTGCATCTAGACCTAAGGTTGTAAATTGATGTGATCCTCATCTGAATCCAAAGGATTCTGAATTCCAAAGGACTTCGTAAGTCTTTGCACTGTGTGGTATTTGTGAGATAGATTTCCCCATTGCAGCAAGCTGTAACCAGAGCCACAAAGAAGTCTTCACCATGGCATCATGTACAAATTTTATTCTACTGAGCACTGCCTTAATATCCCCATGTGCATGTCCACCCATGTGGACATAGAATCATAGAATGGGTTGGGTTGGGTTGGAAGGGACCTTCAAGCCCATCCAGTTCCAGCACCTCCCACTAGACCAGGCTGCTCAAGCCTCCATCCAACCTGGCCTTGAACCCCTCCAGGGAGGGAGCATGAGTAGAATGGCTCAGACATTTCTCCAGTGACCATCCTACTCACAGCAGATGCCAAATTTGTGGATCACTGACCATATTCCTATCATAACTCAATGGAACAACAAAGCTCCTGAGGATTTGTACTTTAGAAACAAATCCATTCACTTAAAAAGAAAAATCTATTGTGTACCAATTCCCTAGAGGTTCTGCAGACAAATATATGGATTGACTGTGAATTAACACTAACAGGATCTCTAATTGACTTATAGTTCTATTTAGTCATAAACATTAGCATTAATGGATGTTCATGGGGTACAAGTGCTAAAGAACAAACACCAGAGATGGCCTATGTGTTATTTTTTTTCTGTGCTACATTTCTTCCATGACCCCATGAACCACAATTGATGGCTAATTCCTTGCTTTCTTAAGCATCTTTTGTTAGGCTCTGATGCAATGGTAGCTTGAACAATAATTAGAGTATAAGGGACTTACAAAGCAAATGCCTCTTCAGTGTCTTGCCTGTCCAGGCAAAATTCAGTAAATGGCCCAATTATATTTCAGAGAGTTTCTGCAAAGGAGGTCTGTGGGGGTAGCTCAGTGCTGTGGTGATTAGGACAGAGTGTGTTCAGCTGGAAGTCACAGTTCATGTACAGTTCAGGTCAGCAGCAGATGAAGGGGGGCATGGACCCTGGCCTGACTTTCAGGAGAAGGAGTCATTGTGGGGCCACAAACAAGCAATGTGATGGTTCCAGCTCAGCTTCACTGTGCCCTACACCGTGCCCCGCTGCAGGGCTGATCGTGAGTCATGGGCTGAAGGTATCTACCCCCTGCTACCAACTGAAGGAGGAGGTGATCTTGACCATCTCTGATCAATGTTTGAAACGATGCTAGGATTCATCTAAGGCTCTGGGGCTTAATTTCTTTGGTTCTGTGAAAAAGGCAGAGAAGAACCTCTATGTCCTGCCCACTCATAGTGTCAGCAGGCTGTAAAGGGCAAATGCCCTTTCCAGCACCTGGGATGCTCAGGATTCTCACCTCTCGTAGGTGTGGTGATAGCCCCCTGGGTGCAATTTATCTGGCCAGACACAAATGTCTTTCCTACAGCCATCTACATCTGCTGAATCATCTTTCCATCAACAGGGAGAAAAAAAAGTGCTCTGACATGTGATTCATTGAGATGGTTTTGTCCATATTTTTTAAAATCCATACATGAGTGATTATTGTTCCCCATTAATGAATAGCAAGTCCAAGGTGTCTATAACACAGGGCTCTGAGACATGAAAGTTGCCTGCATCTAACATAACATCTTAGAGCAAGTCCAGAGGAGGCCATGAAGATGATCCAAGGGCTGGAGCACCTCTCACGTGAGGACAGGATGAGACAGTTGGGGTTGTTCAGCCTTCAGAAGAGAAGGCTGTGGGAAGACCTTAGAGCAGTCTCCCAGTGCTGAAAGGTGCTCCAGGAAATCTGGGGAGGAGCTCTTGGTGAGGGAGTGCAGGGTTGGGACAAAGGGTAATGTCTTTAAGCTGAAAGGGAGGAGATTTAGGATAGATATTAAGAACAATTTTTTTTTCCTTTGAGGGTGGGGAGGCCCTGGCTCAGGTTGCCCAGGGAAGCTGTGGCTGCCCCATCCCTGGAGGTGTTCAAGGCCAGGTAGGATGGGGCTTTGAGCACCCTGTTCCAGTGAGAGGTGTCCCTGCCCATGGCAGGGGAGTTGGAGCTGAATGATCTCTAAGGTTTCTTCCAACCCAAACCATTCCATGATTCTATGATGTAAGTCTCTAGTGCCATTTTAGATATCCCAGGCTATCTCCCTGGCATCCTTCTGCATGTCAGACAAAGGTCTCCTGAGGGCCAGGAGTCGAAGGAAACCACATTTCAGTTCAAAGTTAATATCGAAGAGAAAGACCCACTCTCCATCCTTGTGATGAATTCACCATCAATGATCTATTGCTAACATGATGAGTTGTTTTTTTTTTCCTAAGGGATCACAATAGTTTAAATAGGAAATTATCCTGGGAAGCCCCAGAACAAAGCAGTAGAAAGGTGTTTCTGTGTTTTCAGTCTCTTAAATTTGCTTCTGAAGGGTGCTTTGATGTGCAGCTCATAAGAATCAGAACACCTTTCCCATGTCCCATGGTTTTGTAGGGCTTTCATCATTTTAGCATTTTTATGATGTGGGCAGACAAGTGAACACATTCAGATTGTGGTGGCTTAATTCTCTGTTCTGTCAAAAACATTCCTATCACAAGCCTGGGATGCTGTTGACATTACAGGTCTCTTCTGCTTTCTTCCTGTGGGTGGTCACTCTTGGTCTCTTAAACTGAAGCTGTTTGGTTTGAAGCAAGTGGATCCACCATAGTGAGTGGAGCTGAACATCTCTGGGTCCTGCTGACCACAAAAACCTACCTTGTGCTTGCCCTTGGAGTGGGGCAATGGGTGCAATGACTCAGAGGAGCAACCTCTTGTTCAATTACAGTGAGTCAACACAGCTTTAAGGGAAAGGCATGACTCATGGGCACATTTAAATTCTTTGAAGGAGTCAACTAGCAGAGAGTGATCCAGCTGATGTAATGTGCTGAGATTTCTTCTAGTTAGATTTCTCACCAAAGGCTTATGGGGAAACTGAACTGGAGTGATGTAGAAGAGCTTTGGTTTGAAAGGGAGGCAACATGGAGGAAGGAGTTGACCAGCAAAAGGGCTCACAAGAGGAGTTGTGTTGGCATGTGTGCAAGGAATAGTTATTCCTTGGGTGGATGCTGAGATGACCAAGATGGCTGATGACACAGCGTTATTCAGAGTGGTCAAAATTAAAACTGGCAGAATCTCCTCATTTTATAGTGACTGGAGGTTAAAACAGCAAATGCAATTCACTGTTGATAAAGGAAAAGTAGGGAATGCAGGGAGAAGCTACTCCAGCTCTGTACACACATGATAATAGGCTCTGAATTGGCTATTACTGTGTAGGAAGATCTTGGAGCAACTCTGGATAGTCCTTCAAAAGCATCAGCACAAGGATAGGTGGAGGTCAAAAAGGTAACAAGGCGTTATGAATGGAACAGGTAGCAAAGCAAAGGCATGTTATGCCAGGGCACTAATCTTGGGAGCCTACATCTCCTGTGGTGTGCATGATTCCCATCCACCCCACCGGAGAAAGGAGGTCGTAGTTTTAGCAAAGCTGAAAGGGTGAACGGGGACACAGATTGGCTTCTTGAGGAAAGAGGAATAACAGAGCAGGACTCCGAGGCTTGTAAAAGAGATGTCTGGTGGGATTTGACACCAGATTCCTAAAGTCAGGAACAGCAAGGAGAGGACAGTCAGGAGCTGTCCTCTTGCCCCTGCTGTTCAAAACAGTGTGAAGGAGGGAGTGTCCGATGGCCGTATCAGGCAGCAGATTTAAAACAAAGAGAAGGAAGGGTTTTTTTTCATCAAATGATAATTAAACTATGGAAGTCTCCGACCAGGATGTTGTGGGTATTTATCCTAAGGGATAAATGGATTCGAAAAGCAATTAGATAACTTCCTGGATGAAGATCTCTCCAAGGCTATTAACCACTGTGATGTAAATGTAACTCTGTAAATACTTGTCCTGTTTCTCATTCTCCTTCCCTGAGTATTTGCTACAGATTACTGTCAGAGACATGAGTCTTGGCCACAAGGGTCTTTGGTCAGATGCGTTATAGCCACCCTTAAGTCCATGCAACCATAGTTACTAATGGACCCTGCTGACACCTGTGTGGATGGAGTAGAGTGGTCTTATTTTCCTGTTTTCCAGCAAGGGGATGGATCTGGAGAAAGGAGTCCAGGTACCCTGTGTTATCTGATTCAGTTTTGATATCTACATGCAGAAAATGGCCATAGCCTCCTTCCTTCCACCTTTCATAGGATCATAGACTCATAGAATTACCCAAGTTGGAAGGGACCCACAAGGATCATGGAGTCCAACTCCTGTCCCTACACAGGACACTCCCAACATTCACACCGTGTGACTGAGGGCATTGTCCAAATGCTTCTTGGGTGCTGCCAGACTTGGTGCTGGGGCTGCTTCCCTGGGAGCTGTTCCAGTGCTCCAGCACCCGCTGGGTGAAGAACCTCTTCCTAATATCCAATCTAAACCTCCCCTGGTGCATCTTCCTGCCATTCCCTCGGGTCCTGTCACTGGTCACCACCGAGAAGAGCTCAGCACCTCTTTCACCTCCTTCCCTTGTGAGAAGGCAGCAAAGAGCTCTGAGATCCCCTCTGAGTCCCCTCTTCTCCAGGCTGAACAGGCCAAGTGCCTTCAGCCTCTCCTCATACTTCCCCTCCAGACCCTTCCCCAGCTTTGTGGCCTCCTCTGGACACTCTCCAGTAGTTTGATGCCCTTTTTCTCCTGTGGCCCCCAAAAGTGCCCCCAGTGCTGGAGGTGGGGCCATCCCAGAGCAAATCAGAGCAGGACAATCCCCTCCATCACCCGGCTGGCGATGCTGTGCTTGATACACCTTGGTCACAGTGAAATAACTGAAGAAATGATGTTTGCAAAGGCTTTTCTTTCCTGCAGCCAGTGCAGCTCCTAACGGCAAGTTTTGTTATTCACATGCTGATTGTCTCCAATTTACACAGATCTTACCAACATGAAAATGAAACCTTGCAATGACTTGCAAGGATTGTGTATCCACCTAATGAGATCAGCTGGTTTACTCTCCCTCCCCCAGATCTTCTCCCACCTAAGAAGATTTATGTAGCTGAACGTTTGTTCTGATCAATTACCATGTTGCAGACATGAATACAAATACAAAAGGAAGGCGATTACACCCTTGATTCAAAGCCCAGTAAAATCAGCAGAAAGGCTCCTGATGTTCAACAAAAGGCTTTGGCCATGCTAAAAAGGATGAACCTTTTGATCAGCTTCAAGTTAACAAAGCCCCTTGTTACTTTGTGACAGTCTTTGTATCCCCTCCAGAACTATTTACCAGCAAATATATCATTGCTCTCACCTCTCCTAATGGGGGGATCAACATGCAGTTGTGGAAGGCATGAGTTCAGCACCAGACCTGATTTGATGTGGTTGCTTTTCACTCAACCCTCCTGTTAACAAGAAACATGCAACAGAAGCAAAGATGCTATTTTTAGAGGAATTTTTTTTTGTCCAAAAACTTGACACTGAGACTGAAAATCAGGAACAGCTCTCTGGTGTGTGTTGCTGACCAGAAGTATTTCACCCCCAGATATAGGAGGCTGAAAGCTGGGAGTAGCATTTAATAAGTTCTTCGATCTTCAGAGTCATTAACCTGCACGTTCATTAAATTAGTGCTACTGGAAACACCACAGAGCTGAGAAACCAGTGCTCAAAAACTCACTCCTCTCCAACCCTCTCCTACACAAGGATGGAAACCTTTGGGCTAATGTTTTTGAGAGTTTACGGTGGATACAGGGATATTCAGAAGTGTCCCAGACTGAGTTTATTTTCCGTACGTTTAGCTCTAAAAAAAAAACTGATTCATCTGAGCTGCTGATATAATTATGTGAGATTATCACATGGAGAGCATGATTTAGCCCACTTTGTGATAAAATTATCAAGTTAACTAGCTCAAGTTAGAAGAAATGATGTGTTAGAAGTTGCATCCATGAAGCAAACAACTCAGCCCATTTGGAAATGGATCTGAAGCAGGATTTTGGGTCTCAGGGCTTGTGGATTACAGAAATGGATTTGTAGCTGATGTTGGGTTTTCACAGCATCACCTAACTCCCTCTCTGCCTGGGTTTTAATTCACTTTCTGCAGCTGACAGTCCCCCTGGCCCTGCAGACAGCTCTCCCTTTCCTCACTGACTGGGCAGAGAATAAAATGAACATGGTTAAAGAGGCAAACAGGGAAAACCAGCTCTGATTTGAAAGGAAAATCACGCGATGCATAGTTTAGAAAGGGATTCCTGGCTCTGCCAGTGCCTTGTACAAATCACATCCCTCTTCTGCTGTGATTTTCTCAGCTATCAAATACAATAAGACTTTCCCCTTCAAGGGTAGTCCAAAGGTATCAGGAATTAACTGGTATTTAAGTGCAGTGGGAGAAATGTCCTTTGCAATTGCGAACAACCTCCAAACTGGACACTCTGAAACTGATGGTGAGCAGGGGTTCTGCTACTGCTGAAGATCCCTGTTTCTGGGAAATGCCTGCACGATGCATCCCAACCTATGAGGGATCATCAGCTGTGGCTGCATCACCAACTTGAGAATGGCTCCCACTCTCTCAACTTCATTTCTTATCATTGTGTAGGAGGCTCGAAGTGCCTTCTTTTTGCTACCAGGATGATACATTTGGCCTGCTCCTGCCCCAAGGGAATTAGCAGTTAAAGTTCCCATAATTTAATTGTACCTGCAGCTGAGATACTCATTCACTCAAACAGGATGTCTTCACCAAGGACATTGATAACGCATGGATGCAAGGTCACTGCAAGGTCACTTGTGTGATTCGCTCAAACCCTTGGCCGAAAGAACGTCAGGAAATATCTTCAGATCCCAAGTCTGAAGAGGGTCCAGCAGCACTGGCTGAGATGCAGATGTGTAGCTACAGTAACACCACTGCAATGCAAACAGTATTGAATTTACAGTTAGACTTGATGATCTTAAAAGGTCAACCTAAATGACTTGGTGATTCTATAGATGCTGAAGCAACATTTGCTCTGTTTAATTTTCCCTCCTGTATGCGTTGAACCAAGAAGAAAAACAGAAAAAAAAAAAAAGATAAACATATTATGAGTCTGGCCCCTCCATCTAATGAAGGGAGTAGGAATTCTGCCATAAACTTTTGCAGGTGCCAGTGAGTTGCACAGGGGATTACAGCCACTTCCTTGCTCATTAATTAATGTGTGTTAGCTCAGGGTAGCTGCTGGCGGAAGGGGGGTTCATACATTAATGACAAAGATATTTCCCAAAGTAACATAGAAAGAGGGAAGGACGACAGTTCCCAGGAAAGCTGCCTCGCTCAGGAAATGGGTTTGTATTGAATTTCTTATTTGCCACATGAAGTGCTGGAGATAGGATAGGAAAAAAAAAGATTCAACCCACTTGTGGAAGGAAACGGTTTTATTTAGAGCAGGGGCTGCACAGCACTTAAGCTGTACATAAACATCAGAAAAGTGCTGTACCTGGATTTCGTGCTGGTTTCTCTTCTCCCCCAGGCTGTGTTCAGAGATTGCACACAAAGGTCATACAGACAACTGGCTGTGCTCTTGGTGTTCAAGCTACAGCAGCCAACAGGAGGACCCTCCTCTTTGCAGGGTGGCTGCAATGGGCATTTGAAGGCTTGTGTGCACAGAGTGAAGGTTGTCCTTGCAGCAGAAGGCAAGCTTTCAGTGCAGTTAGTGTGGTTGCAAGAAGGATTTGTCAGGATTAATGTTCATCTTTTGTCCAGTTTCTGGATGCAAGTTCCCAAAGGTAACAGTGGCAGGTATCCAGCACCTTCATGCACCAGCTGTGCAGACCAGTCAAGGACTGAATAAACAGTCACAGCAAATGTCCTTTTCACTCCTGGATGTTGTCTCTTGGTGACAGGATTCAAGTATCCTCCTTGGGCCGTGGGAACATGTGGAAAAGGTTTAGAAGGGCAGGGCATTGTTCTGAGCCAGACCTTGTGACTGATTTCCTCCTCTTACCTTCTGTATCTGTTTATTGTGCAGGGATCTCAGGGCTGGGCTGTGAAATTTTGAGTCCAGATTTTCCTTCTTCCCTCAAATCCTCACCTATTTGGGACAGAGTTTGATTTTCCCATGCAACTGCTATAGGAGGCCTGAGGTTTGAACCTGCTGTAACATCCTCCTTATGCCATAGGTGGACAGCGGGGGACCTCTGGTTTGCAGCTACTGGAATACCATGAAGTGGTTCCAAGTTGGCATCGTCATCTGGGGACAAGATTGTGCACAAAAGCCAAATTATGAGATCATGACATCTGTTTACAGCTACCATCACTGGATTGAGACTGAGACAGCCATGAGGGGGAAACCTTTCTTCTTTGAAGGCATGGATAACGGTGCAAAAGATAAGGTGGTTCCTTCCATGGCTGGGGCACAGCTGGTGTTCGAGTATTGTCTCATTTTCTTTATCCCTTTCATTGCAATTCGATTACTCTAGAAAATATTTCTCAAAATGTAATAAAAGAACTACTGTCTCATGCTTGTTTTGCTGCTGGCTCATATAGTCACCTCTCAGGTCAACCTGCTTCATCTCACAGATGCCAAAATGAGATACCACAGGGCAACAACAGAGAGGAGGAATGAGAGAGCCAGGAAAGAGATAAAAGAGGATATAATCTTCTGGAAAACACACATTTTCCACACGGATGGTTCACATCAGGCCCAGTTATTTTCTAAGCTCAAAAGCAAAGTCAAGATGAGGCATGTGAAGCAGCTACTCCCCTTGGAAAGCTGAAACCTGAAGAAATGTCTTAGTTTACTCAGTTGCATGTTAGCTTAGTTGTTGTTAGGATAGATCTGGGTTAATGTATCTTACAGCTAATTATGTGCTGGACTAATGTATCTTCATCTTGCAGTTGGCCCAAGCTAAGAGCATCTTTAGGGACCACAGCAGCTGCTCAGCTGATATGTCAAGCTGCTGGGACATGGCTATGTATCAAATTCAGTATCTACTCAAGCTAGTAAAAGGGCAAGAAGTCTTTTGGACAGTGTTGGAAGGTGTGACATCATATAACTAATCAGTCTTACTTACATGGATTGCAGATGCTGGGTTTTGATTGTTAAAGGCAATAGAGAAAAATGTGGCTTGCTGAAGAGAACTGTTTCTATAAGATGCTGTCTATAGAAGTCCCTTGGCTTGCTAATTTGCCAAAATTAAGCCCTTGCAATTAAATAGTAAATCAGAAGCAAATAACATTAGTTTTTGTCTGATAGAAGCCTGCTACATGCATTGCTGAGAGGTCCATGTCCCAGCCTGAGCTGGTCCTGCATGCAGTGCATGGTCCTTTGTGGCTTCTCCAACATCAAAGTGCATTGCAAAATTCATTCTGGTCTTCACAAGGAAGTTGTTTTCCTTGGAAGTGATGTGGAAGGAAGCAAACAGCAAGGCCTCCTTCATGTCCCACCTTTGCAACAGCATAAAAGCACCTGTAATTTGCAGCAACGACAAAACTCAGTGAATGTGCAATGGGACAGAACCTCACAAATTGGTTTTAATTACCTTGATATTTCCTGGCTAGCTGGTGGAGAAGCCTTGTAAATGAGAATTAATTCATCTACCTTAAGCTAATGCAAACCCATCTTGGCATAAAAGTCAGACTTTATTTTCTGTGTTATCTGAGCAGAAAATAATACTTAATTATTATTAGTTCTGAGTAATGCTTATGAAAATTGCTCCACATTAATTTCACATGGCTGACTGGCTAATGGATGCATAAGGGTCTTGTAACCCTTTGCAAAAAGACTAATAAAAGCTAAAAACAAGGGGAATATATTACTTTAGCAGCTATTAGTAGTAGACAGTGTCTGCTGGCATTAATACCTATATTTATTTTCCTTTCTATTAATAATATATCAACAGATTCTAGAAGCTGTGGTAGGGGCTGGACATCAGGAAATATATTTCCTAATGCTGTGATCTATTCAGCTACAGAATTGTTTTCCCCAAAGGAAATGAGAGATGTCCTCCTGCTTGAATTATTTCAATGTATGGATTGTAGAAAGTACTCTTGCTCTACAGCACATGGCATGGAAAAAGCCTGCACTTGCAGGGAACTGCAAAAGGACCCAGTAGGTCTTTTTCCATTGGTAGCATTTGCAAACTGGTAATGGTCTGAGTTAAATGATGGTGATGCTACACAGTGGTTACAGCAGGGCACTGTTGGTATGGGGTTTGATCCATTCTGCTGCTCATTTACTCAACAGCCTTGGGGAAAGAAAGTTTGTGCCTGGCGCCTCAGTTCCCCTACTTGTAAACTGAGAAAATGAAATTGCTGTATGGAAACAGTAATTCTGCAAATAAAGACCAGCTCTGAGGCTGCAAAGTTATAAAAAATGGCAAAGAGAATTCACTAAAGTGAATTTATTTTGGCTACTTCACACACTGTTCCATAATTAGGTTAAGAAAGGAAATGTTTAATATTTCTATGCTGTGAGTATATCTGATGAAGGAAGGGCATGGATCTGTTGCAGCGAGTCCAGAGGAGGCCATGAAGATGATCAGAGGGCTGGAGCACCTCTGCTATGAGAACAGGATGAGAGAGTTGGGGTTGTTCAGCCTGGAGGAGAGAAGGCTCCAGGGAGACTTTAGAGCAGCCTCCCAGGGCTGAAAGGGGCTCCAGGAAAGCTGGGGAGGGGCTCTTGATCAGGGAGTGCAGGAACGGGACAAAGCAGACTGGTTTCCAGTTGAAAGAGGGAACATTTAGATGAGATCTTAGGAAGAAATGTTTTCCTTTGAGAGTGGGGAGGCCCTGGCCCAGGTTACCCAGGGAAGTGGTGGCTACCCCATCCCTGAAGGTGTTCAAGGCCAGGTTGGATGGGGCTTTGAGCAACCTGATCCAGTGGGAGGTGTCCCTGCCCATGGCAGGGGGATTGGAACTGGATGGGCTTTAAGGTCCCTTCCAACCCAAACCATTCCATGATTCTATGAAAACCTGGTGAGGCTGTATTTTTTTTTGAAGGTATTTGTGTTTTGAGACAGCCCATCACTTTGATTAAGGATTTGCTGGGAATGTGTTGGAATCACACAAATCCAAAATATAATATGTTGCCATTACCCTTTCAATTAATTTTCTAAGCTTTATAACATTGGTGTACTATGTTTCTGAGGGAACTGGGGTTGTTTAGCCCAGAAAGAGGAGGCTGAGGAGAGACCTCATCACTGTCTACGGCTGCCTGAAAGGAGCTTGTGGCAGAGCAAGTGTTGATCTCTTCTCTCAAGTGACAGGAGATAGGACAAGGGGAAATGGCCATAAACTGCACCAGGGGAGGTTCAGACTGGATATTAGGAAGAATTTCTTTACCAAAAGGGTGGTCAGGCACTGGAACAGCTGCCCAGGGAGGGGGTGGAGTCACCATCCCTGGAGGGGTTTAAAAAATGGGTAGATGGGTTTCTGAGGGACATGGTTTAGCAAGGGATGGGTACAGTTGGACTTGATGATCTCAAAGGTCTTTTCCAGCCAGAAGATTCTATGGTTCTATGATCCTGGGCACCTCTGTGTCCCTCTGAAGAGAAGGCAGAAGGCACGCGTGGCTGTGACCGTGACCATGGACATCCATTTGTCATTTCATATGCAATACATGGAGTGTTCTGACCTTGTGTCTGTGTCTTTATCTGCTTGGCTTCAATGCAGGCAAAATGTCAGAGGGTTTATTTCTCTCTGATATTTTTTGGTGCCTACCAGGTGGCGAGTGAAAAAGCACCTGCAGATATGATAAAAATCATTGGTCAGCTCTTTAGCTGTGTCTTTTGTTGATCATAAAGTAGATTAGAGCTGGAGGTGGGAGGCTGCAGATGATCAGCAGCCATTCCCACATTTCCCCAGTAACTTCCCAAGTGGCTTTCTGGACAAGCCATTTTTCAGGCTAAGGACTCAGTTTTTCCTTCTGTAAGTATGAGAATAATTAAAAGCCAGGGACATCTCTTAGGATGCACCGATGGCAATAATGATTAATCATTGTTAACTAAAGTGAAGATAGCTCTGGGACAGAAAACACTACTGACAGTATTGAACTACTTGATTTGTTGAACAACTGCTGAACGCTTCTGAACAAAGAGATGCTTAAAGTAGGTGGGTTGTGGTATGGAGGAGAGCCTGGATTTGGGATGGATATAAAATTCAGAGGGTGGGCAGCCCTTGACATGCCTAACCACACCACTGACATGCCTAAATTTATCCCAGAAATACAACTGTGCCTTTAACTGCAACGTGGGAATGGTCGTGTGATGGATCTGTGCTAAGCAGTGCCCACCCTTAGCACTGCAGTTGTGCTTGTTGACCTTGAAGAAACACATATTTTGCTGAAAGGATTTTACTCTGTTGCTATTTTTGGTCTTTGAGCTTTTCATTGCCAGGGAAATCCTCCTGGTTTTGGCTTCTCTGGCAGCCTCATGACAACCCACACTGCTGATCATGAGTGGCTTTTCTAAGTCATGCTTATACTGCCCATGTACTTTAAGAGCAACAGCCTGGCCACCTCTGGGCAGATCATACTTCTTCGCTCTTCTGACACTGCTGTGCATCTCTCCTGGTGGTTATTAGGGCTTGCAAAATCAACCAGCTGGCAGCAACCAAGCTTACAACATCCTGCAGCATCACAAAACATCCTCTGGCTGCGGATTTCCAATTATCTGTGTTCAAAGTATCCGCCTTCCATGTCCTTTTCTGAGACGTGTCTTGTGCTTGCTGGCACTTTTTGTATTCACAACTGGTTGCTTTCTCCATGTCTCATCATGACTCACTGCTTCAAGAGCTCTTTAATATGCAGTTCACTTTGTTCCCACAGCCCAGACCACTAAATGATTTAGCGTGTCGCTGCAGAGGAGAGCAATGCATTTGGCTCCTCGGCAGGGAAGGGTGGGCTTCAAGACACCACTGGAAAGTAAAAAGCTCCTCTTCATCAAGGATTTTGAATTTAGATGTCTTAAGTCTAACTGCAGCTATAAATCAGAACATAAGCAACTCCAGAGCTAACCCGCGTGCCTCCAAATTTGGGAAACTGGAGGGGAAAGGATGATGCGATGGTTTAGACACTGAATGCACACAGAGGAGCATAAACTCCACGATCCTAGAGGGGCTCTGCAGGGTTGCATATGAAGAGCAGTAACTCTTGAAAACTGAGAAAATCAGTTGTGACCCATCTGAAATTCCTTTGGACAGTGATAGAAGAAAGCTTTGCTCTTTGTCCTCTTTCCTTTGAACACACTGGAAGAAAATTTGAATGGGCTTCTGCCTTGGACATAGATTGGAAGGAATTTTCTCTCCAGCAATGTGAAAAGCATTCCTTCAGTCTGGAATGCATAAGAGTTTGGGTAAAAGATAGGAAAGTGAGTGTTTCCATTGAAGAAAGTCAACTCAAGCAAAAATTTTGGGAGTAGCCTTGATCTGAATAGAATCATGGGAAAGGGTCCAGGGAAAATAGAAATGATCTGTCAACTATGACCGTGAGTTTACAAACAGAGTGTGCTGGGCCAATGGTCTATACATTCCTTTATTTCAAGCTGGTCTAATAATTTGCCCTATTTTTAAACTTATTGGCCAGGAACTCAATCTAAAAGTGATTCTAGACAGAGCAAATGTTTTGTTTTTTTTTTAATATGGGAGGACACTCAAGCTCAGGGGCACTGGAGAGATGTTGAGGAACCTCCAGCCATCTGAGTGTCACTGCCCCAGCAACACTCACACAGCAAGCACCCAGCAGGTGTAGTGGGAAGCTGGAGCTGGGCATGTAGGGGAGCATGAGGAATCACAAAGTGTTTATTCAAGGCAGGCCCAGTTGCTGGGTGCCTTGTGACGAGAGGGTTATTTTGTGGGTGATCAACTGTCCCACTGTTTGCACAATCGGTGATACCAGAATAAAGCCAGGTGTGCAGAAGAAGCCTCATGGCAGATGCATATTATCACATCCAGGGTGCCTGGGGTATGGGTTCAGGGTATGCTGCCACTTGCAAATGCTCCTGATGCCCCATGTTTAAACCTGTTTTCCCAAGGAACCTGGCACACCGTGTTCTTCAGGGGAATATAAATCTCTCTGAAGCCATCCGCACACTGCCAGGTCATGGAATCATAGAATGGTTTGGGTTGGAAGGGATCTCAAAGCCCAGTCAGTTCCAACCCCCCTGTCAAGGGCAGGGACACCTCCCACTAGGCCAGGCTGCTCAAGACTCCATCCAACCTGGCCTTGAACACCTCCAGGGATGTGGAAGTCACGATTTCTCTGGGCAACCTGGGCCAGGGCCTCCCCACTGTCACAGTCAAAATTTTCTTCCTAATAGCTAATCTAAGTCTTTCAGCTTAAAACTGTTTCCCTTCACCCTATCCTTGCACTCCCTGATAAAGAGCCTCTCCCCGGTCTCCCTGGAGCCTCCTCTTCTCTAGGCTGAATAACCCCAAAAGTTAGGATCTTCTTTTTTGGATCTTAATCCAGTGTCAAGAAGAGACAGATCTAAGTCAGGACCTTCATATGCTGCGTGCTGGCTGGGATAAAGTTAGCTTTCTTTGCACCAGCCCATATGGTGCCCTGTCTTTCATTTGTGACCAAAACTGTCAATAATACACCAGTATTTAGCTGTGGCTGAGCAGTGCTTGCACAAGGCTTTCTCTGTTTTTCACTCCACCCCACCAGCGAGTAGGATGGAGATGCATGAGAAGATGGAAGGAGACACAGCTGGGACTCCTGACCTCACAAGAATATTCCACACAGTTTGTCATTAACCTCAACAATATAACCTTGGGATAAGAAGGAGAAAGGAGGCCGAGGGGGGATTAGATTGGATATCAGGAGAAAAATTCTTTACTGAAAGGGTGGTGAAGCCCTGGCAGAGGCTGCCTAGGGCAGCAGTGGAGTCCCCATCCCTGGAGGGGTTCAAAAAAATGTGTAGCCATGGCACTTTGGGACATGGTTAAGTAGGCACGGAGGGGTTGGGCTGATGGTTGGACTTGATCTTAGAAGTCTTTTCCAACCTTAATGAATTTATGATTCTATATTTGGAGTTATGCCATTTGCCTTCACAAGTATCGTTAAGCATGACGGAGCCCTGCCTACCTGGGGATGGCTGAACACCTGCCTGCTGATGGGAAATAGGGATCAAATTCCTTATTCCACTCTGCTTGTGCACGCAGCACTGCTTCACTTATTAAACTCAATCTGTGAGGCTTTTTGTCTTTACACTGGATCCTTTTAATTGCATTTTGCTGCTGTTGTTAAAGCATCCAGAACTTATGCACCACCAAGGATGCATTTAAAACTGCTCTTGCAGTTTGGTCCTTGCATAAGATCCAGGTGACTGTTACAGTTTACCCTGCAACCAACACAGAGGTGTTGTGGTTTCATATTTCCTATAAACTAAATGGTGCCAAAGCCTCTTCTCCAGCCCCAAAACCAACTGGCAGGAATTCTGCCTGATCCATACATTAAATCTCAACGTCCAAATCATGGTCACTGATCTAAACTGTCTTCTGGCAATGGTCCCTGGCCTGTGCTAAGCTAGGAAGTGTTTGGATTGATGCTTTTTAGCTTGGCTAAACCAGGCCAGAAGTGTGTAGGCAAGAGAATTCCTGTACCCACTCAATCCTGTTGGATTTACCAGTGCAACGCAATTGCTTGTGCATCACTCCCTCCTCCAAACCCTGTTTCATTCCCAGCCATTCCTGCTCTGCAGCCATCCCAAACATCCTCCTACCAGCCTGGCAGGCTCACTTGAGTCATGAAGCCATTATTCAAATCCTCAAAAGGGCTTAAAAAGTACTGTTTGATGTTTTGTTTTTCCCACTGTGTTTAGAGGCACATTGAGTCACCGTTGAAAAGGGCTTTGACCAACCTGCTGCCTGCTGTTAGAGGAAGGGGTTGCATGACAAACTTTTCAATACCACCTACATTCCTACTTGGCTGCCAGGATTTCAAAGCAATCACAGGCTAACTGTACAGTAAAGAAAAGGGAATGGTACCATCCCACTGTGATGTTGTGGAGAACCACAGAACTGTTCTTTAATAAAGGTAAATAGTTTTTTTTTTTTTAATTGCATAATAATCCTCTGATGATTTTGGCAGGAGAAATCCAAATTAGAAACAGGTGGAAAAGTCATGTCACATCTTGGGAGCATGTTGGAAAGCCTGAGGATTCTTGCTATTGTGCTTTGTGTTTAAACTAAGGCTTTTACAGGTTAAAAAAAACCCCACCTGAATTAGCCAAGCACAATGCTACAAAGCAGGATTAAAGCCTTCCTAGCCCTTTTTTTCACTCACTGCAGTCTGGTGACAATTACGTCACCTTCCACCCCAGTTATGATCTGGAACACTAGTGTAATGGCTGTTTGGTGGTGGGAGACTCTGTGGGAGCTGTTCTGCTTCATATAAATGACTATTTACAATGATGAAATGGCAAGAGATTGACATATTTCTGTCTTTAAAAGAGATGTAGAAGATCCTAAAGGTAGCTGTAGCAGTGAAGGAGGAGCAAAGGCATCTGCTGATGGAACCTGAACCAGATCACAAAGCAGGTTGTAGGAACCACAGACTTGCATTGTACCACTTGTAGGTGCCTTCTGCCTCTAAACAATGATGGTATTAGCAGGAGGCAATCTCACAAGGGGCTGTTAAGTGCTCTGTTTAGAATCATAGCATCTTCTGGTTGGAAAAGACCTTTGAGATCATCGAGTCCAACTGCACCCATCATCTGCTAAACTTGACCTCATAGAGGCCATCCAGTATCTGAAGGGGGCTACAAGAAGGCTGGGGAGGGACCATTTACAAGGGCTTGTAGTGATAGGACAAGGGGGAATGGCTTTAAATTGTAAGGGGGGAGATTTAGGTTAGACCTTAGGAAGAAATTCTTCACAATGAGGGTGGTGAGGCCCTGGCCCAGGTTGCCCAGAGAAGCTGTGGCTGCCCCATCCCTGGAGGTGTTCAAAGCCAGGCTGGATGGGGCTTTGAGCAGCCTGATCCAGTGGGAGGTGTCCCTACCTATGGCAGGGGGGGTGGAACTGGATGGGCTTTAAGATCCCTTCCAACCCAAACCATTCTATGATTCTATATGGGTGCCTTCAACCCAACTGCCTCTTGGGAAATGACTGCATACTGTCCCTTCCCTTCCCTTCCCTTCCCTTCCCTTCCCTTCCCTTCCCTTCCCTTCCCTTCCCTTCCCTTCCCTTCCCTTCCCTTCCCTTCCCTTCCCTTCCCTTCCCTTCCCTTCCCTTCCCTTCCCTTCCCTTCCCTTCCCTTCCCTTCCCTTCCCTTCCCTTCCCTTCCCTTCCCTTCCCTTCCCTTCCCTTCCCTTCCCTTCCCTTCCCTTTTTCCTCTTTCCTTTTCAGTATCCCATGCCATAAGGGGTGGCAGCACCTTGGATCCTAACGAAGCCGACCTGCCTGGATCCAGATGCATTTTTCCATGAGATAGGTCTTACTTCTTGTTTCTTCTGGCAGATGGGGCAGTGTCTCCTCTGCAACCAGCCATGGAAAGCACGCAGCCACCCTTCCACATGGTTCCTTGGGCAAGAGGTGATCTGAGACTGAATTTCCTTAGGCATTTTAAACCCCAACTTTATGAGAATTTCTGGTCAGAGGAACTCTTCTTACCTTATAAATTGCACATCTGTGTAGCACAGTGCAAAACAAACAGCAAAGAAATAAAAATATTATTCTATTATTAGGTTATTAAGATTTTTAAAACTGCACCAAGCAGTGGAGAGTGTGACACACCTGCAGTATCAAACTAATGCTTTGCTATTTAAACAGAAGCTGCATTCTTTTAAAGGCTGAGCTTAGCTGTGAGTATAAAGCATAAACAAATGTGATGTTAATGATAAGGGACCTGGGAGTGCTGGTGGCCAGGAAGCTCACCATGAGCCAGCAGTGTGCCCAGGTGGCCAAGAAGGCCAATGGCATCCTGGCCTGCATCAGGAATAGTGTGGCCAGCAGGACCAGAGGAGTTATCGTCCCCCTGTACTCGGCACTGGTCAGGCCTCATCTTGAATACTGTGTCCAGTTCTGGGCCCCCCAGTTTGGGAAAGATGTCAGGATGCTGGAGAGTGTCCAGAGGAGGGCAACGAAGATGGTGAAGGGGCTGGAGCACAAGCCCTACGAGGAGAGACTGAGGGAGTTGGGGCTGTTTAGTCTGGAGAAGAGGAGGCTCAGGGGAGACCTCATTGCTCTCTACAACTCCCTCAAAGGAGGTTGGAGTCGGGCAGGGGTTGGTCTCTTCTCTCAGGTGACCAGGGACAGAACCAGAGGGCATGGACTCAAGCTTCGTCAGGGAAAGTTTAGACTTGATGTGAGGAAAAAGTTCTTCACTGAAAGGGTGATTGGTCATTGGAATGAGCACCCAGGGAGGGGGTGGAGTCACCGCCCCTGGAGGTGTTTAAGGGGAGACTGGATGAGGCACTGAGTGCCATGGTTTAGATGATGGTTGGTGTTAGTGTTGGTGTTAGTGTTGGGTTATAGGTTGGACTCGATGATCTCGGAGGTCCTTTCCAACCTTATGTTACTGTGAAACTGTGAAATGATGCTACTGGCTATTTTGTGCAGATTAAGGTTTAAAAAGAAAAAAAAAAAAGAAAATATTACTTTCCCTTCTCTTTTCTGTCTTTGTTAAAAACTTTTCTCCCTATCAGGAAATAAAAAGTAAACTTTGGTTTGTCACGTGCTTTATCCAGCACCTTTCTAACACATAGAAAATAGAAATTAAATGGAATTTCTTGCTGCAAATTCATAGAGAAAAGTCATTTGCCTTGCTTTTTTACCTTTTAAAGTTTTTTTTTTGAAGTGTGTATACATATAGATTTACATGCATGTAACAAAGAGATTAAATTATAGTTTAGCTTTTTCAGTCTTGATTGTAATTGAGAAATATGACCTCTAGATGGCAGAAACTCCCTCTTTTGGTTTTGGTTTTGTCGTTTCCTGCACAGGATACCACAAATCCTAGTTTTAGTATAATAGATGGGTTTATAAATATTCAGCTTATCCAGGCCTGGAGACCTCATAGCACGGTGTGGCATCACCCAGCTCTAAGGCACACCAAATTTGCTTTATGCTTGGCATACTTCAAACCTGATACCATATTGCAGCTCTTAGCTCTTAGCCAGACAGATCCAAGTGCTTTTTGGTGGCCAGGCATTTAGCATTAGTCTGAATGAGTTCAGAATGAGCTAAGTGCCTAAATGTTAAAGGATCTGGATTATTTGGGTGTATGGTTGATAATAAATTGCAGAAGTCCTTCAGGTACTTAAAGGGGGCCTACAGGAAACCTAGAGAGGGGCTCTTTAACAAGAAGTGCAATGATAGGATGGGGGGAATGGTTTTAAGCTGAAAGAGGGGTGATTTAGATGAGATATGAGGAAAAAATATTTTCTAGTGAGTGTGGTGAGGCTCTGGCCCAGGTTTACCAGAGAAGTGGTGGATGTCCAGTCCCTGGAGGTGTTCAGGGCCAGGTTGAATGAGGCTTTGAGCAACCTGATCCAGTGGGAGGTGTCCCTGCACATGGCAGGGGGTTTGGAACTGGATGGGCTTTAAAGCCACTTCCAACTCAAACTGTTCTATGGTTCAGCATGAGACAGAGAGGTGATGGGGGCATTACAAATTGTTTGCATGCTCTGGGTGATATATGTGTCAGTAAACAGACTGATTTGGAAAGTAGGAGTTGGTTCTTTAGGTAAAAGTTTAGTATATGGGCTAAGGGAGAGACTGAGTTGTTTTTCCTCTCCATGCAGTGAGATGGGTGATTTGTTCCTCCTACCTGGGGCATCCACTTCATCTAAGGACCACAGCTGCTGCCTCATCCTTACAGCCTCATGCCTTCTTTCACTGAAATTTATGGATTCCCATTCTCACCTCTGAGGCTGGGGGCTGCACAGCCTGGGAACTGATGCTCTGCTCTGCAAACAAGGTGTTCACATGTTACTGCAAGCAGAGGATGAAACAGACTGGGCCACTTAAGCTTTTCTGTAACTCCTTTCCCATGGTATCAGGACCAAAAAAGACTTTGTCCTTTCTGTCTTCTGGCTCTGGGTAGCAGGCAGGACCTCACCCATTTCTCCCTCTTTATATTTTTAATTCATCTCTGTTCTCAGCCAAGGTTTTCTGAACCTTGGCCAAAGTTATGCTTTTCTAACATGGATATAAATCTTCATGGTTTCTGGCCACTTCCTACCCCCAGGAGCACTTCCTGCACTCACAAGTAGTTACCAAAACCACCTGCCTCCAGGTGTGGGAGTGATGGGTAAGTCTGAGAAATATGAGTCAAAAATTTTATTCTGCATGTAAACTGAAGCAACATGAATGCAGGAAACCAAACCCCATCCCTGGAGGTGTTCAAGGCCAGGTTGGATGGGGCTTGGAGCAGCCTGATCCAGTGGGAGGTGTCCCTGCCCAGGGCAGGGGATTGGAACTGGATGATCTTTGTTGTCCCTTCCAACCCAAACCATTTTATGATTCTATGATCAGGCGGGTGAATAAATAATAAGGGGAAGCTTGTAAACCAGAAGATAATGCAAGAACATAAGAATGGCTGAATAGCTTCAAACGATGAGTCCAGCCAATCTCTACCAGTGGCTGAGCAAGAAAGCATGGTCAGGGCTACCAAATGTCTTTTTGAAGGCTGGTCTGTAATGACAATAAATCCGTTGTTTTGATGGCCAGAAAGCATCATTATAATCAGTATCTGAGCTCTTCTGTAGATTCAGCTCTTGAGTTTCCTGCAAAACTCTCTACTTCTCTGTTAACTGGCACCATGAAACATGTACTTTGTGAGGATGAGGCTCACTTCAGCTAAGTCCAGCTTCAACACAAGGGCAGGATCTCCCTGAGACCTGTCCTGGGAAAGACACATTTCCCAAGGCAGGTGCTGTGTTTGTACCCTGAGATGTTACTGACCTTAGTGTCTGAGCCCTTTGGGGTCTCGTGGTGTCATGTGGCCTCTGTCCTTGTTGTGTGGTGGGTCACTGTGTGCTGCAAGAAGATGTTCTCTGCTCAGTGGAGAAGACAAGAAAGGGCTATAGCCCAGAGACAGTTGTGCTGCTCAGCACAATTCATCTCACCTCCCTTTGGATGCCACACTTGCATATCTGATCAGGTCTTCAGGCTCCTAATCATGCCTATAAGGCCCTAACAAATTATCCCAGCTAGTGATTCACCTCACACTGTCTCAGAAACCTACTTTTGGTCAGAAGACTTGCTTCATTGGCTGTGCTGGCTGGGTTTCTATTGATATTAACGTGAGGCTAAGCACCAACCTCAGATGTAGACATCTATGCCATAGACAAGAGGTGCTTGATTCAGCTGCCCACACACAGGCACCTGGTGCCATTTGAGATGTCCTGCAGTATCTGAGACAATTCCCTTGTCTGTATGACATGGGAGATCTTTGTCTTCTGGGCCAGCATGTGGAGGTTTGATGGGACAGGCTTACTTAGCTATTCCGTGGAGCAGGGAGGATTTGGACGATGAGTGATATGGCCAGACATGCTTTCCTCTCTCCCTCCATCCACCCCTCTTTTGTCCTGACTGAAACAGTGATCAAGTTAAAGTCAAGGACAGGGAAAAGATGAAAAAGTAAGGAGACTTTTAAAAAGTCAGACACAATTTACAATTCATCAGGGAGAGGGAGGTGAGCCAGGATCGACATTTCCACTGCAATTATTTCTGCTGTGGCAAAGAGGAATTTGAGCAAAACCAAATCATGTCCATGGATGGTTTCTGAAACAAAGCTGCTTGCACTGAAGGATATGAATGTTTTCTTTGTTGCACTGATTTCTCTCATAAGGAAAATTCCACCAGCATGTGCAAGTTGCATGACAGGAGAATAAGCCTCGATGAGGTTTTGACTTGTCCCAAGTAAGGGTCTCTGACATTATGCTAATAAAATTCAAACCCTGTTGATAAATGAAAATATGATCCTGAAGGAAT
Source organism: Tapera naevia (assembly GCA_033556795.1). Taxonomy (NCBI): domain Eukaryota; kingdom Metazoa; phylum Chordata; class Aves; order Cuculiformes; family Neomorphidae; genus Tapera; species Tapera naevia. Next base: position 35,287,743 of record JAUMJJ010000079.1, on the reverse strand, counting down.
CAAAGTGCCTTGAGCTGAAGGGAAAGAGAAGTGAAGATATAGAGGGCACTGCCCTTGAATGGAGCCAGTCCCAGCAGAAAAGCTGGCTTCCATGTGAAGCCAAGGGCACCTGAGGGACAGAGAGAGTTGCCCCTGGAGGGGCCACAGAGCTCAGGAAGTGTTCCACTCTTTTCCTCCATCCTAGAGCATGTAAAGGGCTTTATTAAGGGTGACAAGGAGGGACAAATGTTATTCTGAAACTAAAATAATCCTCTGTCATTCTCCGTGACAGTTGCGTCTTGGTGATGCTCAAGGACCATTTCATGTTATTGGTAATCCTGTGATACCTCAAGGAGGGACCTTCATAGCTCTGTAAAGTAAAATACCCTGAAAAGTTCCTGATTCTTGGCTGGGAAATTATCAAGCAGCAATGGGGATCATCAGGGGCTAATTAAAAGGCAAAAAGAACTCTAATCAGGACTTGTACTGAAATACCTCTGTGCAACTGGCATCAAGAGCACATGCTTAGCTGAACAGCCAGGTCCTTCAAAGAGGGCTTCAGTTTGGCTCCAAAAAACTGCAGGCACGTAAGCAGTCTTTGCCTGGATGTTGTTATTTCCTGCTAATAATGACCCTCTGTGTGAGAGACCTGTGGCAATGCTGCTGCCTTGATCTGGGGAAAAGAAGGGTCCCTCCAGTGATGGTGGTAAAAGGTTGGTTGGTGTCTTTGTGGCCTTCCTGGGGAGGGACCCTCTGAGCCCTGGGGAGGCAGATCTCAGCTCCCTCACTCCACGAGTTTGGGGTCAGCAGCAACAGGATCAGGCCCTGCATCTTGTACATGGCTCCGTGATTTGGCACTTTCATCCCAACAGACGCCTGTCTGGGGATTTGGAGAACACTGCGGAGATGGAGAAAGGAAGGAATAGAGTTTCACCTTTTATTCTTTTATCTTGGCAACAATTCGTGGTGGGAAAAAAAAAAAGAAGAAGAAGAAGTTATGAATGGCAGAATTAACAATAATATACCCCCCCATCCCTCCTCCCTCTGCCTCTGCCGTCCATTCAGGAGACCGACAATAAACAAGGTCATTTGATTCATTCAGCTTGGGGTGTAAACAAAGTCTTACAATAAAATCCTCCCACCAGGGCCTCCCTTATTCTCTAAGAATAGATGCCCCCCGCTCCCCGCAAGCCGGGCCCCCCCCCCCTTCACTTCTCCTCTCCCATCATCCCTGGATCAGCGGCCACGGGTGTCCAGCCCTGCTGCCACTTCCGCAGTCCCCGTCCCGGCTCCGTGAGGCCCCGCTTCCTACTTCGTGTGGGAACCTCAGCTTCCCTGGGCAACATCTGCTCGGATGGCCCCGCTTTCTCATGCCGGCAGCAGCGCTGCCTCATCACGGGCTCTTGATCCAGCGAGAGGGAAAAGAAACCAAACCTGACCCAACAATAACGGATTCGCGTTCCCCTCCCTGGCCTACAGGGAGCAGATCCCAAAAGCCTGGGGTCACCTTCTAAGTTTCATAGACTCATAAAATAGTTTGGGTTGAAGAGACCTTAAAGAACATCCAGTTGTAACCCCCCTGCCATGGGCAAGGAAGGACACCTCCCACTGGACCAGGCTGCTCAAGACCCCATCCAGCACTTCCAGGGATGGGGCATCTACAACTTCTCTGGACAACCTGTCCATTGTCTCACCTCCCTCATTGTGAAGAATTTCTTTATGCTATCTAATCTAAATCTTCCCCCTTCCAATTTAAAGCCATTCCCCCTCACCCTATCACTGCAGGTCCTCCCCAGCTTTCCTGTAGCCCCTTCAGTTATTGGAAGGCTGCTGTAAGGTCTCCCTGGGGCCTTCTCTTCTCCAGGCTGAACAACCCCAGCTCTCTCAGCCTCTCCTCATAGCAGAAGTGCTCCAGCCCTCGGATCATTTTTGTGTCCTCCTCTGGACCCGTTCCAACAGTTCCATCTCCTTTTTATGTTGGGCATTCCAGAACTGGACACAACGCTTCAGGCAGCGTCTCAAAAGAGCAGAGTAGAGGGGGAGAATCACCTCCCTTGACCTGATGGCCTGCTTTTCACAGGCTTTGCTGCCACTGAAAAAACAGCTTCGTGTGTCTGTGCATCCACAATAGCAAGGCTATGAGTTGTGCAAGATGCTGTGCAGAAGGATCAAGCCTAAAATGATTTCCAAGGGGTCCACGAGCCTCTGCCTGCACCAGAGGAGGTTATGGGGTTTGTAGGGGTTTTGCAGGGATGTAGCTATGTGTTCATTCCTGGAGGCTGGATGTTGAGCTGAATGGCTGTGTGTTGTGGGTGACAGGGTTGTAGTGTGGTGTGGGATGGGACAAGCAGCATAAAGATCCTTTTGGTGGGTCTGAGCCCTCTGAAGACAGATGGCTTAAACACTTTCTCCTGATTAGGGTTGGTTCAGGCTGAGTTCATTCCAGAATGTAGGCTTAGGAATCTCTGAGGTGTTCCCCACTTTGTGTCTGGCTTAAAATAGTTTCTACAGAGCTTCAGTGGATACTGAGCCAAGCAGTCACCTCCATGGGGATGTATCCCCATCTAACACAACCTTCCTACCTGTCTTCTCTGCCACCTACACATACTGGGATGACACTTAAGGGTCCTGCCTGAGGCTCTCTGTCCCAAATGTGGGGATACCTTGCATTACAGAAGCTCCCCTTGCCCTTTGGTGTTCACTCCAGTGCCTTGCAATGGCTTCAGGATCTGCAGGGGATGGTGGGATGCAGGAAGGGACGTTGCAGCATGCACATGGCACACAGAAGAATGCATTTCATGCTTCAGTCTAAATAAATATAAATTACCAGGAACTCTCCTAACATAGGCATTTTTGTTCTCCATGTCTCAGCAACACGAATGCACTGCTGGATTTAAGCACTGGGGAAGTTGGCTCATCTTTTTCTTTCCTGAATCCACCATAAAATTTCTCTCTGTGACCTCAAACAGTCCAAATCCTCAGAAACACCTTGGTGCACTGGGTCAATGCACCTTCACTCCTTGTGGCTCAGTTTCCTACTTGATTTTTCTCAGTGTTCAACTACTCACTTTACTTAAATTGTAGATTTGCAACATCAGGGGTTGTCTCATGGTATTTCTGCATCACTTAATACAATGGAAAAGAGCTCATCTTTTACATTTTATCTAATACCACAAGGCTTTCACAACGGTGTCCTGAGCTCCATAATAATAATCAAAATAAAAAGGAATGAGTGGTTCTCTCTCAGGGGAGGAAAGCTATTTCCAGACAAGCTCAAGGAATGGATAATAACAAATAATTCTCATACAAAGCTTGGGGGTTTTGCAGTTCAGTATTTGTAACAACATCACCGTGGCTATATTTTAATTTTCATTTGTCTGCTTGGTCCCTTCCACAGTTACTTGCTGGGAGAAACAGTTTCTATTCCTGTATTTCACAGAATTATGGAATCAATAAGATTGGAAAAGACCTCTAAGACCATCCAGTCCAACCATCAGCCCAACACCATTGTGCCTACTAAGCCATGTCCCCAGGTCTGCATCTACATGTTTTTTGAAACCTCCAGGGAAGGAGACTTCACCACCTCCCTGGGCAGCCTGTTCAGATGATTCACTGTTTCCTGGGAGAGAAAATTTCGAGCTGCGAGAGGGAGGAAAACTGCAGCCCAAACCATTGAGTGAATGTAGTGCAAGAAAACCCTGCCAATGACAATAAACTCTTCTGTTTCAGTTATCACCTGCATGACATAAACACATCTTTCAGGCAAGGCAAATGCCTTTCTTCCTCCCTCTGTCACACAGCTGCTCACATACACTATAAAAACTTCTCATTTCACCTGCTAAAATGTTGGCAGGTGCATTGCAGCTGGTCACCTCCAGAAAGATATAAGATTTAGGTCACCAAGCTGCCTGCAGCCTCTTTGCCTCTTCCTTCCAGGAGTGGGTTTGTAATTGTGTGTTCAGCTCTGCTCTGATGAAATGGAAAAGGCCTGTCTGACAGGGACCAAGAGATTGATGTTTTGCTGAAATTGCTGGTTTTCCGAGGAAAAGGGAGAGGTTTGAGACCTCTGTGGAGAATCTGCGTAGCTCTTGGTCAGGAAGGGAAAAAAGGGGGGGAAACTGAGCAGGGCATCATTTCTGAGTTCACTCTACACAACTGTGTATTTCAGCTGCAATCAGCATCACTCCCTCAAAGTTCAACATGGCAAAGTTTCATCCTGTCAAACAGCACAAGATTGACAAGCAAAGCATCTTGGGTGCATATACAGAAAAGTTATGGAATGGGAAAATTCTGGTGTGTCGTTGGGATTTTAGATTGGATTAGACTGGAGATTAGGAAGAGGTTCTTCACCCAGCGGGTGCTGGAGCACTGGAACAGCTCTGCAGGGAAGCAGTCAGACACCAAGTCTGACAGCATTCCAGAAGCATTTGGACAATGCCCTCAGTCACACAGTTTGAATGTTGGGAGTGTCTTATGTAGGGGCAGGAGTTGGACTTTATGATCCTTTTGGGTTCCTTCCATATGATACTGTGATTTTCCTGGACTCACTCTGGTTATATCAGTACCAAAATATACCCCTGAGCTGGGAAATAATGAAAAGGACAAAACTTGCTACAGTTTTTCTCCAGTGCGGTTCTTTGAAAGATAATAGGATCACTCCAGGTCTGATATTTTTTAAATTTGAAGCATGGGTTTTCTGTGGGCTTGGCACTTGCCCTTGGGGCAAGTCACTGTGTGACCCCTCAACAGGTCAATGAGAAGTCAGGGAAGTTCCCAATTTGAAGCTGTTTGAGGGGATGCATTGCAAGGGTGAAGAAAAACTTTAGCTGAGTCCATGGCAATTCTTCTACAGCAAAGAAATCCACATTGTTGGAAAGTCTCCCAGAGGAAATGTTTGAAATATCATCATGTGAATTGTATCTGTAACAAGGTTGGGCTGTAGGAAACAAATCTCTGTGGAACCCTGGGAATAGATGACCTAAAAAGATGGGTCTTTTGTCATGCAGAAATGCCCTTTAGCAGCTCATGTTAAGTGAGAGATGCTGGCATGGGGGAGGTCCAACAGGACTGGGTCATCCTACAACCTCATTCATCAGCAACTCTGCTGCATGAGAATCATAGAATTCTCTGGATGGAAAAGACCTTTGAGATCATCGAGTCCAACTGTACTTGCCCAGGCATTTCAGTACAGCTCTAGGATGGCTTTTCTGCTGTTTAGCAAGGGTTGAGCTTGAGCCACCTCAAATAATGACCCTTGTGGTGGTAAGACCTGTGTGTGGCATTTCCTCATGGTGTGGCTGATGTGTTGATGTTTGCTGAGGCTAAAGCAGCCATGAGCAGAGACCTGGCACTGTTTGGGCAGCCATAGAGCCATGGGGACAGGAGACACAGCAGAGGGCAAGGGTGGCAGGTAGGTCTATAGTCCTGTTCTGGGATAGTCACTGGCACAGGAATGGGAAAGGGTATTTGGAGGGAGGTGTATGCTCTGGGGAGATAACTGCTGTGCTAGGGTGAGGGGGCTGGACGGGTCCATGATACAACATCTCCTTGAGGAAATATGTCTGTGAACTCATTTAGGATCTGGACTGCAAGTCTTCTTTAGGGTTGAGCAGAGGTTAATTCCAGACATACTTTGCATGATGCACCTTGCCTGTACTATTGCTTCTCACTCCATCAAGACTGTTATGTCAAGGACAACGTATAAAGACAGTATCAAGGATCTTAAAATCAGCATGGACCTTGCATGATGTGCTGGGCTGTATCAGACCAGAGCTCAAGGGAGGAGATTCTGCCTCTCTACTCTTGCGAGACCTTACTTAGAACCCTGCAACCAGTTCTTGAGTCATCTGCACAGGAAGGACATGAATCTGATGGAGCAAGTCTAGAGGAGGCCACAAAGACAATCAGAGGGCTGGAGCACCTCCTATATGAGGACTGTCTGGGAGAGCTGGGGGCGTTCAGCCTGGAGAAGGTTCTGGGGAGACCTTAGAGCAGCCTCCCAGCACTGAAAGGGGATACAGAAAAGCTGAGGAGGGGCTCTTTATCAGGGAGTGCAGGGACAGGATAAGGGGGAATGGTTTTCAGCTGGAAGAGGGGACATTTATATGAGCTATTAGGAAGAAATGTTTTGCTGTGAGGGTAGGGAGGCCCTGACCCAGGTTACCCAGAGAAGTTGTGGATGCCCCAACCTTGGAGTTGTTCAAGGCCAGGTTGGGTGAGGCTTTGAGCAACCTGATCCAGTGGGAGGTGTTCCTGCCCATGGCAGGGAAGTTGGAACTGGATAATCTTTAAGGTCCCTTCCAACCCAAACCATTCTGTGATTCTAAACTACCGAAACAATTGACACATACATGAGGTACCAAATTCACTACAAATCTTATTATCTATCTTAACAAGTGGAAAGGAGAACACAAAACCCACATAAACTATTATTTATTTGGTAGCTCCAACAAATATTTTTCCAGTAGTTTCTCTGTCCTGTCAGACATTATTATTGCCTGCTTCAACTCAGTCCTACTGAAGCAAATGTTAACAGCTCATCCAATTGTCTATATTTAACACTCCAAACCTGGCACAGATTTATACCAGTAGTGCTAACAATGGCATTCAACACCTGTTGGTGATTGCATTTGCCCAGGGATTCGCTTCGTTCCATGCTGCGTGTTTAATATTCCTGCAAACAATGGGACAAATAAACATATTTTTTGCTTAGCTCTTACTCAAGCCAACACTACTGTCTAAATTGTACATGAGAGGCCTGTAGAGGCTGGTGGTTGTTTCCTAGACTTGTCGCCTCTTTCCCTCAAAAATGATGTTGTCAGCAGCTCTGTGCTCAGAGAGGGCATTTATCACTTGTATTTAAGGAAGGAAGAAGGAAGAATGAGCAGGAAAGGGGCACCGTTGTGCAGGGCTCTGAAGGCAAGGATGATGAATTTGAACTTGAAGTGGTGGATAGCAGAGAAGTCTTCTAAGAAAGGCCAACATGATGTCAGTGAAAAGGATGGGAGATGCGTGTAGTGCATGGCTGAGATTGGAATAATGAGGGCTTACAGGAGCCAGTGTAGGAGGTGGGAGCTCTTGGTGGTTGACCAGAAGGAATATCATAGAATCATAGGATCATAGAATCATAGAATCATAGAATGGTTTGGGTTGGAAGGGACCTTAAAGATCATCCAGTTCCAACCCCCTGCCATGGGCAGGGACACCTCCCACCAGACCAAACTACTCGAGACTCCATCCAATCTGGCCTTAAACACCTCCAGGGATAGGGAAGCCACAACCTCCCTGGACAACGTGGGCCAGTGTGAATGATTTCTTCCTGATGTCTAACCTAGATCTCCCCACTTCCAATTTAAAGCCATTCCCCCTCATCCTATCTCTACAAGTCCTTGTAAAAAGTCCCTTCCCAGATTCCCTGCAGCCCCCTTCAGGTACTGGAAGGCTGCTATTAGAAATATAACACCTTGCAATTGTGTTCTTCACAAGATGTAGGGATGGGACGATTAGTAGGGATTAGCAATGCTGTCTTTTGATGGGGAAAGGACTTGGGAAGGAAGACAGACCATGTTTTATGGGGAGAAGCTGGCTTTTCCTGGTGTCATCTGGAGGGCTCTTGAGAGCTGAAAGCTGTCTGTGACCCCCTGAACAGTATAGAATCAGAGAATCATTAAGGTTGGAAAAGACCTTTAAGATCAAGTCCAACCATCAGCCCAGCCCCACTGTACCTACTGAACTATGTCCCAAAAAGACATGTAGCAATTCCACCCTCTGGCTAGTGGTTTTCCAGACACCACTCAGTGCTTCTTCCTCCTAACTCTTGCCACAGAGACAAATCCTGCTTTGTGACGTCGAGTACCTGTACTCCCCCAGTGGCAGCTGTCACCTTGCTGGAGACTTGTGGATGGGCAATGTGGGTGTCTCAGCAGTGGCTGAACAGGAAGGACTGGTGACCTGTTTAAAATAAAAATTAGGGCCTTTAAGCTTTGGATTCTTATGGAAACTTTCTGGTCTGAGTGATGAAGTAACATCTTTCTACCTGTAAGATCCAGAAGGGGATCTACCACAAAACCTTGAGGAAGCTTTACTGTTTGCATTGTGAGACCATGAGCTTGACAGTGGTCAAGGAGACAAATTCACCTTCGCCCAGATCAACTGAACTCTGAGTTTACAAAATAAATAAATAAATAAAAGCATAAAAAATTTGGCAGACTGTGCCTGTCCAAACTCTGAATGAATAGAAACTCCAAAGGAAGCACCTGCTGCTAAAGGAAATCCAGGACAAGTTTTATTATCCTTTTTCACAGGTCTATTCAGGACTACATTAGGGGTTTCCTCTTTCCTTTTCTGGTACTTCACACTCATTCACAACAAAAAAACATATTGTGCTTGTGAATTATATTCCAGAGAATATAGCTGGAGCTTATAAAGGCACTGGCCAAAGAATTTTATTTTTAACCTTTCTCCCTTGTGGATTAATTTCTCAAATGAAAGCTCTGCAATTGTTTAGGGTTATTTTTCCCTCTTTTTCTTGGACGGGGCACAAGGGCAGATCCTGCCTGTGTTGTGTTAACAAAAAGTGCCTCTCAAGGAACGAGGAGCAAAGGAGGTAAGCGAGGCTCTTGGTGGAGCTCAGCTGCAGAGAACTAATGGAAAATATTAATGCAATTCCTCCTAAATCAGCAAAGTGTTAGAAGGCCTCCTTTTAGTGATGCATTGACCATGCTGGTGCACGCAGAAGCCGATGAGAGTTGTCCCATGGCTATTGTGCTGTAGCTGCAGAGCACGAGGAGAGAGAAAGCCCCTTTCAGCTGCTAAAGGCTGTGTAAAGAGCTCCTTTGGGGTTTGATCCTGGGACCGTAAGAGCCAGTGCCGAGGTACCTGGGAGGCACTGAGATGTTTGCTTATCAAACACAGCTGCTCGGCTTAACATCTTCCAGGTACAAAGCACATAAAATCTGAAGGGCTTGCAAACAATCCAAGTGTAATGCATAAGCCACTTGTGAACCAATAAGTTTGCCTTAGTGGGTCATTTTGCACTTGTGCAAAAAGGGATGTGACCTGATCCCTGTGTAGCTCGGGAAGGGGTGGGTGCCTAAGAGGCAGCACTGGGCCCTCTGAGTAACAAATATCCTGTACCCAGTGAGTGCAAGGAGATTGCTGTGCGTGCACAAAAGTCTTTTCTCATTCTCCTTCTGATCTGTGCTTAGAAGTCTCCTCTTTGGTTTTAAATGCCCTTGGCCATCCCCCTGCTTCCACAGCATCAGGACGTCACAGTCCTGAGCATGGTTTGTCATTGCTGCCACCTTCCCCTGCCCCCTCTGGGTGCTGGTTCTCCTTCTCATAGGTTATACTTTAATTAGGAACCCTTTTTAAGAGAGGACATGGCCTGCTCTGCTTTTGAGCAGTAACCAGCACAAGTACTTCTTCAGTCTGAAGCTCCTTGTTGCGACCGCAGCGGAAATAGTAAATTGCAGCAATTAACGGTGGCATAAATCAGAAACCGTGACCAGATGAGGTCACTGAGGACTCAAAGGCTGCATCATACCAGTAAATTACCCCAGACAGGAATTCCTTCATTCACACTGCTAAATTGTTTGAGCATTTCTTGACATCATTTTGGCCCAGACCAGTGACACTGACCCCAGGAACGGCTCAGGACTTAGCACGGGCCAGTGATCATCTGGGCATCTTGTGTGGGACCCTTGTCTAAGGGATTAGAGGGCATCTGCTGCAGAAGAACGCCCAGGCAGCAAATCCTGGCACTGGTTGATAGAGATGCAGCCCATTTTTAATGACCATAGGCCTGTTTTTAATGAATGTGTTAGCACAGAGATAACATTTCTAAACAAGGAGAGCAAGCTCTGCTTCCCAGATTGTCACTGCAGCTTTCACTGCCCTCGATGCTCTTCATATTTCTTTCCCTCACAACGTGTTAGCTAAGGATATTTGAAGGTGTTGCCCCAGGGTCAAACTGTTGGTCTTTGTGATTTCCAAGTGGTGTCAGGCACCGAGTCACTCCGAGCTGAGGCACAACACAGCTCCTGCCCTCACAGACAGCAGTTTCATCTTGTTGGAAGGTGCAACACAAAAAGCCCTGAAAGTCCTTGCTGCAAGATGCTGGCACAATGGGGACTTCTCTGTTCAGATAGGATTGATTTTTCTGCTTCTCCTTTTCTTCCTTTGGCTTTTAGGAGTGTTCTCCTAAACCCTCCTAAAATAATAATTCCGGATTTCACCTAATACTTTGCAATATAGATAGTGAACATGGTTGAATATACAGCTCATTTTCTACATTGGCAAGCTGTATTACGGTTACCATAAGACAGCAATATGAAAGGTAAGTACTAAAGCAAATGTGTAACTTGCATCTTGGCAGGCCAAGCTGGGGAAAATGTTGCAATATCTGGGTTGTTTCTGACCTGGTGCCTTGCATTTATATTTCTATTTGTGAACAGCCTGGACTTGGGCAGCCAATAAATCCCACTTCTACATGCAGTACAGGGGTCAGGGTTTTTTGTGGCTGACTCCCTAACTGTCTTATCTCCTTGCCACACAACACTGCCAAAAAGGATCTCTGTTCCTTAGACCTTTTAGTTTTTCTCCATCTCTGCCCAGGAACATCAATGATGATGCAGAATGTTGCTGGAGTAAGCAGATGCAATCCTGCACCCATGTTTGACCAGCACTCATCCTTGTTTCATAGGTGGAGTGGTGCAGATATGAATTAGGGCCACGTGAGCAATTGGAAGAGGTAGTATGTGCCCATTGAGCTAGAATCAAGCTAGTAGTCAGATATATCAGAGTGGAAGAAGTGTAAACTGGGAGAGTTGTGGCTGCTCCAAGAGGAAAGATACTTCAATAAGTAGTTTTTCAGTCCAGTCTGACTCCATTTCTTTCCCTGAATGCATCAGTCAAAAGAAGCAATCATCAGACTCCCTTCATCTACTCCTTAAGGCACTCAAAATTTATCCATGATGATTCTTCTGGTGCTTGCTTTCTCTTTGTGGATATGCCCAGAGTCACCACCATCCTGGCTAGCCTTGTTGGTGAGGCAATCTTCACCTATCCTGCCTGGCATGGGGCCTGAAATAGTGACCTCAAAGCATGTCTTGGAAAAAAAAAAACCTCTTTGTGAAGCATAGTTGCTCCCATTCCCACACTCCTACACATCCTCTTGCTCTACAACTGTTTGATCTTTGAGCTCTTGATCAGGAAGACACAATAGCCACTATGGGATTCGTTTTGTAGTGAGAAAAATGCATGTCAGTCATCTTGTACTTCACTTCTTCATCTCCTTGTCACAGGATTGTCATATAGGGGACCCAATTCAGTTCCTCACCTGTAGATGCCCAGTGCTGTTTGTGGTGGCTGCTAGACCTGTGGAGATGGGTTGGACACCCTCAGAGATGTCATACAGCACTAGGCAGTTCTGTGTAGATACCTAAACCCTGTTTTTCATCTCCACTGGCTATAATGAGAGTTTAGAAGAAGTCACATGTAGACAACTAAATTGATATGACTTCAGATGCCTAATGACAGGCCCTGAGAGCTGGCAGAAGCACCCCAGGCATCTGCTCAGAACAGATACTGGAAAGGGAGGTACGTGTCTCTGGAACCGTAGCGATGGGTCCTCCAATTCAGACTTCAGACCCAAATGAGGCCTAAATATTATGTTAAGGGAACTGAGTCTTTCCTCTGATCTGGAGCTGAATCTCACCCACAGACACTGTTCCCCTCCTTCCCACCATCATATTAATCAAAAGTCAAAAATGTGACCATATGGAGTGGCAGTGCAACTTTCTACATGGTTCCTCTGTTTCTCATCCATTTTTACATTCCTTGTATTTTCATGACAGTGAGACTCTGGCTGTGGGGAAAAAAAGAGATGGGAGATATTAATTTTGCAACCAGACAGGTACACTGCAGTATATTACTTCTAAAACAGAAAGGGCAGAGAATAAAACAGCTGGCACTGAGAAGCACAGAGTTTGTATATCTTTCTGCCAAGAGGAAATTGAGATTCATCTCTCCATCTACGTCTTAGCATGACCACGTGCCCAGCAGCCCTCCTGCAGCAGGGTTTTGTCATCAGTCCAGGCAAAGCAGCATGAGGTGAGCATCAGGGAAAAGTGTCCTGATATCAGAGCACCTTCACATAAAACAATGGGTCTTGCTTCTCTTATGAGACAGGGCATGGGCACCACAACTCGTGGGAGTTGTAGGCTGTGCATCCCTACTGCATTGGCACTCTTCAGCTGTCTGGGGCACTAGGACAAGCTCTTCCCTTGGTATTGTTCATGGCCTTGGTCCAAGCTGGTCATGGCCGTTCGTGCCCCAGCAACCATAAAGTCCAGGCTGAGATATGTTGTTCTACCAAAACATGGAAGGAAGAACTCAAATAATCTCTAAAGCAATAAATACTATGTTAAATAATAAATGCTACCACTGGTATCAGAGATGCTGCTTGTGGTCGGGTATTGCACGTGGGAAGCAATCTTCTTGTGCCCAGTTTGCATGGGACCATGTCCACCCTCCTTCACATCTCCTCCTAGAGCAGGTTTTGGGCTGTGGGCTGTGCTGCTGAGATGGGGATGCTGGTTTCAAAGGAAGCTTCAAAGGAAGCTTCTTTGTGAGCAAGCAGCGGAGGCAAGGGCTAAAGGGACTGAGTCATGACTCCAAGGAGTGCTTCAAAATTTTCCATGCTAGCAAGCATATCCTCCTCTCCACAAAGACTTCTGCCAGACAGGGAGAGCTTGTCATTTCTTTGAGAGCTAAAAGATGGAAACGAGGCTGTCTTCCTACTGCCTCTGCTGTCTCAGTAGCACCCAAAATGCTGATAGGACACAGCTGCTGAGTCTTTACTGCTTTGCTATAGGATGCAGAAAAGGAAACACAGACCATGAGGGAAAGCTGGGATATGCTCCATTGAAGTTTGTGGGGGTTTGTGGAGGGGCTGGAAAAGATCTGAAGGCCTATAGAACAGAGGAGCTGAGTAGCATTGAAGAACACCCTCTTTTATTTTGCAGTCACTTTTCAAATGAGAAACAAATCTGCACCCGGCACTTACTTAGTGGGAGGGTAGTGGTGGTAAATAATTAATATTATCCGATATTACTCTTACAGGCTCAACAGAGAGGCTTAAAGTTCCACTCTGGTGGATGCTGTGTGGAGTCAGGGAGGAAAAGAGGCAGCTCCAGCATCCATTACCAAGGTCAAGGAAGGGGGAAGAGGTTCCCAGTATTTTCTGTTTTGCTTCTGGAATTTAATTCAGATCAAAGAGGTGAATTTGGGGACAAGCTAGATGAGTCCAGCAGCTGTGGCATTGAAATGCAGGGACCATAAATGGCAGGAGGAAGGGAAACCCAGTAAACAGTTTTCAGATCTCAGCTGAGCGTTGCCTCTGAACTACAAAGACCTGCGAGAAAGTGGTGTCAAACACCCCGCTCCCACTTTGACCCCTGCCTGAGGGGAAGTGAATCAATGTTGGGAAAATATGGAAAGCAGGATGAGATTATCTACTGTATAAAAGAAACTGGAAGAGATGGCTTAGGATATTTGTGTATTGAGGCTCTTTCCACGTCCTATTCCTTTCTAGGGGGGTGCTATTGTACCTATTGTGGCAGATCTTTATCGGCCCTGTTTATCACGTTGGGTGCGGGGACTGTCAGATTGCTGAATGTCAGGTTGTTGATTGTTTTCATAACAGGAAGCTGCCTGCTGTCTTGCTGTGTTAAGGAACTCCCTCATGCACAATATTTTCCAAAACAACCAAAAAAAAAAAATCTAAACACTCTGCTGTGGTTGGGTGACTGCACGGATTCAAGTTTCTATTGTTCCTTGTAAGGCAAAATCCTGTATAGATAAATACACTTGATATACATATGCCTGTTATTTCTTTTGTGTAAAGATACAGGAAACATGGCTGTTGTTTTGTCAAGATGAAATATTTCCCAACGCTAAAACTAAATCTTGACGCTTTCATCAGCTCTTGGGAGCCTGGAGAGCTGCCATGTTCGGGTGCAGGTGGGACGTGGGAGAGAGCAGTACAAGAGTTGGTCAGTCATTGCAGCACCAAGCCTTGTGGGACCCAGCTTTTAAGTGCCTTCATCCCTCTGAAGTCAAGCATCTGGTTTCCCCTGCACAATGAAGAAACGTGATGGCTTCTCACTGGAAAATTGTGTCTGCCTCTCCTCCCCTGGAAAACAAGTGACACAAATGCCTTCTGGCTTCCCTAAATATTAAAATTACAGTGACTGAGGCTAGAAGATAGGAGTAATCCATGGGAGCTGCCTGAGGATGCAATCCAGGGGATACAATTTGCAGTTGGTCAATTTGGGCATAAGGTATTGAAGTTTAGGTGAGAGGAGGTCCTAAGCATTTTTGTTCAGAGCCATCAAGTCATGGAATCATAGAATTGGTTGAAAAGGACCACAAAGTTTATCCAGTTCCAAACCCCGTGCCATGAGAAGGGACTGGATCAGGTCGCTCAAAGCCCCATCCAACCTGGCCTTGAACATGTCCAGGGATGGGGCAGCCACCACTTCTCTGGGCAACCTGGGCCAGGGCCTCACCACCTTCACAGTAACAGATTTCTTCCTAATTCCTAATACCTAATCTAAATCTCCCTTTTTCATATTAAAACCACCACCCCTTGTAGGCACCTAAATGGTTCTTTGGAGAAACACACTAATGAAACTCCTATGTAAGTGCCCTTCAAGTGATAATCACTCTGAATGGTCAAAAAAATGTGCAACACTCTAGGTGAAGTAAAATACCTTTGATCACAGCCTGACTCTCTCTAAGGTACACTATACCTTAGTGCAATTAAGAGATATTGGTCTGAACCACCTCTAGGATGAGGAACCTGAACTTGAGTCCTCCCTGATCCCTCTGGCTGGTTTAATTGATGGTCAGAGGTGATGATGTTTTTCTTAGAAGAGGGAAATATCTCAGAGGGAAACAGAGGAGGTATTTAAATTTTGGACATGGACTCTGTGTTCCCCAAGGGTTTTCTTTTCAGACACCAGATATCAGGGTGTCGAACCAGGGTCATTTTGCTTTCAAAAATCTGTCAGAGCTCAGTCTGGCCACAGTTTCTTGCTCCAGGTCTGCAGAATTTGGTCTACAAGGTGCTTGTCTTCAAATGAGACCCCATAAGGCTGTCTCTCATGGACACATGCTCTCTCAGATTGCTGCCTGGGCTGTAGGGTTGTGGCACAGGCAGAGAGAAAGAGCTACTGAATTAGCAAAGCACTTTCTTAAAATCAAGGAATCTTGCTACCAATAGAAAATGCTGTGTGCTTCCTGTATCTGCTTACTCATTTCAGCCTGGATAAAATCACCCTCTGCTTTGTAGCATAAGTAGATTTATTAACTGAGGTAATACTGAGCCTTTGCACAGAGCACAATACAAGGTTTAAAGAACATCTTCCCCCTCTCCAGTGACCAGGTGACCTCATGAGGCTGCCAGCCCAGTGCAGGAGACACTGGCAGAAAAGCTGGGCAAGTCACCACACTTTCTTTCTAATTCAAAGGTCTGTGAGCAACCAGCTGGTCACTCCCATCAGACCACGAAGGTGCTTTTCCTGTAGAAAGAAAGATACATTTTCTCTCAGAGCAGAAAGTGGCAGTTCTTAAGGGAGGAAATTGCCATATCTGTACTTTGAAAGAATAGTTTTTTTACTGGATTTGGGTATTTTTTTTGAAGAAGTTTCTGCCTGAGAGCTCAGCTCTACTTCCTTAACTTTAACTCTTTCGTCGAGGGATGGGAGGACTAATGATCCCGGGAGCCAAAGCCGGACCAGACTCTTCAGAGCTTCGGAAACCTCCCCTGGAGCCCTGCATTCAGCTCTGGAGCCCTCAGCACAGAAAGGAGAAGGGTTTGTTGGAGTGAGTCCAGAGGAGGCCTCAAAGGCTGGAGCACCTCTCACGAGGACAGGCTGAGAGAATTGGGCTTGTTCAGTCTGGAGAAGAAAAGACTCCATGGAGACCTTCGAGCAGCCTCCCAGTACTGAAAGAGGCTACAGGAAAGCTGAGGAGGGGACCCTTTATCAGGGAGTGCAGGGATAGGATGAGGGGGAATATTTTTAAGCTGAAAGAGGAGGGATTTAGATGAGACATTGGGAATAAATTTTCTATTTCATGTGAGGGTGGGGAGGCCCTGGCCCAGGTTGCCCAGAGAAGTCATGGCTGCCCCATCCCTGGAGGTGTTCAAGGCTGGGTTGGATGGGGCTTTGATCAACCTGATCCAGTAAAAAGTGTCCCTGCCCATGGCAGTGGGGTTGGAACTGGACAATCTTTAAGGTCTCTTCCTGCTCAATGCATTCTATGATTCTATGAAACTCTGTGAGGCATCAAGCCAATAGTGGTGGGGACCTCACATCTTCCACTTTCCTCCTCCTGAGGAGCTCAGAGAAGATGGCTGCAGGGATCCAAGAGCTCAAGTCAACTGATTATGCTGTTAAACTGGCAGAGGAATAGCCAATGCCAGAAAGAAGAAGGGAAAAAAGTATCTCAGAAAAGAAGTTTTACGAAGGAGACGGGCTCTGTTATGACAATCAGAATTCAAGCAAATTTGATTTTTGTTTTGCTATAGGGCATGGCCCAGCTATCCATATTTTTATTACTTTGTGCTTATGTAAGAACAGGTCTGTTTAGTGCCAGAGACATTGGATCTGGCCTTGAATTACAGCATTAAAGAGCATCACGATGAATTTATCAGGTAGTCAGCAGAGGGCGGCCAATGCCCGCACGTCTCTCAGCACCAGTAGAGAGCTGGAACAGTAAATCCAACAACAACCAACTGTTCCTCTGACTGTTCCTCCGAGCGCCGCTGATGCTTCCCCGCCAATTGTGTGGTTGCCCCAGGTTTCCTTCCCTGCTCGCCGTGTGCCATACGGTGGATGCAAACCGAATTGTTCGCCCCCGCCGCCCCTGCAGACAGGATACGAGCCCAGTGCCAGGTGTGGAATTATTTCCCTGCGTGGTGGTGGAGTGCATGGGAATTGTTGATAACGCTAACAATGCAGCAAAGGAAAAGTGGGAGAGGAGGAGGACAATTGAAACAGCCTTTGAAAGCCCTGGGGACATGTAAAATACCCTCCTTCTATTGATGTGTCACCAAGTCCAGTTTCTTAAGTATAAAAGTGCTGGTGTCGTTAGTAGGCTCTTATAGCCTGAAACCTTTCAGTGAAACCTGGTCTGTATTGCTGTATCATTCCCCCCACTGGCTTAGTTGTGTTAAATTTGATTTATCCTAGGAGGATAAATTGACTTAGCAGGTCCAGGGAGGTGATTCTGCTCCTCTGCTCTGCTCTCATGAGACCTCTCCCGGAGCCTTGCATCCAGTTCTGGAGTCCTCAGCACAGGAGGGACATGGATCTGTTTGAACGAGCGCAGAGGACATCACAAAGGTGGTCAGAGGGCTGGAGCACTTCCCATAAAAGGATAGACTGAAAGAGCTGGGGTTGTTCAACCTTAAGAAAAGAAGGCTCTAGGGAGACCTTAGAGCAGCCTTCCTGTATTTAAAGAGGGCTACAAGAAAGATGGGAAGTGGTTCTTTATCAGGGAGTGTAGGGATGGGACAAAGGTGAATGCTTTTAAGTTGAAAGAGGGGAGATTGAGATGAAATCTTAGGAAGAAATGTTTTCTTGTGAGGATGGTGAGGCCTTGGTGCAAGTTGCCCAGAGAAGTGGTGGCTGCCCCATCCCTGGAGGTGTTCGGATGAAGCTATGAGCAATCTGATCTAGTGGGAGGTGTCTCTGCCTGTGGCAGGGGCGTTGGAACTGGATATGCTTTAAGATCCCTTCCAACCCAAACCCTTCTACAATTCCATGTCAGGATGGATCTTCTTCCCAGGACATAGCCACATCCCTGATATGTTTTGATAGTGCTGGAGGTAGAGTTAGGTTTGAGGTCCCGCTTTGCTGCTCTAAAAGGCTCTCCATGAAAGGCAGGTGGGGTAAGATAATTGCAACAAAGCAGTGGGGAGTCTGATGAAGGAGAATTTTTTGTGGTAAAAGAAGACCTGGCATGTAGGAGATACGGGGTCATGCCCTGGTTCCAGATTTGCTTTGTGATATTGAAAAAGACTCTATTCCTCTTCACTCCTGAATGACTTTAGAAATAGATTTTTAGGGCTGAAACAGTACACAGGGATAAAGCACCATATAGCACCATACAGCACCCAGCCATGTGTTCAAGGAGCTTCTTACCACCCTGGATGGTGCTACAGAGTATTAACAGTTGATTTAAAGAAGAATTAGGGCCTAAGGACATTTCTTCTTGGCTTCTAAGCTCTTCAGGGCTCAGGGTGATCCTTCACACACAAGTCTTCCCACCAACCCTCCTCACACCACCAAGCTCCTGCACTGCCCAAAAATCCACTGTGTCTCAGCAAGCTGAGGCCCCTCGAGCTCGCTGCCACAATGACACCTTCCTGTTGTCCAGCCTGAAAATCCCAGCACAAATCACTGGCACTTCTGATTAGGAACTGTTTTGTCAGCATTTGGCACTGACCCAGCAAAAGTGACACCAATTATTTGTGTCAACTCCCCTCTGAAAGCAGGAGATGTATGAAATCTCACCCCAAAACAATCCATCACAGCTTGCAATGGGATTTGGGACCTGTCACCTTGATGGGGTATTGACTGAGTGTGGCTTCTTCCAGGACAGAGAGGTTATGGAGAGCATTATATCATCCCCAGCAAGGCATTGCTGATTGAAACTGAAAAATGAGCCTCAGAGTCTGTTGACTTGGGTAAATGGTCCAAAGAGAGCAACTGAAGAGAATTCAGGCAGCTCCTGGTTTCTGTCTGTCCGAGGAGTTTTAATAACTGATACAAGATTAAATGGCAAATGTTTGTTTTAAAGCAAACTGGGACCAGACCTTATTTGTCTGTCTGCTTTAACATCAGCTGAGGTTGATGTTAAACTATTTCCACTAGGGTACATGATGAGCTTTTGCTTTGCTTGAGGACCATTTTCCAAACTGTCCTTTTTTTTTTTCCCTGGCTGGAAGCATCTGGGGTTTGTGCTGATCATAGAATGATAGACTTACCCTAGCTGGAAGGGACCCAAAGGGATCATTGAATCCAACTCCTGTCCCTACACAGGACACTCCGAACATTCACATGAGGTGACAGAGGACTTTGTCCAAATGCTTCTTGAATCCTGGCAGAATGGGTGCCGTGACTGCTTCCCTGGGGAGCTGTTCCACCATCTGGGTGAAGAACATCTTCCTAATAACCCATCTAAACTTCCCGTGGCACATCTTCCTGCCATAATGACATCAAGCTTTGCTTATGGATGGGATGGGATGGGAAAGGGGGGCTGCTCAACTTGAAAGACAGGAATTGGGTTCTGCTTGGGATTGGTTTGGGAAAGAAATGAGATCCACGATTTCTTAGTGCCTCCTTGCAGTCTAATGAAAAGAAAATTGAACATTTTGAGTTATTGTTGAACGATTCTTATAGCAAGTAGGGGTTAAACACAAAATTACAGCAATGGCTCATCAAGACCATGAGCTCTTGCTTGGTTAAAGCTGGGTTTACCAGGCAGTGTCCTGCACACTGCACAATTCTTATATACTCTTCCTAAAAATGGCTAAATATTGCAGACATGGTAAGGGCTAGAGGAACCTCTGATCAGATCCCGTGATAAACTGTCTCTCCTACAGTTGTCATTACTCTTGGTAAAACTTGTCCATTCCTGTTTTGCAGTGCTTGTTGCTTTCTGATTTTCCCCAAGATGAAATTTGCTGTGTGCATTGCCCGTACATAATATCGTGTGTTGATCTTTCCCTTTGTGCTTCACCATCTCCCTGTGGCTCTCCTCATCCCACAGCTCATGTCACCTCTGTCTTGGGCTTTATTCCTCATAATTTGTTGTCTGCAGCTCCACTTTTCTGCTAGAGGATCACCATGGATGGGTGCAAGACACTTGCTAGAGGCCATCCCTTTTCCTCCTTCCTCACAGGCCCATTCTGGGAGAGTCTAGGGTGAGGATTTGCACATCTCATCCACAGCTGCAGGAAAGATTAGCACAGCCCAACTTGGCCTGTATCAGAAACAGTGTGGCCAGCAGGAGCAGGGCAGGGACTGTCCCCCTGTACTCAGCACTGGTGAGACCACACCTCGAGTACTGGGGTCAGTTTTGGGCCCCTCAGTACAACAAGGACATTGAGGGGCTGGAGCGCGTCCAGAGAGGGACAACGAGGCTGGGGAAGGGGCTGGAGAACAAGTCCTGTGAGGAGCAGCTGAGAGACCTGGGGTTGTTTCACTTAGAGAAAAGGAGGTTGAGGGGAGACCTCATCACAGTCTACAACTGCCTGAAAAGAGGTTGTAGTGAGGTGGGTGTTGGTCTGTTCTCCCAAGTGACAGGTGATAGAGGAAATGAGAGGAAATGGCCTCAAGTTGCACCAGGGCAGGTTCAGATTAGACATCAGGAAAAATTCCTTCACTAAAGGGTTCTCAGGCCCTGGCAGAGCCTGCCCAGGGAGGTGATGGAATTGCCATCCCTGGAGGTGTTTAGAAGATGGGTAGATGAGTTTCTGAGAGACATGGTGTAGTAAGTGGACAGGTATGGTTGGACTCAATGATCTCAGAGGTCTTTACCAACCAAATGATTCTATGATTCTACGTCCTGAGAAGTAAATCTAGAAACTCAGAGCAGAGGACAGTGGTCTTCTACCTCTGTTAGAAACTTGCCATCATCAGCATGAAGCAATCATTCCTTAGGAGGTAACTCAGCTCCTAACCTCACCAGCACCCATCTCTCAGCTCACCCAAACTCAAAGAAACTAGATTTAAGGAGCCTGGGTTCTGCTAGGTGGAAACACACCCCTTGTAACTGCTCTAGGTATTGAATGAGCACTCACATCCGCACTCGTGGATTAAAACTATTGACAAAGAAAGGCACACAGCAAAGCATTGAAGAGGGGAAGAATCAGGCCAGAAGGTGTGCTTACAGAGCAGGTTAAAAGTGCATTTTCCCACTATTCAGAATAATTATTCTGATTGTTTTATTATTGTCCATTGCCAAACCAGCAGGAATAGATGCTCTGTTCACGGAGGAGAACAGTAACAAAATAATACAACTGAGGTCCCAGTTTCCTCAGAATCATGGTTACAGTCGAACTGTAAATTTTGAGCCTCCTCCTGCCCAAAGGGCAAATGCATCCTGATGCACTTTTAGGATTGCTGAGCTTGTGAAGAGAACCATGGAGTGTTTCCTTCGTCCCAGCTTACAAGGGAGGCAGAAAATTTGTGTTTCTCAATCAGATAGATTAAAAAATCACCTCAGGTCCCAGTCCCAGTCAGAGCTACATTGATCCAGCCACACTCCATCCCAAAGCAATTCACACTCACCTTCTCTGCATTGGCCTTTGCCAACAGTGTCTCACTCCTGGATGTGCCAGTGCTGAGTTGTCCTTCTCTGACAATTCACTGGCTGCATTTGTTGCCACCCATCAGCTTTCCTTTCTTTCCTCATTTTTTTGTGTTGACTCACTCCAAGGTTATGCCATGGCCAGCACAATCTCTTCAGCCTCCTCAAGAGAAATTGTGCGTGGTCTCCAGTGTGAGCACAAAGTCTTTCTGTCGGAGAACAGGAGTCCAGGGGTCAAGAGGGGTTTGGGCATCTCAAAGGCCAAATTTGGACCTGTAGGGGACTGACTCTTGGCCACAAACAAGCACAGACCCCAGTGAGAGAAGAGAACAGGGTTTCCCAAGGGAAAATATTAAGGTACATTGAGGACACCAATGTGGGGGATCTACAGTCCTACACATTCATGGCCAATGATGGTGTTGACCGAGGTGTTGACAGAGTCTGATACATGGAAGACAAAGGGCTGGAGCATCCCCTACGAGGACAGGCTGAGATAGATAGGTTTGTTCAGTCTTCAGAACAGAAGACCTACAGGAAAAACGAGGAGGGGCTCTTTATCAGGGAAGGTCTCTTTATCAGGGAGTGCAGGGTCAGGACAAGGAGTAATGATTTTAAGCTGGAAGGGGGGAGATTGAGATGAGATATTAGGAAGAAATATTTTCCTGCAACAGTCGGGAGGCCCTGGCCCAGGTTGCCCAGAAAGGTTGTGGCTACCCCTTCCCTAGAGGTGTTCAAGGCCGGGTTGGATGAAGTTTTGAGAAACCTGATCCAGTGGAAAGTGTCTCTGCCCATGGCAGGGGGGTTGGAACTGAATGATCTTTAACATCCCTTCCAACCCAGACTATTCTATGATTCTATGATAGCTCCTCCTGCTTCTCCCCAACCCCAACTGATGAAATTCTGCCTCAATCACAGGCAATTTCCCCCAAATTTCGAAGACCCACTTATTCCAGATATTCCCACTCAGCAACCAGTTGAACATTGCTTCATCATCTGACTTCATGGAAGGATGCTAAAGTCCAGGCTCAAGCAGGATTTCTTGTCCAATTGTGTTTCCCTGGATTTTTCATTGTTTTCAAAGGGAAAGAAATCCTTTGACCTGTGAAAATACTGCAGCGACGGTCAGCAGAGTTGTTCATTCATCGTGGAAGAGCATATGGGATATTTTAAGTAGGAAAAGAGGGTTTTTCTTCCTTGCTTTTTTCTTCAAGTATACCACATACTCCTGCTCTGTTTTGAGAGAGCAGAATTAAATCCTAATTAAAGGCTGTAAAATCACAGTGAATCTGAGAGGCCAGGAACAGATACATATTATTGCCCCTTTCATAGATCATATGAGCACTCTAGTGACATAATAAATAATCCACCCAAAGTTTTTAAAGGTAAAAACCAGCAAATCATTAATAATGTCTCTGGCACCATATATCAAATTGAAACCTTCCTCTTCCAGCTGATCCCCAGCTATTCCCAGCTGCCTTTTTGCATTGCTGTGTACATTTCTACCTCCCTTTGCATTGCTCTTTCTCCCCTGCTACCACATTTCAGTGCTTTGTCCACCTGCATTTGTTTCTGCAGTTCACTGAATGCAGGTATGAATAACCAAGAAAACACACACCACTGTTTAAACCCATTTCATCAGGACGTTTGAAACTTGCCCAGACAAGAAGACTGACAGAAACTGTTTTTCAAGGTAGGGAGCGGAACTGGATGATCATATGGTGGTATAATTTATTTCTGGCACACATGATTTATTTATGCTGCTGGCTGCAATGGTGAAATATTTCACTCTATGTAGGTTTTTTCCTATCTTTTTTTTTTTTCTTTGTTTAATCCACTTATTTGTTTCATTATTTCAGTCTGCCTCTCAGTGAGTCCATTTCTGAAGGTCTGAGATACAACCTGTCCATTACTCTTAACTTCATAGACTCAGAGAATGGTTTGGGTTGGAAGGGATATTAAAGATCATCCAGTTCCAACCTCCCTGCCACAGGCAGGGACACCTCCCGCTGGATCAAGCTGCTGAAAGCTCCATCCAACGTGGCCTTCAACACCTCCAGGGATGGGGCAGCCATGACTTCTCTGGGCAACCTGGGCCAGTGTCTCAACACCCTCTCAGGAAATAATTTCTTCCTTAGATCTCATCTCAATCTCCCCTCTTTCAGCTTCAAACCATTCCCCCTTATCCTATCCCTGCACTCCTTGATAAAGAACCCCTCCCCAGCTTTCCTGTAGCCCCCTTTCAGAACTGGAAGGCTGCTCTAAGGTCTTGTTCGTGCTTAGTGTAGGTGAGTTTTTCTAAGTTGCTGAGTTTCTTGAGGTTATCATAATTAGTATATCTGCATATTGTAATTATTAAAAGCAATGCACTTGATAACATGGATTTTTTCAACGGCACCTCAGTCCAGCTTCCTGATTGCTCTTCTATCCCATCATATGAGGTTATATCTTACCTCTTTTTGGGCACTGAGGGAAGACTGGTGACATAGATGTCACAAAGGAGAAAGGAACTACAAACACAGAGGCAGGGTGGTCGTGTGCTGGATTCCTCCATCTGGAAGATGCACCACTAGGTGCCACATCAAAATGGATCTACTTTCTCCAGGAGAAGGCAAGAACAGCTGAGACCTCACCTCAGTGGGCAGCCTTAATTTTCTATACTTGGATATTTATTTTTGTCATAGATTTGGGAGTTATCACAGCTATTACACTGTTACTGGTACAATACAGCTCTGCCAGTGCTCTGGGATGCACTGGCACAGTAAAAGTAAAATTTCTCACTGTGTGAGGAGTTGACTCCTCTCCCCAATGCTTAGGGCAGGAGACACCTCACCTTGCTTTACAGATATCTTAAGCATGTGGATACTTCAATTTAGGACACCTGCAGGTGTCCCCACAGGAACTGGCTGTCTAGACACCAGTTAGAGAAGCAAGGTGTGATAGCTCAATCAGTTGCCTGTGTATAGGTGTCTGATGCAGCTTGAGTTCCTCTTTGGTATCTGAGCTACCCACATGCAACTGGTGAATATGATTCAGTCAATAGATTTTAGACATATATTCAGGAAAGGAATTGTCAATGTTTGCTTTAGGTTGAGCTCAGCAATTCTCCGGGCTCTGCCCTCTGCACTGTCTAGATCTCCTTTGGCTAGTAGCGTCGTCTCATTCTCACAGAGACATCCATCTGGAAGTGAGCCCCATGCGCTTACTCACATCCCACAAGCAGCATGAAGTGTCATCTGAAATGTTCCAATTAACCTTCTTTGGCTCCCACCTCCTTTTCTAGAGGAGAATGTCTTGCAGATGTCCTTTATCCTATCTGTCCATCCTGTGTTGAAATCTCAGAGGCCAAGAGGTGATTCATGGCACTGAAATCAAACCCAATCTGTATCAGGAGAAAGTCTGTTCTGCATTGTGTCTGTAGTGAGATAGCTTTGATTTGTACACGTAGCACCAAGTTAAGACAAATTAATTCATCTCCCATACATGCCATTACAGATTTTGGGACTGAGCAGGAGCCCAGGGCTGAAGTGAAATGGGAGGGATGCACAAATTCATGGTTCCGAGGCAATGATGAAATGGTTCTGCAGCCCTTAAGGGAGCTAAACTGCAGGGATTTGCATAATGCTGAGGTGACCTACATCCTTCTAACTGGTTGGGAAGAGGATTGTTTGCTCTTTTCCTCCTGTTTGCACGTGTGGATGGGTGATTCCAGCAGGGTGACAGTGTGGGCCCTCAACAAGGCAATGGTAAATTTTTATTTCAGCACCAATCAACCTTGCACGTAGCATTCCCCAAACTGGGAGGCAGTTTCTTAACCTTCACATAAGACTTCAGTTGCCTTTGCAGTGGCCCTTCTGTCTGTCTCTTCAGTGTTTCATTGCCACAGGAAAGTCCAGTCCATTGAACACTATGGGACTCAAGAATTTTCTGTAGTGATTTCTGTGCCCATCTGAGAAGGTAATGAAACTTTTGAAACAGGCTGCCCAGGGAGGCAGGTGAGTTCCCATCCTTGAAGGTCTTTAAAAGACATGTAGATGTGTCACTTACTAGGGACATGGTTTAGTGGTGAACTCCACAGTGCTAAATTTGCAGTTGGACTTTAGGATCTTAAAGGTCTTTTCCAACTTAAATGGTTCTATGAAAAAATTGCATGAGGTGCCTGTGTTCAGAGAAATACTTAGATTCCAAAATCCTACTGACTTCTGTGGGATTTAAGCTCCTACATATGTTTCCGAGTGTGGCTGCAAAGCTGCCGAGCCAGGGAAAGGCTTGTTATTTCAGATACTCACTTTATTTTCAGTGGAAAGGCACCAGTGGTACTCAGCATGATACTTGTCTCAAAGAACATCATAAGCTTAGAGGTTCAATTGAACTAACATTTAGCATATTCTACTTGACGTGTTTTCAGAGGAACCACGAAAAGGTGCAGGAAGCAGAGCTAGCACTTCCATGGCAAAAATTTGAGTCCTCCCTAGTTCTACTAAGCAAGTTTCTTCTGCATCAGAGATGACGAAAATTAGTGGATTCAACTCTTAAATTAAACAGGTGTTCTGTATTTATCGAATCATAGAATTAACCGAGTTGGAAGGGACCTGTAAGGATCACAGAGTCCAACTCCTGTCCCTACACAAGACACTCCCAACATTCACATCGTGTGACTGAGGGCATTGGCCAAATGCTTCTTGGGTGCTGCCAGACTTGGTGCTGTGACTGCTTCCCTGGGGAGCTATTCCAGTGCTCCACCACCCGCTGGGTGAAGAACCTCTTCCTAATATCCAATCTAACCCTCCCCTGGCACATCTTCCTGCTATTCCCAGAACATAGCTAGGGCTCTATTCTTTCCAGCTTTCTTAGGGTTTCATAGTGCTGTAAACCTTCAGAGCAGTTAATTTCCAAAAGAAAGAGCTATGTGCTAGGAAGACCTTCTAACAGACTTTGACAATCATATAGGGATGTCTATGGGAATGCCAAGAACAATACCATCAAAATGTTTCCCTAAGTCTCTGGATGCCCTTCTTACTGTTGTGGAGTAACTTGCTTCAATGTTTGAATGGGAGTTTATGTTCAGGGAGTGTAGTTATAGGATGAGGGGTAATGGTTTAAACTGAAAGAGGGGAGATTTAGATGAGATATTAGGAATATTTTTTTTACTGTGGGGGTGGGGAGGTCCTGGCCCAGGTTGTCCAGAGAAGTCACGACTGCCCCATCCCTGGAGGTGTTCAAGGCCAGGCTGGATGGGGCTTTGAGCCCCCGATCCAGTGGGAGGTGTCCCTGCCTGTGGCACGGGGGTTGGAACTGGATGGGCTTTAAGATCCCATCCAACCCAAACTATTCTATGGTTCTATGGTTCTATAATATCAAAAAGCTGCAAGCAGAGATCGCATCAGTTGCCTGTTCTACCTGCTCCTAATAGCTTTGAATAAGCTCGGGTCTTAGGAGATGAATTGCTAATGCCCAAATGATGAGGCCCTCTCTGAAATCTCTTTTGTAATCTCACCGTTTTCTACAGGACAATTTTCCCTTCTGTATTCAAGCTACGCTGCTAGTGCAGTGTGAGCCCTTCCACTTCTGAACTCACGGTGCTGTAAGTCAAAGGAGACTGTAGAGTCAGCAGGGATAAAGAGGGATAAAGATTTGGATGCCTCAATCAATATTTCTCATATTGACTCATCAGCAAGAAATCTAGAAAGCTTTTGGCCTCACAATGGATGAAAGCACATAAATGGCTCAAAAACATTACTTACATCAATATTTAAATCTGTGTAATTCATATATAGATGCTATTTTTTTTCTTTTTTTTCAATGTGTTTACTTGTTTTTGACTACTGTCTGCCCTTTGCCCTTGAACTTACTTGCTGTGCATTGTATTTGGGATCCTCCAAACACTCAGTTTGCAGCCCCCTATCCCAGGATGCACCAGACACTCTTTATACCCATCAGTCCAGTCCTCACAGCCCATAAATTTCTCTGGTACGGGACATGCTTGGAGCTGCCTAAGTCTCGACAGTGATGATCAGTGAGGTGCTTACTCACCACTAAACCCCGCTGAGATTCACCAGGTGAGCATGTCCTTACCTGCTTAGCTTTGGGGATTGATCCAGTGGGTGTGTTCAGAAGATGCCAATCTGTTCCTTGCACAAATTGCAGCAGTCAGAAGTAACCTCTTGCCCATTCAGTGTTTAGAAACTCACCCTTAATTTTCAGGAGACCCTTGTTCAAAGAACTCCCTATGGAACTTGAGCCTACATTGTCCATGTTATAGGAAAGGGCAATAATCCAAAGGTACTCTCATACTCCACTCTGTTTCTCATCCATTGAAGCTATCAGCCAGTGTAGCAATGATTGCAGTAAGTGCATTGCCCTGAAAATCATGTTTTCCCCACTGATACATTATGCAAATTGAAATAACTTCCTTATGGGGCATCTTGAGATCACTCAAGATTTTAGTTCCCTTCTAATACTCCTGACTGAAAGAAACCAGTAAGACTTGAAAAAGCATTTTTATGTCTATTTTTTGGTGCTTGTGTGCATTCTGAGAACACTGAGCAGATTGGGGTCAGTGAGCATAGAATCATAGAATCATGGAATTATCTGGGTTGGAAGAGACCTCCAAGATCATCAAGTCCAAACCTTAATCCAACACTCTCATGATTACTAGATCATGGCACTAAGTGCCGCATCCAGTCTTATTTTAAAAACCTCCAGGGATGGTGAATCTGGACAGGCCATTCCAATGCCTGATTACTTGCTCTGTGAAGATCTTTTTTCTGATATCCAGCCTAAACCTTCCCTGGCAGAGCCTAAGCTCGTGCCCTCTTGTTCTGTTGCTGGTTGTCTGGGAGAAGAGACTGACCTCCACCTGACTACAACCTCTTTCAAATAGTTGTAGAGAGTGATGAGGTCACCCCTGAGCCTCCTCTTCTCCAGGCTAAACAACCCCAGCTCCCTCAGCCTCTCTTCACAGGACTTGTGCTCAAGTCCCTTCACCAGTTTTGTTACTCTTCTCTGGACCTGCTCCAGCCCCTCAATATCTTTCTTGAACTGGGGGGCCCAGAACTGAACACAACACTCAAGGTGTGGCCTCACCAACGCCAGTACAGGGGAAGGATCACTTCCCTCGTCCTGCTGGCCACACTGTTCCTGATGCAGGCCAGGATGCCATTGGCCTTCTTGGCCACCTGGGCACACTGCTGGCTCATGTTTAGCCTCCTGTCAATGAATACGCCCAGGTCCCTTTCGACCTGACTGCTCTCCAGCCACTCTGTCCCCAGCCTGTAGCACTGCTGGGGTTGTTGTGGCCAAAGTGCAGGACTCAGCACTTCAGTGATGACTGGAGAAAGACCAGCCTGTTGGCATTGCTTTTCTCAGTGTGACCAGGGTTTGGCTGACCGTGCACGATCAACAGCAGGACAGGTACTTGCAGAGATAGCTAGACAGCTGTCAATATTAAGGGAAGAGCTGTGGTCTAAGCACAATGCCTATGTGTCTTTGGCTGGCAAGGCAGTGAGGTTGTTTCAAAGTTCCTCTGTGGGTCTGTAAAGCCCTTGCTAGAGGGAACTGGGTCCTCTTGTCTCTATGGATGATCCACAGAAAACAATAGGAAGCTATTGTTTTTTTATAGACTGGATATAAGGAAGAAATTTTTTACAATGAGGGTGGTGAAACACTGGCCCAGGTTGCCCTGGGAGGCAGTGGAGGCCCCATCCCTGGAAATATTTGAGGTCAGATTGGATGGAGCTCTGAGCGACTTCATCTGGTTAAAGATGTCCCTGCTTCTGCAGGAGGGTTGGATCAGATAACTTCTAAATATCCCTTCGAACCTGAAGTGTTCTATGATTCTATGACAATATGAGACTCAGGTCATAGAGTTGTTTCTTCAGGTCCTGAGGGTTGAGGCACCGTAAAAGGTTTTCCCATCTTAACATCATCTGCAGACGTGATTAGTATAGGCCTGAATTCTAATTCTTAATTATTAATGACACTAATACAAATTTATCCCTTTTGTTTCCTGCAAACTTGTCTGCTCCAGCATGGCAAAGCCAAAGAGCACAAGGCTTTGAACTACTTTGGTCTGGAAACGGAACTCTAAGACACCTTGCTCACATATCCAAATCCCTGTTTGGGGATGGGTGCTCTCTTCCTCCTCTTTTCCTCAGTGGCTGTGGGACATGGGATCTCACAGCTTCCCTTGGTGCCCTCCCTGCCTCGGAATAGCCCTAAACTCAAGAATTATATTGGGTTCCTGTCATCTTGCTGGGAAAAGGACAGTCTCTATCAGGATCACCAGACAGGAAGAGACAGGGAGGAGCAACAGGAAAGTGAGGGAAAGGGAAGGTTAGGGAAGCTCGTTTTTTTCCCATCTTCTGCCCTTCCTCTCCAGCAGCAGCACTCCCACACGTGATGGGAATCCAGGGTGTGGCCAGAGATGCACAATCCTCTTTTCTTGCTCAAGGGATGTCACAGGAAGGTGAAACTTGATGAGATTAGAGGTACCTGGCTGTGGCTGGCTGGCAGCTACAGAAGACATCTGATGTAACTAAATACTTGCAGTTCAGCGTAGGCAGCAGCCCTGGGAGATAATAAAGGTCTCACACAGCAGGTCATTTTCTTCCCCACATTCTCCTTCCCTCCTTGCCCATGTTGCTGTTGTGGACTGATACTGCTGGGGATTGCTGTCCTCACTGACTCGATCTCATCCCTGTAGTTCACATATTTATTAAATGCATTGCCAGGGCTGTGGCACAGAAAATTAATCTGCTCCATGAGTAGCTTCCAAGATATTACTCCTCTGCTGTGGTCTTGTCTTCTTGGGATGGGATTCTCAGGTGTGCAATATGATGCCAAATCTATATGAAGCTTTCCTCACCTTTGGGGCAAGCATTATGACTCTGTCTCTAGGGAACTCCTTAGTGTCCTGCTTTTACTCTCAAGGTTTCTTAGGAGGCCAAGAAAAATACAGCATGTTAGGTCAGATGGGCATTTGCTTCCAAGGTTAGGTTTGAGACAAGGTGGGAGAGAGTGGAAGAGATCAAGGTTTCTGTCCTATAATGCAATCTGGGTTTTTCAGAAGCACAGAGATAGTTGCAATAACAGGAAAAACTCCTTTCTTCAGATCGTTGTAGAAGGTAATGTGGAATCTCTGTTGCCTGCTCCATCCTCTGACTGTCTTCGAGATTTAGCAGCTCCCACCAAGCTCATGTGTCTAATGCCATCATAGAGAAGAGGGGAAGCCTTACTACTCTCCAGTCACACCTTGGCTGGTGCATGGGGTCATGGTGGAGGCCACAAGGTGAGACAGCAGCCAGGCTGGGTGCCTTTCCCCAGGATATCCTGGTGCCTGAAGCCCTGCAGGGATTGCAGTGCTGGGCTGTGGCTGCCCTCCATGCTGACGTAGCTGCTTGGTGAATCTTGTGTCTGACACGTGGGGGCACGGCAAGAGAGTGACTGCAGCAAGAATAAACCCTTGCCTACTCCTCAAGGCAGACTCTTCAATAAGAGTGGGCCCTCCTGCCCAGTGATGCTCTAATGACCAGGGGTCTGTCCCTTGTACTTCAGTGAAGTTCCTGCTCTGGAACACCTAGGGAAAAACTGATGCTTGAAAGATAAATACAGGAATTGGAATGTTTAGCAACCAGGAAATTATTCTTCAAAGGTTTTAGTGTAAAACAAATTGATTTTTGCATATTCCAGAGAATTATCCAAGTCCTTTATGAAGTTTAACATTGATTTAGCCTTGATCAGTTGAGTTTACTCTCTTGGACAGGAGAGCAACAGCTTCAAGATAGCATTGCAGTGGGAAGTGAAGAGTCATAGAATCATAGAATGGTTTGTGTTGGAAAAGACCTTAAAGACTATCCATTTCCAACCCCCTGACGTGGGCACCTTTCACTAGCTCAGCTTGCTCTAAGACCCATCCAACCTGGCCTTGAACACCTCCAGGGATGGGGCATCCATGAATTCTCTGGACAACCTGTGTCAGTTCCTCACACCCTCACAGGAAAACATTTCTTCCTAAGATCTCATCTAAATCTCTCCTCTTTCAGCTTAAAATCGTTACCCCTCTGGGTCCTATAACAAGAACTCTAGAGTGAGTCTCTTTTGTATCTTGGCACAAGGGATCAGGAATGCCAGAACAGGAGCCAAACTACTCATTGTCCTAAGGCAGTTCTGCCACCTGGGACCTTGGAGGAATCCCAGATCAGGGACCTGTGAAGGGGGAGAATTTCTGCTTTGTAACAGACTAATTAGGCACCACGGTGAAGCTTTTTCATCCTCTTAGGAAGAACTGTTGTGACCTTGCTCCTACACCTACTCCCTCTCTGTCACAGGACTGGAAGATCCTTGCTCAGCTCTTTTAAAACTGGAAAAGGACCCCAAGCATTATCCTTTATGCAAGAGTTGAGAGGTTAATACATGTCACTTTTGTTGGCTGGGACTCTGCAATAGACTAAGGAGGAGCCAGCCCTTTTTACTGAGGAAAAATGAAACACAAGCCTGCCACAGCTTGCCCTTTCAACCTTCATGGCTCAACCCCACTTTCACACCACAAGGCTTCTCTGAGCAAGGCTGCGTCATCTCAGTTGCAGCAAATGCAAAATGCAGTTCAGTGCAATGCAAACTCTGCAGGTTGCTCTTATGTTCATGTGTTGCTGTGGATTGCAGGGATAAGCAAGCATCAGGCCCCTGAAAATAGAAAGGTCACCAGGGTTGCTTCCTGCAGAGCTGCAGAAACCCTGGCGCTCGGCTCAGAGAGCATGGAGTTAAAATTAGAAGTGACTGCAGGGTTACACAGGTTGCTCCTTCAGCCTGACATAGTGATGGGGTCTGTAGCTTAGGGGCATGAGAAAGTAAACATTTCCAGCCTGCACAGAAAATGCTACTCCTTCCGTCTCAGACACAAGATTTGGGATATCAGGAATTCCTCCCTAAATAATCTCTCCCTTTCCCTGGCATATAGAGGATGTGCATACACCCAGCTGTCCACACCAAAATAATAGGGAATGAAACAATTAGGGAATCCCCAGCTGAGCTGCTTCCTGGAAAAGCTATGTTGGGTGGCCACAGCTCAGAAGATGCCTTGGTGTGTAGCACTTTTCTGGGGTATAAAAGACTAAATAATTCACCATACAGAAGCACAGAACCTGAACCCCCTTCTTTGCTGAGTATATCCTGACCCACTGCCCCCTGAAGTGGGACAGCTTCAACAGAAGAGATGAAGAGATATCTCAAGGCCCCAGAGAGCCTGTGTTTGTTGTAGACCTTAGACACCCTTTCCAAGTTATCTTCCATGTATTCAAGGTATCTAACGTGGAGGAGAAGAAATGGTACAGATTGACTACTGCCAAGGATGGAATGTGTGGGTATATGAAACATCCACTGCAATAGTCTAAACCATTGTTTAACAGTTTATCTCATGTCCTAACCACAGTTCGCTCCCCCTTCATCCCTGAGGATGTACCCCTCTGGAGGAGAAATGGAACTGATGGACTTAACCTCCACGGTCAATCTTGCTGCAGGAAAGTATGGATGCACACTGCAACTCCCAAATGTCTGATTTGGAACTTGTGTGTGCATGGTTTTGAGTTTTACTATCCCATTCCTAACTCCATATTAGGAGGAACACTTATTCCTGCCACTTACCAAGGAGCCACCAAGGCCTGGTGTGTAAGTTCTCCACCTTCCAATGAAAAAAACAGGGATATTGCAAGGCATTTACACAGCCTGCTTGGGAATTCTCCCTGAACAAAGACTACTGGAGGTGTCTGAGGTCCAGAAATAACAACAAATGACCCCTTCCTGTATGGTAGATGGGATTCAAGTGGAGATAAATATGATGTTAGGTCAGCAAGGACCCACCAGGAAAGGAGGATTTTTGCTCTTCGTTAGTGAGAGGAGGTCTCCTTGCACTCATCTACAAAGACCTCAGCTTTAGAAAGCCAATTTCTTTTGTTTCAGTGGTTTACACTTTCATTTTCACCATGCTCTTCGTCATCTTTCATTGAATATTTCCTATTTAAAGAACAAACAAACAAACGGAACCAATGTACAGCAACAAACAATTTGTCTGGCTGGTAAAAAAAAGAGACAACACCACAAAGAGAAAGAGAGATGCACAACAAAACAAACCATATAGCTATGTGCATCCAAAGGTGCTGTACAGCTGTGCAAGTCTTGCATTGCCTCTCCTTCCTCCTCCTCAGCTCTGCTGAAAGACAGCAGCTGTAATCCCCTCCGGGTGGTGACAAGCATTATCTTTCCAGCCAGTATAAACGTGACAGCTCTAGAGTTGGCTGGTAACACACGTTCCCATGCTGTGAGGGGCAGAGGGAAGCTGCAAGACTGAACATGAGTATGACTCATACCAGCCAAGGAGAAATGGGAACTTTGGAAGCAGTGCAAGTACAAGAGATGCAATTCTGAGGGATTCTTTTCAGCTGCACATTTCATTCACGGATGCTCTGTGTGATCCTAGGAGACACTGATGGAGGAAAGAAATACCTGCATCATAGGATCACAGAATCATAGAATCATAGAATCATGGAATCATAGAATCATAGAATCATAGAATCATAGAATCATAGAATCATAGAATCATAGAATGGTTTGGGTTGGAAGGGACCTTAAAACCCATCCAGTTCCAATCCCCCTGTCGTGAGCACGGACACCTCCCACTGGATCAGGTTGCTCAAAGCCTCATCCAACCTGACCTTGAACATCTCCAGGGATGGGGCAGCCACAACTTCTCTGGGCAACCTGGGCCAGGGCCTCACCACCCTCACTGGAAAATATTTCTTCCTTACATCTCACCTTAACCTCTTCTCTTTCAGCTTCAAACCATTCCCCTGTAATTCCTGATCAAGAGCCCCTCCCCAGCTTTCCTGTAGCCCCCTTTCAGAACTGGGACGCTGCTATAGCATCTCCTCATAGCCTTCTCTTCCCCAGGCTGAACAACCCCAACTCTCTCAGCCTGTCCTCATATGGGAGGTGCTCCAGCCCCCTGACTCTCCTTGTGGTCTCATCTGGACTCACTTTAATGGATCCATGTCCTTCCTGTGCTGAGCACTGCAGAACTGAATGCAGAACTCCAGGTGAGGTCTCACAAGAGCAGAGTGGAGGCAACAGAAACGTGTCTCCTGGACCAACACTGTGACTGCTCCCCAGCCCCTCTAAACAGAGCTTTTTGTGAGCAGGCTGTATGGATGCAGAGCCCACACTACCCTGATGAGGACAGACACACGTGTGAGTCACTGCCCAAACACAGAAGGTGATGAACAGAGAAATGAGTGGGACAGGTTTCATGAGGGAGAACTCCAGTGATTTCAGTTTTCATGGTTTGATGATTGCATTTTTCTATTTTATTTGATTTCTTTCTCCTTACTTGTCCTGCAAGTGGAGAACTTACAGACTAAACACAGATGGGGTGTGATATTGACTATGCACAAGCAGCTTTAAAATGAGCAAAGTCAACAGCTGGAGGAGAAACGTTTGCCCTTTCACCAACCCATTAAGTTCCAGCAGTGGCTTTTAGCAATAGCAGAGAAGGGTGATCTTAGATCCAACAAACACTTTTAAAACTTTAATGGGATGACTGGCATGAGCTGCTGTTTGGTGGAGTCTGGAGGTAACCACAACAACCACTGTAAGAGGCTTTTGGGTGTCTATGCTGGAATCAGATGTTCCTGTATGTGGCAGCTCCATCTGAGCAACTTGTTTAGACTCCCTGTGCACTCAACAGAGAGAAAAAGGCTGGCTGAGAGTGTAATTAATCTCCCTCTAACATAGTTGTCTACAATAAATGAATCACACACTTCTTTGTCTCTCTATTCCTGGTGCTTATAATTGGAGTCTGGATGGCATGGTCAGAGGAAGACATCTTCACCAGAAATGTTTAAAGTTCATAGAATCATAGAATTGTTTGGGTTGGAAAGGATCTCAAAGATCATCCAGTTCCACTGGAACAGGCTGCTCAAGGAAATAGTTGAATCACCATCCCTGAAGGTATTTAAAAGACATGTGGACAAGGTGCTCAGGGGTCTGGTTTTGCAGTGGGTGAGCATGGTTTGACTTGATGATCTCAAAGATCTTTTCCAAACAAATGATTCCATGATTCTATGATTCTAAGAAATGAATTCTTAAGATTATAACGATATTATGTTATTTTGAATCTTGATTTTTTCAACATGTCTGCATGCACCTACACAAGCCTGGCACATCACGACACGCATACCTTTTCACCATGCCGTTTAACGCATTTAGATTTCACACTCTCTTACATATTTTGCTATTTTATTCGCTCTGCTAATTATCAATAAAATGAACTGTTTCCCGCATGTTTGTGCCTATGTCTGCAGCTGAAGCATGGGCACACTTCTCCTGGAGTTAGATGGGCATTTATTAAAAAAAAATATATATTGCTCCAGGGGAAAAGAAGATATAATCTGATTGAAAATGGTTGCTAAGTAAAATTCACAGTTCTATCATGGTTTGTGAAGTCCAGCCTCTCTAGCAAATGTTAAGCTTCTTCCAGTTGTTTACTGCAGCACAAATGCCTGCCTCTTTTCCATGTTAAAGTTAAAATTAGTTTAAATATTACCAATTGTCTGCAAATATTACTGGTTGTCTGCAAGGACTAGGAACAGAGGGACTGCAAAGCCGACTAACATCAGAAAAGGACCTTATACAAAAATATCTGAGGTATCCCAGATGACTGATTAGATACCATCATTAATGTAGTAAAGATAACCACAGAATCACAAAATCACTGAATGGTCAGGGCTGGACAGGACCTCTGGAGATCATCCAGTCCCAACCCCCCTGCTACAACGGGTTCACCTAGAGCCGGTTCTACAGGAATGTATCCAAGCAGGCTCTGAATATCTGTGAGAAGGAGACTCCACAACCTCTCTGGGCAGCCTGTTTCAGAGCTCTGTCACCTTCACAGTAAAGAGGTTCTTCTTCATGTTCAGCTGGAAGTTCCCATGCTCCAGTTTGTGCCTGTAGCCCCTTGTCCTGTTGCTGGGGACCATTGAAAAGAGTTTGGTCCTATCCTCTTGACACTGAGTGGATGGCCGGGCCCAGAATGTTGTGATGAATGGAGTTAAATCCCATTGACAGCCAGTCACAAGTGGTGCTCCCCAAGGCTCAGTATTGGAGTTGGTTCTGTTTAATATATTTATCAGTGACCTGGATGAGGGGATTGAACGCGCCCTCTATAATGTTTGCAGGTGACACTGTATTGTGTGGGGTGTTGATCTGTTTGAGGGAAGGAAAGATTTACAGAGGGATCTGAACAGGCTGAAACAATGGGCTGAGGCCAAATGTGTGGGGTTCAAGAAGGCCAAGTGTTGAGTCCTGCACCTGGGTCACAACAAACCTCATGAAGTGCTCCAGGCTTGGGGAAGAGTGGCTGGAAAGCTGCCTGGTGGAAAAGGACCTGAGGATGTTGGCTGACAGCCAGCTAAAAATGAGCCAGCAGTGGCCCAGGTGGCCAGGAAGGCCAACAGCATCCTGGCTTGGATCAGCCATGGTGTGGCCAGCAGGAGTAGGGAAGGGATTGTCCCCCCTGTGCTCAGCCCTGGTGAGGCCACACTTAGAATCCTGTGTTCAGTTTTGGGCTCCTTGCTCCAAGAAAGACCTTGAGGGGCTGGAGTACGTCCAGGGGGTCTGGAGTGCAGTGGTTATGGGGAGTGGCTGAGGTAACTGGGGCTGTTTAGTGTGGAGAAGAGGAGGTTGAGGGGAGATGTTATTGCTCTTTACAGCCACCTGAAATGAGGTTGTAATGACATGGGTGTTGGTCCCTTCTCCCATGTAACAAGTGATAGGATGAGAGGAAATGTCCTCAAGTTGCACCAAGGGAGGTTTAGATTGGATATTAAGAAATATTTCTTTACTGAAAGAGTGGTGAAGCACTGGCAGAGGCTGCTCAGGGCAGTGGCAGAGTCACCATGCCTGGAGGTATTTAAAAAGTGTGTGGATATGCTGCTTAGGGTTGTGGTTTTGTGGTGGTTTTGGCAGTGTTATCTTAATGGTCGTACTCAATGATATTAAAGGTCTTCTCTAACCTAAATGATTCTATGATTTTATGATCTCCTGCTCCAATCACCTTATATCCAAACCTGTCTATTGCCTGACTTTCTCTGGTCACACCAGGAAGCTGATCTGTGCTCTAAAAACACATCCTGTAGATGTTCACGTGCTCAAAAACCTCACCACTGAACAACGTTGAATCAATGAACACAAGGCTGTCAAAATTGAAGAAGCTCAGGTGAACCTGGACTGGGAGCATAAGGGTGAGCTGTTTGTAGCTCAACGGGCCCATGAAACGTCAGGATGTCTAGAGAGAGATGCAACACAAAAACGGGCTTGTGATTGAAGGGTGGACGTGACCATGGAGGCCATCACACAGATCATCACAAATGTGGAACGTGCTGCAATCAAGTAAATTGCCCTGACATAATGTGATGTCTGGGTTCTTGGTATAGAATCACAGAATCACCTGAGTTGGAAGGGACCCAAAAGGATCCAGTCCAACTCCTGTCCCTACATAAGACAACCCCAACATTCACACAAGGTGACTGAGGGCATTGTCCAAATGTTTCTTGAATGCTGGCAGACTCAGTGCCATGACTTCCCAGCTTCCCTGGGGAGCTGTTCTGGTTTTCCACCACCCTCTGGGTGAAGAACCTCTTCCTAATATCCAATCTAAACCTCCCCTGGCACATCTTCCTGCCATTATCTCTAATCCTGTCATAGGTTGCAAGAGAGAAGAGATCAGCGCCTGTTTCACCTCCCTCCCTTGTGAGAAGGCGTTAAAGAGCTCTGATATCCCCTCTGAGTCTCTTCTTCTTCAGGCTGAACCTACCAAGTCACCTCAGCTGTTCCTCATAGGACATATATGGTGAGGCCTGGCAAACTGACTGTATTGGACCACTGCCACAAACATGCCAAGGCAAGTGCTACGTACTCGCCGTGCTGGAAGCATCTACTGGTTGGCAAGAAACACACCCTGTAAACCATGTCAGTATCCAAAACACCGTTTTAGGCCTTGAGAGGCAAATTTTGTGGTGACATGGTACCCCAGAAAGAACTGAATCAAACAATGGGACTCGTTTCCCAAATAACCTCATAACTCCTGGGCATAGAAACATGGCACTGGGTGGGAATATCACATTCCCTATCATCCACAAGCCTCTGGAAAGATCAAGATATATAACAGACTGTTAAAGACTACGTTGACAGTGTTGGGCAATGGGGCATGGAAGCATTGGGATACAATTTTAACAGAAGTCACTTTGCTGGTTAGCACTGGAGGATCTGATAACCATCCTGGTCCTGCCCAAACAGAACCCTTACATGTTGTGGGAGGTGATATGGTCCTCGCAGAGCCCATAGGGAAGCGGTTGGGAAGGCAGTGTGGATTCCTCCTCCCATGGGAAAAGGCAAACCCATTTGTGGGATGTTCTTCTCTCAAGGACTTGGGTGCACCAGGTTTCCCAAGGAACCAGATAAGTGCAATGATGGATGACCTAAACCAGCTGGTGTTGGTGTCCAGCAATCAAATATCCTTATCCTGTCCTGAACATGCATCCTGAAAGATGGGGCCCAAGTTCTAGGCTGTTCTTATGAACGTGTGGAGGAGTGGAGGAAGCCCATGGAATGGGAGAGTAATATCTATCTGTTAAAGGACAGGGGATAGCAGTTAATGAGAATGTATAAATCTGTATGTTGATTATTAAAATGATTGTGTAAGTGCTGGTAAGAAGAGATTCCAGTAATGAGAATTAAATATGATGGGGTGATTAGAAGAGGTATATATATATATATATGGATTAAATTATGTAGAACCTGAGCATGATGCAAATGGTATGGAATAAGGGGTGGAGATTGCATTGGGTCTCGCTAAGGTGGCGTTAATTTTCTCCACAGCAGCCCTCAGACTGCTGTGCTTTCTTTTGGTTGCTAGAAAGGTGTTGATAACCATATATGATGTCTGCTCAGCAATAAATCTAAGAGAAAGTGTTGGGGGGAAGGCTTTCATTATTATGATGATTGTGTTTTGGAGCAACTGCAATGGGTACTGAAGTCCTGCGACCTGCGAAGTGGCTGCACATCACCTGCTGATGGGAAGTAGAGAATAAAATTTCCATTTTCCTTTCCTTTTGCTTTATTAAACTGACATTGTCTTGATCAACAAGGTTTTTTCCATCTTATATTCTCCCTCTCCCTGTCTTGCTGAGGAGAGGAGTGATAGAGCGGTTTGATGGGCACCTGACATCCAGCCAAGGTCAACCCATCACAGTGGGGAAAAGCCTTTGATATCTCAGACTCCTTTTCTAGGTACAAATTGGGTAGGGTAGGATAGAGTAGGGTATGGTAAGGGGGAAAATGAGTGTGCAACTCTGTGGGCTCTGACCAGACTTTGGCAACGAATCCAGATTTTCTCAAGTTTCTGTGGATTGGCAGTCTTTCCAGGAAAATGGCATGCAACAGTCAAAAGGCATCCTGAAGTCACTCAGAGATGATGCCCAGCAGAGCCACAGATCATTCGAGCAGCAAACAGCATGGCTTAAAGGGGGAGGGCAAGAAGGTGTCACAAATAAAACAGCTTTCCCTTTCCCCACACCACTTTTCTATTGAAACCACTAAATTTTAATGAGTTTACCAACCCTCTAGAAATGAGGGCAGGTAAATGCAATGATACTCACAGGATTCAAGATAAGTTTACCACATTTAACCCAGAAGAAAAGCCAATTATGATGGCTAAACTCACTGAAGAAACTGTAATATGCAATGAAAATACACTTAAAAAAAAGAAAGGAAGGAAGAAAAAACAGGTTTTGATTAGTTCTAGAAGTCCAGGTCATCCTGGTCAATCTCATCAGAGTTTTCTTTCTTTTTAGAAGCCTGGACTTCATCAGAGAGTTCAGCCTCCTTTGTATCTGCATCTGCCTGGTTCTCATCTCCCAAAGGATCAGTGCATGATGAATCTTTGTCCTCTTCTTCTTCCTCACTGTCAGGATACATCTGTGAGGGTTTGCTGCTCTCATCGTTTTGAGCCTCTTCATCGGTGTTGTTGCTGGTGGGGTTATTGTCACCTTTGCATTCCTCATCATCTTCATCTTCAGATCCCTTCTGGGATTCCTGTGAGAAGTTTCCCACAGAAGAGTAACAAGAAAAGACAGCTGCTTTGTTCAGAGTTTCATGTTTTTCATGTGCCTTGTCAGGGTTGTCACTGGTAGGTTCCTCGTCATTCTCATCGTTTTTGTCATCTCCTTCACTGTTGTTTTCCTCCTCAGCTGAACATGCCTCATGTTCTGATTCTGCATTTGCATCTTCTACTGCCTCAGCTTCATCCTGATTAGCATCTTCACTTCCTTCTGCAGCATCTTCTTCAGGATTTTTCTCAGTTCCACAGCCATCAGCATCTCCTCTGCATTCAGATGTTTCTTCTTCATCATCAGCCTCAATGTTCTCATCCTCTGGCTCCTCTGCTTCTTCAGCTTCATTGTCAGCTTCGTCTTCAGCTTTGGACTTCTCTTCAGCTTCCTGCTCTTGAGTTTGAGTTTCTTGTTCTTCCCCTTCTTCGTTTCCTTCCTCCTCCTCTTCCTTTGCTTCTTCTTCCTCCTCCTCTTTTGGGTTTTCTTCCTCTTCTTCCATTTCCTGCTCCTCTTCTTTTGTTTCTTCCTCATCTTCTTTAGCTTCCTCATCCTCCTTTGTCACTTCTTCCTCGTCTTGCATTTCTTCCACTTCCTCTTTTGTTTCTTCCTCCTCCTTCATGTCTTCATCTTCTCCTTTTGTTTCTTCTTCTTTCTCATCCCCTTCCTCCTCCTCTTTTGCTTCTTCCTCCTCCTCCTTCACTTCCTCCTCCTCCTCTTCCTCCTCTTTTATTTCCTCCTCCTCCTTTGTTTCTTCTTCTGCTTCCTCATTTACTTCCTCCTCATCTTTCTCTTCTGTTTCTCCCTCTGCCTCCTCTTTCATTTCCTCCTCTTCTTCCTTTGTAATTTCTTCTTCCTCTTTCTCTTCTTCCTCCTCTTTTGCGTCTTCTTCTTTCTCTTCCATATCTTCCCCCACTTCTTCTGCTTCTTCATTTTCTTCTTCTTTGATTTCTTCATCATTAACCACATCCTCCGTCTCACAGTTTTGACTCTCTGATATATCAGCTCCTTCTCCATCTCCGTTCAATGTTGAGCTGCCCACTTCATTTAATGCTGACTCCCTTTCTTCATTGCCCTCCACTTCTGTTTCACTTGGCTGGAGTTCACCCTCAGCATTCTCCTCGTTGTCGTTTTCTTTAGCTTCTTTCACAGAACTGCTGGGAATGGTTTTGATGTCCTGGGCTGCTTCCGAGACACAGGCTTCCTCATCATTTTTCTTCAACCTCAGGATTTGCTGTAAATCAAATGCTTTCATGACTGGGGCATTGGTGGCCACCACTGGGTTTCTTATGGGCTTGGAAGCCAATTTTTTCCTCACACAAGAGTCACATGGGCAGTATTCCTCCTCACTTGTTTGTTTACTGATACTGGCCTGAAAAACTGCACTAAATGCTGCATCTTCCTCTACATCAAACGAGAAGTCTGTTGTGTCCTCTAGCCTGCTCTGAGTTCCATTCTTGTCACTGAAGAGTGACTTTTTACGCATAATCTGCAATCGCCGTCTCCTCTGCTCGGTTTGAAGTGTTGACTCACGCTTGAGTGGTTCATCTGGAGGTCTTGGAATCTTCTTCCCTGCTCTGCTTTTGAGCTTCCTCAGCTCCTTCTCTATACTTTTTTGTATCCTTTTGCTCACTTCCTCCTTCAGCTCCAGTATCATTTCATCCATCTGCTGGTTATTCTGCAGGTTCCATCTGACTTTAAACTCATTCATGGCACTGACATAATGAGCCATGAACTCTTTCTCAATCTTCTTGAGGAGTCTCAGGACCCAGATTGGATCTGGGTCCATGGAGTTTGTCTGGACAAGGGATGTGCCCACACTGGTGGCCACATTGACATTGGGCTTTGGGTCATTTGGTGACCGTTCTTCAAGATGCTCTTCCAAATCAGCTTTCAGCTCTGTCCCACAATCAGCGTCATTGATATTTGTATCGTCCATAGTGGCTGTCTGATCAGCTTTCTCATCAAGATTTTCTTTTGGGAGTTCATCATTTGCAATTTCAGCTTCTTCTTTTTCCCCGTTTTCAGCTAATTTGCTGTTTTCTTCATTTTCATTTTCTTCCCCTTCTTCCTGACCATTTTGACAGTTACTGCATTGATCCTCCTCATTCTCTTCTGCCTCCTGAATTAGAGATTCCTCCCTAGTAGGCTGTGCTTTTTCCTCACCTTTTGCTTTCGAGCAGACTGTCGAAGGTCTGGATGACTGCTCTTCCTCTTTAATTTGCTCCTCAGCCTCAGTCAGCTCAGTGCCAGTCTCTACACTTCCCACTTGTCCAGTGGATTTCAATTCAGCAGTTTTCCGTGCTGTTAAAGTGCAGTCCCTGGCACAGGCTGCAGTCTCTTCTCCTGAGCCACCAGAACCACTGCTAACATCAACTCCAGAGGAGGACATGGGAGTGAAGTCATAATCTACAGATTTTGGGGCTTTAAACCCAGAAGCTGTCTTTACCTTCTCACTCGCTTCTTGTACTAAAATTGGACCACTTTTTTCAGCTGTGCATCCAAACCACAGGGCTTGAAAAATATTTAGCAGCTCCATATACCTTGGCTTATTCAAACATTTTGATTTATCTGATGGATCTTCTGACTCTTCATCAAGGAGTTGGAGACCAGCAAGACAAGTAATCAAAATGTTGGCAGAGTTACTCAATTTTCGCCCCATAGTGGGGGACACTTCAGGCAAACTGTTTGATCGGTCAAATTTTGTTTCATGTTTTGAACTGAGCAAGGCCTTCATGATCTGGACAGAAGTCTGGACAGAGGTCGGCAGGTCTCTTCTGTTGTTATTTTGGCTGGATGCAACTGACTGGCTGCATTCTGCTTGGTCAGCCTTGGCAGCTTCTGACACGACCTCAGAGATTTCTTCCTGATTCACATGTTCTTCAGCCTCTTCATTGACAGCGGTGTCTTCTGCTGCCTCTTTCCCTTCTTCCTCCTTTGCCTCATTTTCAGCCTCCTCCACGTTCTTTTTCTCAGCTTTTTCATCCTCTGAGATTTCCTCGGCGTTTGTACAATGTGATACCTCAGTTGTTGCCTCTACACATTCTTCTTCTCCATCATCCTCCATTTCATATTTCATAAGCAATGTGTCTGAAGGGATTTTACTCAGCCATTCTTGCACAACTTCTTCTGGAGATGTATTTGGTAGAGTAGATGGCATTAAATCAGTCCCTTCCTCCTGCGTACCTGTGCCTTCTAACTCTTCCTCCACATTTGTGTTCCGAATGTCATCAATCTCTTTATTATTGTGATCATTTGCTTCGGTTGCAGCTGATTTAGACCCATAGGAAGTTGCTTTGGAGGAAGCTATAATTTCTTTTGCCTCTTTCCCTGTAGCCAGCACAGATTCAGTACCTATGCTGCTAATGGAGGAATTCTTCAGCAAGGCTGGCTGTATTTTTTTTCTGTTTGGCTTCCCTTTTGGAGGGACAGGGCAATGCATACTACATACTGACAAAGTGTCTGGCACTGATGCTTGACTGGAGTTTGACATCTTCACACGAAGATTTCTAGTCTTTATTCTCCTTGATTTTGAAGATTGAGATATATTTGATTGCGAACACCTATCATCGCTTTCCTGGGATATCTGGGTCAATAAATCTTTATCTTTTATTTCTGACTTCGAAGAGACTCTTGAAGAGACACTTGCAGGATTTCCATTCCTGATCCCAGTCTCAGTTGAGTGGTCCCCTTTTGAACACACACTTTCACTCATACTTCCTTGTCTTGAAGAAGGAGTCTCTGAATTGATCTTGGAGTGACCCTCTCCAGCTTTTCCATTAGGACTTGAAACACTTGAGCAGAGGGACGATGGTTTGCTGTTTTCTTCTCTATGGCTCCTCTTCTTTGAGCCTTTTGAGGATTCACTGTAGCCATTGGTGGTACTTTTCGAGCTTTTCTCCTCAGTAAAACCTACAATTGCCTCTGCTTCACTAGTAGATGAAATATTTGATTGAAAAGATCCTGAGTTATGAGACATAGGGTCTCCAATAGATTTTTTCTTGATTTCACATGAGCTTTTGGAGTAATTAGATGCCCTGCTGCATGATCTCAGATCATCTGCATGTAGGGAATTCTTCTTTTTATTTGGAGTGGATTCAAGTGAAGACACAGACATTTCAGACTTTGCATCTAAATGAACATGGCTGTGTTTGCTCTTTTTGGATCCTCTGGAAGAGCAA
The DNA here is from genome assembly GCA_033556795.1 of Tapera naevia. Lineage (NCBI taxonomy): Eukaryota > Metazoa > Chordata > Aves > Cuculiformes > Neomorphidae > Tapera > Tapera naevia. The sequence continues at coordinate 35,243,048 of JAUMJJ010000079.1, read as the reverse complement.
GAGGCATTGCACTGAGTGATCTCATCACTGTCATTTCTCTTGTTGTTCCTGTCACTAGCTCTGGAACGGGAGGTTCCTTGTGTAGAGCATCGTTCACCTTCACTGCTCTCACCTCTAATTGATAGGCTTGGCTTTGTTTTTGCTGACACTGAGCTGACTTCATCGATTTCATTTTCTTCTTGTTCAGCTTCAACCTCTTCAGCCTCTTTCTTAGGACATGACTCACTGGAAAAGGAGGAGACCACTGCATTGTCATCAGAGTGGTCTTCCTGTTCACTCCTTGCTTTTGGTGTGGTACAATTACTAGACTTGCTGTGCACACTGTTGGTAGAAATGGAGAACCTAGTGTTATCTTCGTGGTTTGCCTTCTGAAGGCTGGAGGAGGACATGCTCCTACCCACACTACTTGTTTCCTCACATCCATTCTTCTTGCTCTCTCTGGACTGTAGAGAGGACCTGGACATTACACTCCCAACTCTGCTGCTTTCCATCTCTTCCCCATCATCCTTTAAACACTTCACTGAGGAAGCATCAAAACAATTTTCTTGTTCATTTTGTGAGTCAGTTTTGCTGGCCTCATGGTCTTCAGGGGCATCTTGAGTATCCAGGTTATTTTCACAGCTTGAATGTGACATTAAACCCAAGGATGAAGGTCTCTTACTTTGGCTCGTGCTCGTCCGAGTGCATTCTCGCTGATCTTCTCCATTGGAAGCACCTGTAGACAAATCACTTCGACACATACACTTTTTAACAGATCGATACGACACTCTGTTCTCTATAGTCTCTGAGTAGGATGAGGACTCTTGCACAATGTGCTCAGAGTATTCCTCACTGGATGTGGTGTGGAGGCTATCCACAGAAGCCATTTTTTTGTGGACTACTCTCCTCCGGGAAGACGTGCTGGAGCATGATGACCGTGTGTGCCAGGTGCTTCGTACAGTGGGCTCTTCCCTCTGGGATGTATGCATGGGGTTTTTCCATATATCATAGTCCTGATGTTTCTTGCCACAGCTATGACAATGAGCCTCATCACATTCTGATTCCTCAAGTTTTGACATGTAAGAATCAATATCACCGGGATATAATGACTCATCTGCCTCTGAGCTGGCTTCTGGGTTCATCTTCTGTATGGAGTCTAGCACGCTGTCCTCCTCTACCCCTGACTCTTCACAAGGTATCTGGTTCGTCAAGTTGGACTTTTTGATTTGGGTGGACCACTGCAAAGTCTCATCATTTAGCAAGCGGAAGCGGACTTTCATCTCAACGGACAAGCTGCCATCCTTGTTCACGTGTACCCGTTTTTCTATGTCATCATTGACCAAGGAATGGACCAAGTCCCCAGGTTTTGCACGTGAGTAACTGTTTGAGAAAGGTGCACCATTATCCGGAGAGGCAGCGAGACCATTGGGATATGACTTCTCTGATGATAAAGAAAATCTCATTGACCTATTGCTTGATGCTGACCGTGGATGGATAACGCTTTTTTTGGCTTTCAGTCCCAAGTCCACTGGAGTTTGAATTAATAAAGAAAAGAAAGATGGAGAGAAACGTTAACTCATATAAATATGACAGAAAATATACAGATGAAATCCTCAAACTAGTGAATACTGATATTACTCCATTAAAGTCAAGCCTATGCCAGTTGGCATTATTTTAAATTTGGCTTCAACAAAGTGAATGACCATAAATGTTAAGTTTTGAATTGATAATCTGTATTTAAATCTTCTATATCTTAACTTTATTTTGTTTTAATACAAATTTTATCACACCTTTTCTGTTGTATTACGTGCATGGAAGGACAAAAAAATATATACAAAACAACTTAGTCTCAAAGTGTCTGTATTTTATCACATTGCAAATATACTTTTATTTAACTGCACATTTTCATCCTTATTTTTCAGTTAGAGCAAAATACATGGAAAAGTGCCCTTTTTCCTTAGCTAGAGGTCAAGCTTCACACATTTACTGTACATCATCTACTTCTTGACTTATGTGCCAGGAAAAAGACCTGTGGCCATGTAGAACACAGCAGCACTCAGTCCCTGCAGAGATGTGCCAATATAAATAATTATCATGTGTGCTAAAAAAAAATGCAAAATTAATTGTAAACTGGGGATTGTTACAAAGAGAAATAGTGATAGTTACAGAGGAAATCGGTGGTTGAAATGGAATTTGAAGAATTGTAACCCAAAGCACATCTCTATGACCCTTCATTTCAAGCAGAGTACATTGCTATCAATCTGTCTTGTGAGATATGAATCTATCTTGCTTATAATACATGTGTTGGTTTGAAGTTTACTTTTATATATCTAGACAACCACATGCCTCTGTAGGCAAATGGAAATGAAGCTGAATGGAGGGCATTTTAGGAAGGAGGTATTGAATAGGGAGCACACCAACCAGGATCAATAACACATGAAATAACTTCTATCTCACTGTCCTTATGCATTTGAACAGACATGTTTGCCCGCTTTCTTGCTAGACAAGAAGCTCCAGTTTATTCCCACTGTTTCCTCCCAATCTTTTGTATCTTGGGCAGTGAGTGTGGGATGCATCTGTCCTTAAGTTTCTACAGTTTGCTGTCAATGCATGAGTGAATCTTTCTCAGTTCCTGGTGGAGAGAAAGAGGGGCACCTCCAGAGTACATTTAATTTCATCCTAAAACAAATCCCTAATACAGGTGAGATGAATTTCTCTCTGGAAATGGGAAGTTTCTCTTCACAGTCCGTTGAGTGTGGCTGATTTGATTACCTGTGACCTTAAATGAAGTGCCTAAGAAATATCATGCTGAATAACCCATAACATATGCCTTCCCGAATATAACCGTTCCATAAAAACATGCTTTGTTCCCAAAAGGCTAAAGTGGAGCTGTAACCTGCAGGACAAAACCAGGGCATCCTCTGATGCAGGCAAATGCAGAAGTGCCAGAATTATATGACAGACAGACAAGGGCTTAGAGGATTCGTGGGAAATCTCAAGGGTTTAGGGAGTCTCGGAGGCAGACACAGGAAAGGAGGGAGTTCTGGAAGGAAAAGGAGATGCAGAGATACGAAAGAGGAAGGGAAGTCAGCCAGACACAGGGAGCATGTAAAAGAAAGACTGGAGGGTGTAGGGAGGAAATCCTAGAAGGAAACCAGAGAAAAAGAAGGGGAGGATGGAGAGGTCTGGGAGGGAGAGAGAGGGAAGTACATTTTCCACGTGAAGTCTGCACACTGAGGCAGTACAATAGATGCCTGTAATCTCCATGTTGTGGGACACAGGCCTGGAGACGACTGTGCAGTGTGCTCCAGAGTTTTTCTTACTTTCATTGTTTCCATTGACATTGTTGCTGTTGGAACGGGGAGCCAGGTCAGGCAATTTCTCCACGGAGTGCTTCCTCAAATTCTCTGTCAATACAGGTTTAAATGGCTCCCGGCCGACGCACACCAGTGTGCTGGGGCAGTGAAGCAGAGCCTGCATGCTGTCGATCTAGAAAGAGAAGAGCAAGTTGATCACCGTGAGCAAATAGAGCAGAGCTGGATTCTTCCAGGCCCAGAACACACTGACCGTGTAGTTGTCACCTAAAATAAAATAGGCACGCTTCTGGAGAACTTCAGGGTCTACCAGAGGCTGTTGGCAGGCTCTGTTGCAGTGTTGCACCACCAAAAGAGAAGCTCTACTATGTTTCAATCAGATCTCCTAAGGTAGGGAAATGGGTGGGAGAGGTTGCCTAAGGGAGAAGATAACATAGAATCTTCCAGTTGGAAAAGACCTCTGAGATCATTGAGTCCAACCGCACCCATCATCCGCTAAACCATGTCCCTTAAAAACTCATCTATATGGCATTTATGGCAAGGTTTTACATCTTCTGGGAAAGGTTTAGGCATAATCAATGTGGTAGTGAGGAAGGAGATGGGACTGGAAGATTTTCAGTTTCCCTTTACAGAGAAGCATACTCTAATCCTTCTAATTCCTGTACGGGACAGCAATTACTACCTGGTAAATGCCTCATTTGGGATTGAACATCATTTCTCTTCCTTCCTTTGCTCAGGAAGGGACAAAAACTGTGATTTCACCTAATGCTACCTCAGAAACTGTCTCTAATGTTACCTCAGATACTCTCTCAAATATTCCCTCAAATACTGCTTCAGTGCTAGACAATGAGTGACATTCCCTCAGTGTGGGAATTGTCTGTGAAGGACTCTTCCAAGAGAACCCAGACTTACACATTACCTCTTCATCTTTGCCACATGATGTGTTTCTGGGTTACACACCGAGTCCTTTATGTTAGCTGAAGGTAGCAACAGGAGCCGGGTTAGGCATGGCAGAAAGTCACTTCTTCTGGGGAAATGGGGCTGTTTGTTCTTAAAGGACAGGAGGCTGAGGTGGATGTCGTTGTGGGTGGGTGCTGGTCTCTTCTCCCAAGTAACAAGTGAGATGAGAGGAAACGGCCTCAAGTTGTGCCAGGGGAGGTTTAGATTGGATATCAGGGAAAATTTCTTTACAGAATGAGTGGTGAAGCATTAGAAGAGGCTGTCCAGATAATTCAGGGAGTTTACATACCTGCAGGTGTTCAAAAAACATGTAGATGTGGCACTTTGGGACACGGTTTAGTAGACAGGGTGTGGTTGGGCAGATGGTTGTACTTGATAATCTTGGAAGTCTTTTCCAGCCTTAGTGTCTCTATGATTTTACCAAAATACAACATTTTCCTAGGATCTAAAGGAGCAGGAATCAGTCTTGTGATGAGCACTGGCTAGACAAAGCCTGGAACCCTCTTTCATCTTGCTTCTGCAATCCCTTATTTGCAAGACTGAAGTTAAGCTTCCAGGTAAACCACTTCTCTTCTAAAAGGATGAGAGGGTTTTCTTGCTGTCTAAGAGGGATTTAGAGGAGCCAGTATCTGGCAGCTTTGTGCTGTCGAGGGTCTCCACAATCCAGTTAGGATTATTCTTCCTCCTCTGACTGCTACATCTGGAGAACATCTCGATAGCATAGGTGAGCTTACTAGTGAGAAGTTACCATGCAACAAGCTACCAAGATATCAGCTGATGCTTGCGGTGGGCTGAGCACTATCCTCCCTGTAAGAAGCACTCTGACCTCACTGTGTCACTTAATCATCAGCCATTTAATTAGCAACTGAGTATGGAAGAGAACAGATCTCAAGAGGAGCTGTGATGACAGTTCTGCATTTGTCACACGTGCCTGGCATAACAGAGCATGAAGAAAGGACCTCATTCCCTAAATATTGCTATAGCAAAGGAGTGGAAAACCAGCCCCGCTTCAGAGCCCAAGCCCTTGGATTGTGAAATGCCTCTGGGCTTTCCTGAGATTAGTTTGTACCTCTAGGACTTGGAGATTTACAAAGATGATGGTGCTGGATGTTGTGCAAATAAGAGGAGGGTGAATGTGTGGAGGGTGAAACAACAAGACAGAGACAAACAGAATCACACTCAAGATCCAGTTAAACACTTCTGGTCATTTTTCTTACTCTAAAGGCCATCAACTTTTTAGTGGGAATGCACTAAATCCCATTTGTCTTCCCATTATTTTTTAATTAGTAATCACAGTATGAAAGTACTTGTAACATGACGCCCATTGAGTTTTGTGCTATAAAAAACACCAGTAAGAGAGGCTCTGCTCTCAAAATTTTACATCAAGCACCATTGTGTGTAAAGCAACAAAATTCCTGAGTCTGTGATGAGCACCATGAAACAGAAAATAACCCACAAATCTCAGTCTAGGTCTACTGATTGTCATTTGTCAATAAATCCACTCTTAGTCCATAAATTTCTAAGGACACCTCTTTCTAGCTCACTCAAAAAGTTCATAGCAAACCTGTAATTTAATAAATGACAATATTTTGAGTAGGGTTTTTCCACCTGTATACTTATTTTCCTTCTTTACAACCTTTTTTCTCATTTTTGTTCCTTTAGTGAGATCTTCCACTGCTTCCTCATAGAAGCAGAAAAAAAAGATGTATGTATAAAAGGAGAAAAAGAGAGACAGAAGAAAGAAAAAGAGATGTAAAGTCCCTTCTGACCTTTATGTAAACCAATCTGACTTTAAAACCCCACTAAATTTAGGAACTATTCCTATTTGCATAGGACATTTTTTCAGTGAAAGCTGTTTTTTGCCCAGGATGTTTCCACACATGGTACTGTGTCTGTATATAAGTGCTTCAATCACACTCATCACTGCCGTGTTGTGTGTGCAGAAAATAGATGGTGCCAGTGACACAGCTTCAGGAATCAAGGGAACTGAGCCAGCTGAGTTATCAAATTTATATACACTGCACAAACCAAATCCTCCCAAATGGAATATACTTGTGTTGTGTGAACTAAACTAAAGGATCTGTCATGTAATATTTCTGGCATCATCAGCTTATCAGCAGTGTTTATATGTAGCATAGCTTTTCTTCCTAATATCTTGAAAGAACCAATCATAGAATTGCAGAATTACCCAAGCTGGATCCACAAGGGTCATCGAGTCCAACTCCTTCCCTGCACAGGACACTCCCAACATTCACATCATGTGACTGAGGGCATTGGCCAAATGATTCTTGGGTGCTGGCAGACTTGGTGCTGTGACTGCTTCCCTGGGGAGCTGTTCCAGTGCTCCAGCACCCGCTGGGTGAAGAACCTCTTCCCAATATCCAATCTAAACCTCCCCTGGCACATCTTCCTGCCATTCCCTTGGATCCTATCATAGATAACAAGAGAGAAGAGCTCAGCACCTGTGAAGCAGGTCAGCTTAATCTCTGAGTTAATGATTGCAGAAGTTCATCTAAAATTGGGAAATCAGCACTTTGTAATGCTTCAGCCTCAGTTTTATGTTATCACACATGGCATAATCCCAGTATAAGTAAAATCAGTTACAAAACACGTTGGGCCAAATGTTATAGCCCTTCCCTGAAGTAGGGAGGCTATTCTTGTGATAAAAATTAAATGATTTTAAAAGGTCCTTTAAATGCAGTCTGTGAAAACCCCAGACTTTAGAGGCTGTTGTTGTCTGACCTTTATTGCATTGGATTATTTAGTTAGTTACTTATACAGGAAATTCCATTTAAACATACAGAAAAGATATGTTTCCACTATGAGTGTGGCCAAACCTTGAAACAGGTTGCTCAGGTATGGTATGGAGTCTCCATCTTGGAGATACTCAGAATCCAGCTGGACGCTTGAACAACCTGTTCTAGTCCACTTGTGCTTTGAAAATGGGGGGTTGGATGAGATGATCTTCAGAAGTCTCTTCCAATCTCAGCGATAATATGATTCTGTGATTCATTGTGGGAGAGGTGGTTGTTGTTTTCATATAAACATCAGCCTGAGGAAAACTGTAGTGGAACTCAAAGAATTGAATCATAGAATGGTTTAGTTTGGAAGGGACATTTAAAGGTCAGCCAGTCCAATAATTCCCCCTACATCTGACCTCCAACCAGATCAGGTTGCTCAGGGTCCTGCCCAACCTTACCTTGAATGTTTCCAGGAACGGGGCATTGACCACCTCTCTGGGCAACCTGTTCCAGTCTTTCACCGCTCTCAGTGTGAAATATATTTTCTTTTTATCTAGTCTGAATCTCCTCTCTTTTAATTCAAAACCATTACACCTTGTCCTATTGCTACAAGTCCTGCTAAAAAGTCTGTCCCCATCTTTCTTATAAGCCCTGTCTATATACTGAAAGGCTACAATAAGGTCTCTCCAGAGCCTTCTTTTCTACTGGTTGAACAAATTCAGCTCTCTCAGCCTTCGTTCCTAAGAGAGGCGTTCCATCCCTCTGATCATTTTTGTGACCCTCTTCTGGACTTGCTTCAACAGGTCCATGTCTTTCCTGTGCTGATGGCTCCAAAGTCAGATGCAGGGCTCCAGGTGGGGTCTCATCAGAGTGGAGTAGTGGGGCAGAATCCCCTCCCTCACTCTACTGGCCGTGCTGCTTTTAATGCAGCCCACGAGATGCTTGGCTTTCTGGGCTGCAAGTGCACGTTACTGGCTCATGTGCAGCTTCTCACCCACCAGCACCCCCCAAGTCCTTCTTGGCAGGGCTACTCTCACTCACTTCATCCCCAAGTCTGTCTTGATAGCATGGGTTGTCCCAAACCAGGTGCAGGATCCTGCACTTGTCCTTGATGAACCTCAAGACGTTCACATGGACCCACTTCTCAAGCTTGTCCAAGTTCCTCTGAATGACATCTTGCTCCTCAGGCATGTCAACAGTTGTCATCTGAAAACTTGCTAGGGATGTACTCATTCCCACTGTCTATGTCACTGATGAAGATACTAAACAGTATTGGCCCCATTATGGAGGGACACGTCATCATCACTCTCCATTGGGACATCGAGTTATTGACCACTACTCTCTGGATGTGACCATTCAACCAACTTCTGATCCACTTCACAATTCACTATCAAATCCATATCTCCCCAATTTAGAGAAAAGGATGTTGTGGGGAATCATGTCAAAAGTCTTCCAGAAGTTCAGAGAGATCACATCTGTAACGCTTCCCTTGTCCACTGATGGACTTACTCTGTCATAGAAGGTCACTAGGTTGATCAGGCAGGACTTGCTCTTGGTGAAGCCATGCTGCCTCTCTCAAATCACCTCCCTCCCCTCCATGTACCTTAGCATAGCCTTAGGATGATCTGTTTCAGGATCTTCCCAGGTACCCAGGTGAGGCTGACAGGTTGGAAATTCCCAGGGTCCTTTTTCTATCCTTTTTAAAAGTGAGTGCAGTCCCAGTCACCAGGGACTTCACCTTATAGTCAACATCTGCCTTAGCTGCCACAATCAGTGGAAAAAAAATGAATGCCAGTGGGCTGGAATGTGTTTCATTCTAAATCAGCTATAAAGCTTAGAAGATATTTGGTGCTTTCTTTTAAGGTGGGAGGTAGATCAGAAAATGCCCCAGGGAAGTAAAATGGTGGTTGTTGGTTGGTCAGCACAGATTTTTCTTCTGACATTTAAGTTTTCTTTGATTGCTCAGAGATATCATTATCTCTTCTGAGCAGTAGCCTGTAAGGAAATCCTTCTGGTAAAGAGATTCCCCACTTCCTTCAGGCTACCACAGCAAGATTCTTGAGTTCTCATGCCAGGATACTGCATTACAAAAATCCCAATCCAATTTACCCACAAACCCCAAAGGCAACTGATTGTGAATGCTTTAAATCCAGTGATCACCTGAAGGAGTTGAGAAGGGGATGCACTGCCCTATTGTTTCTACACTATCTCATCACACTTGATTGTAAGGCATCTTTTATAATCTTGAGTTCTTGCAAACTGGTGGAGGATAATCAATATTTCTAGGGGACAGGTCATTTCACTCCAGGAAAGCCACCTGATACAGGTGGCAAATTACCCTTCAGACACACCTTCCTCTTTCACTGACTGGAGAGAAAGTCAATCATTTCAGTGTTGTTGTCTAAATGTAGATATCTCACAGAATCACAGAATGAGCTGAGTTAGAAGGGACTCACAAGGATCATTGTGTGCAACTCCTATTTTTGCACAGGACAACCCCAGCATTCATACCATGGGTCTGAGGGCATTGTCCAAGTGCTTCTTGAACACTGTCAGGTTTGGTGCCACAACTGCTTCCCTGGGGAGCTGTTCCAGTGCTCCACCACCCTCTGGGTGAAGAACCTCTTTCCAATATCCAACCTAACCCTCCCCTGGCACATGTTCCTGTCATTGCCTCCAGTCCCATCATTGGTGACCAGACAGAAGAGCTCAGTGCCTGCTCTTCCTCCTTCCTTTCTGAGGAAGCAGTAAGCAGCTATGATGTCCCACTCAGTCTCCTCTTCTCCAAATTCAACAGACCAAGTGATTTCAGCTGCTCTTTGTATGATACCTAGAGCACACCTAGAGCAATCTGAGATGTTCTAGGGTATCTAACATGTGCGTAAGGATGGTCAACAGGATACAAGATTCTGTCCCACCAGATTATGACCTGAAAGCTAAGCAGGAAACATCTAGCAAGCTAAATCCCAAAACATGGTAATTTCAAGAACATTATAATTTATGGTAAGTGAACAGTCAAGAATAAAATGGAAGAAGATGAGCAGCTTATGATGAAGATCTTTGACGGGTTAGGAAACAGTTCCTTTAGATCACTCAAGCCTCATCCAAGATGTCTTTTGAGTTTTCTCAGTGTAAATACCCTATTATATGAACTCGTGGGAATGGTTGCTGGCAGTTAAGGCACTTGAAACTCACTTCAAGACAAAATCCACCAAGCCAAATTTACAGGGTGGTTTGCATTCAGCATGCTGAAATACAGCCCCATTTAAGTTTTATTGTGTAATCCCTGAAAATGAAATTGGTTTCAAATCTTACTGTAAGACCTGATCCAAATCCCACTGTAACCAATAGAGAGAAACTTCTCGACCTCTACAGGCTATGGGTCAGGAACCAAAAGAGTTATGAAGGCTGTGAGTGAAGTTCTGGGCCAGAAAGTAGAAAACTTGTTGCCAATACTTGCCTCTGTTGAAGTGCTTTTGTTCCTATCAGCCAGCTTCTAGCCCACGAAGAACAGAGGGGTCTTAAAGATTGGGTGCTGCTTTGTGAGAAAAATTGCAGTTTGCTGTGCTTCAAACCTACATGCAGAGTCTCTTCCAAGGAAACATCAGCTATGCCTTCAAGATTCATTGAAGTCTTGAATTTTGACAACAAAATTGTGACTTTTTTTAAAGCAGTAAAACTTTTGTTTGCTTGCCTGCATCACTAACTCACACCACAGGACTTCCCTCTCATGATGGGATACACCATATATGGAGTGGTTCAAAAAAACTAAAGTTTCTCTCCAATAAAAATGTTTCATAGATGTTACTCTAAGCCTCACCACGTACAGGGTGGAAATGAAAGAACATCTTCTCTTCTAAACTATGTATTTTTTTTCAGTTTGGATGCTGTCCATTGGAGGATGGATTGTTTCCATGAATTCAGTACCTGGCTCAAAGGGGCTGTGATCTCAGCAAGGACCTCTAGGTGCTACTGTAACACAACTAATAATAAATTGTCATTAATGCCTAAACAGAAGACAAACATAGTATGTCTAAAATAAGGATTCTGTTGCTTATTATGGAGAACACACTGTCCTCTGGCTCTTTGCAGAGAAGAAAGGACCTTCCTAAATCTTACTCACCTCAGAGGCTGAATATAGATACCAGTTTCTGATCAAGATAAAAGGTCAGGAGATACCTTTCATTTTTAGTCTGTTGGCTACCAGTCAACCAAAGACACTTGAAAGAGTGAGGGAAGAGAAAGACAGAATGAGAAAATAATGCAAGACACGGTTGACAACCTAAATCCATAAACTAATCCACCTTCCAAAGAAGTGCAGAGATGCAAGAGAGAAACAGGAAAAGCTTGTAACAGGCATGTTCAAGGCTACCTGGTTGAGTTCATTGCCTATCATGCTGACTCATTGCCTCGTCTCCTTGTGCTTTTTCATCTGCTCACTTTTGTCTTTCATTCATGTTTACAACTCTTTGGAGAACCAACAGCCTTTTTTTCTTTTGTGGTTGTACTACACTCAAGCCAGGGGAACACAAGCTCTTAATTGGGGTGTCTTGGTTTAACAATACAAAATTTTGTGTTTTATTTATTTAAAGAACCCATTTACACTTCCCTCTCTCAAATTTTACACTAGAGGATTTAGAGAGTGGTTATTCTGGGGAGTGGTTTTCTTTTTAGAGCTATACTAATCTGTTGGTCAGGAGTTGAATCATGGGGTGTTGCCACTCTCTGCCCACATACATATTAGCAAATTAGTAGAAAAAAAAAGAAGGTGGAAGGTATAAGAAAGTGCATTACTTGATCTCACTTTCTCCAACCTCAGCATGGACAACCTTGCCCACGCCCTAGCACATTGAAACACCCCTTTTCCCTACTCAAGGGAGGCTGGAGGACGTAGCATGGGTGTGTATTTAATGAGCAGTCAGAAAGCTCTCCCATCACATTAGAAGGAATGCAGAACAAGAGCTGATATTGAACTTAAAGTGCAAACTATTGCATGGAAGTGGATCTAATCCTCTGCAAATTGTAGCACTCACATTATAAGTCCAGAAAAGAGCACATGGCATCCCTCCCTCTCTGACAGCACACCACAACTCACACGGTCTCCTACACACCACGTCAAACCTCAGGTCCCAAAACCCACATGTATAAAGCAGGACAGCTGCCAGCATTCCAGGCTCCTGCAAGAGCAGGTAATTCACTAAATATAAATTACACACTGCTACCTTTATGTGATATTTATGCCATGGGACTACAGAATAATAGAATGATCCGGTTGGAAAAAAAACCTTTGAGATCATCGCGTCCAACCGTACCTGTCCATTACCAAACCATGTCCTTAAGAAGCTCATAAACCTGTCTTTTAAACACCTCCAGGGATGGGGACTCGACCACCTCCCTGAGCAGTCTCTGCCATGGCCCGACCACTCTTTCGGTGAAGAAATTTTTCCTAATATCTAGCCTAAACCCACCCTGGTGCAATTTGTGGCCATTACCTCTTGTCCTGTCACATGCAGGAAGAGGCCAACACCCACCTCGCTACAGTTTCCTTTCAGGCAGTTGTAGTCAGTGATGAGGTCTCCCCTCAGCCTCCTCTTCTCTGGGCTAAACAATACCAGGTCCCTCAGCCTCTCCTCACAGGACTTGTTCTCCAGCCCCCTCACCAGTCTTATTGCCCTTCTCTGGACACCCTCCAGAACCTCAATGTCTTTCCTATGGAACAGTCTGTTGCTCCAGGTGCTGAAATGCATCAATGTAAGATGATTCGTCACACCAACGCTTCTAAAAGCTTGAGTATCCTCTGAATCTCTTCAGACATGAGCTGCTTAGTTTTCTATTTTGGCCACTGTGTAAAGCTGTATGAAAAATGACAGCTTTGGTAGTTGTAGTCTGGAAATCAAGCCATGAAGCAACCAAACAGCCAAGAAAAGTATGTGAAAGATAGAGGAATAGTGCACTGTGCTGCTTTCTCAGTCAATCACAGGCAAAGATCTTGTTTGGCTATTGCACTGCTGGCATTTTTTCCAGGAGTACTCACAGATGCTTCTTCCACTTGTGTGACTTTTTGCACATGCATAAAGAAAATGTTCCGAGTATGGCCATGGTAATGGTCTGGCTTAACATGACTTTAAGTAGTCCAGGAGAATACAATCAGAAGTTTCAGTGGTCATTAGAAATGGTCTGGAAAGCAGCAGAATAGAAACATTACAGGGAAATAAGTGAAGGATGAAGAAAGACTGGAAAAGCGGGATAAGGAAAGCAGAAAAGTTTTGGAAAACCAGGTAAGGAGGAAAAAAAGGGAAGAAAACTGGTTCACAACCTGGTTCAGTCTGGAAAACAGGCTGCTAAGATTGTATGACGGGTGCCATGGTTAATACATTTGTGGAGGATGAGCTGGGTCCTGACAAAGGCTATGGGAGACTTCCTGAGGACTTCTACTAGTGCTGGACTGAGTTGGGGAGAACCCCACATCACATTGACTGCGTAGGCAAAATTTTGATGGCCTTTTCTCTATACCCACCCACCTTATCATCTCAAAGTAAGGTCTGAAACTGTTCTAGTTGTGAATCAGTCAGAGAAACCGAAAATTGCCATTAATGGTGCAAATTTCAACATGGAAGACAGGTGGGCACTTCTTAGAAAGTTTTTGCTGCAGATATTTTCTGCCTTCTAACACTCACCAATTCCTCACTGAAATCAAAGTCCACCACCTGCTCCTTTGGCACTGGGTTCATTAAATGTGGTAAATCCAACATCAGCATTTGAAAATCATGAGTCAGACTAACATTCACCCCACGCTAAGAGCCTGCCCTTATCCTTTCTGAGGGCAGGATTGACTTAAAAACTAACAAGTCTTGAAAAATGCTAAGCATTTGGTTCTTATTATTAGCTTTGTGGTGACTGAGTCAGTGGGAAGGATACAGTTCATTAGTTCAAGCTTTTCCCTGTGACAAGAAGTTCTTGAAACTTACTCTTTTTACATGGAGAATCGTAGAATCATAGAAAAGTTTGGGTTGGAAGGGACCTTAAAGAACATCCAGTTCCAACCCCCCTGCCATGGGCAGTGACACCTCCCACTGGAGCAAGTTGCTGAAAACCTCATCCAACCTGGCCTTGAACATCTCCAGGAGTGGAGCAGCCAACACTTCTCTGAGCAACCTGGGCCAGGGCCTCCCCACCCTGACAGGAAAATATTTTTTTCTAACATCTCATCTAAATCTCTCCTCTTCCAGCTTAAAACCATGATCACTACACTCCCTGATAAAGAATCCCTCTCCAGCTTTCCTTGGGCCCCCTTCAAGCACTGGGAGGCTGCTCTAAGGTGTCGCTGAAGCCTGCTCTTCTCCAAGCTGAACAACACCAACTTTCTCAGCCTGTCCTTGTACGGGAGGTGCTCCAGCCCTTGAATCACCTTCATTGCCCTCCTCTGGACTTGTTCCAACAGGCCCATGTTCTTCCTGTGCTGGATGTCTACATCATGAGTGAAAAGGGGAAACACGACATAGATGTGCTCCAACTAGCTGTGGGAACTGGGACTGAGTATATAAATCCAGATCAAGCAGACAGCATTGTTCTTATCATGCCGAGTGTCTCAGTGTAAACATTTGTGCATTGTGGCTCAAGACATAAAGAGAAAAACATTTAATTGAAAGCTCTCTTTTAATTGAATAGTTTTGTTGTTATTGAGTCTAGGGTTCCACTCTCAATTTGCAAAGTTTGTAGTGCAAATATGAAAACTGGAGAGTTGCTTACTTCTACACAGTAAAAGAAGCTCCCCTGATGTTAACTGATGTTTCAGAAGAGATATGACTTGAAAGAGAACCAGACCTTGCTAAGACTTGCAGCAGAATCCTTTGAAATCTCTGTTCAGGGCCCAAAATGAAGAAGCAAACTGATTAAAATGCAAAACATCATCTCTTTTCCTCTTCCTTTATTGGTAAAAACTCTAAAATTTACATTTGGAAATCCAGATTTCCCTGTAAAAAGAAAAACCTTTCCTGCAAAAATTCTTTGAAGAAAGAGTGATTTCTATTAATATACTAAAAGAAAATACACATTTTTTCCAGGAGAGGGTGGAATTCTGCTATTCTTTGTACTCTAGGTAAATGGATAAATAGAAGCATCATGTTGACAAATATTATTGCATATACTCAATTATGTGATTAGAAATATCTTTGCCCTGGATTTAATTCAAAAGAATTAAAATGTAATTACACTTTGCTACATTATTATTATTAAAATAACAGAATCTCTTCAGGCTAAGGGAATCATTTGCATTTGGTGTATGTTAGATAAGAAAGTATTAGATTTGGTGTATGTGAGATAAGAAAGTGGCTAGCACACAGAGTCCATTTAACTACATTTGTAAGGCACTGGGCCAAATGATTTCAGGGCATCTCAAAGGTTCATAAAACACACCTGGATATGAGTCTTCTTATGGATCAGGTTCATGGAAAGTTTTGCTGAGGTTTACAAATCGCTTGTGTAAATCTCATCGGAGTCATTGTGGTTTTGGCACGGAATCAGAGAATATCGAACCTGAAACCTGTGGTTTGTTTATAGCCTATGAGTCACACACATGGTGGGTGGAAAGTGGTACAGCTCACTTGATAACAACAGTTTGCACCAGATGAGGGGCTGAAATTGGTTGCAATTATTCATATATGAACACAGCACAAAATCAAGTATCACGGTGAATATGTCAACATGGATCCAGAAAACTAGGTATCCCAAGAGGGAAACTATCACCTTTCTTCTCTTATTGTTTATATATATATATCATCTTTTAAACCAGCTTATTTGACTCCCATTTCCCTCTTACAGTTCCATTAGAGCCTTGATGACACCTGTCATAAAGACAGATGATCTTGGTGGACAGCCCAAACATGAGTGGCCTAGAGGATGCCTGTGGGCAGGCTGCAGGTGCCCTAGAAATGACTATATGGATGTATAAATCTGAGTCAGGAAATATGTCAGACAAGCCTGTTTCCTGGCCTTGCACCCTAAGGTCAATGCAAATGCTCTCATTATTATCAAGAATGATTCAGTAGTGATGGTTAGGCCAATACCTTTACTGATAACAAATAAGCGTAAAACTTTTTTTACTACTAAATTAAATGATTTTGGATGCAGAGCACTGGAACAGAGCTGACTACACTGTTAAGCTATTAGAGTGGTCTTTGGTGCATTTAAAGCCTGGATCAACTGGCAATCTCCCAAGAAATTTCTGAGTAGATTTAGCAGTCATACATCCCAAGAATCTTTCCTAAGAGGTAGACTAGAGTGTGGCCACCCAGTTTTGGGGGCTGTGAGAATTAGACCCTGTTTTGGACACTACACAGTATGGGTGTGTCAAGATAGTGCCATTTGGTGTTGAGGACAGAGAACATTGGGTGCTGGTGGATGAGAAGCTCAACATGAGTCAGCAATGTCCTTGCAGCCCAGAAAGCCAACTGTGTCCTGGGCTGCATTAAAAAAACCCTGTGACCAGCAGGGTGAGAGAGGGGATTCTCCCCCTCTACTCTGCTCTCGTGAGACTTCACCTAAAGTACTATGTTCAGTTGTAGAGCCTGGAAGGAAGGACATGGAATTCTTGGAGCAAGTCCAGAGAGCCATGAAGATGATCAGGGGGCTGGTGGATCTCACATTCCAGGACAGGCTGAGAGAGTTGACATTTTCAGGCTTAAGAAGGCTGAAGGGACACTTTATAGCAGCCTTCTAGTAGTTAAAAGGGGCTACAGGAAAGCTGGGAGGAGACTCAGTCAGGGATTGCAGAGATAGGATTAGGAGAATTGGTTTTAGGCTGAAAAGGGGAGACTGAGATATTAGGAAGAAATGTTTTCCTGAGAGGGTGGGGAGGCCCTGGCCCAGGCTGCCCAGAAAAGTTGTGGCTGCCCCATCCCTGGAGGTGTGAAAGGCCAGGTTGGATACAGCTTTAAGCAGTCTGATCCAGTTGGAACTGGATGATCTTTAAGGTCCCTTCCATTCAAAACCATTCTATTATTCCATGTTACTATGAATGTGCCCTGGTACTCTTCAGTCCACTCAAATAACTGTAAGCCCATGGTGCTACTTCTGGCTGAGGAAGATCTTGGCCTAAAGGTTACTGGAGACTAAGAAGACACACTGGGAAAAGAATCACTTTGTATATTCCCCTCTGTCATTCTCCAAGACTGGCTACTGCCAAAGATGGCTTCATTTGACCCGCAACGTTTAGTCTTGCCACAGGATCTCGTGTGTCTCATTCCAAAGTCTGCACAAACACGAAAGAAAAATGAGGATCCTTACCCCAAGGAGCTTCTAATAACTAATCCCTTACAGTCTCCAGTTAGTGGTGCCTGAGGAAGCATTCCTTAACTCATGATTGCTCCCTTGATTAACTCTCACAGAAATTCTCTGATCCCTCAAGGAAATTTGGTTGCCTACAGCGCTCATTCTGCAATGGTCTCACCAGCAGAGTCTAAGGCAAACGAGTCTTTCTGGTCATCTACTCTGCCTTTGCACATGACAGAGTGGGTCAGATTCACTCATTAAATATAACAGCTTATGGTCAACCTTGAGTGAGCGCAAGCAAAAAAGCCATCTAAGTCTTGGCCTGGCTCCAAGAAACATAAAACCAGCCACATCCCTTGGAAATCTCTTCTGATGGTTGATAAATTGCATTTGAGAAGCTCATGGTAGTCACCACCAGTAGCCATAAACTATTTAGACTCTTTGCCATAACACAATGTGGTTTCAAATACCATACAAGGAAAAGTATTGGATTTTAAGGAAGAATTTGGGGACTTTTTTGTTTTAATTAAAGACAGTCAGTAAAAGGGAGGCCTCGTGCTTCAAGAGTAAGTGCAGAAATCAGTTTGGCTGTGACTAGACACGTAGTCATGTTGCTGGGTTCATGTGACTTAAAGAAGTCTTAATGACTGTTCAGCTGGTGGACCCTGGATAACTGCCATTTGTAAGGGAAATCCTCTGTTGCCGTGCCATTGCTGTCATGTAATCCTACACGTCATTTCTTACAGGTCTGTGAGGATTTCTGGCCTTTCTAGGATCTCTGTCTGCCTCTTTGTCCCTAGAGGCAGGTGGTGGGGATCTGCACTCTTTTGTGGTTTAGACCACAGAGGAAGAAAATCCAATGGGTTGTATAAGAACTTCCCAGAACAGAGATAAAAGTCTGTCTGATGGAGAAGATAACCTACAAATTTTACTCGACCTTTCTTTTACAGAATCATAGAGTGGTTTGGGTTGGAAAGGACCTTTAAAGATCATTGTTACAGTTTTCAGTAGGTGAGGGTGTTCATAGCATCATCCAAATGGGTCTTGAGCACCTCCAGGGATGGGCCATTTTTATTGACGTACCTGCTCTTAGTAGCACACTTGGTTCTTTTTTAGTGTAGAACTGATGTCCCAAGTAAAACCTGGGTAAGCTGCAATTTTCTTATCAGCTAAGTCATCTTCAGATGTAGAATTCCATGTCTCAGGTTTGCTAATATTTAAATATCTGTAGCACTTTAAAATAAGCATATGAACACTTGGGCCTGAGCCTTCTAATTTCAGATGATTAGTCTCAGCCTTTCAGTCTTCTTCTATAGTCAATAAAGAGGCAGGATGTTGTCATCTCCAACAGGTAAAATGACCCCCCATCATAAATGCCTGATAAACTGATTAGATTTTAGATTAATTAAGTCCAGGCCTGTCTACCTTTTAATGTAAGAACTTGCATGAAGACTTTCACTGGCAAGTTAATGACTAGTTAATGTTAACTTCAATAACAGATTTCTTTATTTGGGCACTACTTCCAGTTAATCGTCTGGAAAGTAGTAACTAGTGCCTTGATCTTGAAAGAATCTTGATTCACACATTTTATTTGCTGAACATTTAACTTATTTTTCTAAGCTAAAAATCAAATGAAATTTCTCTCCAGACCCATAGTCATCAAATTATAATTTTGATTTAGAAACTGATAACAGAAAGTCATGGTTAGTCTGGGAAGAGGGAATCTGGGCCCCGCTGAAATCAGTGCCCAAGTACTTAAACACTTGTTAACTTCAACAGGAATAGATCTTCCTTCCTACTAGGCAGTGTGTTTGATGAGTAAAAATACAGGTTTCACCTCATTCAAGGCTTCAGAAGTTAGAATGAAAATTCTAATGTGTAGAGACCAATAGAACCACTCAGGATTTATACTAACATTGGCAACAGGATCTTTCAACCACAATTTCTGCCAATCTGAGTTTTGCATAATTATTATAGGCTATTTCTGAATTCCTAGCACTGAAAGGCTCTCGGATCCAAGAGCAATGAAGACCCCATAATCCGGGCTACAGAACAAACAACCAGAGAACAGATTGAGCTTTCCTTGGAAATTCATGAAGCACAATTTTGAAAATACGTGAGAGGTAAAATGAGCAGACAAGTGGGAGGAAGACAAAAATACCAGCAAAATGAGTTTGATCACAAAAGCAAGAGCTGTGTTGGCCTCCAACAGATTTCGATGCTGCAACACTGCTGTTGGCCTTACAATGAACCTCATCTGTATTAGGGTCCTGTATAGCTGCCCATGACTACTTTCTGACTTGGAAAAAGGGGTAAAATGCTCAATTGATTGACTTCATGAAATTATTAGTATTTCTTCAGTTTAGGAAAAACCTTAGGCTAAAACCAGTTTGAAGTAATTGAGACAAAATGAGATGCATTTATCAGTAATTAATGATGAAAGCTTTGTCTGGAGAAGAAAATTTACTGGTGTGTAAAACCAGTGAGATTTGCAGTCCAAAATGTTTATTTCCCAGCAAGTTATGGCTGAATTTAGAGTTTTACTGGAAATATTTGTGGATTAGGTGAACTACAAATGGAAAAGATTACTTTTCTCTGCCTTTTCAAATCAATTCTAAACTAAAAGAGCAAAAAGCAACAAGCCTATTCCACACACATCGAAGTTTATATCCACATAAAGGTATATTAGGAAACAAAGTTTTTAATTTTGAATTGTGTTATATTTACTCAATAAAAATAGTAAAGAAATTAAAAGAGGGTCAGTTTATGCCACCATACATCATATTACAGAGGTCATTTAATTTATCTTAAGATTCAAGTTAACATCTTGAGTTATAGTAGTAGAAGAAGACAAAAGCAGATTGAAGGGGCAACACTCTCAGGTTTACTAATAACATTTTCACTGATAAAAGAGGTCGATTCATCTGTAGCTGAGGAGATTTTCTTTATTTTTTTGTGTTCAATTTTCAAGAGATCAAGGAAAACTGCCAGCAAAAAGGACATTGTGAACCTATTATTAAATGTTGTGAATTACATTATTCTAAGACAGACAAATACGAAGTCAGGCAGGCAGTAGTCCAGACACATTCCTTGGGAATGGATTTTACTCTCATTCAGCTAATCTACTCAAATATTGGGAATAAGTATCAAAAGTTTCTATTCCCCCCAATCCCAGCCCTCTTTTCAGGGAGTAGTGGCCTCTAATAAGGCTTGACGTTGACACATCATAAAAGAAGTTAAAAAAATTATTGAAATATTGTTTAAATTATTATTCAAAGAGAATAATATGATAAACAAGGGAATAACCAAGAAATATGAAGCATCCAGCCACATTTGAAAGGTCATTGAAGAATGGAGACTTATTTTAATTTTCTTTCACAGAAAATGTGAATCTAAGTATAAAGGCAAAATGCATGGTCAAAATAAACTTCAGCACCAGCTGAAAGAGCTTTTTCAGGAAATACACCAAATCATGTAAAAATTTCACCATTTTCACTCCTCAAATAAACAATTAATATCAGTTGAAAACTCTGGGACACAACCAATTGTATATAGAGAACTGAAATCTTGAAGTTGTGTGGCAAGAAAACTTAGAAAAGCAGAAATTATTGAGACAATTCTTATAAATAGAAAAGATTGGGAAAACTTAAGACAGAGAGTCTTTTTTAGTGGTTTAAACACTTTGCACCCAAGATGAGGGTAACAGCTCCAGAAAGTCCTAGCAGGAATGACCACTCAATGAGCAGTAATGAATAGTTAAAAAGAAGGAGGTAAATGAGTGACATTAAGAATGTCGAAAAATTCACTTTCAAAGATTTCCTATAAAAGATATTAATAAACATATATTTCCTAGATATATGTAAGCTATAACATTGAACAGGTTAGATTTGTAGTCACTTATCACTGTGATATTCTACACAAGAATAAAGGGAAAGCAAATTAAATGAATAAGGTGAGGAAGATGAACTCTCCATTGACAAGATGGAAAAAAAAACTTGTATATCCAAAAACCAGAATCCTAATGGACCATAGAAATATTACATGATGATGTTTGATCCACAACCATGCTTCTGCAGATGGAAAATATGCAGAAAATAGAACAAGAGGGAAGATCTCTATGAGGATCTGGAGATTTGTTGTGAAAAATGTCATTATCACTATATAGTGATATATATAATCCTATGTTATCCTATATATCCTATATATATAGAATAATATTAAACTCAGTGGCATGCTAGAGAAGATAGCCTAACTGTGACAAAGAGCATAAATATCTTTTCAAGTGATGTTCCTGTGCAGCTTGAGTTGAACCATTTCCAGAAACAAAGGCTGAATTGGGGGTGGGGATGCAAAACAAGTGACAAAGCTATTGACACATTTTCCCTTGAAGAGATCTATGTAGCTTGTCACTTAAACTGTCCCCATGCAAAACTTAGTAGGTGCCACCAGCTTCAGGGACTCCACCAGTGACCACATCTTGTCAGCATCCATGCCATTCTAGCTGTGTCTTGCCACATCTGGGCACAGTGGGATGAAATCGAACTCTGGGAGAGCAGAGACCTTTATGAAGAATGATCACCCACTGCAGAGCTGAAAATGTAAATAACTACATGTCTTTAGATGGAAAGAAAGATGAGGGTTGAAAAATAGCAAAAATACTTTTTTTACTGAACATGTATTTATTGCACAACCCAGCTAAAATATCAGTGTTTATGAAGACTGTGGAGAAAAAGGTATATAATTACTAGAAGGAAAATTATGAAAAACTCATTTAAGCATCACAAGGAGAACATTAAGACTGCATTAAGAAACAGGAGGCAAATCTTTTCTTTAGAGAAATGAGTGAAAAATCTCAATAACAGAAGAAGAGGAATTTGCTACCACTACATGAGATTATTGTCTCCATGTGGACTGAACAATAGTCCAAGTCTTGAAAACTGGAGAAATAAGTGAAAAAATGAAATATTTAGCCATAGATTACATCTTGGTAGCAAGTTTGGGTCTGTTGCTTTTTTTTTTCCTAATCAGAGTTGTCTACACTTGTAGTAGTGAAGTAAGCAGTGCCAGACCCTGTTCTTCAGAATGGAGGTCAATTGAAGCAGCCTTGCTGCTCAGCTCTGGGCTTGCCATACCCAAACCACCTACGGTGAATGGTCCCAGGCCCTAAATCTAAACTGTTGGGAGGCTGTAACTCTGAGTCAAGACCAAATCGAGGAAGATGTCAAGAATTTAGCAGAATGGAGAAGAGAGGGATGAGATCCCACTCTAGCACCTTTTAATTTAGTGATACAGTTGTATCTGTGGAAGACAGCAAACTTCATCTTGCAAAAAAATTGATGGAAGCTATTAAAAAAGGAACATAACTTACTCTGAAGGCCTCTGTATGCCCAGATATCTGCTGTTATTTAGACAGTTACTTGTAAAGTAACTTCTTTTCATTGACTGCTGAAATACCCTAGGGCATGGGATTTGTCTTGCCTACCATTCAGATGCTTACAAGTGAGCCCTTTTATCCTGCTCTCCCATTAGGAGCAACACATACTCTAGACAGCTTAGAAATGTTTACATCCCACGTTGGGTGGCCAGCTTGCTCATCTTGAACTTAGACAACTGGCTTAAAACATAAAATATGAGTTTATATATTTTGCTTATCCTAGGCCATGCTCCACAGCTAAGTTCCCTTCCTTGCTTCTGGGTCCCTTTTCATAAATCCTCAGTTTCTGCAGTACCTTCAGTTTCTTGGCAAGATTGCAGTTTCACTTGTCTGTCACACGTCAAGTGAAACCATCCTTTATTTGGTGTCATCTCATCCCTGACTGCAATTAAGTTGACACTCTTTTAGCCTCTAGACCAGCAGAGCTGGAAAAGCTGTAGTAGTAGGGTGTTTGAGAAGGACATTTTCCTTGGATCTTCCAGCTGATAATAGGAAGCTCTTTCCTGAGTGGTGAGCATAGCAGAAACCAGTGTGATACACATGAAACCTCCACCAGGTAAGCTGGCTTAGGGCACCATTACCCCTCTCCCTCTCTCTTTCATGGCTTCACACCCCTTTCCCTGTTCCATGTCAACGCGATCTGGATTAAAAATATTCCTCCATTTTTTTTCCCCTCCTGGATCTTGGGTCATTTGAACTGAAGCCACTTCAGTCATCTGCCTCAGAAAGTGACACTGCAAGTGGTTGTAAAATGCAAAGGATGCCCCATCCCTGGAGATGTTCAAGGCCAGCTTGGATGAGGCTTTGAGTAACCTGATCCAGTGGGAGGTGTCCCTGTCTGTGGCAGTGGGGGTGGAACTGAATGGTCTTTAAGGTCCCTTCCAACCCAAACCATTCTGTGCTTCTATGATTACCACTGAGCTGGCACACAGCACTGTGAAGGTGG
The DNA here is from genome assembly GCA_033556795.1 of Tapera naevia. Taxonomy (NCBI): domain Eukaryota; kingdom Metazoa; phylum Chordata; class Aves; order Cuculiformes; family Neomorphidae; genus Tapera; species Tapera naevia. The sequence continues at coordinate 35,219,405 of JAUMJJ010000079.1, read as the reverse complement.
AAGATGTGGCAGAGAGTGTAACTGCTCCAATTGGTTGCATTACCAAGGACAAGTCAGGCCATCAGGCCAATCTAGGAGACCTCTTCAGAGGAAATGGAAGCACAGGTTAGTCTATGTTACAAAAAGAGGGAGGGGAAATTAGGAGAATCTCAGGTTTGTTAGGAAACTCCTCTGAGAACAGAAGAAAAAAGCAATTGTCGTACCCTGACTCTGTTATGAATCTAGCCAATTAGCATATTCACCAAATCATCAACACAAAAGCATCTCCTAATCCCACTCATATGCTCATTATTTATGGATTTGTTAGTTATATTACAATAATACTGAGGATCCCACATAAAGAGCAGGACCCTGCTCTGTTAGGAACTATGAAACTACAAGGTACTACCTAAGGACTGTCTTATTTTGTTGAATTCCAGGTTATTAGGTACAAAAAAGTCACTGGTAACTCCATTACTAGAGTTTTACTTAGGGATTTCTATACCGAACTGCAAAACAAAACATTGAGCTTCTGAACTTCCACCAGAAATTGCCTCCAATTGACCCAAAACAATATCTGATGTATGAGGTTCTTGAATGGCTAAATAAGATTCTTCTCCATTATTCCTTCATATAATTAATGGGGAAGTAACTAATGTGATAGTAACTACACAAGCCCAACAGATTAAGTTAGTGTGGGTAAACTATTGTCCCCATGAGCTAAAGGAATTGTGTCACATGGAATGCAAACGTGGATGTGATAACACTTGTTCAAATAACTGGCCAGCAACAGGTACCAGAGATACTTGCCTTCTTCCCATCAACAGTGTAGAGCTTCTTCACTGGGAATTGCAGGATCTCTGAAATCTCATCCAGGAGTGTTTTGAAACTCCTGGCATTTCTGCGGTTCAAGATAATTGAGCGCCGAAACCCAATTTCTCCATTCTTAACTAGAGTGATTTTCTTGGGTATTCTGGGACCATGATGAGTGAAAGGTGTGGAATAATCTCCAAGCTTGCCCTCCTGAGCTACTCTTCTCAAGGTGCTGGAGGGATTACCATTTCGTGGAGGGCCTGGCCTGTGTCCCCCAGAAGTAATGCTGATAGGTTTGACATATTTCTTGTCAGAGCAAAGGTAGCACCCTCCATCCTCCAGCTGGTCCAGCTCACTGATGCAATGTATTCCTCGTGGAGTGGTGATGGTCCGTACCCCAAATGGCAGTGGGACCCGATGAGAGAGGTCATCCATGAGTGCATTGAAGCTCTTGAAGCTTCGCTGGTTGATGGCCATCTTGACTCCTGCAAACTGAGGATCTCCGCTCTTGAAGAAGGTTATTTTTTTGGCTGGGGGTATCTTGGTGACAGTGCTTGTCCGAGCCACGGGGGGAAAGGGCTGCTCATAGTTGTAGGAGCTGGTGGTTGACAGGTAGTCAGCAGGCACCTGAGTCATCCCTCTTGCTTAAAGGTAACTACAGGAAAAGCAAAAACAGAGAAGGGTTTGTTTGAGTAATGAAGAATCAGTGCCTGGCATGGGAGCAAAATTTGTTTGTGTCACAACAGTTTTATCATCAGTTGTATTAACACGAAGTTATGAACTCAAGAAGATACAGGGAAGCACAACAGGAAGAGGAGCCATAAACCTGCTCCTCATAGTTAAACCATCCTTGTCCTGCAGATGCCAATGAGAATTCAGCCAGTGTTGGTCGCCTCTAAGGCACAAAAATAATGAGTCAGACTCCAAGCAAAACCCACAAAAACTGGTATTTGTGTGTTGCTGTCCTTTTGAGTTTTGTGTCTTCCCTACTTATATTTTTTGAGGTTTTCTCTGAAGCTATCAGAGCCGGTGATTATTTTGGCTTTATTTTTGCAAGCAGAGCACTGAGAATCTCATGTAACCCTTTAACCTCATGAACTGGCTTATAGTAAAAAATGAAATAAAACTGAGTTTGTTCGTGCAGTGGTCACACACCGTAGCACCAAACCAGTTCTGAGTGTACCAAGGGGCAGAATAGCCTGGTTTCAGAACATGGTCATGCTACAGCTTGCTAAGGTAAGGTCTGGATGAAAATCCATGGCAGTTAGGCAAAAATCTAAAGGTAAGAAATATCACAAGACCTCAGACAGAACTACAAAAGTCGGTTCTACTAAACTGTGGGAACATTTTGAATCAGTCTGGTAAGCACAGAAGGAGAAAACGATCCCTCCAATTTGTGTTGGAGCACCTGGTGTCCACTTTTAAGGATAAAATGATTTTGGGTTTAAGTCTGACAGTTGAAAACCACCCACTGGAACCCAAGTTTCAATTTAACTTCTTTCTGTGGTGGAGACAAGCAGAAAAAGACGGGACTCTACTCTTTCTTGCTTGCCCTTGTCAAATGCATTGTCTTGGAAGTCAATCACAAAAAAAAATCATAGAATGGTTTGGGTTGGAAGGGGCTACAAAGCCCATCCAATTCCTACCACTCTGCCATGGACACCTCCCACTGGATCAGGTTTCCCAAAGCCCTATCCAGCCTGGCTTTGAACACTTCCATGGATGGGACATCCATGACTTCTATGGGCAACCTGTGCCAGTGCCTCACCACCCTCACAGGAAAAAAATTCCTTCCTAATATGTAATCTAAATCTTCCCTCTTTCAGCCTAAAGCCGTTACTCCCTGCACTCCCTGATCAAGAGCCCCTCCCCAGCTTTCCTGGAGCCCCTTTCAGTACTGGGAGGCTGCTCTAAGGTCTCCCCAGAGCTTTCTCTTTTTCACTCTGAACAACCCCAACTCTCAGCCTGTCCTCAGATGGGAGGTGCTCCAGCCCTTGGATCATCTTCATGGCCCTCCTCTGGACTTGCTCTAACACATCCATGTCCTTTAGACCCCACATGGAATGAAACTACTATGTCAAAAAAAGAAAAACCTTGTTTTTTACATGGAAAACAAAATAATTGACGCTAATTATAACTGCTAAAATATTGGCCGAAATGAGTACAACAAAAGTCTCTTTCATGAATAGGAACAGTAATTCCACAGTTCCCTTTGAGTTAATTACTCAGACTTACACAGAGCCTCTCAAAATGCCATTTAGAGAGTTCATCTTCTGATCATAAACTATGGCTCACAGAAGGGCAGCAAACTGAATTGTTAGTAAGGAATGCAGTAGTTTGTCTACAAGAACTACAAGGTGGTTCTGGTTCCAAGCACACACATCCAAATTATGTTCATAGTTGACAGCATCCTTCTATGGCAACTTTAAAAAAAGTCTCTCACAAGAAAAAATTTTTTTGTGTTCAACAAAAGAATTAGAAAACAAAAGTATTTCTAATGATGTTTCCTTCAGTTTGCTCCTGGTTACACTTCTTGAAGCAACTGAATAAAGTTCTAGTTTCAAGAAAATATTCATGTTACTTACAAATTATTTTTGGAGAAGCAGTTTGGTGACCATTGTAAGTAATAGGAATTTTGTCAGTGAATGGAGAGAAGCAGCATTGAAAAATCTGTAAATGCTGATTTTCTCCACCTTTTAGAACAAACCCATTATTTTCTTAGTTTGCTACTCTCAAGTGAAATATTTGTGCACATTGTGCTACTACAAACTCACTCCTACAATAAATAGAAGTTTAACATCAGTTAAGTGAGAAAAGAAATTAAGCCCCATTTGAAAAATTATTATTTTGACAAAACTCTGCTTTTTATATCCGTACAAACTGAGAAAGATTTCAGGATAAGTTATTGTTTGCTTGTACATATTTCACCAAGCTTATTAATTTCCCAGCTAAAGGTCAATCCTTCACTCTATCTTCCAGGGGAAAAGTATCTCATTTCTCTACTTTTCAACAGCTTTCTGAAAGGCTGTTCTAACTTTTTCTCCACGAGTCCCACATTAAAGCTTTCAAATACTAACAGCATCATCTTCAAATAAACTCATTATCCAGACTGTAGTCCCTGGACCAATGGTGGTCCACAATATACTGGTTGCACTCCCAGAAACCTAATTGCTTCCTAAATATTTATTCTACTTTTTTTCAAACTATTAAATCATATTGAAAGAAGTACGATATATTAAAATAAGGAACAAATTTTTACATTTTCCCAATGCTAATTTTTTAGGAAATAGTTTCACGAGACTTAAGGAACCATCAATGAAAGGGAAATTTGTCCCTATATTTTAGGGTGATAAAGTTGGTTACCCAAGCATGGATGGACAATGAGATCTGCTCTTATGAAACAGTATATAATGTGAAGAAGAAAGAGCCTTCCACAAAAACCTTGCATGAAATATGAACAGTTCTCATAGGGAGAAGTTTTGTACTGTCCACTTTAAGTTCCAGAATGAGAAAGAAATTCTACTGCCTACCTGACAAGGCAACAAAAATTATCACCTTGCCCAAATACATATTTTTATAGATACACGAGAGGAGTCTCAATGCATATTTTTTGTACTTACATTGAAATAATTCATGCCTCTTGCTCAAGATGACTTTTTCTTATAGAATATCCAAGCAATTAAAAATAAAACAACACAATAATCAAAAAAACCCAACACAGTTAACCAACCACCTCCAGCACCCAATGTATTAGACCACACATGGCAATGCGTTAGCAGGTTACATGCTGTCAGTCAAACTGTCCTCAAAAGGACTGACCACAGCTTGGAGGGTTAATCAGGACTGTGTTGCTAAGGATAGAAAGAAAAGCTACCTAAGCTGCTGCAGAAGGGTTTTAGTTTGCCCAATCCTTCTCTTGCTTGCGCCCATGTAACTCAGCTCAGGTACAAATCTGACTCAGTGACACTGCTCTCAAATCATACCAATATAAATGTGAATGTATTCAAGGCCAAAGAGGAACTATTTTCCTCTTGCACAGAGGCCTGCAGAGATTTGGAAAACTTTCCTGAACCACCACACCCATCATCTCATCAACCCACTCAAATCATACTTTGGAATCATATTTGTCCTTTGGGTAGCTCTAGGTGAATCAAAGGAGCTAGAGTAGAGATGATGGTAGCTCCTCAAGATTTGTGTGTATGTTTGTTAGTTATCAGCTCTTTGATAGTCATTTACTCAGGATATAGTTGAGTGAAATTCAGAACAATTTGTCAGTGAAATATTATCCTAATGGAAAAGTCTGGTGAGTCCTAACCCAAGTATCTTCAAATTCATATAAGATGTTAAAATCAGAGTCTCAGATGAACGCTCAATGGTTGGATCACTGAGATTTGGGTGTGAAAGAGGAACACAGAAGGAACCTGTGAATGATGAACAATGGGAAATTACTTGATTATCATAAAGCATCTATGTGAGTATTCATGTTTCTCTCACTTTCCTCTTTGCAAAGAAAAGAGGGCTGGAGCATCTCCCATATGAGGACAGGCTGAGAGAGTTGGGGTTGTTCAGCCTGGAGAAGAGAAAGCTCTGGGGAGACGTTAGAGCAGCCTCCCAGTACTGAAAGGAGGGCTATAGGAAAGCCAAGGAGGGGCTCTTTCTCAGGGAATGTTGGGATAGGAGAAAGGGGAACTGGTTTTAAGCTGAAAGAGGAGAGATTTACATGAGATCTTAGGAAGAATTTTTTCCTGTGAGGGTAGTGAGGCCCTGGCCCAGGTTGCCCAGAGAAGTGGCAGCTGCCCCATCCCTGGAGGTGCTCAAAGCCAGGTTAGATGGGGCTTCGATCAACCTGATCCAGTGGGAGGTGTCCCGGCCCGTGGCAGGGGGGTTGGATTTTTAAGGTCCCTTCCAATGCAAACTATTCTATAATTCTATGATTCTATAAAATGATGGTTGCAATGGCTGCAATGACTGATGAACAAATCCTACCAAGAGGTGCTTCTGCTTTTATTTAACCCCAATTCTGACAATATCTTGGGTAACGAAGAGCAGGCAAATGGATACACTGCCTTCCAATTCAATGCTTTTCTCTTTTTGTGAATCAAAATTCTCAGCTTCTGTCATTTTCCACACAATATTTTCACTTGGTTAGACCAGAAATACTCCTTGTTAATAATATCACTTTAACATTTAAGGCCACGAAGCAAATTGAAATGAGCCTTTTTAGAGAAACATAGTTAGATCTTACAAAACGTTGATTTAACTTTCTTGCCAGAAACTCCTACCTTTTCTGGGAAAAATTTCAAAAGAAAATCTTGTTTGTAACTTTTTAACCAGCTCCATTCTGAATGTTAATGTTGACCTATAAGTTTTTCTTCTGTGTGGTATAAATGACTTGGCAAATATGGAAGCTACGTTCACTTGTTCATGAAGAGATAAACAAAGAGAACGCTGAACTTCCGGGAGCAACTCAAGTGATGGAAGGCAGGACCATCATTTGGAAGGACCTTGAAAGTGTGGAGAAAGTCTAGTGGACATGATGTCCAGGAGAAGAAAACACCAAACTTGTAAGGGACAGTAAAGATCCAGGCAGCAACGCAGGCTCAGGCTGACTGGCAGCAGCTTTGCAGAAATGGATGCGAGGGTCCTTGTGGACAAGAAATTGAACAGGAGTCAGCAGTGAGGCAAAGAAAACCACCCACATATTGTAATGCATTGGCCAAAATGCCCTAAGCAGGCCAAGAGAATTCATAACTGCCTTCTGCTTGGCTCTTTTGAGAACTCATCTGGATGCTCTGTCCAGAATTGTACTCCACAGCACAAGGGGCTGGAGAGGGAGATGGAGAACAAGTCCTACGCTGAGGAAACTGGGATTGTTTAGCCTGGAGAAGAGGAGGCTGAGGGGAGACCTCATCCCTGTCTACAACTGGATGAAAAGAGGTTGCAGCAAGGCGAGTGTTGGTCTCTTCTTGCAAGTGACAGCTGATAGGACAAGAGGTAATGGTCACCGGTTGTGCCAGGGGAGGCTTAGGTTGGATGTTAGGAAAAATTTCTTCACTGAAAGGGTGGTCAGGCACTGTCAGAGGCTGCACAGGGAGGTGGTTGAGCCAGGGAGGTGTTTACAAGATGGATAGATGAGCTTCTTAGGGACATGGTTTAGTAGTGGAGAGGCACGGTTGGACTCGATGATCTTTTTCAACTTGAAGGTCTTTTCCAACCAGATGATTCTCTGACTCTAAGATAGATACTGGCATACTGGAGAGAGTCCAGTAAAGGCCACCAAGATGGTACAAAATAGCAGCACATTATGTGCAGGGGGAGGGCAAGAGCAGTAGAACTGTTGAACTTGGAGAAGAGACTTGGAGGCCTTCATATCATTGCCTATAACAACCTAGGACGTGGTATGGGTATGGGGTGCCGTGAGCCAAACTCTTCCCAGAGGTGTGTAGTAAAGATTTAAGAAGTGGCAGACACAAGCATCAGCATGAAAAATGCCATTTAGGTATGAGAAACAATTCTTCATGATGGTGATGAGAGTCTGAGACCCAAGAGGTGGAGGAATAGCCAAACCTGGAGATATCAACAACTCAGCTGAGCACCCTGAACCTCACTGTGTGTGGTTAGATCAGAGAAACCTGCAAAGTCCCTTCTAGCCTCGTTTATTCTGTGATTTTCCAAAGCTAAAGCAGCTTCTCCAAAGGTTGTCTGAACTCTCCTGGTGTCAGGTTCATGGGCTAATTAAGATCCAGCTAAGTGCCAGTTTAATATGATCCATCCTTTGCAGCGATCTGAACTGTTCAATCATCAGAGATGCTTTCTGTGATCTGACAGCATACTCCACTTCCAATTACTTTAACACTTGCCAGCTCTTCCTCTTGTGCTTACTGGATTTTCCTCTAAGAAAATTAAGAATTCATTTATAAATGTGATATAGATCTTAACAGACAAGGTGTTTTTGATGTTGTTCTGGGACTTAGGGTTGGGGGACATTGGTAAAGGTTTTGTTTGGGGCATGTTTTTTTCTTTTTTTAAAGAATGAACTGTTTTTCTTTATTTGGGTGCATATCAGTTTGAAACAAGACGATCCTCAAAGCACAGCAGTCCAAGATATATTTCCAGCTACAGCTTTCAGTGCAAAGGATTACATTACACTTAACCTAGGTAATCAAGAAGCCCAGCTTTCTGGAGCATAAGAATTAGTCTCAGGGATCAGATTCACCTACAGCAAATCTCCCTCGTGTTCTAGATGCATTATCTAATTAGTTTTCTGCAATCAGACATGGATGTAGAGAAATAAAACTCTCCAAAATTGCTAAAAAAGAGGTTTTCTTCAAAGTTCCTTATTTTTAAAAGCATTTATTCTGTACACAATATCTCTACACTTGCCACATTCTGTAGACATCTCTAAAGTCTTCACAGACTGAAATGATCTTCACTCCCATCAATGTAAGATAAAATGCAGTTGAGAAACATTATTACTTTGCCAAGAGTCACCTTCACCATGCAAATAAGAGGAGCATTTATGAAGTTGAAGACCAAATCTCATATCAGTAGGAGTTCAGAGAGTAGGGACTGAGCCATAAAGTTCTGGTTACAGGATCGTGACCTCAGACTGGACAGACCTTGCTGAGGTTGGGCCCTCATCTCTATAGTAAAGCTTTGTTCAGACTCCTGAGTTATGAGATTTGCTTTCTGCTTAGGAGGAAAGCACTACACTAGTACAACATCATAAAACAAGATGATGGATGGCACACAGAGCATCTGTTAGGTTCTCTTGGTGAGCAGAAAGAGACAAGGACACGGTGGTGCCCATTGGCTATTCCTTCCCCTACATATCCTGTTGTCTCCCATCAATCAGTTCTCCAAGTTCCTCAAGCCAGCTGTACAGTGACAGCTCCCTGGGGGGGGGCTGTTAATCACAATCCACTGTGAAATTAAAGCACTTTTCCTTGGAAGGGAGTAGAGAAGCCCAAACACTGAGGACTGGTTTTCTTTTGTCAAAGAAATAAAGGAATTATCTTTCCTAAAACAAAACCAAGGGCTTAAGAAACCAGAGATCATTTCTGCCCTGTATTCCCATCCAGCTGTGGTCTGTCAAAGTAACAACTCTCTGCTTACACATGTCTCTGCAACGGGCTCCAACAGCAACAGTCACATATGGGTGTTCCAGACTGTGCACAGTTCAGCTCCAGCAACAGCTCAGAAATATCCCTAGAAGCTGGGAACAATGTTTTTGTTTCAGAGGGTGTTTGTAGTGCCATAGCCAGGCATTTCCTGATAAGATTGCTGTTTTAAAGAGCCAGGGTTTTAGTTAACCCACACTGCCCTTTATTCACATTTCTGGCAATATTGGGCAAAATAACTTTGCATTTCCTTTTGAGATGAGCTTGGAGTTTTATGATCAAGCCTGATCTACATGTTTATGCCAGGGAACTGATAAACAGATGTGCTATTTATCACATCAGATGGAGGAGACAACATGACAAGATTGGAGCAGCTTGCCAAATTCAAACCTACAATTGACACAACTAATTACATGAAAAGAACAAGATCACAAGAATATACATGTATCACAAGGATTAAGCGTGGGCTGAGCAGGGTGTTAACAGTCCTTTTGTCTTCTCATGAAGACTGTCTGGTATGCATGTCCCTTGATTATGTGATCACAGCCACACAAGGTGGCTCCTCCACCTCTCATCTCTCATTACAGCTCTGTTCCCATCTCCAAAAGGGATGTGAAAACTCAAGCACAGATGAAGTTTTACAGGCAAGCAGTTGAGCATTCCTAAGCTGGTTAACTCACATGCACCCACTCCCCTTAAGAACCCCTTCATCTTTCTGTCTGTAACGGGGGATGAACCTTTCAGCCTTATTGCTGTCTATAACTACCTGAAAGGAGGTTGTGGCCAGGTGGGTGTTGGTCTCTTCTCCCAATTAACAAGTGATAGGACAAGAAGATATGGACTCAAGTTACATCAGAGGAGGTTTAGATTGGATATTAGGGAAAAAGTCTTTACTGAAAGAGTGGTGAAGCACTGTCAGAGGCTGCCCAGGGTAGTGGCAGAGTTCCCATCCCTGGAGAGGTTTAAGAAGGTGTAGATGTGGCACTTTAGGACACAGTTTGGGAGGCACAGTGGTGTTGGGCTGACAGGTGGACTAGATGATCTTAAAAATCTTTTCCAACCTTAATGATTCTGTGAAGAAAGAGATTGAGCAAACCTGATTATGTGATCATCCATGAAAGCAAACCAACTGACTAGACTGAGCAGCTTAAGAACTGGGAATACGCCCCCAAACCAGGACTTGAGGCAAGGCATGCTGAAAAATATGACACCCAGGAGCCAACTACCAAGAGATGAACTAAGAAAGTCGCCATGAGTTTAGAAGATGTTTCAGTCCACAACTGAACCTGGACTTGGCACAGCTAAAGGCTGTGTGTCAGTAGAAGAAACTCACTGGAGGTTTCAGCAGCTGCAGGTATTGGAAACTTTTTTTTCAGTTTCCATGCAAACCCACTCCAACCCTTCTTCCTCAGGACAGCACCCAGCTCTGCAAATATACAGGCCCTTGATTGCAGACACCTCCCAAGTTCAGTGTGGAGCTTTCCACATGTGCAATAAAACAACCCCTTGCATCCCAGAGTTCTCATGCACTGTAAAGCACAAATTAATTTCCTATACATCACCATCATTTCCCTGTTTTAAATTTCCAACAAAACTTTTTCTCAAGATTATTAAACTTTTGGTACGTGACATTTGCTTTTTTTTTTTCAGCATGGATTAAATTTTTTTGACCGTTTTTAAGTCCCTTTACAAAATTTCTCTTTCCTTTCTGATGCCTGCAGTTCCTTCCAAATTATTATCAATTGTGATTGTCATTAATGTGGATTTTTCACTCTTAATATTATTTCAAAATATATTAAATCAAATCAGATACCTCTACATTTCAACAGGCATACTCATTCTTTCTCACTTTTTCACTATATTGATTGCTGAACCTGTGGACAGCTTTTATTCATCCAAAATGTCTTCTAAAACCCTTCGAAATAATTTTACAACCCAAATTATACACTGTATAAAATTTGAGAAGCAATAGAAGCAGTCAAGTTTTTCTGTCATTGTGTGTCTATTTGGCCTTTTCTCTACAATTCTTGTGCCATACAGCAGTGTAGTGACTTCTGCCTTCACATTTCTTCCACTGCACTAGAAGATACAGTGTCTCACCTGGAGTGAGTGTCTCCTTTTGGCTTTGAGTAGTACAGAAAATAAATATCAGCTGTATATTATCAGAGACTTTCTCCTTTATCCATCCCACTTAACAACAGTTGTCTTTGGAGAGCAATGCAGCTCTCTCAACACATTCTCTAATATCCAACATGCCAATGTGATCAATAAAGTTGATTTGTGTGCTTCCCAATTTTAATAATGATTCCTCAATGTGTTCATTATTAATTTTCCTTTTTATTTTGTATAGTGACTTCTTTATTTACTTTAAATCCCATCCACACTGCCTTCCTATAGTTTTCTTCCCTTTGTTTTAAAAATGTGTTCAATAACCCACCTAGATTTGAATCATAATCCTCCTTTTTAATTTATTAATGATCCTGTTTCTTCCACTACTTTTTCTCTACCTTTAATATTTACATCCTTCCAATTTTCCTTATTCTTTATTTTAATTCATGTCAGTAGAACTTTGATCTCTCATCAAGGGTAGCATTACTCATTCTGCTACCCTGGACAAATTCTAAATTTGGTGATCTGCATTTTTAATTCCCTACACTTTAAACAATAAACTGTTCTTTCTTTTCCCCATCTATTGAAGCTCAGTGCCAGTTTCTCAGACCAGATGAGCCAGCAGAACTCACAGGAGCTTACAAGATCTCTTGGCATTAGTGCTTGCTGACCACCTGCTCCTTTTGGGAACTGTGAAGGAGCAGAAGAGACAATGCTTTCTCTCCATGGCCAGCTGCATGACAATAGTGGGCATTTCCTACACCCATGGTCTTCCCAGATGTGCTGGGGCCATTCTGGAAGAACAAAGTATTGTGGTGAGATAGCACAGACAGGTGGCTCCACAACTGCTCAACTTCAAACAAGAACGGAAAGACCATGTGCAACCAGGGAGCACGAACAAGGATCAGCCAACACCTGGGTACTGTGGGACAAATAGAACCATAGAATGATCTGGTTAGAAAAGACCTCTGAGATCATCCAGTCCAACTGTACCTGTCCACTATTAAAACAGATCCCTGAGCACCTCATCTACCCATTTTTTAAACACCTAAGGGATGGGGATTCAACCGCCTCTCTGGGCAGCCTCTGCCAGTGCCTGTGAACCCTTTCAGTGAAGAATTTTTTCCTAATTTCAAGTCTAAACCTGCCCTGGTACAAGTTGAGACCATTTCCTCTTGTCCTATCACCTGTCACTTGTGAGAAGAGACCAACACCCACCTCACTCCAACATCCTTTCAGGCAGTTGCAGACAGTGATGAGGTCTCCCCTCAGCCTCCTCTTCTCCAGGCTAAACAGCCTCAGGTCCCTCAGCCGCTCCTCACAGGAATTGTTCTCCAGCCCCTTCCCCAGCCTCGTTGCCCCTCTCTGGACATGCTCCAACCCCTCAATGTCCTTCTTGTAGTGACCCCAGTACTCGAGGTGTGGCCTCACCAGTGCTGAGTGCCCCTCTTTCAAAGCAGCTGAAAGAATGTGTGTGAAAGAAAAAAAAATTAGAATTTCATATTGAAACATTCAAAACTTCATGAACAGAATGTTTTGTGTCCTTTAAAAGACTCAACTCTTGAACATGACATTAAAAAACACATTAAAAAGTCACTTCCTTCCCCTCTTCTACTTGAGCTGCAATTTGAGATCCAGTTCTCTTCTGCAGCAATGGACATCATGTTTGTTAGCCTCATACTGCTTGGCAAGACACTGCCCATCTTCTGCTACCTTCCCTCTACACCTTCTCCAAATTCCCTGGTAGTTCTTCCTCATCCTCATTCTCTCTCTTGTTGACATTACACTCTCTGCAACGTCAACATGTAACATCATTCTCCACATTCATGGCAGCAGGTGAAATGTTCCACTGCTGGGTCTTTCCTGTCCTTCCCCTGAGCTCTTTCCCAGATGTGGGTCTGACACCACCGTTATCGTGGTTAAAAGAACACCCCCTTATCTTTCACCACAAACTCTTCAGTCCCGAGCCCTCCTTGCTGCAAATAACCCACACTCATATGACACTCAAACTCACAATCTCCTCGTTGCGTTCAACACCTACATCTCCTTCACACCAACCACTCGCATCTGGATTGTTGCCAAATCCTAGATTGTTGACTGTAATCTCTCCAAAATCTCCTGCCATCCCTTCCTGCTAAAACACCTGTCTGTTTCTGAGTCAGCTTATCTCAACCTTTATAAACTCTAACAGCTTTCACAATATTATGCAAGGTTATTTAAAATCCTGCCTGTAAGATTCTTGTTCTGTAATCTAGTGGTTTCGCTGGTTTTCCACATTTTCACATTTGCTTTTACTGCCCGCAGCAGCTCTGAAGACAGAATCATAGAACCATAGAATTACCCGAGTTGGAAGGGACCCAAAAGCATCATCGCACCCAACTCCCATCCCTACACAGGACACTTCCAACATTCACACTGTTTGACCAAGGGCGTTGTCCAAGTGTTTCTTGGGTGCTGGCAGAGTTGGTGTTATGACTGGTACCCTGGGGAGCTGTTCCAGTGCTCCACCACCTGCTGGGGGAAGAATCTCTTCCTAATATCCAATCTAAACCTCCCCTGGCACATCTTCCTGCCATTCCATCTAGACTTATCATAGATCACCAGAGAGATCAGCACCTGTTTTATCTCCCTCCCTTGTGAGAAGGCAGATCTTCACCTCTTCCCTTATTGCTCCAGCCTCTCCTGAAGATTGCCAGGGTTGGTCAATTCAGCTCACCCCTTGCAATCCATGGAGCAGAAAGTGTTCAGACACTATGGTAAGAGGTGACCTGTGAAAGTGTAGGGAGAGACGAGGTCCTCCTTGCTGCTGCACACCTCCCCTCCCTGGCCTCATAGCCATCTAAAAACACAGATCTCCTGAAACATGTAGGAGTTAATGCAAAGCTTATATAACATTGCAGTCATCACTCAGCTCTTCATCACCACCATTTCCCAGCCTACATCTGATCCTGACCTGGATTCAGATGTGGACGCTGTCCCACTTGTCCTGTCTCTCACTCAAAGGCAGATGTGATAAGGAATAGCAAGATTATTTATTAAGAGGCTTTGCATGCCTTTGAGGAAGCTTAAAGTGATAACGTATTGAAATGGGGGAATGAATCTCCAACAGAAAGGGAATAGGTCTGGAAAAGTACTGCAAAATATACCTAGGATTAATTATTCTGGGTTTTTTTCCCCATGAATTGGCCAAGTGCCACATTTTTCCGACTTTGCTGTTCACGTTGCTTGAACTTTAATGGCAAGGGCATCTGCCAAATGTGCTTATGGGCTTGCTGAGGTGTTCACGGAGGGCAAGTCAGAACTGCCTCCCTGCAAGGCCTCGTGGCCAGATCTCAGTGACATGGGATTGGCTTGTGCAGTCAAGAAACAAGGATGACACCAGGTGAACAAGCCTGGTCAGCTAATGCAGAAAGAACGCAAATATGAAGAAATCAATCCACTGAGCAAAAGAAACCTCTGAATAGGTTGTGTAGGATAATTCCAAATAAACTTTAATGCAACAGTGAATGTTCCCTCAAGTAGCACAAAAAAAAAAAACCAAACCACCACACAGTTGTAATTTATGGAACCAACTGCAGTGGCTGTCAGTTGCCTCATGTTTAGGGTATATCTCATTATTCTTAGGTACACTTTTAGTACCAAAAGTTACAGTAAATTTGTTTCTTCCTAGTAACCCTAGATGAAATAGTCTAAATTTACAGTTCTGCAGGTTATTTTTATTAACTGCCAGGGTCTTATTGCTTTCTGGGTTCCAAGAGAGATGCTCTGCTCTTTTCCTCTGTCATTCCCAATGCAACCCTGGAGGTAACTGGCACCTGTGTTTACATCTCCATAAAGCAGAGAAAAATCCAGTTCTCTCTCTCACAGCTTTATTGACAACACCAGGCCAACAAAGTCTGAAAACACATGTTTGTGTAAGGAGTAGAGCTGGCACAACGTGGCTCTGGGATGTGCATCAGGTCTGTTGCGTAAGCAGGTGTCGTTTCTACAGATTCATTGCTCCTTTGGATTCCAGCAGTGCTCCAAGGCTTCTGCCGAGATGGCTGATGGTAAAAACATGTGTTAGGACATCCACACTGTCAGCCAGTACAGGCCCAGGCTTGCTCTCAGGGACAGACTTGCTCATCACCACACTTTGAGATCAGGCACGTGTGCACAAAGAGGTCACCTCTGCTCTCCGGGTGCCGTAACGCAAGTCAACCTCTCTTTGCTCGGCAACATCCAGGTGGTCCTGCATTTGCCATCACCAGATATTCAATATTTGCTTATTCCAGGCATCTTGTAGATGCCAAGCCCCAGCTGAAGCCCAGCACACAGCACAGAGGGTGGCTAGAAAGCAGGCAGCTTGGGGAGCCTGCACTGCTTAGGCTCTCTCTCCATCTCAGAGTTGTGTAGACACAAACCTAAGAGATAGTCACAGCTCCCAGGGCATCAGAGAGAAGGAGAAGACACAATAAGGGAAACTGAGGTACTTACAGATCAAGTGACTTGCCCACTACCACCAGGACAGCTCTAGGAAGGCAGCCTTTTCTTCCTTGGTCCCGATTCAGTGATTTGCACTAACTCATTAAAGCAAAGAGGAAGAGATAAAGCCAATCTCTGACAAAAGTGCATTGTTTCTGGGTGAGCTGCTCCAAAATAACCAGGGTTTGCATTGCCATCTCAGTAGCCCACTTCTGCTAAGCCTTTAAATACACACAGGACTTTAAATACACGCAATGCAGGGCGCACACGTCAGTGGAAACACCTATGAAATTTGGGCATCAAACAGTCTTCCTCCTCCTGTTTTTGGGATTTAAGGGTAATGTTGGAGAGCCACAAGCCTGGTTGCCAACAATTTTGAGAGGTTTTGGGAAAAAAACCCAACAAAATTATTGAGACTTGGTTAGATGAAAGAGGGAGAACAAAAATATTGAAAGCACTAAATACACATTGCTTGGCCAACTAATGCTCAAGGGAAAATAGAAGAGCTGGCAAGCAGGAGGGAGCTGAGAGCCAAGGAAGAAGTAGGATTTCCATTGTTGAGAGCTCTCACCCTTGTAAGTGAACAATGGGGAATGACTGCGTGCTGTAAGCCAGGAGATAAGTTAGGCTGAGGGGAAGCTGGTGAGTGTAGGAACTACACAAATAGATGAAATCAAGCTCTTTCTGTAACAGCATTTTTGGCAGTAGTTGTACCCGGGTCTTGATTTTTCTCCTGTGTTTTTCATCTCTGTGTGGTTAAAACATTAAGGTGCTAATTCTCCCCAAGGGTGCAGTGGAACTGCTTAATGTAGAGCAAGAGGGTATAAAGAGATGTGATGGGATAAAACTGAGAAAAGGGCCAGCTAGGTGATTTAGATTGGAATAATCTCAAATCAAGTCATGGAAGCCCCTTCTCAAAGGTTATTTAAAATTCAACTGGGGGAGTAGTGGAAATAAGTTGTTTTTTTAAGGGAGAGTAGACTTCAGGGGGAGAAATTGCATTGTGAAAGGAAGAGATTAAGAGATCATTATTTACCTCTCCAAATTGATTTTTAATTATATTTAAACCACCTAAGCTGTATGAGACATATTGCACTGGACTGTGTTGCTTGTCACTCTTTTACATTAATGGGCACAAATTAATAGTAACAGCAATTGATAGCAATAAATCTCACCTATTGGCCAGTGATTCATGTTTCTCCAAGGCACAATAAGGAGACAGCCATGATTACAAGGAAACCAATTAAAGAGATGAGGGAAAAAAACTATTGAAGTGACAAAAGAGAACCAAGGGAGATCCAGTGAAGCAGAGGAAAAAAAAACAACCAAGAGATGGAAACATTATCTTAAGCTCTCAGTTGCTGTGAGGAGCAATTTGAAGGAGCACAAGGCATAGAAGATAAATACCAATCAATCACCATCACCACCAATAACTCACAGTGATTACAGACAGGTCAAGAACCTACTGTAGCTTCAGGTTTTCAAAAGCAAATACAAATCTTGGTCCCTTGCCTACAAGAACAGTCAGAGAGATGCAGAAATTCCCAGATCAGGAATACGGCCACCAGGCAATATTTTTCCACAACAGACAGATAAAAACAGGTGGGATTGGCTGCTGATCAGTACTCTTCTTCCCTTCTGTATTAATTCAGCCCAAACAGAAATGCCGTCCTGACATTAGGAGTTTCCTAACATGATGTATAAAGACCATAAATGAAAGACCAGGAGCTACGAGATGAAGTTCAGTGCCCCATGCTATTCAAGGGGTCAAATCTGATGATCTAAATGACCCTTATGTCATCAACTCCATGAACCTCTCTTCAGCCCAAGAAATGAATTCATTTTTTAAACAGTAATTCACTGAAGAACTGTCAAGGGTTAATGACCTGAGGCTTGTATCAGCCAAAAAACACAAGCTCCCCTTTCAGCTTGTACTTAGAGAGACTGAGGGGTTGCCAACAACAGGAAAAAAAAAGGAAAGTCAGAAAGAAGAAAAAGCCTTGTGAGCTATTCAGAACTTAAAGAGAATCAGAGTGGACGTTCTACTTTAGATTTTTGGGGGGTTTGTGACCAGCTGGGCTCCCTGCCTGGGCTACTCTACTTGAAACAGGCAGGAGTCTCCTCTTTGTGCACAGGAGTTTGTGTCTTATGGGCTTGATCCACTCAGTCTCCTGCTGTCCCTGAATAGCAGCAGAGACTTAAAGTAGCTGCAGCAAGTCATATCAGGAAAATTGGAATCCAGCTCTGGTCAGGAAGGAGACCTACTTGATTGGGAAATGCCTCAGTAAGGATGGACCCAGAAACCACTGCAAAGCCTCCCAAGAAAACACAAAACCAGTCTTTGGAAATAAATCTTCCTGGGACAACATTTGCATTGCTCAACAGAGCAAAATATAGCCACCAGTTATGGCTTGGTCACATCAGCAACCTTCTCCCATATGTGTAAATCCTATTTAGCATGAGCACCTTTTTCCCTACATGAACATCAACCACATCTCACTTTCCTAGTAAGAAACAAAGATGTAAGAAAAAAGGACAACAGAGCTACTGAAAAAAAGGCAATCAATACTAACATCAGACCTCCTGCTGCTGCCTGTCTCCATCACTCCAGTAACTCCCTTGCTGCTCCTTTTCCCTGTACTGATTCACAAGTGCATAGAATCATAGAACTACCCCAGTTGGGAGGGACCCACAAGGATCATCGAGTCCAACTCCTGTCCCTACACAGGACACTCCCAACATTCACACCGTGTGACCGAGGGCATTGTCCAAAAGCTTCTTGGGTGCTGCCAGACTCGGTGCTGTGACTGCTTCCCCGGGGAGCTGTTCCAGTGCTCCAGCACCCACTGGGTGAAGAACCTCTTCCCAGTATCCAATCTAACCCTCCCCTGGCACATCTTCCTGCCATTCCTGTCACTGGACACCAATGAGAAGAGCTCAGCATCTCTTTCACCTCCTTCCCTTGTGAGAAGGCAGTAAAGAGCTCTGAGATCCCCCCTCAGTCCCCTCTTCTCCAGGTTGAACAGACCAAGTGATTTCAGCCTCTTCTCATATGCCTTCCCCTCCAACACCTTCCCCAGCTTTGTGGCCTCCTCTGGACATTCTCCAGGAGTTTGATGTCCTTTTTATCCTGTGGCACCCAGAAAGAAGGACAGAGGTAGATTGAACTCACCAAAGTGAAGGTAATCCAGGTACATAGCTTTGCTCGAGTCAATAATCCATCCCAGGTCAGGTCTCCTTTGAGTGCTCAACAGTAGAGATCAAAAGCTAGCAGAGAAATCTCCTTGGTTTATGTTTCTCAACCCTACAAATGAAAGATAGAACAGTCCTGCTCACTCGCTGTCTACACAGGGGCACTGGGCCCCCACCTCCCCTCCTGAAGATTTACATCTCTCCCTTTCTTGCAGCTTTCCCCTCTGCTATGTCCTCTGCTATGTACTCAAGTGTTCAGCCACTCCAGGTAAAAGAACAAATGGGCTCTTCTGCCTGGGGTAGTCTGTTGGAATGGGATTAAGAATAGCAGAAAGGAGCTTAGAGCTGGGCACCATCTGCAGTGAGGATAATTAACTAATGAGGTTTTAAAGATGTTTTTTCTTGTTCGTCATATGGATGCGAAGCTTGAGAAACTTGCATCACTCTGTGCATTGTGGTCTCAGCTGCTTGACAATCTTGACCCCATGCCTCTTTCTCCGTACACACGTTATTGAGTCATGAGCTTCCACGCAAGGGAAAAGCTGGCTCCTGGTGGCAAAGGCTTTCTTACCTTTGCTGATGACAGAGCCCGTGTTTTAAGCCTCCAACCTGTGATACGCAGCCAATAAATCAGATTAAATGATTGCAAACATCCTTCCCAGCTTGAAAAGAACCCTCATGAATGCCAGAAAGGAAACCCCAGAATCCAGAATGAAGTTTCATACATTCCACCAGGGGATGTTAAAGGACATCTATAAATAATAAGGAATGACACAAATCACAACCCCAGAGAGGGGGAGGGGAAATAATATTCCTCCAGTGGCAAAAGAAGCATCTTCAAATTTTGATATTTTCTCTACAGTCAGGCCAGGTGCAGATTGTAGAATCATTTGGGTCAGAAGGGACTTTAAAGATCATGCAGTTCCAACCCCCCTGCCATGGGTAAGGACAGCTTCCACTGGATCAGGTTGCTCAGAACCTCATCCAGCCTGGCCTTGAACACCTCCAGGGATGGGGCATCCACAACTTTTCTGGACTAACAATAACTTCACTGCAGAACATGTTTTATTATAGAAAAACATTGCCTGGCCAGCAAGGTCGGTGCACTCTGCAGTCCTGTTAATAATCATTTACCCAAAAACTTTACAGCCTATGCTGAGGCTCCATTCCCACTTCTTCACCTGGGTTCCCATTTGGTTTGGCCAAAGGATGATGGTGCATGGCTGAATGCCACCTTACACCTGACACAGCATGGCTGGAAACTACCTGGCCAAATCTAGGTGTTGGCAATACAGACCCTGTGAGACAGCAGCCTACACTCCCTGCTCAGCGTGCTCCCCAGGGCACAATTCCTCACGTGTTATGGCTGATGTCAAGAACAGGGCAGCTGATTCATCCTCAGGAGTGCACTAAGGCATAACTATCATCCAATAACCTCTATTGTTATTTTGTAGTGATGGGGAATCCTATCTGCAAATATGGCTTCTGTTATTTCTTACCAATAAAAACTTTGATGGCGCCCGTCTTTTTGTCCTGAGTGTGAAGTAAACTTCTAATGAGGTTGGATGCCTTCTCAACATACCTTAGATTCAGATCAGCTTCAGCCCAGCTGTGTGAGAGCCAGTAAATAAAAGAATCATAGAATGGTTTGGGTCAGAAGTGACCTTAAAGACCAATTCCTGCCATGGGCAGGGACATCTTCCACTGGATCAGGGGGCTCAAAGCCTCATCCAGCCTGGTCTTGAACACCTCCAGGGATGGGGCAGCCACAGCTTCTCTGGGCAACCTGGGCCTCACCAACCTCACAGGAAAATATTTCTTCCTAAGACCTCATCTAAATCTCCCCTCTTTCTGCTTAAAACCATTCCCCCTCATCCTGTTCCTGCACTCCCTGATCCAGAGCCCTTCCCCAGCTTTCCTATAGCCCCCCTTTAATTACCAGGAGGCTGCTCGAAGGTGTCTCCAGAGCCTTCTCTTCTCTAGGCTCCATAAGCCCAACTCTCTCAACCTGTCCTCCTGGACTTGCTCATCTGAAGAAGGGGTGTAATGTTGTTACCACTATACCTAAAGACACTGTGGATGCCTGCGAAACAAGTTAGATTTCTGCTGAAGTGAGAAATAGTACTGTCCCACTTGGAAGCTGATGTTTGTTTTTTTTCTTTTGGGGAAGAAAACTGAAAATTTTGGAATTTCACCCAGGTGAAATTAAACTCAATGATTTTCCAGGCTCTGTTGGTTGTATCTCACCTAGGAGGAACAACATCATATAGAAAACACACAGAATCACAGAAAGACCTGAGCTGGAAGAGACTCACAAGGATGATGAAGTGCAACTCCTGTTCCTGCACATGACACTCCCAACATTCACACTGTGTGACTGAGGGCATTGGCCAAACGCTTCTGGAATATTATCAGGTTTGGCACTGTGACAGCTTCCCTGGGGAGCTGTTCCAGTGCTCCACCACTCTCTGAGTGAAGAACCTTTTCCTAATGTCCAACTTTACTCTCCCCTGGCACATCTTCCTGCCATTCCCTCAGGTCCTATGACTGGTAACCAGAGAGAAGAGATCAGTGCCTGCTCCTCCTCCCTCCCTTGTAAGGAGACTGTAAATGGGAGGTGGCCCCTCAGTCTCCTCTTCTCCAGGCTGAATAGACCAAGTGACTTCAGGAGGACACTGATCTCTGACAGAAGTACCAGAGAAGGCACATACAGTGTAAGCATAGAAAGTTCAATACCTGAGTTCATACAATGAATCCCAACCTTACCCTACTCGAGCTGTGGCCATAAATAAGTAGTCCCAGCAATTACTACCTACCTTCAGGTGCTTTTGTTTCTTCTGCACAAAGGGAGGCAGGGAGAGACCTCAGCCAGCTCTGCATTATCCTTGCAAATGACTATTGCCACACTGAAGACAGAGCAGAGGCTGTTTGCAATGTATTATTCAACAGCTGTAACAGGAGCAGAATCCAATTCTGCATGGTTTGCCCAAAACAATACTCACAAGGCCACAAGAATAGTAGTGCAAAATTATTTGCCTTTTCTGTATTGTGCTGCCACCTCCTTCCCCTCTCTGTCCCATCTGTAACTTAAATCCCATGTGCAGTGATGTTCAAACTGTAGCTGAAAACAGGGTTGGCTTCAGACATGTGTGAGGACTCCACATGCTGCAGGCTGTAACTTCAGGTAGGTGTCATGTTAAATCTCTCGAGGGATTGATTGCTGTTTATCATGGGAATGAGGGGAATCTGTCCAGCTTTACCCTGGGCATTGGCTTCATCAGTTAAAGCTGCACATGATCAGCTTGACCTTAGGCTGCAGTTGTTGACTGTTTTTTTCCAAAAGAAGATTACATATTGAGTTGCTCTGAGTGGGATTCCCAGCACTTTTCTACTCATTCTCTTAATAATTGATTTTTTATTATCATTAATTACATTTTGCCAACCTCTCTGGTCTATATTTACCTGTAAATCTCCCTAAGACTTCAAAGCATTAATGGAAACGGACTCAGCTGTAGAGGTGGCTGAGGATTTTTTTAATTAAGGGTTAAGGAAGAGTTCGGGGTGGGAAGATATTTTAATAAACATGTTAGGTTTGAGAAAACTCCTGCTGAGAACGTTTTTCAAATTCAGGGCAGAGCCATAGTCAAGTCTACAGGGCAGAGAAAGCACCAAGGGTGGACAGAGATTCACCCAGATTTAAGCCTTTGTGCTAAATTCAGAATTGTGCTGTAGGTCCCATGTCTGCACCACAGTGGCTGTCCTGACCCTGCCTCCTCCCTTCATAAAGAGTCCTACAAGGTCTTGAGCCCAAGAAAGGGCAGTGATGCTCATCTTTATTGAGACAATCGCAGAATCATAGAATGTCCTGAGTTGGAAGGGACCCGTGAGGATCATTGAGTCCAACTCCTGTCCCTGCACAGGACAACCCCAACATTCACCCCGTGTGACTGAGGGCATTGGCCAAATGCTTCTGGAATATTGTCAGGCTGTGACTGCTTCCCTGGGGAGCTGTTCCAGTGCTCCACCACCCACTGAGTGAAGAACCTCTTCCTAATGTCCAACCTGACCCTCCCCTGGCACATCTTCCTGCCATTCCCTTGAGTCCTATCACTGGTCACCAGAGAGAAGAGATCAGCACCTCCTCCCCCTCCTCCCCTTGTGAGGAAGCAGGCACTGAGAGTGAGAGAAAGGCACGTGAGTGGTGCATTGAACACAACACAGCAGCAGGTTGTGTAACAAATCAAGGGATCCCCTTTTCTAATACCCCTCCTCCATTAATAAAGACCTCTTGCCCAAAATGAGGCATTTAGCAGAAGACAGGAGAGACTTTCTGACTGAAAGGCAGGGAGAATGCAAGCTCTTTAACTGCTGTAAAACCCTCCCTGCACTTGAGGATTATTATCACCTGTTTCTAATCCATTATTTAGAGGTTTTACGCTTAGCAGCTGCAATTGCCAGGGGTGTTAGGTCTCACTCAGAAAAACTGAGTACAGTACAACTGGGCTAACTTTGGGCAAATCATTTACTCTCTGTTCATAGAGGATTATAAACCAGCACCTCATTTCCAGGAGGTGTTAAGCTTCCTCCTAGGTTGTCTTCTGCTGAATAGGGCCATTATTTTCCATGGTTCTTGGTCCCAGCCTCCCAGAAGTATTCATCAAGAGGTAATTGTGCTGCCCAGCCTGGAGATGAGTAAATGAGTTTTTGAGGGACATGGTTTAGCAGATGATGGGTGCGGTTGGACTCAATGATCTCAAAGGTGTTTTCCAACTGGAAGATTCTATGATTCTATGATAGCAGAAGAGAATGTTTATCTCAGTTATCATTTACTGCTCTCTACCAAAATAATTCCCAGAACTAAGAAGTCTCATTGCAGTCCCCATGTGTGTGGTGATATGTCAATATTGTATAATTTTAAGCAGGCTGTACTGAAGGGCAAGTTTGGTCAGATCATCCCAACTGTGGATGACCAACTTTTAGAAGGACGATGAAGTCTAGGTGTTATCAAGAGTGTTTGAGGACCTCTGGAGAGTCTAGAAACTCAGAAAATCCAGCTGCAGTAAGACCTCTGTCCTAGATAGAGCAGATTGCTCTTTCCCATTGAGCCTAAATTTATTACTTCACCAAATCTCCCCTCCTTCCTCACCAAACACGTGTCCTACTTCAACATTGCAGGGTCACTCGAAAAACCTTTTTGTTCAGTCCTGTGTTCTCTAAAAATAGAAACACCTGAAAACTAAACCAACTAGGGAACCTAGTTCAGTCCTGAAATGCAGCTGTATAAATGTATAAAATTATCAGGGTCAGAACAAGTGAAAATGAAGCCGCTCGGCTGCCCTCTACTCAATTTCTTAAAATGGCTCTGAATTTGTAGTTGCTGGGGGTGATGGAGGAATTCAGCATCTGAAGGGATTGTCACATTATTACTTCAAGACAGGGACACTGAAAAAAAAGCCTTGTTAACAAGACACAAGTGAAGCACATTGAATGAAAGGGGCTTTTAGGAAAGTTGGGGAGGGGCTCTTTATCAGGGAGTGCAGGGATAGGATGAAGAGAATTGGTTTTAAGTTGAAAGAGGGGAGATTTAGATGAGATCTTTGGAAGCAATTTTTCCTGTGAGGGTGGGGAGGCCCTGGCCCAGGTTGCCCAGAGAAGTCATGGCTGCCTCATCCCTGGAGGTGTTCAAGGCCAGGTTGGATGGGGCTTTGAGCAACCTGATCCAGTTGGAGGTGTTCCTGCCCATGGCAGGGGGATTTGAAGTGGGTGGTTTTTAAGGTCCCTTCCAATCCAAAGCAATCTATGATTCTATCAAGATTATTACAAAGTTCTTGCTACCCCTAAGGTGGGAAGCGCCTTCATGATCTCAACTAGGTGGCTTTTCTGAGCCAGGCTATAAGCAATGGCTGTACTGTCTTCTGCTGTCCAACAGCACCAAAAAGACTAGACCCCTCAAGGTGGATAGTGGGGAGGCCAAAACCACCATTCTCAAAATACTTGTGGCCTTGGAGGTATTTGACTTGCAGATGGTGAAATTGCCTTGCTTTTGTCAGTTACAGAGATAAGAGATGGCTGTGGGGTGCTCGAGCATCTCCCTAGAATCTTATCTTCTGCCTGGGCCCCTCTCTAAGATCAACCCAGGGCTTCTGGTGGGGCTGTAACCACAACAAGAGGTCTGAGGAGGACCCTCCATCAGCAGCAGCGCTTCTGGGTGAACCGAAAGGAGAGCTGTAGCTTCGCCAGGCTGTGCTGAGCTTATCTTATCTTGGTTGGAGTGCAGCCTCCGAAGTATCTTCACAAGTTCATCTCCTAGCCCTATGACACAACCGAGCAGAGCCTACCAGCAGATGCAGAGGGTGATGCTGCTGCCTCAGTCCAACTTCCTTGTCCTTACCACGCTCTCTCTGTGCAGTGGACTCTGAGATTGGGATCTCAGGCTGCCGTCGGGAGGCAGCTCAAGTACCACAAGCCTTGTTGGGCTGAGCTGAAGGTCTTTGGCCTTACAGCATTTGCACCTGCAGCAGATAATGGTAAGGATTTTCAGGACTGGATAGATTTTTTCAGCCTCCAAAGTGCTGTCCCTTGTAACAAACCACAGGATGCAGAAAATGATGGGTGCGAGGCAGACCACAAGGGCAAGAGATGAGTAGAGGTTCTCTGCTAATCTCTGTGGGCTAAATATCCGTATAAGAGAGAACTGCCTTACATGCTAAGGCATTAATGTATTAGCACTAGGAGCATTAGGAACTTGCTTAGTACCTCCACACCCACAGCCACCACATGACCATGCTTTATAAGGCTCCGTTTTCACCTGGTCTTTGTGTCTTCTGCAGCCAAGTGTCAGCAACAGTCTTGGTGTCTCCTATTCTCCTTAGATGATGCAAGCTCCTAGCAGGAATCAGTTGCTTTGAGAGCAGTTTTGACTTATTCCTACAGCCACACCACAACACTTCCACTTGGGGATCTTGCCTTCAGCCCAAAGGCAGTTTCTGCAAAGCAGGCATTTCATGGCTAGTATTTTTCCATAATTTCAGTTGCATTGGCCATTCATACAAACAAGATGCAGGCATTTCACAGTATCACAAGGTTGTAAAGACCTCTGAGATCATCAAGTCCAACCTATCACCCTACACTAACACCAACACTAACACCAACCCATCATCTAAACCATGGCACTCAGTGCCTCATCCAGTCTCCAGTACTCTTACAGAGTAAATAGGGATCTTCCTTAGGAAGATGTTTGATGGGAAGAATTCAGGCGATGCAGAGGAGGTGGTTGTGGTGGTGGTGGAGACACTGTATATGGAAAGGTCCTGTATTTTGAGGAATGATGCTTCTTTCTCTAAATGTGAACCTGAAGATTTGGCCCCAGTCATATCAGCACATAGGGAGATCTCTCACACTCATTCCAGGAACTGCTTGCTACTTTTAGCTCCAAAAAGTGGTGCTGGAAATGGTGCTATTGAGTGGGAACCCAAACTCACCAGTGCCCTGCTGGCTGTGCCACAGACTCTGAATGCTCAAGCACGTGTTCTGAAACTGGCACACAAACTCTTACTTCAGCTCACCTGATCAGCAGTCATGGTTAACCAAGGGTGCAGGACTTGAATGTATCAGGTAGCCTTTGGGTAAGTGCACCTTCTCATGCTGGAGAATGTCCTGAGTGCTTTGGAGATGGAAATGCCTTAAAATTCCTCAATAACACAACGAGATACACCATATGTTCTTTGGGATACAAAATCTACCCTACTAGTTCTTCATCCAGTGGGTAGGTTCTTCACCCACCGGGTGGTGGAGCACTGGAACAGCTCCCCAGAGAAGCAGTCATGGCAGCAAGTCTGTCAGCACCCAAGAAACACTCTGACAACGCCCTCAATCACACAATGTGAATGTTGGAAGTGTCCTATGTAGGGACAGGAGTTGGACTCGATGATCCTTTTGGGTCCCTTCCAACCTGGGTATTTTATGATTGTATGATTCTACTTCACTGAACCTCTATTCTGCTTTTCCAAGACTCTCTCTCTCTGTTTTCCACATCTCATTTTTCTTTCCACCTTCAAGGATGAGTTCGGTTTACTTTCTTTTCCCCTGGAAACAGCGAATAATCGGATTCAGTAGTTTTCTCACAGGGCACCTAATCTTAACTGTGTCTTCCCAAACCCTCCTGTGGAGCCCAAAGACCCCTCATGACCACAAAAGGAGCCACTGCAGAGGGATAAGGTACCAAAACCTGTGGGAAGATGTCCTCTGCAACAGTAGTGAGGAAGGTGGAGGAGATCCTCAAGGAGATGGTAGGAAATGCAGGACTGATTTTGTTCGGTCCAGGATGAGCTGTTTGTGTCCCCCTGGGTGGGGGGAAGCTGAAAGGAGACCAGCATCCCAAGACCAACAGGAGGTGAAATAACACTTTGAATGTACAGCTTTCATCTGAGTCTTCAGTGATCTTGTTTACACCTACGGCATAGTGGCTACTGGGCCAGATCCAGCCCATAGGATGGCCTCAGCTCAGGTCCTTTTGGGTAAGGAAGCAGTGGATGCCTTCAAGTCAGCACATGAAACCCAACCTCCCAGCTTATGCACAGCCCAGCACGAATAGTTTCCTCTAACCCATCACAAGTCCTATATCTGGGTTCCCTGTAAGAGCCCCATCTAACATCTGCAGCCTGGTTACCCCCAGGTTCATCCCACATACACTTAAGACCTTCCCAAGGTGTCTAAGTAAGGCGTGTCACAAACTTTTTTCTTCCCTACCAAAGGAAAGGAAAAGATGCCTTCAGAGAGGGTTTACATAAAGAGCATGGATTGGTTCGTTCAAAATCCAGGCTGTAACAGGTGGGTATTTGTTCAGAGAGAGTAGAATTTGTATCATGTGTAAATACAGGCAGGAAAGTTCATGGTGGACTGAGAGGTGCCCCAGTCTGGAAAAGCCCAGGAGGGAAGATTTTGGGTTGTTTTTTTTTTTTACTGGTTGGAAAAGACCTTTGGGATCCTTGAGTCCAGCTGTACCTGTCCCTTTACTAAACCACGTCCCTAAGAAACTCATCTATCTACCTTTTAAACACCTCCAGGGATGGGGACTCCACTACCTCCCTGGGCAGCATCTGCCAGGGCCTGAGAACCCTTTCAGTGAAAAAATTTTTCCTGATGTCTAATCTGAACCTCCCTTGGTTCAACTCATGGTCATTTCCTCTCATCCAATCACTTGTCACTTGCAAGAAGAGGGTTTGTTAGAGCTGTGGTTGCTGGGGACACCAGGAGCAGTCATGCTCTGATATGCTCTGGGCAAAATGTTTGGGAGCTCAGCCTGGCAGAACAAGTCCTGTAGGGTTGCTGGCGTACTCATACTGGTGTGATTGGTATGAAATCATGCCCTCACCCTACCTCCCAGAGAGCTGCTGAAGAGCTTCCCTGTTTTGTAATAAAGATGACAACATCCATCCGGCCCCTGCCAAGTGGAGATCTGAGTGCAGCGCGTAAACATCCCTGCGCTCCCCTGAGGCAAGCAGGCAAGAGGGGATCCTGCCCACTGCTCCTGCTGGAGGGGGATGAAGTGGTGCCCACACCTCCACGTGTTTGTGGTTTGCTGCAGCAAACAGCTTTACTCAACACACACAACGCGAGGGGTGAGGTAGGTGGGGGAGAATTTGGTCCCCTGTAAGATTGCCGTGAGGGACTACTGTTCAGCTCAGGCAACGTGACTTTGGGCCCTGGGCTCAGGTTCTATCCAGACACTTTCCTGTCATTGTTCCAACCTTTTAAAAAGATAATTATAGAAATGCACTTATGCCACAACAGGAGAAAAAAGTCAAATGAAAACCGTAAGATTTCTTCTGTCTTTGCATGGTAGAAAAAGCTATTACTACTGATTTTACTTCCATCTCACATTGCTTTGCACTTACATGGGCACCCGGTCTAGATACAGTTTCTCCATCACAATACAATTAATCAAGAGTAATCAATCAGCCAGTTTCTTAGGGACATGGTTTAGTAAGGGGACAGGTACAGTTTAACTCAGTGATCTCAGAGGTCTTTTCCAACCAGATGATTCTATGATTCTATGATTCTATGATTCTATGATTCTATGAAATCTGAAGGAACTATTATGTGTTTACAACATTGAAATGAATCCAGAATTTACCTCCACACTTGATGCCGAATATTTCAGTCATATTGGTTATGATGGTTTGCCCAGGAGTGACAAATCTGCTCTACTGGAGGGAGTTTTGCAGAAACCTGGCTATGCCACTGCTGTAAAACCCAGTGCAGATTGTATTTTTCCAGAACGAGTGTAGCCTTTATGTTTTCCTTCTTCCAAAACCGCTGTCATGATTTATTAACCCTCTACCACTGCTGCTGTAGGCTTGTCATTGCCTTACCCAGCTCTGTCTCTTCCTTGACGTGGCCACATCAGCTCTTAAATTAGAGGTGTGAAGAGTCTTAATGGGGTATTTTCTATGCAATTCCTGTAGTGGAGTCCCCTGAGAGTCACCAGGAATGCACTGGTAGGTGTAAAGAGTGAATCAGCCCTGAAGTGTGACTGGGCATGTTCAGCCTGAAGAAGAGAATGCTCCGAGGAGATCTTAGAGCAGCCTCCAGTACCAAAAGGGGGACAACAGGAAATCTGGGGAGGGGCTCTTTATCAGGGAGAGCAGGGATAGGATGAGGGGGAATGGTTTTAAGCAGAAAGAGAGGAGATTGAGATGAGATGTTTGGAAGAAATATTTTCCTGTGAGGGTGGTGAGGTCCTGGCACAGGTTGCCCAGAGAGGTGTTGGCTGCCCCATCCCTGGAGGTGCTCAAGGACAGGTTGTATGAGGCTTTGAGAAACCTGATCCAGTGGACGTGACCCTGCCCATGTTAGGAGGATTGGAACTGGACAGGTTTTTAAGGTCCCTTCCAACCCAAACTATTCTATGATTCTAAAATTCTATGGTTCTATGTGTACAGATGTTCAGACTCAAGTCACTGGTAACTTTGGCTACTACTAAAACTAATTTCAACTGCCTGGCATGGTTTCAACATTAACCTTGCACTACTTTCACAAACAATTCCCAGTCATGGTTTAGGAGTTAGCACAGGACCACCCTGTTTTGAAGGATGAATTTGATGGTATGGACATGGCCAAACGGATTCAGGTGAGCCAAGGCCCAGACAATGGCCAAGGAACTGTTTGATTTACAGATACCGCAATAAATTTTTAATGTTTTCTGTGTTGCTTGTGGCATTGTTGCATATGAATATTGGTATCTTGAGGGCTTTAACCTGCAAGAGGCTGAGTTTGCATTGTCTTAGTGGTTTCAGAGTGGGCAAAACTACTCAGTACTTCAGTGCTTTGAAGTATCCGCATGGTTATGGTCATTTATAAACACCATCAGGCAGTCTGTTTCTTGCTTGCACCCACTTGCTGCCAAGAAATAAATTAGAGTTAATACTTCCCTTGTTTGTGTATGAGATAACAGAGTCTCTTCACACCGCTGGGCGTGCCCGGTGTGTACTCAGCACAGCTCTGAGCAGTGATGGGCCGTCACCTTTGACTGTGGTGCCTGGTGTGAACTTCCTCAAAGCTTCCCATACATCCAGTGTTGGGAAGAACATCTGCAGTTGGGACCTTGTTCTGGGCTCTTCACGTAATCACAGGGTGATGCAGTTAAGAAGGGACCTCAGGAGGTCTCTGGTCCAACCAACCACCCCATTCAAATCAGAATGAGTCTGATGTTAGATTCAACTTAATGTTACAACACATTGCTCAGGGTCCTACTTAGTAATCTTTTGAGTATCTCCAGGGATGGAGAACCCTCATCCTTGGGTACCTCCCCCAATTTTTATTGTCTTCATGGTGGACTCACCAGCACCACTCTCTGTCCTCTAACGTCTAACTGGGATTTCTGTTCTTGCAATCAAAGCCCATTGCCTCTTTTCCTTCCACTGTGAATATCCAAGGACAATCTGACTCTACATTCTCTATATCCTCCCATTAAGTAGTTAAAGACAGCAATAACATTCCCCTTAGGCATCTCTACTTATGGCTGATCAAACCCAGTTCCCTCAGCCTCTGCTTTTAAATCCTCCCCTTTAGACCCCTAACCATGTTGGTGACCTTCTACCTGACTCTGCAGTTTGTCAGTCTCCTCCTGGAAGCCCAAAACCAGACACAGTATTCTGGATGTGTCTTACAAGTACCAAATACTTCCATACAAAGCAGAAAAGATGTCCTGTTGTACTGTTACACTGTTCTGTTACACTCTGTTACACAATGGAATGATTATTCTCCACTGTTTTTGCATCCATCTCCTTGGTATTTGGAAATTCGTTCTTATCTGAGTTGGTGAATGTAAGGCAGGAATCAGATCTGAGCTAAGAGATAGGTGAGGATGATCCCTTCCTCTTTCGTGCCTTCATTGGAAATCATAGAACCATAGAAGGCCCTGAGTTTGGAGGAATCCACAAGGGTCATCGAATTCAGCTCCTGTCCCTGCATAGGACAACTCCAAAATTCACACCATGTGATTGAGGGCTTTGTCCAATGTTCGTTGAATCTTGTGTCATTATTGCTACCCTGGAGAGCTGTTCCAGTGCTCCACCACCCTCTGGGGGAAGAATCTTATCCTAATACCCAACCTAAACTTCCCCTGGCACATCTTCCTGCCATTGCCTCGGGTCCTGTTATTGGTCACCAGAGAGAAACAAGAAGGATGGAGCAAGGGATGAGAGAAACCAGCAGCAAAGCCACATCAACACAGTTCAGCAGGAGGTATCCATGTAACATTTGGGTGAAAAAGCAGTTGTCTGCTTATCTCCTGCAAAGGAATGGCTCTTTGGCACTCTGTTGATTTGCACGATATGCTGGCTGGCTTCCCATCTCACTCACGTTTTGGAGGTGGTCCATGGCTAAAGAGAGATAACAAAGCTTTAGTACTGATGCTGGAGTAAATCTGTTTGCCCATTGGGGTTTTGAGTGTACTTGTGTAATAAATTAAAGGTGTTACTAACAGCTGACTCCTCACAGAACTGGTGCCTGTAACTGAACAGTACTTGGACCCTGCCAGGCCCTAAGCATCATATTGAAGGCACAGAATAGAGCTGAAGAGAAGGTACCAATCTGTCCTGGAGAAGACCCTGCAAAGGGAAGCCTGAGAGATGAGGTATTTTGGTGCTTACAGAGCTGTTTAATCATAAGATAATGCAGAGCCTGTTCACACAAATTAGGGTGGGTCCCGTTTGCATAATGTTTATTTCAGAGGTGAATTAATCTCACAGACAAGTTGTTTCTACCACAGGTTTTATCCATTCAGCACATTCAATATGGGATTGGATCTCTGACGAAATTGTTGCAGGATGGAATCTGAGAGGAAGAAGGAAACTGTATTGAGTTTGTGTGCAAGGTTTTCGTAGCTGGAGTACTACAGGGCTGGTTTCTGTGAGAAGCTTCTTCCCTCATGTCAGATACAGCCAATGCCAGTCAGCTCCAAGAGGGACTCACTGCTGGTCAAGGCCAAGCCCTCTAGTGATGGTG
This sequence comes from Tapera naevia, assembly GCA_033556795.1. NCBI lineage: Eukaryota > Metazoa > Chordata > Aves > Cuculiformes > Neomorphidae > Tapera > Tapera naevia. The sequence continues at coordinate 35,187,219 of JAUMJJ010000079.1, read as the reverse complement.
GCAGCACCTCTAGGATAAAAAAAACCCTGTGCAACTTCAGCCAGGAGAGAGGAGTGAGAATATGTGAGAGAAACAACTCTGCAGACACCAAGGGCAGTGAAGGAGGAGGGCAAGGAGGTGTTCCAGATGCCAGAGCAGAGATTCCCCTGAAGCCTGTAGTGAAGCCCATGGTGAGGCAGGCTGTCTCCCTGCAGCCCTGGAGGTTAATGGTGGAGCAGATACCCACCTGCAACCTACAAAGGACTCCACACCAGAGCAGGTGCACACCCAAAGGAGACTCCTCCTGGCAGGACCTGTGGACACATATAGAGAAGCCCACACTGAAGCAGGTTTGCTGGTAGGACTTGTGACACCATGAGGAAACTGCACCTTGCTCCTGAAGGACTGCAACCTCTGGAAGGAAAACACGCTGGAGCAGTCCATGAAGAACTGCAGCCCATGGGAAGCACTCATGTTGGAGAAGGTTGTGGAGGATTGTCTCCTGTGGGAGGGACCCCACATTAGAGAAAGGGAAGGGTGTGGGTCCTCCCCTGAGGTGGAAGGAGTGGTAGCAACAATGTGTGATGAACTGGTTGCAATCCCCTTCTCCCATCCCCCTATGTCACTCAGGAGGAGGTAGAGAAAATCAGAAGTAAAGTTGAGCCTGGGAAAAAAGGAGGGATGGGGGGAAGGTGTTTTAAGACTTGGGTTTGTTTCTCATTACCCTACTCTGACTTGATTGGTTATAAAATCAAATTAAATTCCCCAAGCTGAGTCTGTTTGCCTGTGATGGTAAAGCAGGAATGATCTTTCCCTGTCCTTATCTCAACCCATGAGCTTTTCCTTATATTTTCTCTCCCCTGTCTTGCTGAAGAGGGGAGTGATAGAGTGGCTTTTCTGGGCACCTGCCATCCAGCCATGGCCAACCCACCACAGAAGTGCAACTAGAAAGTTGCCTGGGCTTTATGGTTGCTCCCAGACCACTAGGTTTAGGGAGAATTCAGTCAAGACTTTATAACTTGAAGGGGGTCTTCAGTTCTTTCTGACCTTTCTGATTAGAGGTTGTTTAATAATAATAAATTCCTTATTTGTTTTGTAAGCAATACAACTTTGATCATGGAACAAATATCCACCTCCAAACCTCCTGTGCTTCTTGCCCCACAGATCCTATAATCCATCACCCTTCCTTACCAAAATGCTTCCATTCACTGCTTTCCCAGCTCTACACAGGATCAGAGCTCCAGTTTTCAAGCATTCTCTTTGAAATAAAAATCTGCTCAGAACATCCACAGCTTCTTAACAAATTAATTAAATTTTAATTAAACAGCACTAAGAAATTAAATCTCCCTTTGCAGTCAGCTGGGTCAGGAAGGGCCATGGGGCATTCTGACGAAGCTGCAGCTTTTCTCAGCTTTCAAAGGGGAGGGATCTGTGCTGATTCATTCATAATCAGCCCACTGAATAATGCAAGGGATGCTAATGACAGCCCAAATTCCTGAGAAGGAGCCAGACTGTACTTCTACAACTACTTTTTGTTTAGAGGAAGAGTGGAGAGGGGAATAAAACCAAATCTCAGTTCAGTTTAAGAAGCAAAGATAGAAAACACAGATTTGAGGACCTTGTGAAATATTTGGAGGTGCATCTTTTTTGATATTTCAGAAACTGCCTTCTAGACTGACTCTATTACTGCATTTTTTTCCATCCCTCCCCATAGCACAAGCATTAATACTTGAAAATAAGTCGTGAGACAACTTGTGCTCTCATACAATCCCCACGAGCCCAAAGAAGGAGGAAACCAGAGGTGTGGGCTTCTGAGATAGAGGGAGGAAGCTATGGAGGATCAGGAGCAATGAAACACTGGGAGATGCAGGATGAATAGGAGCTGCTCTGATACTACCTCTAAAAGCCTAGAAACTGTCCCTGATTAGAAAGGATTTTTTAACAGAAACCCTGGGATTAATGGCTGTAAGCACAGAGTGTGGCTTTGGTTAAATTGTAATTATAAGCCACCCTAAATTACTTAGGATTCAGAAAGGCTGTTCTTGGTTTGCCCCATTGCAGAGCATCTCCATCATGAGGAGCTGGAGAAGTAAAGCCAGCTAAAGCACACAAAGATCTAAGCTTGACAGCAGCCAGTGCTTAGCTGAAATGAGATGGAAAAGCAACTGTCTGAGTAGTGGATACACAATATTTTTTGGTTTGTTCCTTGACCTTTCCTCATTCCTTTGCTGTCTTTCTGAAAAAAAAAGACAGGGTCATATGTGTCTGAGATTAAGCATGTTTTAGCTGAAGGCTTGAAGGAAGGCGTGGAGATGTGGAGTTGGGAGCTGGCTGTGATCTCCCTCTCACATTACCCTAACCTTGGGAGCAGAAAATCACAGAATTATAGAATCACAGAATGGTTTTAGATTGGAAGGGACCTTAAAGATCATCCTGTTCCAACCCCACTATCATGGACATGTACACCTTCCACTGGATTCTGTTGCTCAAAGCCCCATCCAAACTCAAGTACCTCCAAGGATGGAGTATCCACGACTTCTCTGGGCAACCTGTGCTGGTGCCTCACCACCCTCACAGGAAAATATTTCTTCCTAATATCACATCTAAATGTTCCCGTTTTCTGCTTAAATCTGTTCCACCTCATCCTGTCCCTGCACTCCCTGATCAAGAGCCCCTCCCCAGATTTCCTGTTGGTCCCCTTTCAGCACTGGGAGGCTGCTCTAAGGTCTCCCCAGGGCCTTCTCTTCTCCAGCCTGTCCTTGGATGGGAGAGGCTCCAATCCTCTGATCATCTTTGTGGCCTCCTCCAGACTCATTCTAACAGATCCCTGTCCTTCCTGTGGTGAGGACTACAGAACTGGATGCAGGGCCCCATGAGAGCAGAGCAGAGGGGCAGAATCCCCTCCCTCCCCTGCTGGTCCCACTGCTTTTGATGCAGCCCAGGATACAGTTGGCTTTCTGGGCTGCAAGCGCCCATTGCTAAACCATGTTCCCCAGAAATAATATTATTAACGGTGATAATAGCCAAAAGTGATGAATTCTTTCTCCTCTTGCTTCCCCACATGTTGTTCCTGTTTCAGTGCTAAGCATGAAGACCTGATGTTGTACAGGGGTTGTATTGCACCGTCCACCTGGAATAAACACTGGGATGCTGGTAACATCTTTTCATCTCCTCCTCGTCCTACTGAGAATTGTGTGCAATGCTGTGGGATTTGAGGACTCATGTTACAAGTTTTTTCTTGTGTAATTGCAGAAAGGATATAGACTCCACTTTTACATTGGAACCTATGTTTGCAGAAGGCTGGTGTGGTAATCAGGCACTTTGCATAATAATAACCTGTTCCTGTACATCCCACAGGATCCCTGAAAGATTTTCATGCCTAGGCAGGATAAGGTGTACACAGACAAATCCTGGTCTCATTCCTACGACATGACTAATTTTTGGATGTCCAGCCTGAGGAAAGCCCAAGAATCATAGAATCATCTGTTTGGAAAAGACCTCTGAGATCATTGAGTCCAACCATATCTGTCCACTACTAAACCACATCCCTCAGAAACTCGTCTACTTGTCTTTAAACACCTCCAGGGATGATGTCTCAACCAGAGGCATGACTTCAGGTAAAATCAGTGGGCATCAGCCTCCTGTATCCCCAAGTAATTAAGCTTTTGTGGATATTTCCCATCCACAAGTATCAAGGGAACATTGTACTTAAATCACCACATCAGCTTATTCAACACTGCTTCCCCTCAGCTCCCTGGTGGGCTTGGCTGTGCTCTTGCCATGTGTTGCTGTGGATCTTCCTTCCTAGCCAAATATTTTCATGCTAACTATTTTATGTCCCAAGACTCAGCCTATTGCTACAGATATTTCTCCCAAAAGACACCAATCTCTCTCCAACTTATTAATGTCACCTTAGAGGAAACAAATAGCATGTGTTCACCAGCTTTTCAGGATTCTGCAGAGAATAATGGATGCTCCCACTTCTCTTAAGAGATGAATTATCATTCCAAAACTGTAGACAGCTTAGCCAGGGCTCACTGAGGTTAAGGGCAAAGTGCATGGAGTGGTTTGGTGGCAGAAGCAGGAGTGGAATTGCAGAGTCCTGACTCACTTCATTCATAATTACTGTCTGCATTAATGTAACCCAGACTGTAGAGTTAGGAAGTGGATCCCAGTTTCCCTTCAGCCTTCAAACATAAGTAGAACCATAATGATCTTTGAAGTCTTTTCCAATCTTAATGATTCTTCGATACCATCTGAGCTTCACATCTTTGAGACTGCTTCCCATGTCCTCAGGTTGGATTGAGATTGGCCAAAAGGCCTGAAAATAAAGAAGAACAGGGCAATAGATACAGATAAATCATGCAATTGCAGAGGTCACATTTCCATAGCACTTCAGACTTTTTCTGGTTTTTAGAATCTGAGAGATTTTTCTAAACTAGAGTTTACTCAGAGTTGAGAATTTTAGTTTTCATTGTGTTATCTTTAATCTACCAAAACTAAATAAATCTTCAAACTGATGATGAGAATGAAGCCTAATTTGACCAAGAAATTGTTAATTGCAGCTAATGGAAAGAAGTAAGTCTGGTGCCTGAAAAAAACAATACATTCATTTTCTGTAAGTGTTCTAGGGGAACTTGGGTACTGCTATGAAAAAATGTTATTTTTTTAAAACACATGCATCATGTCTTTAAAATCAGTCAAAGAATTCACTGTGACTGGTCAGTCATCGCTTTTATTTTTCCTTTATCCATGAGGGCCATTAAGGAGGAAAGAAAAGTGAAAAGGCTGTGTAAAAAGTATTTTTTAAAAATGTACTTAAGGGAAGCTAAGCTGAAACTAGCATTTTCTTTAAGTTTCTTTTTTTTTCCTTAGAAGGATATTTTCTGCAAGGAAATCATCAATGGAAAATGTTTGACCAGCTGTACTCTTATCTTTAGATCTGGAAACAGAGGCAATACATGGAAATCCCCACCTCACTTGAAGTTTCAAGGAGCTGACTGGATTTTGTGCTCATAACTCTTTCTATATGAGTGTTTCATTATTTGCTTTTTTTTGCTATCCATCCACTCCAGTCCAAGGAAAAAATAGAGGAAAATTTCCCATTTTGCTTTTACAGTGCACGATCGCTGTGCAGGGATCTGCAAAGTCCACGTCTGCTGATGTTTTCACAGTCCCTTAAACAAGACCTCGGTCTTGGCTCCTTCTTTGGTCTTCAGGGAATTTTGATCTGGAGATTAACTTGCAGCTTGCAGGAAATAACAGAGACAACCTGGATATATCTCGATATGGACTGGCCATCAGAGCTCAGTCGTTTGCACTGTTTTTAGCGTAATCCTTGGCTTGATTTTTGGCCTGAGTCTGCTGGCCCAGACCCAGACGATCTCAAGCCATAGTTCAGAAGTTAGTATAGTCCAAAGACCATTCCTAGTTGGTTGTTTAGATGCAGCCACCTTGCTCTGCAGAGAGTTGAACTATTTTGACTTCACCAGACCAAGAAACTAAGGCAGAGCAGGGTCCTCATAAGATTGCCAACTATTTGGGCTCATCATGGACTGGTTTTCTTTCTCTGAGATTCACGACTCAAGTGCATTTATGTACCATGGGATAAAATAGCAGATTTGATGTCCTTTGATGAATGCTGTCCCACCAAAATCCTTGTCCATCTTCTTTACTTCACAGAATTATAGAATCTTCTGGTTGGAAAACACCTTTGAGATCATTGAGTCCAATCACACTCATCATCAGCCAAACCATGTTCCTCAAAAACTCATCTACCCATTTTTTAAGCACCTCCAGGGATGGTGATTCAACCACCTTCCGGGGTAGCCTCTGCCAGGGCCTGACCACCCTTTTGGTAAAGATATTCTTCTTAATATCCAGTCTGAACCTCCCCTGGCACAACCTATGGCCAATTCCTCTTGTCCTGTCACCTGTCACTTGAGAGAAGAGACCAACACTCGCTCTGCCACAGCCTCCTTTCAGGCGGTCGTAGACAGTGATGAGGTCTCCCCTCAGCCTCCTCTTCTCTGGGCTAAACAACTCCAGATCCCTCAACTATTCCTTGTAGGACTTGTTCTCCAGCCCCTTCATCAGCCTTATCGCCCGTCTCTGGATGCTCTCCAGCCCCTCAATGTCCTTCTTGTCAAACTCTTTTAGGCAGAGGGTACTGGGTTATGCTAGAAAAGCCTTAAACAAGGACTGGTTTAACAGCTCTTTGGAAATAGCTCAAAGCCTAAGGGTAAGGATGAGATATGGGACTTCTCTTTAATGTAAAGACATCTGGTTTTGTTTGCTATCCAAGGCTGTTGAGTTTGTAATTCCTTTATCCCTCTGTGTCTTTGTCAACTTTGATAGTGGAAACTAATCTTTCTGAGGATGGCTTTTAATTCCTGATCTGTACCTCCTGTCCATATCGTCCAAGGGGATTTAGTCTATTTTTGCAGAACAGCACTCTAAGCAGCAGTGGTGGGTGCAGAAGGTTTGTAAGATTAGGTTTCTCCTCGTATAGTCTGGAGTGGGTGGCCACCTCTGGTTTTATTTCATACGCCAGCCATGAAGTGTTGATAACACTTAGGAAAAGAAAATTCCCATGTGTAAATAATGAAAAACAAAGAAACCCCAGGCACACACACACACACACACATGCAGACCTGCCTCGGCTTGCCTTACAGGTTCTCAGCCCGGGAGCAAATCACTTGGGAAATTTAATTAAGCTTTAATGAGGCACTTTGATTGTTGGGCCGTTTGCCGAGTGGAATTAATGTACAATGAAGGGGTGTCTCGTCATGCTTCTGGCAATAGCTGGCAAGTTCATGTAGAGCAGAGCATGTCATCCTAAATCACCTTTTGAACTCGGGAAAGCAACAGGGAAGAACAACCAGGAAGCTCTAGTGGGTCATTTCATTACAACAGGTCCTTTACATGTGAGCCCCATACACTGAAGAAACTCCCTCTTAAGCCACTTATGGGACTTTTCAGGAGGTTGGGGAATGGAAGGCAGGTAGGGTGGTGGTGGTCTGGGTTGTGGGTTTCCTTCTCTTCTTTCCCTCAAGTAGGCAGGAGCCTGGATTGGAGGGAGCTCTGGTGTGGGGGATCCTGAGAGAGTTGTGTGGTGAGCAGGGACCTCCATGGATCCTCCATGAGACCCTGGTGCAGAGCTACCCACTAATCAGAAAAATGCTGTATTTTGGTGCTGGTGACTTCTATTTCAAGTGAAGGGCCTGTTCAAGCCCTCCTCAGCCACCAGGGAAAAGCTGTTTTGTAATGTAATTTTGGTTTGGAGAGTGGCACTCAACCTCAGGAAAGTCCCATCTCCTTCTTCCTCAAAGCAAGGTCTCCCCTAGTTCTTCTTTTCTCCAGGCTACCCGTATACAAGGGTCTTGAGATCAGAGTTGCTGAGTAGAGATTGACCAGCAGGCATCCAGCACCCCAAGGCGATGGGCAACTCCTCCATGTCTCCAACACCTTGCTTTGCCAGGGTCCAAGGAGGTGGCTGAGTTTCTGCAGCGCCACGGCATTGGCAGGACAAACATCAGGAAGGCATCCCTACCCATATCCTCTGCTTTTGTAGCAGAGCTTATAGATGAAACAGAAAATAAGGCCCAGAGGTGGGCATCATGTGAAGAAAGAATAAATCCACAGCACCTTCACATTACCGGGGAACCGTGGTCTAGTTTCATCCATTTAAATAACATCTCTGCTCTGTAGGGAGCCCTGCTGCCCTACAATCTCAGTGGAGACAACTGGGCAGGTTTGAGAAGTTTGAGAAGTAAATCCCACCTTAAACCACTGATCAGACTTGCCCAGATCTGTCCAATTACTGGGGAGGGACCTGGCAGGCTCGGTTAAATGTTAGAAGTTGAGTGGGTGCATGTGAATCTGCCTGTGAGCTGAAAGATGCAGTGGTCCAAGGTGAGGGGATGTTCCCCTGTGATCCTGTAATGTGATGGTGCAACCAATGCCTTTCACTGCACCATCACATCACAGGATCTCCTGCAACACCAGATCTTCTGCAATGCCTGGTAACTGGAAGGAGCAGGGAGGTTGGACAGACATGCTCCAGCCTCACGTTTCCTAATGTTGGAACACTTGACTCTGCCACTGCAACACTTCTTCCATCCTCCTGTGCATTCAGGAGAGCAGTGAGAATGTTTTCTAAGGTTGTAAGAGCCCAACAGACATACGCAGCCAAATCCCACACTCCAGCATTACCTAAAGTTCCCAGTCTGCATTTATTCTCCTAAATGAATAGGACCAGGATCAGGGCCACACACGCCTCTGCAATGACCCTCCAACTATTTGCAGCACACTTTGTGGTGTGATTTTTGACTCAGATCAGGTGGCACTGATGCAACAAATGCCCAGGTATTTCTTCTCCACCTTGGGCCATTGGTCCTTCTCCTGTCAGTTTCTATGAACAGCCCTTGTCCCTGCTGTAAGGTCTGTCATCTGCACCTGGTTCAACAGATCCTGATGCCACGCTTCTCCCTTTCCCAGTCCAGTCTTCACTGCAGATTCTTTCACTAGTCTGGTCCTTTTCTCCTCCACCTTCAGGTTTGTCATCCAATGTTTGTCCTTTCGATCATGTTCTGTTGCTTCCCAGCCCTACCTTCCTTACCAGACCATGGACGCACACCCACCTCCTCCTTCCTTGGCTGCTTTCTCCTGCCTCTTTCACCATCCAATCCTGTCCCCAGCACCCCAACGCCTCGTCTCCTGTCTCACTCAGACTGTGTCCCACTCCCAGCCTCCTACTCGCTGCTCGCAGCCACCATTCCCACACCCACCCAACAGCCCTTGGTGTCTCCTCCACCCAGTCTCCCCCCCACATAATGATAGTTTAAAGCTGTTGCAACTCCACAACACACAAGTGTCCCTCTGCCCTCAGTGTTTGACGAAGATTCCTGAGGTGAATAATGAGTAAATCAAGTCTCAGCACTCCTGAGGTAGATGATACCCAGAGAGGAAGACTGGAGAGGTCTCTAGACTAGGAAAGACATACCTAAAGGATGGGATATGATATATGGGCACAAAATCTCTCATGGCCCAGAGAGGGTAAATAAGGAAAAGCACAACTGGAGAAATATGACATCAAATGAATCTGGCAGGTGGCAGGATCAAAGCAACAGCAGGAGGTGGTTCTTCACACAAAATGGGGTTGTGAAGACCACTAAAATTTTAAACCCACGACTGAGCAAAGGTGTGGAAGAAAATCCCACTGAGGGCAACTTGAGGCAAAAAGCTCATGAAGTCCTGAGCTGCAGGTGGTTTGAAAGGGGAGAGGTGCTGGGGTGGATTGCTCCACTTCCCTCATTCTTATACTCATCTTCCAATGAATTTCTTAACAAGTCAGAAACAACATCATGGGCTGCATCAGCCTTAGACCTGGCAAGATGTAGCCTGTGTGTACACATATATGGAGAATGGAATGAGAATAGCCCTGAAGAGGAGGACTTGGGGATTTTGGTGGATGAGAAGTTAAACATGAGCTGGCAAATGTGTGCTTGCAGCCCAGAAAGCCTAGGCTGCAACAAAATAAGTGGGACCAGCAGGGCAAGGGAGGGGATTCTTCCCCTCTGCTCTCATGAGACTTCACCTGGAATCCTATGTTCAGTTCTAGAGTTCTCAGCACAAGAAGGACATGGAGCTATTGGAACGAGCCCAGAGGAGGGCACAAAGATGATCTGAGGGCTGGAGCACCTCCCATCCGAGGACAGACTGCTTTTTGCAGCTCCAGAGGGGTCTGAATGGTGACAATCTTTGTGGTATCATGTGATGCTCAAGACAAGAAGTCTGGCTCTGAGAACAGAAACCAAATAGCTGATCCCAGGTCAGGAGTGTGAGAAGCCTGTATTAAACTAAGGTTTTCATCATTTTCCCTGGATTTTGGCCAAGGCCCAAAAAGGCAGGGCAGAGACTCCTCACTTGCTGGGGAAGCAAGTCCAGCCTTTTCCACTCAAGCTGCAGGAAAAAAAAAGCCCCCAAAGTAGTGGCTTGTTTCTCAAAACAAGAAAATGGGGGTGAGGAGAGGCAGTGTGGTAGTGGAGAAGGATTTTTTGGTTGAGAGGGAGTGGGACCAGCCGTTCCTTGGTATCTGATGCTCCCCGCTCCTGGGATGCAGGGAGGGAGCAGTGGGATCATGACTCAGCCCCCACGTAGCTGGTTTCCTTCCTGCACCACCAGCCCAGGCTTCTGATGTTTTGTTTGCCATGAAGCTCTGGGGGCCAAGCAGGAGCTCCTGGAAATCAAAGGGAAAGAACAACATCTTGGACTTGTGGAGGTGGGGTGCGTCCCGGCTGGCTGGGAGTGTTAGTGGGGACATTCGGAGTGCTGGGGGAAGAGAGGTGGTGAGCTGGAAGGAGGGCACAGGTCAGGTGTCCAGCACGAGCCTTCTTAACCCCAAACTCTCCCTGCATGCAGCAATGCTGCTCAGATGCCCTTCAGCTGCTGGCTGGGACCCTCACGGGCTCCCCAGGCTCGGAGGAGGAGGAAGGGAAAGGGCTCCTCTTTCTCCTCAGGGTGTCCTCCAGTTCTCTCTCTGCGCCACTGGGTGGGAAACAGGACCTCCAGATATCCCTCTTGCATTGATACAGAAGTAAAGAGGGGTGAGGAGGCACCTCAGCTTTCCTTAACCACCTGGACAGGAGATTGACAGATTTGGTCTGTCATCAGGCTTCTCTCTGTTGGTGCCAAAGACAAAACTGTGCCAGAAGTTGCTCAATGCTAGGAAAAAAAACATGTCCAGTAGTGCCCAGACTCAATGGTTTGGCACTGGGGTCCTTGGGTTGGTCTGGTCACATCTAAATCAGGTGGCCACATCGAAACCTTCCGTGGGGAAGGCCTTGGTTACTTCTGCCCCAGAGCTGGAGGAGGACTTGTTGGCCTGGGCACCACTTTGCTTGGGACTGGAATAATGGTTTACGGTTGGGCTTTATGATCTTAAAGGCTTTTTCCAACCTAAACTGTTCTATCCTGTCATAATTTCACAGTGTTGATGGCTGCTGTTGAGGACTGAGGATCTTCCCCGTCCTGGTTTTTAAACCAGTGTGAGCCTAGTGCAGGTCTCTCCATGTTCCTTCTCACGTCCTGAGATGTCCCTGAAGATGTAGCAGCCTTCAGGCACTGTGTGTGTTCTGGCCTGAGCCCTGTGGATGGTCCCAGAAAGTCTGCAGGAGCACCCAAGCTGCATCTGAGAGAGGAGCATCCAGTCAGCACTTGATTTTACTGATTTATTGCATGAAGATGGAAGAAGACCCATATTTATGCTATCCCTTCCATGCCACTGCATAGCCTCTCCCTCCTGCCCAGCCAGCTGGATGCTGCTAGGTTGTGAGACCCAACCCTTCCACCCTCAGCCCTCTTTCAACATCTCTGATTCCTTGGATGGCAGGGTGGGCAGGAGCCAATCCTGGGCCTTCAGCCAGAGACGTTGGTGTGGGTGGTCTTTGCTCCTGTCTCGAATGGACTCTTCTGAGCAAGTCCTGACTGGGGCCTGGATCTCCTCCAGATGGGCATTGGAGGTGATGTGCTGGATTTGGCCAAGTGGGTTGCTATCAAGGTGACTCTAAAGTGATGCTGAGCCTAAGCCCACAGGGTCAAGCTTGCACCACTTTCCAACCCTGGGCTCTCCTCCTCAGCTCCCCCTGCACCTTGGCACCCACTCACCACAGCCCCCAACGGGAGGGAGAGACCTCAGCCTTCCCATCCCACCTATGACCATCAGACCATACTTCTCTTTCATCACCCACCTCAACCCCCTCACTCTTGTTTTCCAATTCCCAGCATTTACTCTCCGGCACGTAGCCCTGAGGGAGCCGGAGGATTGTACACAGAGGGAGAAGTTATTTTTCCTTGACATAAACATCCAAGCCTTTCCTCAGCCCCTTTGCTTGAAACGTGGAGGTAGGACCTGGACTCATAACATCCGGAAGGAGGGACTGGCCTTATCTGCCAGGAAACACTCAGCTCCAGATACATCCTCCCCTGCTCCCAGCACCCCAAGCAGCTCCCATTGGCAGTGCTGGGCAGGAAACCACTCAGCAGCTTGTCTCATTCCCTCCTCTGGAGGAACTGATCCTGTCCTCCTGCTGCCTGTGGGAGCAGCCGTGGGGTTTAGGGTGTTTGGAATCAGGGTGAGCAAGGAGAGATGGAAAGGGAAGGTGTTTGCTCATGAGGAGAAAGAGGTCGGCAGGGGCAAAAGAGGATTTGTGGGAGATGACGGTACTGAGGGTCTCCTCCAGGCTCTGCCCTTGATTTGTAGGGTGATCTTGGTCAAGTCGCCTCACCTTCTCTGCCTCTACTTCCCTCCCATGCCTTCTGCTTTGAAAGTGGTGGAGGGGAAAAATCATCACCCTAATTCCAGCCTCCAGAGCCCTCGCAAGGGGTAGAGACCCCTTGCAATCAGGGCAGCACACGCACTTGGTCCTCTTCACAGTCTTGGTAAGATCATTGATAATGTCCCCCCTCTCAGTCTGCTGGACAGCAAAAGGAGGGGAGAGAAGGAAGCATTATCAGTATGTTACAAACAGGGAAACTGAGGCACGGAGCAGCCACCTGGCTGCTTGTCATCAGGGTCTACCCCTGCCTGGTGACGCTGGGACAAGCAGATGAAGCCAGTGAGCGAGGATGGAGAGGAGCCACCACCTGCTCAAGGGAGGAAATCACCCATCGTGGGAGGGCCAAGGCATGACACACACTGCAGCTCCTGGCCAGCTATCCAGGAAAGTGACCTCATCCTTGCTCCTGACACCCAGCACCGTGACCCACACAGCCACGGGGGGCCAAGGGCTGGCTGGAGCTGCCGGACAACAGGGGCAGAGGACTCACGCCCTGGTCACCTCTTGGCAAGGGGAGACCCTTACCCTGGCCCAACCTGACACCCCTGAGCAGGAGTCCAAACATGGTGTGAGGTCAGTTTGTCCCTTCCTGCAACCCTAATTCGATCTTCCTTCTGGCTCCCAGGGTGCCCCAGCCTGGAGAAAGCAGCCCACAAACCACAAGGCTCCTTGACGTGCACAGAGACAGCCTTGAGCTTGTGAGTTTGGGATGGAGAGGGAGGAGAAACACGTCCAGAGCTGATGCAGAATGAGTCCCATTTTGAGTAGAGACCCCCCAACATCCATAAACCACCTTGGCCATCAACCCTCCATAGGGATGCCCATTTTCCAAGCAAAAATATGCTCCTTCCCACCTCTGTCCCCTGCTTGTTTTCTGGCTGATCCGTGCAGAAATGCCCTAAATCCCAAAACCATGCTGTGGGGGGCGGGGGGCAACCTGTAGCATTGCATTTTCCATCCCACCAGAGAAGGGGTGGATGGCTGCACTCCCGAATTTCATCTCAGCTGCCAATGTCCTTGGAAGTGGAAGTTGGCTGCTCCCGGCACTGGGCGTGTGCCCGGATCCGGCCGGCGAGCTCTGGCTCCCAGGGAGCCGCACCTCGCCTTGGCTGCAGCTCCCATCACCCTCGGGGGGCCCCAGCTCCTGGTTGGGGCCTGTAGCTGTTCCTGACGTGCAAGGAGCACGGGGACACGCTCCCACCTCTCCTCACGTGGCTCCAGGTTGAGCAAGTGGGGACAGGCTCAGCTCGCGGGAGTCTCCGTGTATCCCAGCCTGGCGAGCTGCTAGGGGCTGGGATACATGGAGAAACTCCTTTTCCTGGGAAAACCAGGCTTTGTCCACCACCACACGTGTGGGAGTTGGTGGTGTTGAGCACCACCTGCACCATCACAAGTGTTGCCAGGAGCTCCTGGTGTGGGCTTAGTGTCCACCAACCCCAAGTGTGACTCTGTTTGTGAGAAGGCAAGGAGGGAAAAGGCTCAAGGGGTGTTGCGGGTGATCCCATCACTGCCTGGGGCATGGGAATGAGGAGCAGGACAGGCAGGAGCAGCCAGTGTCCCAAAGAGAGGGTCCCATAGCACAAATCAAGCACATTGGTGGTAACACCCAGAGCTGGTTTTGTTGTGGGTCTGGGATGGCTGAGCTCGCTGCCTCCCTACCAAGGCAGTTTATAAACTCATAACACCATTCTCAGCTACCTCTGGAGTAGATCTGGCAGAAAGGGACATTTGCAGACTGCCCTGGAGTGGGTGTCCCTCTGATGAGAACCTGTTTGGATGGAAGCATCCCTAGATATGCTAGTTCAAAGGCAAATCCAGGTTTGGACACACACACTGAGACCACCTCTCCTATGAGCAAGTTTTAATGTGCTGTCAGGAGGCTCTGAGCATCCCTCAGGCCTGGGGCACCGAAGGGATCGTGGGCAGAGCACGAGACAGGAGGAGCAGGACTTTTGCAGCCCCACTCCTGCTCCTGACATCAGTCCCACATGAGTCAATGCAGCTAGACAGAGAGGCCACACAGGCTCACGGCTTCTCCCTTCCCTCAGCTGCGTTGGGCTGACTCACAAATCCTCTTGGAAAAGAGGTGCTGCCCCAGCCAGGCTGCTGCACTGGCCATGTTGGCACCACACCAAGGGTCATGCCCTTGTGTTGTGCTGGTGCAAGAGCCACCACACTCCACGATGCCAGCAGGACACCCAGAGGGATCTGTTTCATGCCCCCTAAAAGGGAAACCAGTTGCATGTGGCCAAGGGTGGGTTTGGACAAAGGAAGAGGTTAGTGTATGCGATGGGGGGGCTGTCACCAGGGGGAACACACATGGAGGATGAAAGAGGAGCATGGGCACAGGACAGGGGCATATTCGTGCCCCCCCAAACACTCACACAGCCTCCCACCTCCTTCAGGATCCATGGCTCCCTCAGCCAGATAGGAGTCGTTTTTGGGAGACAAGCCAGCCCAGTTGGGTTGAGTTGCTTTTGGTTGGGTTGAGTGACCCCTGAAGACCCCTTCCAGCCAATACACATAGGTGGACAACATAAAGTGCATTATAAAACTCACTCCTCCTCTTTTCTGGGCCAAGCAGGAGGAAACATATGAGAGGACACTGCTTTGGGAGGTGTGAATGGCTCAACCTCAAGGATGGCAGTGACACAGCTTAATTTAATGTCAGGCAAGAGTAGGCTGTGATGTTGGTCCACGATTTGCAAGAAGGACTAAGCTTTTCTCTTTGCTAGCAATGCCTGAAGGCCTCCACTCAACAGACACCTACAAGACCACCCATCATGCAGCATCCCAGATTTGACTCAAAAAGCACTTCTGAGACCTCTTTGGCTTGGGTGGCATTTTCTCCGAGGACCTTTGATGTGGTCCTTGCACTGTGAGGCATCTTGAATGCTACATCAGCACAACCTGTGAAAGACAGCCTAAAATGTGAGTAAAAGCCATGCTCCAGGCCCTGGCACTTGCTCCATAAACAGGCAACTGGAGGGAATGGCAGGAAGATGTGCCAGGGGAGGGTTAGTTTGGGTATTTGGAAAAGGTTCTTCACCCAGAGGGTGGTGGAAAACCAGAATAGCTCCCCAGAGAAGCAGTTTGACAATATTCAAGAAGCATTTGGCCAATGCCCTCAGCCCCGCAGTGTGAATGTTGGAGTTGTCCTGTGCAGGGACAGGAGTTGGACTTGATTATCCTTGTGGGTCCCTTCCAACTCAGGATATTCTATGATTCTGTGATTCTATGATTCAACATCAACCGTGCTCACTGACACATGGAAGGCAAAGCTTTACCTTCACTCTAATATTTACATAGGACCTGGCATTAAAAGGTCATATTCATGAGATGGAGGAAGAGGGATCAAGGCCATCAGAGTGATTTGCTGCCCCTGAGATACACCCTGAAAAGTGCAGGTATGAACACATCATGCCTCGAGCCGGTTTGTCAGAAAGCAATCCACAATTCGTAAAGATAAACACAGACCTTTTTTATTTTTTAAAAAATGGAAGTAGAAAAGTTTGGCTGAAAATACCACCAACAACAACAAAATTAAAAAAATAGCACTCGCACAGGAAATGTTTCTGTTTTGAAAACTTTGTCAATAGCTACAGCAATTTAAACCATGAAACAATCATCGTATAAAAACATATTTATTTAAATTAAATATTTTATGCAAACTCATATCTACACTCATTCAAAATGCATAGAGTCACACACCAAAAAAAAAAAAAAAGATGGAATGTATTAGCTTAAAAACCTGTGAAGTTGTTGGGGAGGGGGCTGTTATGTATTATTTGCAATTATTATTAATACATGTTTGGGACTGAAACCAGAAAATCATAGCCACACTACTAACTAATCATTACCAAGTGCCATACAGTAAACACTAAGATTAATCATGTCATATAACTGATTTAAAATAAAGCTTCATCTTTATGAAAAGGAAGAGGACTCGAGCAATACAAAATCAGAGGGGAGGAATAATGGAAGGAATAAATCAATGTACAGCTTTATTACAAGCAATAATACGCCGGAGTTAGAAGAGGCATTGGGCACTGTGTGATGTCTTTGCCTTCAAAGGATGTTTGATAAAAAAAAAAGTCTGCTACATCATTATCTCTTTGCCCAAGTGCTTGTTCCAGGATGGTTCCCAGCCTGGCAGAGAGGGCAGCTCATGCCAACCCGGCTTTGGGAGTGCTTTTGCTGGGAGGCCAAGGGGAAGCCATGGGAGGGGGTGGATCCTGGCTGGATCCTGCTTTCCCAAGGCCTCATCTCCTCTGAAATGCAGTGATTGAGTGCTCTCAGGGCTGGCTTGGCCTCCCTGCACCCACCCCCATCCCAGCATCCCTTGGGCTTAGCCCAGCAGCATCCCTGGCATCCTGTCCCCTCCAGAGTCTGCTGAGGGATGAAGCCCATAACTCATGGTTTGGGGCAGGAGGATGGGGGGGTTTAAACCACGCTGGTGTAGACAGGCAGGTGAGGGAGGCCAGAGTAAAGCCAACACCAGGAACTGAGAGCAGGAACAAGCATGGCTGCAGATCGTAAAGGGGCTGCACCCCTTTACCAAAACCTTCTCTTTTCTCTCCATCCCTGCCTTTTCCCTTTCCAGGGTTTTTTTGCCCCCACCAGGATTCCAGACCTACCCTTTGTGGGATGCTGCCACCTTTCTAACTCCAAAGTGGAGCTGGAGGTGCCCCAAAGTGGGGGAGCAGCCTTCCTATGCTCCCAGGAACGTCTCTGCTTTGGAAGGGGGACTTGGCCAAAGGGCTTTGGCATTGGGAAATCCCCCGCCACGACCTCGTTCGGAGCAGGGCACCTGAGGCTTTGAACCAGTGACAAACTGACAATCAAAATGCTTTACCTTCTCCACCAAGGAGACTCCACAGCCCTCGTGGTTCAGAATTGGTCAACCTGAGGGGCGGCGAGCGATGGCCCCAGGGAGCAACGCCTCGTAATACTGTGCCAGGTCCTTCCTCGGCCGGTCCAGGCGGCCCCGGCCGGGGGTCTAGGAGACACTGTAGTTATTGTAGTAGGTGGCCGTGGCGTCAGCAAGGACGGAGATGAGGCTGGTCTCAGAGGTGTGGGAGCCACCAGCTGCTGGGGCATGTCCATTGACCAAGACCCTGCCATGGTGGTCGCTGTGGCTGGGGTTGTTGAGATACTGGTCGAACTCGTTGCGGTCCATCTCCTCCAAGAGCTCAGCTTGGCTCAGCTGGTCCAAGGTGTCAAAGCTATGGTGGTCTGGCGGCGGGGAGAGCTGGCCCAGGTGGGCATGGAGGCTGGAGGGGTGCAGGGAGGGAAAGGCAGGCGTGTAGTAGCTGGGAGGAGGAGGAGGAGGAAGAGGAGGGCAGCTGGAGGCTGGGGGGATCATGCAGGTGGCCGACTGCGGCATCGGGCTGAGAGGGTGGTGGTTGCATGAGAGGGAGCTGCCCGCGTACTCCGGGGAGTAGGTGACTCCGGTCAGGTGGGAGCAGTGATGCTCGTCGGGGCAGGGTGAGGAGAAGAAGCTCTGCTCGGGGTCTATGGCATCCAGAGGAGACATCTCCGGGGGGGTGGGCAGCCCGTAGGGATAGGTGTCCACGCTGGTGCTGCCGCCGCCGCCGCTGCCCGGCGCCTCCCGGTACCCCCGGATGGGCGGCAGCCCTGGGTGAGGTGGGTACTCACCCGGCCCCTCTTTCTCCCCGCGGGCCCGGCTGCAGGTCCTCTTCTCTGGCACCGCGTTTTGGTCCCGTGTCAGGCTGCCCAGCAAAAACCCGGGGTCCACCCGCTTGCAGATCCGCTTGACCTGCTTCTTGCGCCGGGGCCGGTATTTGTAGTTGGGATAATCTTGCATGTGCTTCACCCGCAGCCGCTCGGCCTCCTCCACGTAGGGTCGCTTCTGCGAGAGGCTCAGAGCCTTCCAGGACTTGCCTGAAACGGAGAACAACACTCCCCTTAGTGCCCTTGGTGGCTGGACTGGAGGGAAAGGGAGCTGCCATCCAAAGTTTGCAAGCACACAACCCAAGGGCACGTAGAGGCTTCCAGTGTGTGAGCTGGAACACAGGGAGGATGCAGCCTGCAACCCCCCAGGAGGATGAGATGGCAGTGGGAGGGTGAGGAGGGGGACGACTGAAGGCACCGTATGTCCACCAACTCCCCTCATCACAAGGCCCTGAACAGGGTGGGGTTAGGGTTAGCTGAACCCCACTGTAAATAAATCAAGGCAAATCAACTCCACCAGCTCCATGGCCCGATCTTGCAACACCTCTGGGATGGAGATCCCAGCTGCTGAGCTGGGACAGCCCAGGCCATGCCTGGCTGAGCAGAGGGTCAGGACGCGGCACCCCTGGACACGTCCCAGCCTGTGTCCCGCTGGGACTCACACAGGGGGGTAGGGAGACCTGGGCACCATGACCTCGCTGCTCTGTTTGAGACACACAAAGAGTCCTGGAAGCACAGGACAGAGAAGCAGCTTGCGGGGGGGGTGTTGTATCCCATGGTGAGGTTCCTCAGGGTAGGGGAAGAAATGAGGATATGGATCAAAGAGTTTGGTGCCTTCCCGTTCCCAAAGAGACAGCAGAAATAACCCTGAGATGCTGTATGGCAAAGCAGTGAGGAGAAAACCCAAACCACCAAAGAAAACACCACAAAACTGTCCAGAGAAACACAAACTTTGGGTAAGAGGCTGGACACCAAAGCTGTGTTGCAATTCGGGCAGCTCTTTCTCAGGCTGTCTGGGTTATTTCTGTTTGACCTCTTGGTTTCACATAAAAAAATAAGGCCTGGGAGATGGAGAAAATAGTGGATGAGGAGCAGGAAACAAACGTGCATTCAAAGAGGGTTGTGATCCCCAAAAAGAAACAGCAGAAACCCCACCACCTCTCTCCCCATCACTTGGCCATGCAATGTTGGGGTGGATTGGTGAGTTTGGGGGCAAAGGAGGACAGCAAAGAGAGGCCACGAAAATTTGAAGGTTCCTCCTTGCACTGCAGCCAGGGATCCCTGGCACCGGCAGCCCAGGGGTTTTTCACCCTGGCAGGGTGGCACACATGGGTGTCTGTTCCCTGTGGTGTGGGACACCATCACCCTGAGGGGTGGCTGGATGGGTGCATGCACCCAGAATATGGGCCACCACTGGGGTTTGCACCCATGGTGGGGTGGATGGCTGCTCCCCGGGATGCAGGACCTCATCAGGCTCTTCCCACCACAAGGCAGCCCATAGATGGGTGCTGGGTGCTTTGCACCCTGCAGTGTGGCCATGTGGGTGCCTGAGTGCCCACCCCCTGTCTGCCAGACCTGCCTGTATCCCATGGGGGGCCAGGAGGGTGCAAGCACCTCCGGAGCCAGACCCGGGCAGGATTTCCAACTTGTGGGGTGGCAGGGAGGGTGTCACACACTGCAGGGTGCCACATTCTGAGCGAGGTTTGCACCCCATGGGATGCCCAGATGGGTGCGTGGGTACCCCAGGCTGTTGGATCCCAACTGGGTTTGCACCCCTGGTGGTGGCTGGGTGAGTGCATGGGTGCCCAGCCCAAGATACATGATTCAGACAGGATTTGCACCCAGTGCGATGCCTGGGTTATTGCATAGGTGCCCAGCCTGGAGTATTGGATCTGGGGAGGGTTTGCATCCTGGGTGGGTGCATGGGTGCCCACTCCAGGGTATTGGATCCAGACAGGATTTGCACCCCATGGGATGCCCAGGTGGGCTCAAGCACTGCAGGATCCCAGACTCGGAGCAAGGTTTATACCCCATGGGATGCCCGGGTGGGTGCATGGGTGCCAGCCCCAGGCTATCGGATCCGGACAGGGTTTTCACCCCATGGGATGCCTGGATTGTTCCATGGGTGCCTAGCCTGGAGTACTGGATCTGGATAGGGTTTGCACCCCATGCCATGCCCGGGTGGGTTCATACACCGCAGGATCCCAGACTCGGAGCAAGGTTTGGAACCGCGAAGATGACCGTGTGCACGCACAGCCCCGCACCCCGACTCGCACCCCGAGACCCCCGCCCCCCTCGGCTCCTCACCGAGCATCTTGCTGAGCTCCGCGTTGTGCAGGTCGGGGTTCTGCACTGCCAGCCTCTTCCTCTCATCCTTCGCCCACACCATGAAAGCGTTCATGGGCCGGCGGATACGGCTCTCGGAGCTTTTCTCCCCCGGAGGACAACGAGGGGGTGGCCCCGGCTGCAACCCCTCGGCTGGGTCCCCCTCCAACCTCTCCGGCCAGGGGTAGGTGTTGAGCATCGCAGCCATAACCCCCCCACCCCCGCCCCCCTCCCTCCTCTGCGCTGCCCTCGGGGTCCCCGCGCAGTCCCAGCCTCCTGCCCGGCCTCCCCCGTATTTATGAGCTCCTTGGAAAAAGCCTCCTCCAATGACACCGCTGCTCCTCCTTGTTTGCAAACTCCTGAGCCCCGGCCAGGATGGAGCGAGGAGAAAACTTCTCCCCACCCCTCTGCTCGGCACCCCTTGGGGAAGAGAAGAAGGGGGGCAGCACCCCCTTCTTCTTCCCGCCTCCCCCCCCTTCCCCTTCTATTATTATTATTATATTTTATTATTTTGCCTGCTGAAGAGGAGCGAGGAAGGAGTTGAAATGACCCTGCCACCCCTACACAGCCCTCGCTGCCTCCCCCCTCCCCCGACTTCAGAACCCCCAAATCTTCAAAGCAGAGAAGAAGGAAGAAGGCACTGAGATTTTTTTTGGTGTAGCCTGGAATAAGAAGGAAAACAGCCCCAAAAAGAAGGTGGTCCCTATAGGGGTGCAAAATCATAGAATTATAAGGTAGGAAAAGACCTCCAACATTGAACTAGATGAAATTTAAGGTCCTTTCCAACACAAATTATTCTCTGATCATCAAGTCCACCATAAGTCCAACACAAGGTCCCCCCTTAGCTCCCTCCCCAGGATTTGGAAAGCTGCAGTGTGCGTGTTTGCAAGGGGAAATCAAAGCACAGGACCCGCTGACAGATAACCCTTTTTTTCCCCACCCCCCTGCTTTAACCACTGTACTTTTCCACCCCTTGTCGGCTTTCATCCAGTCACCCCAAATTCCCAGGTTTCCGTGCATGGGAGGGGAACTGGGACACGGTGAACCTCCTGGCGGGTGCATGTCCAGCCTGGTTGGTCTCCTGAGTGAGTTTTGCAGGGTCCACACGGGGCAGAGATGGGGCTGAGTGCAGCCCAGAGGCACTGCAACATCCCCAATCGGTCCCCATTGCCCATCCCTGGGGCATCAGGAGGTGAAGAGCTGGTCTGATGCTCTGCATTGTTTTTCTTGCTGCTGCATTTTATGGAGCGCTGCCCCATCCAGCAAAACCACCCCAGCTCAGCTGGGATGGAAGAACCACTATCATGCAATGATATTTCCTATTAACCCCATTTTGATGCTCATAGGGGCAGGAAAATCACCCCCAAGAAGAATTCCCCCAGCTAAGATAAAGGATTTCGAGGAAGGTGATGGCACCAAAAATCCCCAGCTGGACCCCCTTGCCCAGCTCATCCCTGCAACTTGCCCCAAGGAATATATTTAGTTGCTCGATTCCTTTATGATTCTGACCCCCTGACATGGGCTGCAGGGCTGCAGCGGCTCGGCTTTGACTGATTGTGGATTTCCTCTCCACCCTGCCAGAAAGCTGGTGGGGCTGGGGTGCAAGATGGGAAGGCATTTCCTCAGGCCACCGCTGCCCCATCTAACCCGTGCACAGAGGGGAAAAACCCAGCGTGGATCCCAAGCCGGGCTGTTTGTGCAGGTAGGCAGTGATTTACCACGTGCCTGGGTGTTCCTATTGACTCTTGTCAGATTACAAGTGATGGAGAGCGTGGAATGTAAACGTCAGCTATGCGGGCTCAGGATCCGCCTGGGTTTCCTGGTCTCTCCCCTTGCTTTGCACAGGAGCAGGATCCCTGTGGTTCTGCTTTCTGATGGGTTACGGTGATTTGGGGTCCATGGAAGCCACCAATTTTGCTTGCAGTGGGAGCATCAACTGCCTTTTCTGAGCTTTTCCACAGGACAGAATTAAAACCCTACGGAAGCAACAACATTTTCCAAAGGAACTGATTAAATCTATTAAGCTATTTACAAGTGGGCTTGATCAGAGCTTCGTTATCTGGGAATACAACAGGAAGGCAACTTCTCTTAAATCTAAAAGGCGCAGGAGATTTCCTGGTCTCAGGACAGATTTATAAACCCTTTAGATACACAGACACGCAGGCCAGCACATAGCAAGTGCCTTTCATCTGATTTCTGGAGCCGAGCACGCGCCTGGGGACAACCCGTGCTGTCCCAGGATTTACAAAGTGGGCTTTGCTTCTCTCCACAAGTTCCGTCTCACGCCTTGAAGTGCTGGGATGGGGCAGGGCAAGAGGATGCCAATCCCTCTGTCCTGCTCTGAACAGGCCTCCTGGGTGCACTTTGCAAAAAACATGCAGAGATTGGGAAGACAGAATGAATATCCCTTTTTTTTATATCCCTTTGGTAGGGGTTGAAGTGCGTTGACAAAGAACCTGCCCGAAGTTAGAAGGTTTTATTTTGAACGTGATTCTACACCGCTCAGTGTTGGTTTTCAGCCCTCAGGATGCACAGGGCCTGGATATCATCATTATTATTAAAATGCCACCTCTATCCTCACAGCCCCAAAGGCCAGATGATTTTAGTAGCAGCACAATATATTCCCTCAAGGGAAAAGGAGCTGCTGAATTCCACTCAAGCCATTTCACGGGACGCAGGGCAGTGCCTCCATCCTGCACTGCGTTTCCAAGGTGTGGTTTGCAGGACAGGAGGAAAAGCCTGGGCAAGGATAATGCACTGAACAGGGACAGGATCTGAATCCACCTCCTGCCTGGAGGCTCTTGGAGCAACTCCTGCTCCCTCCACATCGTGGGGGCAACACGACCTGATGTCCCCCAGGTCTCGAAGGGGTGAACTCACGTGGCTTTTCAGACTCCCGTGCGGTTGCAGGACAAAAGTCCTGTGAGATATTTCCCGTTTGGATTTTCTCCCACGCTGGAAGACAGCACCTTTCCTGGGGCCCCCACCCCACGTTTGGAGTGCAAATAATAATAAACCCTTTTTTTTTTTTTTTCTCCCCCTCTCCTTTAGCATTCTGATCGCATTAGTAAGATGGGTTTCATCCTGCACCCTACCTAAAATGCTGGTTAAACCTGTCCTGTAAGGAAGCTCTGCATTACATAAAGGCAGCTGGGGCCATGTGAAAATGCCACCTCTTAATTGCAACCGTATCGGGGCAATTAGCAGAAGTCTGGAAAAGCTCATCTTTACTTTTTCTGCTTACCTTCCTGATTTTGGTGCAAGGTTTACCTGTATCTGGGGCACAGGAAGAAGCAGAGCTCTCACAGGGCTTGGAGAACAGGGAAATTACGGCTAAAAGCTACAAGCTAAAATAGACCGAGCAGACAAAGGGTGGAAGAAAGCTTTGTTCTCCCCGTTTTCACGGATGGGGAACAGTGGCAGCAGCTCCCATGGGTCACACAGAAAATCTGTAACTGAATCCCATATAGGCGAGACCATCCCCACTCTTTAAAAACATCCCCTTTCGGCGTGGATCTGACATCTGGCATTTTACTTGGTCTATTTTCACCAAGTAACCTCCCCACCCTCCCCAGCTTCAGAAACATTAAAATGTGTGAGAAAGTGCAAATCCTAAATTAGCTCAATATTCACATGTTCCTTAATTATTGATGGAGCTCATCTCCCAGGGGCAGTTTTTGCACAGACAGCTGGGGGCTCCCAGCAGCAGAGCCAGTGCTCAGTGCAGCTCCCAGAGACAGCAGAACCAACCCTACCCACCACCCATCCTCCCTGGCTCCACCAGCCTTTCCCCAGGGACCACTACTGGGACCATTTATTTGCTAGAAGAAGAAACCAGGGCTTTTCCCTGGGGTTTTTTTCCCTACACATCCCACAGGGAAAGCCGTAGACAAAAAGAAAAGATGCTCAAATATTCAGCACGCACACAGTCAGGGTGCTGAGTATTTCTGCTCTTACAATTCTTTAAATAGAGCTTTAACAGTTATAAAATAAATACATTTTCATCCATTTAGGTTTAAAAGGACAAGCAGAATTTCCCACTTAGACTTTAAAATTTATAAATATGGATTAAGAAAATAAAAACCTTTGAGTCACCCAAAAGCAGAATTTAATTTCTGAGCTGCTGAGAAATCAAGCTTCAATTGGAGCAATTTTCCCACTTCTGCTATGATCAGGTTTTTTTATTTTTACCACATTGACCAGTCCCACATCATTAACAGATTGCTTAAACAAGCAAAAGGTTGCTTATCCCTGCATGGGGTGGGTACGGAGGCTTGGTTATTGTCCAAGCACTCTGCGAGCTCAGATCCTCACCCACCAATACTGCGTGGATGAGATTTATAGCCCTTCACACTGCAAACCTCATGATGCCCAGGAAATGAGGATTTCAGCAAAGGGCTGCTCTGGATGCTTGCAATCCTCACGCTGTGAGAGGACACACTATTATAAGATCCTCTTTTACGACAGGCGCGATGCCGTGCAGTGTTTCCAATAGACTTTGTGTGGTTTTCCTCTCTTCTTGGAGCTTCCTTCCTCCTCTCAGTGCTGGCACGTTTGGAGGCTTCATGACGTAAATTCTGCCTTTTGAAGGTGGATGCTTCAAGAGCTTCAATCTTGTATGTTTAAACAGGAGAAAATTAGTTAATTACACTGGTGCGTTCAGCTAATTTTCTTTGCCGAGAGCTGATTATTTCAAAGAAGTCAGCACCAGGAGTACCTTTCACTTAAAGGAAAACTGCATTAATTGAACACGATGCTGAACTGTCCTCAGATGCATTTCTTAGATTTCACAAAGCAGCTGCACGTCAGACACTATCCAAGGGACTAAAGATCACATAGATGTAAGGATAGATGCTTCCGAAATCTTAATGGGTTGTCTTGAAACCTGTATTTAAGAGTATCATGCATCTGTTATGAGGTAAGATTTAGATGTGATATTAGGAAGAAAGTTTTTCCTGTGATAGTGGTGAGGCACTGGCACGGGTTGTCCATAGAAGTCATGGATGCTCCATCCCTGGAGGTGTTCAAGGCCAGGTTGGATGGGGCTTAAAGCAACCTGATCGAGTGGGAGGTGACCTTGCCCATGGCAGGGGGGTTGGAACTGGATGGGCTTTAAGGCACCTTCCAAACCAAAACCAGTCTATCATTCCATTCCATTCCATTCCATTCCATTCCATTCCATTCCATTCCATTCCATTCCATTCCATTCCATTCCATTCCATTCCATTCCATTCCATTCCATTCCATTCCATTCCATTCCATTCCATTCCATTCCATTCCATTCCATTCCATTCCACTCTGCTCTGCTCTATTCTATTCTGTTCTCTATGCTTTGAATAACCCTGGTTGTTACTCCTCCTGCTTTAAACCCGTCGTGTGTAAAGCCCTAGAGCTACCACATCTTGGAAAGAGATTGAAAGAACGGTGCCTGGTCTGCACATCCAGGCTGTCACACAGCATGTACAGTGCAATCTCCTCTCCTTGGCTCCAAGAAAGGCTCTGTAGAGACAGATACAGCAAGATCAAAACAGCTGAAGCCCATCAAGCTCATGGAAACTTTGGTCCAGTGCTGGTAACAGACTACTTTCTGTGGTCTCTACTTTCAGTTTTGTGCTTTCAGGTAATTATAAGCAAAAAAGTCAGCATATATATTGCTGTTCCCAAAATTGCAATTGCAAATCACGTAGCTTGGCATGCAGCAGCCTTTGCACAGGCAGTTTATTTTGAGGCTCAAAGAGAAGAACACCACTACACCTGCGAAGAATGGAAGTAACTCTTGAGAAACCATTATATGCATAGAGCTCCCAGTGCAAAGAGGAAAATTCTCTTCTAAGCCACTGGTGACCTGGGTTTGATAAAACTGGAAATGTTTTAATATCTACGCTGTGTGCAACAGGCTTAGAGAGTTGGGTTGTTCAGCTTGGAGAAGAGAAGGCTCTGGGGAGACCTTAGAGCAGCCTTACAGTAGTTAAAGGGGGCTACAGGAAAGCTGGGGAGGGCTCAGTCAGGCAGTGCAGGGATAGGATAGGAGAATTGGTTTAAGCTGGAAAGTGAAGACTGAGAGCTACCCAGAGATGCCGTGGCTGCCCCATCCCTGGAGGTGTTCAAGGCCAGGTTGGATGGGGCTTTGAACAACCCAATCCAGTGGGAGGTGTCCCTGCCCATGGCAAGGGCATGGAACTGGATGATCTTTAAGGTTCCTTCCAACCCAACCCATTCTATGAGTCTATGAGTCTATGATTGTTCTCAAATTGGAAGTGAAAGCGGAGTGGCAACTCTCCTTTTGCTTGGTATCTAGGTCATTTCACTTGGAGGTAGCATGACTTTGTGCTACAACGGGTAGGTACGATGGACAAACACATAACAAAAGACCCTGCCTTTTTAAAGTCTTATTTCCACAGAAATGTAACCAAATAATTTCTCTGTGCTTACATTCTGCTAATTCCATTGTTTGGGTAATTTTGTAATTCTTTATTTTATGCTTTCGAAAGAAGACCTTCTTGCCAAGCCAGAGTTTGGTTAAAATTGGACTCACAACCCATTATAAACAATAAAAACAAGGTATTACTTTGAGACATGTTCCTGTTGTTTCAATCATCCTTTTCACCAGACACTAGAAGTGTTTTTTGTCAAGTAAAGCAAAGTTTGACAACCACTGACACACACAGAGCAGAGCAGCGAAGGGTATTTCTTGTTTTAAATATGTGTATTGTGAATTCTTTTCCCCTACAACCCCTATTCTGCACCTGCTATTTCTCTTTGAGCTTAAGGTACATTAAAATCTCACATTTCCTGGCATAAAGTGAAATTCCCACTACTTGTATAAAACAAGCATCTTCTATTTGTAGCTGATATTTCAAACCGAGCCAGATTTAAAACTTGGATTTACTGTACTAAACTGTAGTAACATCATAAATAAGATTTATTCCTAGTTTTCTTTTTTTCTATAACTAGGGCTGGAATCTGGCCAAACACTCATAAGAATTAGCACATAGAAACTCACGGGAAGATTAATACAAAGAACAAACAAACAAGCCCAGCAGTATTTGGAGAAGGAAGCCCCATTCCTTGACTAGCACCTTTTTAAACTGAAATCCTAAAGAGACTGCAAAGTTTAGCTGCTTAAGAATTATAAAATCATTGGAAACCAACTTTTGGATTCTGCTAACAAACAAAAATCCAAAGTTGGGGTAAAACTCGGAGGGCACCCACAAAACTTAGGATGCTTCAATCTAACATGAAAAATGATTTTGCTGTCTCTTTCCATTGAGAAGATGATTTTTTTCACCCCAAGCATGGAGTTTACTCACAACTCCACAGAAAACTCATGGGATTGTGTAGTGTTTCACTTGAGGAACCCAAGGAACAAGCCCAGCCAGAGCTGCATCATAATGGTTAAGATTTGTATAGCACTGAAATGCAAATGCTACAAGGGTTAAAAACTACTGGCACTCCAAAGTGAAACACAAAGAAAGGCATCTTGTTCTCCTTTACAGTAATTTTGCTGCAATGAATGAGCGTGGCCTGAGGGCAAAGAAAGGTGCATTGCAAACCACAGTATCTTAAAAAGGAAGAGCTGAGCTGCAAATAAAGCACACAAAGCCATGTGGACTGTGGGCTGTAGACTATGTTTCTTCTGCTGGATAAGAAAGACAGCTTAAGGAGATTTCTTCTTATTAACATCTGCATTTTAGCAAGGTTTGTCAAACCACGTTGGCTGGAGAACCTCTGCTATGAGGACAACTGATGGAGTTGTACAGCCTGGAGAAGGCTCTGGGGGGACCTCAAAGCAGCCCTCTAGCACTGAGAGGGGCTCCAGGAAAGCTGGGGAGGGACTTTTTACAAAGGTCTGGAGTGACAGCAGGAGGTGGAAAGGCTTTAATTTGGAGGGGGAAGATTTAGATTAGACAATGGGAAGAAATTCTTCACAATGAGGGTGGTGAGACACCGGCACAGGTTGCCCAGGGAAGTGGTGAGAGCCCCGTTCCTGGAGGTGTTCAAGGCCACGTTGGATGGGGTCTTGAGCAGCCTGGTCTGGTGGGAGGTGTCCCTGTCCATGGCAGAGGGTTGGAATGGGATGATCTTTAAGGTCCCTTCCAACCCAAACCATTCTGTGATTCCATGATTCTAAGCAACTCAATTGAGCTAAGATAATTTAAAAATGTACCCATTTTATTTAGCAGAGCAGGCCAATGGGATGTTTTAGGCACACACTGATAAAAGGCAGCCAGGCCTATTGTCAAATGAACAGCTAATCCATCTGAATTCTGATCAGCTACTCTGGATTATGCCATGAGAACTGGCTGGTTTTCAGGGCTGGGTCATCAATTTGCTGTGGCCAAAGCAGTCTCAGAACCAGACTTGAGGATGGTGAACGCGTCTTCCCATTCCACCACTTCACCTCCAAGCTCACCCACCTATTCTGACAGCACTTAGCTGAGCAAGAAGCCAAAATCCACCCTGAATATTTAAGCTCTCATATAAAACTGCTGGTGGTAGTGTTGAGTTCCAACACCACTTATTTCCAGGTTTACAAAGAGAAGCAAGCTCTAAATTGAGACAGCTTTTTGAATTCCAGATGCATCACTGAAGGTACTATGAATTCTGCTTGGGAACCAAAGATTTAGATACAGTAAATAAAGGCACAGCTCCTTTAGCTTTGTTGCAAAGTTACAATTGCTTGACAGTAGTTAACTACTTTGTTAGGAAACAAAGAGAGTTGTTTTTATTTTCTTCTTTAGTACTGACACTCAGGTGTAAGCCTTTAATTAGACTTCTTTTAAGAAAAAAGATCATATTATATATAAAAGGAGATCAATGAAAAAATTAAGACACAACTGCAAAAACCAATGGAAAACCACATACAGCCTTGCAACCCCCCTCCTGTTTCCAGAAGCAGAGTTGGGCTATCAGAAGTGAAAACCATAGTGGCTTCAATAATAAAGGTACTGGAAGGGTGACTTTTTCCCCCCCTGGACTGAGAAAAATGCAGTCAATGTGGTAGCAGACAGTAACTCACTGGCTTTCACAGTCTGAACCCCAGCAGTTAAAGCCAGGTCTGATTTTGCTCTCTGTCATCTGACTGGAGTTGCACCACAGTGATTCTGGGCTGAAGGCAGCACTGGGTCTGCTGTGTTAAAACACAGCTCTTGCCAAGGCACCGAGGTCAATCACCTGCCATACTGGAAGAGGCAAAGCCTGACTGCTTTGTATCAAGTCTTGCTCTGCAGACATGAAAGCCGTGGCCCTACACATGGAGACCTTTTTAACAGGGCCCTGGAGCTCACGGCCTGTCACCACGTCCTCCCTTGAAAGAGCTATATTTAAACACAGCCTGTGGCTGCAGCTGGAGGTAGAGAGTGTACTCAGGACTGGACTACAACGTGATGTCTGGCTGGTGTGTTCAGCCAGCCTTCTCCTCTAACATGCTCAAGTTCAAATCACCTCAGAGTCCCAGCTTGACTCCTAAATGGTTAAATGTGCTTGAACTGCTTCTTTTTCTTTCTCTGCACTCCTTCTACACACACATCTCTCTCCTCTTTTTGCTTTCTCTGTTTCTTCTTATGGCGTTTCTTTTGTTTTGCCTCAGAGTCCTTTATGCCGAGATCTTCCCCATCAGACATTCCCAGATAATTTTCTCCATTGCCCATATTTTCATCACAACAAATGCTTTCTCCTTCGTGCTGTTCTTCATGTTTCCTTTTCTTTTTCCCTGAGTGACATCCATTTAATGGAGCATCCAGTTCCTTTCCATTCAAGCTACCTGTCTTAGACTGTTTCACTTTTGTTTCTTCACAATGCTCTGCACTCTCTGCCTCATCTCTCTTCTGCTTCTTCTTTTTCTTTTTGAATTTGGGTTTCAGTTCTTCTGAAGGCTCCAAAGCTTCGTCAGCTTTGGGGCAGGAACTGTCTATCTTTGTCTCTGTTTCATTCTGGGATCCCTTCAGTTTTGCCATGCGCTTGGCAAAATACTCCTGTACAGTGAGAACACTCTTCACTGTATTGTAACCATCTGCAGGCTCAGACAGATAGTGGTTTCTTTTCTTCTCTTCCTGAGTCTCAGTAATATCCTCCTGCAGGTGAACAAAGAGGAGCAGGAGTGAGAGTTAGAAATAATGGCTTTAAATATAATTTTTGTGCACGCTAATAAGAAAAATATAAAAAAAAAACCAATATGGTGCTTTGAAAATTTATTGTAAAAGTATAGGCTTGGGCAGAAGTGAAAAGCAGCTCTTAAAGCAAAAGGTAGAGTAGTTTCAGGGAGAAGAGACAGCATTACGGAAGGCAGCAAGAAAATATAGAACAAGACAATTCTCTGTGGCTTTGAATTTCTTACTGTTTACCTACTCCTGTGCAACTCACACAGATTATGTATAATACTATCACACTGGGTGTATTACACTCACTTTGCAAAGGCACATGTCTCTACAAGATATAAACCACCATGAAAAATAATACAGTATGATCTATTAGCCTGTGGCATAAAGGAAATCCCATGCCTGGAATACCTCTACAGCAAAGAGCAAGAACTTATGATATACGGAGCAATCCAGCATTGATGCATCTCTTCCATCTTATCTGATCTTTAGAAATGTTTGTTTCGTAGCTGGTTTTACTGTCATTGTGTCCTAGATGTTGTTATTTAAACACGCTCCATTTGATCATACGTTATCAGATGGCAAAAACAACATCACAGGTTAGATCTTACAAGGCTTCTGCACACACAAAATAAATAGCTGCTGAACTCCAGCTGCAGGTGAATATCTATTAAAAGAGTCTAGTAGCTAGAAAGTGAATATAAAACAAAAAGCAAAGTATGGCTCTGGAGCTGGATGTTATGTATGGCATGAAGAGAACTGACTCTGAAAAAGTAACAAATGTAAGAAAATAAAAATGCATAACTTGTTAAATTATCTGTGACTTACAGAATAAAGAAGCCAAAAGGCAGCTGAAATTCAGACTCATTTACACGAACACTGAAGCACTCAAAAATAACCCTTTGTGGCACAGCCTTTTGCTTGGCAAAAGTCACTCTTGGAAATATCCCACTGATCTTTTTAAAGTTTGCAGGAACTGCAGGTAACCAAGCAGACCCCTCTCAATTTAAAAACATGAGCAGGTAAGAATCATGTAGCATCCTTACCAACATCTGGCCTATGAAACACTTCCTGAATGGGAGGTAACCCATGGCTATTACAGCCAAATGTGGTGAGTACGAGATAATTCCGTTCGTCCACTCACAAATGCACGCATAGATAAGAGCATCCCCTCTGCCTGTCCATCTTCTGTGTGAACCAAAGTGACTCTAAACCACAAACAAATCAGAGCAGCAATATTTCACGCCCACTTTCACTGGTCAAACTGATCCACGAGGTGAAGGCTGAAAGCAAACTGGGAGACACAAACCCACTTGTCTCAACACTTTACAGTCATTGTATGATGGTGTAGATAAGTGATCTGACTCTCTTCAGAGCACCATTAAACTTGCTATCTGAAGTGGGGTTTGTTAGTTTGTGAGGTTCTGAAGGTCTGACTCCTTATGCATCCATAACCCTTTCTCACATGGGCAGGAATGCAAAAATTTGTGTCATTAGTGATGCATTACGAGGAGCGATTTCCTCATACGTCTGCTTTCAAGAGAGCTCTTCCAGTGGAACGAAAGTAACACCACACTAGAGATTCCAGTAATGTTTGTGTGGGCACTTATAAAAATCAGGTACTTTTCTTGTAGGAATACCTTGTAATGTACCTTCAGGGAAGTTTATGAAGTTACTGAAACTATTTGACTTCTGGCAAAGAAGTCTGCAGAGAGATGATTGAGGGAACCGGGATTGTTTAGACTGGAGAAGTGGAGGCTCGGGGGAGACTTTATTGCTCCCTACAACTACCTAAAGGGAGGCTGTAGTGAGGTGGGTGTTGGTCTCTTCTCCCAAGTAACAAGAGACAGGACAAGAGGAAACGGCCTCAAATTGCATCAGGGGAGGTTTAGAGTGGATATTAGAAAATATCTCTTTACTGAAAGAGTGGTGAAGCAGCAGAAGAGTCTGCCCAGGGCTGTGGTGGAGTCGCCATCCCTGGAGGTGTTAAAAAAATGTGTAGATGAGGCATTTTGGGACATGGTTTACAAGGTACACTGGTGTTGTGTTGATGGCTGCACTTAGAGGTCTTTTCCAACTTTAATGATTCTATGATTCTGTGTTGAACATGGGGGAAAAAAAGCATATCTTTACAAACACCTATGTATACAGGTTGGATTTGATAGGGAAGCTGCAGCAGAAGTTTGACAAGACAGAATGCACAGAATAAATGGACTGAGCTATGTTTGTGGTCCCTTTTTAATAAGATACACCTCTCAACCCAAGCAAGCAGCATCAGTGTGGACCAAAAAAAGATCATAGAATCACAGAATCATAAGGTTGGAAGAGACCTCTGAGATCATCGAGTCCAACCATGCCTGTCTCCCTACTAAACCATACCCCTAAGAAACTCATCTTTTAAACAACTCCAGGGATGGACACTCCACCACCTCCTTGGGCAAGCTGTTCCAATCCCTGACCACTCTCTCAGTGAAGAAATTCTTCCTAATGTCCAGTCTAAACCTGACCTGGCAGAACTTGAGGCCATTCCCTCTCGTCCTGTTGCCTGTCACCTGGGAGAAGAGACCAACACCCACCTCATCACAGCCTCCTTTCAGGCAGCTGTAAACAGTGATGAGGTCTCCCCTCAGCCTCCTCTTCTCCAGGCTGAACAACCCCAGGTCCCTCAGCCGCTTTTACAGGACTTGTTCTCCAGCCCTTCCCCAGCCTCATTGCCCTTCTTTGCACACACTCCAGCCCCCCAATGTCCTTCTTGTACTGAGGGGCCCAAACTGACCCCAGTACTCGAGGTGTGGCCTCACCAGTGCCCAGTGCAGGGGCACAATCCCTGCCCTGCTCCTGCTGCCCACGCTGGGTCTGATCCAGGCCAAGATGCCATTGGCTTTCTTGCCCACCTGGGCCACTGCTGCCTCATGTTCAGCCGCTGTCAACCAACACCCCCAGGCCCTTCTCCTCCAGACAGCTCTCCAGCCACTCTTCCCCAGGCCTGTAACACTGCAGGGGTTGTTGTGACCTAAATGGAGGACTCTGCACTTGGCCTTGTTGAACCTCATCCCATTGGTCTCAGCCCATGGATCCAGCCTGTCCAGATCCCTCTGCTAAAGCAGAGTTAAACAGGCCCCTTTTCTTTTCCTTTTTCCTTCTACCCACAGCAGGATTTTGACACCTTGTATTGCAAAATGACAAACAGTCTCCCAGGTTTTCTGCCACAGATGCCAACCAGAACTGTTTCCCCCTCCACCCCAGTATGTAAAATGTACTTGTGACCAGAACTGCCTGGCCAACCAGGATTTTGTCATTCCCTTGGTGACTTCAAGTCCTGACAACTTAATTA
Source organism: Tapera naevia (assembly GCA_033556795.1). Lineage (NCBI taxonomy): Eukaryota > Metazoa > Chordata > Aves > Cuculiformes > Neomorphidae > Tapera > Tapera naevia. The sequence goes on along the minus strand of JAUMJJ010000079.1, from coordinate 35,153,452 downwards.
CTGTAACTGAAGGCAAATATTACTTGAACTCTACACATTTCTTTCATAAAATACATTAAGCATAAAAAAATGCTCCTTTGGTTAAGCTGAGGAGTTCACAAGGTATGCATGAACCCAGAAAATAAGAACCTTGCTCCGAAACTCCTTTATTGATAAGAATTTTAATAACCACGGGCCACTGAGCACAGAACTAACAGGGCATGGAGACAAGCAAAGAGGTGCCAACCCTAGAAAACCTCTCAGTTTAGGAAAAGCTTATGTGAAACCATAAATCACCTGGAAGGGCTGTTAAATGCCAGAAGTGTTCCCCCTCCCGTGATGTACCTGTCCTAGTAGCCATGGGAACACAGCTGAACTCTAAACATGGGTTCTCTCTAACCTCTCAACAGGAGTCTTAACAGTTTACTGAACTCCTCCCCTGCTTGCCCCAACACATGCTTATAGAAGTTGCAGAGAAAAATAAGATATACATACTTTAAGGCATACTGTGCTGCTGGAACTTCTGAAAAGCAATTACACAAGAAAGAAACATTCCTGCTCCAAAGAGCTGATGGAAAAGGAAAAGAGCAATCGTGCCGTAACTGGTGGGAGACCTGAAGACTGGGTTATGGAACAGATCTGTTTGTCCACACCATGAGTTTCAATATTGCCAACAAAAGCTGGCTGAGAAGATGAAGTTAAAAGGATATGGCAATAGTGGCCTCTAGGGAATTGGTAGGATGGTCCCAAGCAAGAGAAAAAGACTGCTTGAAACAAGGTGTTAAACGTGGAATGATTAAGAGGAAACAATAGAAAATTCAAGGAGAGGCCAAGAAGTGCACAGGAAAGGACGAAGGTCAATTATAGCCAGAAGTCTCCTGTAAATATCATCTGTTTATGTAATTAGTTAAATGTATGGAAAATAATTTGAAGTGCATAAAGCACTCTAAGTACTACTGGGTTTTCTTCTGCTTGCTTTCTTCACTGGAGACACACAATGCTGATTTAATCATTACGTTAGCACACTAAATATAGAGTGAAATCCTGGTTCCCTTGACTCCTGCAGGATCAGGATTGCATCTCTAAGGCATCACTCTCTCAGAGCACCTTTCAGCCATAGTTATTTAGTGAAGAAAAAAACAGGGGATTACAGTCAATTATAGAAACAATTCACATTGCACCATGAAAACAGTTTGGCAACAGAAGAAGCCTAGAGTGGAAAGTATTTAGACAGCTCATGAAATCAAGCAAGTTTGAAATCCAAATATCTTTGGAGATTTAAGTCCTTAGTTTCTAGAGTAAGAAAAATTGTACCTGCAGGTTACCCTGGGAGGAAAAGTGAGATCTGACCCATCAACAAAGATGAAGGGTGCCAGCACTCAAGCAACAGAAGCAGCTTGGATTAAGTCAGTGAAGTCTCCCTCCTCTTCAGACTGCAAGTGTTTCTTTCTTAGCACTTAAAGCTTAGAATAGGGGAATCAAAAAATCTACTGTACAGTCTCAGATCTGCCACATCTGAACTACAGTTACTCAAGCAATTTCACATGCCTTTGCTTCCTCATTTGCAAATGAGGGGGGGACGAAGTCACAAGCAATTTTGTTAGCTCAAATTCACAAAAATGACACAAATGGAAAAGCACAGAGGAGTGAGCATCAAGGAAGAATAAAGCTAAACTATAATTTCAGTAGATTCCCACTGAAATTACAGAAAATGAGCTAGATGAAGTAAGTAGAGGCTAAAGCTCTAGCCTGCATTCCAAGGCAATCACACCATCATTCATAGCTTTAAAATGCAACAGCCCCCTTTCTGCACAGGCTGAACTGCAGTGATTAGCTACTTGTTGAGAAACCATTACAATAAGATTAATATAATCCAGTTTTGACTCTGCTACCTGAGATCCTCACTGCAGAGGTGCGTTGGTACAACCCCCACACAGTGCACAACGTGTACCAGGCAAGAACTGAGGGCATCCCTCTATCTTTCCAACCCAGGTCTAGCTGTGATGGAGAGAAGCACAGCAGATTATTCCTTAAGAGTCACTCTGCAGCTTTGTAGACATTAAGGATGACAGAGTCTTGCTTTAAGGAGCTGACAACTTAAAGTTAAGTACGAGCATAAACATTTGGATTGGGATCAAACAGGCAAGAGAGCCAACAAAGACCTGCAGCATGATGAGTTTAAGCAGGATTAAAATAAATACATGCATAAATAAGGCCATCAGTTCTGAAGTCAATCCTGGTATAAGAACGGGTACCCAGGAGGCTCCAAGTTTTCAATTTACCTGATTAAGGTTGGTGCATTGCAGACAGTATCATAAGAAGAGATAATGATAACAGACTTCTAACACAGAAAGGGCTGATGGAAAGAGAAAAGGGGATGATTTTCCCTGCCCTTAAAAGGCAGAGGACAAGCAATGTAAATTGCAATATGAAACTTTGCTAGTAGGACAAATCTATACGTGAAGCCTCCACAACCACTGGGAATCTCAAACACTGAAAGCAACTCAGACAACTACTGGGAAAGCATCAGGTAGAGTTAATCCTTGTTTGGAATAGAAAACGGAAGATCTGGACTCTAGAGGCACCTTCCAGCTCTGTGATGTTTTAAAAACTTACACAGAGCTATAATTTGATCTCCTGGCAATAAAAGAAGGTTTTAATGAAAAAGTTGAAAAGCAGCAACACAAAACCTGGAAAGAAGAAATACTAAAAGTTCAGGTCACCCACAATTTCCATCTTTTGTTGACCCTGGTATTCTAATCACGAGGATATCTCACCTAACCATGGCAAGTTTTAATTGTACTACTATTTATTCTGAGAGCCAATATAGCAAGGAATCCACTTATGGGAAACGGAACGAAAGATCCTGAATGTCTAATACCTGCCTGGGCTGAATGACATGACAGTGCTTTTTAAAAGGACAAGTCCAGTTACTACAGAGAAGCACTTCCTTGTTTGACTCCATTAAAATAAATTCTGGGCTAGAATGCATTGAAAAATCAGCTGCTGCCTTGCAGTTGGATATTTTTACTGCATTCCACATGAACCATCAGCTCTGTCTCTTAACCAGCATGCGCAAGCAGAGAGGTTAGGAAGGTAACTGATGGAAAGGGGACAAAATCCAACTGTTTATTCCATGGAATGATGAAGATCTGCTTTTGCTATTTATGCCTCTATCTGCAGCTACAAAGGAAAGAGCAGTGAGACTGCTCCTCTTGCAAATAAACACGACAAGGAATGCCAGCATCCAAGAAGCTTTTGGACAATGCCCTCAAGTCACACGGTGTGAATGTTGGGAGTGTCCTGTGTGGGGACAGGAGTTGGACTCGATGACCCTACTGGGTCCCTTCCAATTCAGATAATTCTATGATTCTGCTTAGAATAATGTAGGGGTTATTCACAGAATCCTTTATTGGAAGCAACCTCTGGAGGTCTTCAGTCCAGCCTCTGTCCTTGAGCACTACTACCACCAGTTATATGCCAGCTTATTGTAGTGGAATCACTCTAAGGACAGAGGTTCCACAATCTTTCTGGATACCTGTTCCAATGTGGCACTGTATCCTAGTGAGGAGGTTTTATACCTGAAAGGAGGTTATAGTGAGGTGGGTGTTGGTCTCTTCTTTCAAGTAACAAAGGATAGAACAAGAGGAAATGGCCTCAAGTTGCACCAGGGGAGGTTTAGATTGGATATTAGGAAATATTTCTTTACTGAAAGAGTGGTGAAGAAGTGAAAGAGTCTGCCCAGGGCTGTTGTGGAGTCCCCATCCCTGGAGGGGTTCAAAAAAGGTGTAGACATGGCACTTTGGGACATGGCTTAGTAGGCACAGTGGTGTTGGGCTGACAGTTGGATTGGATGAATTTAGAGGTCTTTTCCAACCTTAATGATTCTATGATTTCATTCTATGATTCGGTTCTATGTTCTCCACGTAACAGTACCCATTTCATTATACTGTATAAATCTACAGGTGCTTGGTTTTCAAATACATTTACATAGCATCTGCTGACTCTGATTTTTATTGTAGTTTTAAATTCCATGGTGAAATGTTTCTATTAAAGCTGCATTCAAATTCTCCCAGGCTGTCTTGTAATTCTGTTCTATATTTTTGCCAAAAGCTCATCCCTCAGCAAGTGGCCAATTTTAGCATTTTTGTTTATTCTTATAAATTCACACTGCTAAACTAGAAAGCCACCATCTCACTTGCTGAATGGAATCTCTAGGTATCCAAAAATGCCATTTGCTTGTCATATAAGCAACTCATTTTTACTGCTGTACGATGTACTGGATCCCAGGCTGTTTCCATCAGTGAAACAGGAGCAGTACAACAAGCTGTGATACTCAGCCAGGTTTTGCCTTCAGCCTGAAAACAACAGCGGAGCAGGAAGCAACAGGGTTGCAAAAGTGCAAGGGATTAAATTTTGGCCAGAGACTTGATTACAATGACAGTCATGGGGATTCATTCCAGCTGTCATTGTCAGATCCCAGTCAGTCCTACAGCACCAGCAGTTACAACGCTAACAGTGACAACACCTGTATTTCTAATGTCAGCTTGGGAACCCTGATACTGCGCTGCACAGAGCACACAAACTTCCTCCTACTGTTCTTACACTTTTGAGGAAAAAAATCCCCATTTATTAAAGTTTTAGCAAACAAAGGCAGTACACTAAATCCATGAGCAGAAGGCAGCCTGTGAAAGGCTACAGAATACTCAGTGAGATAACGCACAGGAGATGCAGAAGACTAAAGGCACATAGGGAAAAAGTTAAAAACAGCACATAGAGAAGAAAAATCCTTTTCATATCTTGAAAGACAGACACTGAGATATCCTTGTGACATCTCATTTCACTCTACCTACAGTGCTGAGGCCAGCAAAACGTCTCTTCCTTCACATTTCCTTGCAAATTACATCTGTGCGTTACACTGAACGTAAACAAAACTAAAGGAAGAGATTTCCCCTAGGATCTCTCTACTGGCACGATACAGAGATCCAAACATAGTGACTTCATCTTCCCAGAAGCACCTAAATCAATTCTAACCATTCTGTTCTCACCTTGAATAACAGAGGAAGTATTGTCCAGCAAAGCGAGCACAGGACTGGGAAGGTCACGTTTCCCAAGTTCTCTTCCCAGCTACAAAACAGAGCTGGTGGGAAAACCTGGAGAAGTTATTCCCTCCAGCTCTAACACAGGCTATCAAAGTGCAAAACATGCCTTATCAACCATATGAAACCCGCAGCAGGGCTAAGAGTTTCACTGAGTGTTTGTCAAGAGCTTTAAGATCCTTTAAAGAGGAATCACAGATGTGCAAGGCACTATGAAATAACCCTGCTGTTCCACTCACCTGACAGTGCCACGTGGCTGGGACATTAAGAGACACAACACAATTTTTGTCTGTTTTGTGATATACTCATATGTGTTCAAATCAGCAAGAGGATCTCAAATATAGTATTTTAAAGGAATGGACAGGACTATCATCAAAACATGCAGACAGGTCTGTCTTGCACCCACACTCCAAATGTCAATGCCTTCAAACGTCCAGGACAATCATCCCAGTAGTGTTGGATGTGTTCATGCAGCAGTAGTACTGCAAGGCACACTCAGAAGCCATCCAAGTCTCCTTCACAGAGAAGCTTACTCCTGTTATTCCCTGGGCACTTTTCATTATCTCTTTGCAATGTGTATGGAATAGGCAGCTGCTGTTGATCTTTTTTAATCAGAATTCAGAAGACAAACCCTTTCTTGATTCTTGAGTTCAGGATTTCTTCCTATTCCACACAGATACAGAAGAAATTGAGTGGACTGCATGAAAAGTAACAAGTGGGCTTGGCCAGGCAAATTATGAATACAAGCAAAGGTATCAGAATCACCACAGAACCGTTGGGATTGGAAAAGACCTTTAAGAGCATCAAGCCTAATAGCAAACCTCACACTGCCAGGTCCACCAATAAACCATGTCCCTAAGCACCACATCCATGTCTTTTAACTGCCTCCAGGGATGGGGACTCCACCATTTCCTTGGGCAGCCTCTTCCAGGGCTTGACAACACTTTTCAGAGAATCATAGAATAATCCGAGTTGGAAGGGACCAAAAGGATCATCGAGTCCAACTCTTATCCCTACACAGGACACTCACACTGTGTGACTAAGGGCACTGACCAAATGCTTCTTGGATGCTGGCAGACTCAGTGCCATGACTGCTTCCCTGGGGAGCTGTTCCAGTGCTCTAGCACCCACCGGGTGAACAACTTTTGGGTGAAGTAATATTTCCTAACAGCCAGTCTAAACTCCCCCTGGTGCAACTTGAGGCCATTTCCTCTCATCCTATCACTTGTTACCTGGGAGAAGAGCCCAACACCCACCTTGCTACAACCTACTTTCAGGGAGCTGTAGAGAGTGAAAAGGTCTGCCCTCAGCCTCCTCTTCTCCAGACTAAACAGCCCCAGGTTCTTCAGCTGCTCCTCTTGGGACTTGTGCTCCAGCCCCTTCACCAGCTCTGTTCCCCTTCTCTGGATGCACTCCAGCATCTCAAAGTCTTTCTTGCAGTGAGAGGCTAAAAACTGCACAGAGGCTTCAAGGTGTAATAAGAGCTCTGAAGACTTAAGATACTGAGATAAGCCACTAAGAGAAAGGATGCAACAAATATCACTGGAAGTACCCAGAGGAGAGAAAAGAGTTCTGGTAGCAGTTCTGAGAGCAAGCACAGTCGGCAGAAATGTACTCTGAAATCTGAAAATAATACCTGCCTACGTAAAACTTCACTTGTATCTCTTTTCTAATAATAAATGTAGAAAAACCTATTTGTGTATACATAAAGTGCTTCTAGGAGCATTAGAAGCAGATAATTTAAATGGCCAAAGCCTCACTCCTTTCCCCTTCCCCTTAGAAAATGCTTCTCAAAAGGAAAACACACACTTGAAACTTTTCCGCTTCTTTGCTCCGAGATGGTAACATGCCAGAGAGCTGATCTGTGTATGAAAATCAAGGCAGAACTCTGTGTGAGGGTACAGACATTTCCTGTTTTTCAGCACAAGCAGTGGCTGAGGAGCTGCTGAGAAACACCTTGTGTCACTTTTTAGTCACTTATTTAAGTGTGCCTTCAACATGACTTGGTTCCTTTTCTCCAAGCAGGTGTGAAGAAGTATTTGCAGCACAGGAAAATGAATCAGAACATTATGATTTAGAGCAGTAAAGACCATAAACACCAGCAGAGGCCCCTTGGAAAGCGTGCAGACTAAAAGATGCGTTAAAAAAAGCTAAAGAGTGAGAACTCAAAGCTGAAATACAACTGAATGGATGTGCATGTGCATTTTTTTCTTCTCTCCCATCTAGAAGGGTCTGAAGAAAAGAATCTGCCCGAGAAAATGGTTTTATTTTTCAAGGAATATCACTTATGCAGGGTACCTGCAGTTCACAGGGGTCTGATTCTTGTTTTCAAGAATTGACATGGTACAGCCCTGCAACTATAACCAAGCCGGGTACAATCTCCCTGTAGCCTTCTTTTATAAATTCTGTCTGTTTTTCTTCACTGCTACCTTTAGTTTTAGAGCTTCCTTGAACAACTATTCTGATAAATCAACTCCTCAGATCAACTCCAATTAGCACCCATCCTTTCCTCCCACAAACCAACCCGATTCTTCTAAGCTACGCTCCACGACGCTGCTCAAACACAGACGTTAAATGTTTAACTATGGTTAATACTGCCCGTGTCCTACCTTACCCTTTTACTATCTGATATGTGTAACATCCTGCCCTTGTTCTGTCCATCATTTTATTGTAAGCTCTCTGGGGAAGCAATTAGCCCACATGTGAGCACTATATAACATAATTAACAAATAATAACCACCGAGAAATGTAGGCCAAAAAGGCAAAGTTATCAGAGCAACATTTCTGCAGAGACTTGTATTGTTCTGTACTCACTTGCAGCATTAGCTTCCAAGTTCCTGGAGGCACACACTATACTCCAAGCAGCACAAAAGCAAAGGGGAATGCTATACTTTAAAGAAGACATAAAATGTTCTGACTTTATTTGGATTTGCAGGCTTTGCTAATTTTCCACGTTCATTAGCATTACCAGTAGGAAGTATTTACCCAGAACACACATTTCAGAATTCGAGGCAAAAGGCTTATCATTTGGTTCTAAACTAACTTTGGCTACAAGAGTATCAAAGGAAGGAAAGACAGGATGACTGAAACCATGAGCAAGACTCAACACAAACTTTGTGACATCATTTAGTATGGAAAAGCTGCTTGAGGAGGCAAGGACAGAACTTGGGTATTCATCCCCACATTCTACAACACCTAACACAGAATGGCAGCAATTGTTGCTGTCCTAAGAGGGGAAGCCTAAAAACTCCCTCTTATTTCACCAGGAAACAAAATATTTCCCATTCCTGATGCTTCCTACTGTAGGACAGGTACTTCAGCCTCTTGCACGCTTGCTAGAAAGTGTAACGAGTCCTGGGCATCCTTTCAATGCTGTCTCTGTCCCCTTGGTACTGAAAATAACTCTGGGTAGTGGGTGCCAAAGCAATGAGACAAAGGTTTCTAACAAGCCTGAAGGAGATTTCCCAATTCATGTGGATCTGGGGGAGCTAACGAAGCATAACGAAGGAAGAAAGAAGGGAAGAAAAGATCAGTTTGGAATGGTGAAAGATGGCACTTGGGATGAAGAAAGGCAGAATAATGTTTAGGGAAGAATAATGTTTAGGGAACAATTCCACAACTCTCATCCTGGAGTACGTTAGCAATAGTGACTGTATTCTGAAAAAAACAGTGGCACAGGTTGTCCAGGAATGGAAGCCTCATCCCTGGAAACATTTAAAGTTAGGTTGGATGGGGCTCTGAGCAACTTGATGTGGTTAAAATTATCCCCACTCCTGCAGGGGGGGTTAGACTGGATGACCTGTAAAGGTCCCTTCCAACTCAATGATTCTATAACTCTACGAAATACTGATTTTAGATCCAGCAATAGCTGATCTTGTCTTGAAACCCCAAATTGAGGTGATCCCTACAGAGAATGTGACAGTGAACAGATTACTTCAGCCACAAGGCAGGTGGAAAACTTGTCATCAAGCAGTTGGCACTACTTTATGGGTAACCCCTGGAGACTGCAAGTGCCAGCATGACCTATGCAGCCTTGTAGCCTGAGCAAGACAGAGCACGTAAGCTGTGACCTGACTTTTCCTGGTCAGTTTGTGAAATATGCAATCTTTGTCAGAACTTTGACTCTATCAACCTGCAAAACCCAATTTGAGGAGAGAATAGCTGACATCAGCACGTACAGTATCTAAGTTAACAAGGCTTGCTTCAATGCCAAAGAAAATCTTAACTCTCCAAGTGAAAAAGACAGGGCTTGAGCTTCCAAACCAATCGAGCTGTATGACATGGAGATAGTTTGTACCCTCACAGTCAGGCTTTTATTTCAGCTTTTCTGCTCATATGCAATCCAGCTCTGATCTCCCAAGCTGTAAGGTGAAAACAGTTCATTTATTTGTGTTTCACATTCATATCTATCCAGACTGCTTTTGGGTTTACACTGCTTTCCTCCCCTGGGAGTAAAGAGCCTCACTCTCCACCTTCAAACTCCTCCTCAAACTTCATTTCCTTTGGCCTGTTTTCCATAGCTGACCTTTGTGTTTCTGCTCTGCTTTTCTTGCTTCCCTTCAACTTCTGCACCTTGCAAACCATAGCCTTCATTTCACACCCTTCTTGGCTGCTTCCCTCCCTCCCCTTTTATTTATTTTGTATTTTTGTGATGCTCGCTTCTGTAATTTTGACCTGGGTTGAGTTTTAAAGACATACACATCTTTCATTACACTAAGTATTAGCTTTAAGGTACTGCATCAAGATTTAGAGGTAATGTAAAAAAATGACAATGGGAAAATCCCCGTGTCTGTAACTCCAAATGAATTTCCTAGGATTTTATTATTAACACTTTATGTAAAGCCCTAAGGGGAGCAAAGGGGAGCAAAAACTGTGGTTGCCCAGTGAACCACACAAAACACATGACCTGTGAAGGGACTTGCAGGTTAAAGCTATGAGTGGGTACAAAATAAAACAAATAATTGCCAGGTAGGCAATCCCATGGGCAGTGCCCATGTTCCAAGCTGGAATATCTCCTGGCACAGGAGCTTTGAAAAAGCAGTAGGAATGGGATGCTTATCACAGCTTAACAGCAAACTGCTCCAGGAACAAGCAGCAAAATGAAGAGAAGACTTGGGAGGAAATGTCAGATTAAAGGAAAGAGCAATTTGTTCCCAATGTCTCCTTTGCTCCTAAAACTCTTCTGTGTAACAGCTGGTCTGTTGAGAGGAATGTGGTGTTGGTTGGGGTCTCAAATCCTTAGTGGAACTAAGTTCACCTGGATGTCCTAAGCGTACTGAAACAGAGAAAACCAACTGCCAGACAGCACAGAAATCCTTGTTTTATGTTCAACACTAAGAGGGTGTAGAGGAAAGAGGAAAAAGACCTTTGCCCAACATGCCTGAGTGTCATTTAGCAAGAGGACTGAAGCTTTGAACGATTTTGCACGCTCCCAAGTGAACTCTGAGCATCCACCCTTAAAAGCTGCTTTCTACTTTTGCTTTACCTCCTTTCAGTCAGTCTTCCCTTACCCTTCTTTCATCAGGTGAGCCCTGTCTGCTCCCTGCAAAAGCTGGGTGGTCCCCCTTGTCTTGAGAGGAGCTCCACCACCAAGGCAGCCAGCCTCAAATCTCAGCAGTGACTCAGCAATGCCACCTCAGTTTTATTTCTTCCCATCATTACCCCACACATCACGCCATAAGAAAAGCAGGGGGGTGGAGCCACTGAGGTTTTAAAGAAGTCATTCCAAGCTCAGATGAAGGGCGTTGCTACTGCAAGATCTGAGCTACCTTTCTCCTTTTAAAAAGGATGGTTGTAGTAACTCTAAGCAAAGCAACTTGGCTCCCTGTGGCTTTGCATCTTGTGGCTGCATGACCCCATATATAATGAAGTACAACTTCTGACAGAAGCTGTTCTTGTGGTTACAGCGTTCATAACGGTTCTCCTCTGTGTGGATTCTCTGATGTCTAATAACACAGTTGAACCCAGCTGGGAAAATGATTTGTCTTTCCTCTTTAAGCAACTATTTATTTTCACAGAGAGTAGGAACTCAGTATTTGTGAGGCTGCTGTCTGCCTACGTAAAGTGGCTGAAATCAGTTAGATAGGATGGAATAGACTAATGGAATAATCCTAGTGGAAGGTGCCCCTGCCCATGGCAGCAGGGGCTGTAAAGGGATAATCTTTAAGGTCCTTTCTGACCCAAACCATTGGATGATTCTACGACTAATTAACCTGGAAATCAGACTGACATGAGGCAGCACTTTAAGTACTTGATAGCAAAAGAAAATATTGATAAATTTATAAACACAAAAATAAACTTTCACTTGGGTGAAAGTTAACCTGACATTAAATAATATAGAAATTAGGACATCAGGACATATTTCAGCAGTCCACTCAGCCTGCACTGCTACTGACAGGTCTGCACATCCAAAACGTGGTACAGACTAGTAGCTGGCAAACTTTAAAACCTGCATACCACACAGATACAGGTTAAACGGTTGGACTTGATGATCTCAAAAGTCTTTTCCAACCAAATGATTCTATGATTCTAAGAAGAAAATCTGTGGAACGCTGACTAAAGAAGCACAAAATCCCCAACAGTAAAGTGTGCCAGTAGTGCTTACCACTAATGCACAGTCATACTACCTTTAAACTGGCTTCTCTGACATATTGCCTTCATGAGAACATGACTTGTGCTAAAAGATGGGTGTTGATATAAGATGGAAGTGAGGCTCAATGAAAAATAATAACAACATAATCACAGTATCACAAGGTTGGAAAAGACCTTTGATATCATCCAGTCCAGCCTATGACCCAACACCAACACCTACTCATCGTCTAAACCACGGCATTAAACGTCTCATCCAATCTGCTTTTAAACCCCTCCAGGGACGATGACTCCACCCCCTCCCTGGGTGCTCATTCCAATGGCCAATCACCCTTTCAGTGAAAAATTTTTTCCTAATATCAAGCCTAAACCTCCCCTGATGAAGCCTGAGACCATGTCCTCTTGTTCTGTCACTGATCGCCTGAGAGAAGAGACCAACCCCTGCCTGACTACAGCCTCCGTTTAGGTAGTTATAGAGAGCAATGAGGTCTCCCCTGAGCCTCCTCCACTCCAGGCTAAACAGCCCCAGCACCCTCAGGTGCTCTTCATAGGGCTTGTGCTCCAGCCCCTTCATCATCTTCGTTGCTCTCCTCTGGACACTCTCCAGCATCTCAACATCTCTCTTAAACTGAGGGGCCCAGAACTGGACACAGCACTCAAGGTGTGGCCTGACCAGTGCCAAGTACAGGGGGACGATAACTCCTCTGGTCCTGCTCCCCACACTATTCCTGATGCATGCCAGGATACCATTGGCCCTCTTGGCCACCTGGGCACACTGCTGCCTCGTGTTGAGTTTCCTGTCTACCACCACTCCCAAGTCTCTTTCTCCTTACCTACTCTCCAGCCACTCTGCCCCCAGCCTATAGCTCTGCACGGGGTTGTTGTGTTCAAAGTGTAGAACCCGGCACTTGGACTTCTTCAACTTCATCCCATTGGAATCAGCCCAGGTCTCCAGTCTGTCAGGGTCCCTCTGTAGGGTCCTTCTACCCTCCAGCAGATTGACACTTCCTCCCAGCTTGGTATTGTCTCTGAACTTGCTGATGATGGACTCAATCCCCTCATCCAGATCATCAACATAGATGTTAAACAGGACCGGGACCAACACTGACCCCTGGGGGACCCCATTGATGACCGGCCACCAGCTGGATGAGACATGGCTCACCATCACTCTCTGGGCTCGGCCACCCAACCAATTCCTGACCCAGCACAGAGCACTCCTGCCCAAGCCACGGGCTGCCAGCTTCTCCAGGGGTCTACTATGGGAGACAGTGTCAAAGGCCTTGCTGAAGTCCAGGTATACCACATCCACAGCCTTCCCCTCATCCACCAGCTGAGTCACGTGGTCAAAAAAGGAGATCAGGTTGGTCAGGCAGGATCTGCCTCTCCTAAACCCACCCCTACAGACATTTTAGAGTGACCGGCTAATTTTGTGTCGAAGCAGATGAGAAGCAGCCACAGAGTCTGTTCCACCACCTGTGCTGCAGAAGAAATCACCTCTGGAAAAGGGGCAATAACATACAAATGGAAGTGGTGAGGGTAAGGTGCAGATGGCAACCATTAACATGACTATTTTTGCAGCAATCAACACCTCTTGAAGAAAAAACGTCACAGGTGGTAAGAAGCCAACACATCACTAAAGAGGAGGAATTGTTCAATTATTATTCTGGATATGAGCATTGCAAATGCAGGCACTAACATCCATGTTACAACCTGTTATCAACCGCAGCACTTGAAGGGATTAAAAGCTAACACCTCAACACCATTCCTCTTAAAACCCTGTGCCAGGCTGGGGTCTTCCAATTTCTCAGCTTAAATAACCATAGAGTTGCAACATCAAATCAACTTTGTTTGCTCCTAATGAAAGAGGTGATTCACTTCCTTTCAAGGAGCTACACCGTAAAATGTTGATTAAAGCTCAAACTGCCCCAAAAATTTAAAGCAGAGTGAAAAAGAATACAAAGTGAGGTGTAAAAGAAGATGGGAGTCGAGGGGAAAATCAAAGCAGAGAATTCACCAGGAGGCAGAGATTTTATCAAAGTGATTGGTTCATTAGGCAGAAAATTTGACTGTGCATTAACACCGTACAGTAGTGTTTTTCGTTAGTGAGTTCTTAAGGGCAGACACCTTTGTCTTTATACTTGTAAACCACCAATTAGTACCTTGGGCAGACTACAAACAAATCAACATTAAAACAAAGCAGTGAAACAGAACCATTTGTATATCCTGTTATGCCTGGAGTCACTAGGACAGATTCAACTCTCTGGAGAGACACCACATTCTCTTTTCTCTAATAGTCTTGCCCGTGTGTGCTGCATGGCTGAGGTAGTTAAAAAGCACAAACTTTGATTTATCTCTCTGCTTTGGTTCAGGAGGAGTTCACCATAGGATGCCGCTCCGGGAATTCTTGTTACACTTTTATATGTGTATTCAAGCTAGCTTTAAATTAGTAACAGTGTTAACTGCAGAACAGTCCTCTGCAAGCTCCAAAGCTCACCCAGGAGTCTGTTAAACACAGAATTATAGAATGGTTTGAGTTGGAAGGGACTGCAAAGATCATCCAGTACCAATTCTCCTGCCATGAGTAGATACCTTTCACCGTGTCAGGTTGCTCAAATCCCCATCCAACCTGGCCTTGAGCACCTCCAGGGATGGGGCAGCCATGACTTTTTCTGGGCAACCTGGGCCAGGGCCTCCCCACCTTCACAGGAAAAAAATTCTTGCTAATATCTCATCTAAATCTCCCCTGTTACAGCTTAAACCATTCCCCCTCCTCCTGTCCTTGCACTCCCTGATCAAAAGTCCCTCCCCAGCTTTCCTGGAGCCCCTTTCAGTACTGGGAGGCTGCTCTAAGGTCTCCCCAGAGCCTTCTCTTCTCTAGGCTGAACCCCACCTCTCTCAGTAGACAACCAGTCCCAGGACCCAGGAGGGAGAAAGACTACCATGTTCTTGCTGTGACAACAGGCTGAGAGTCTGGCTTGTTCAGCCTGGAGTAGAGAAGGCTCTGTGGGGGGGCCTCACAGAGGCCTTCCAGTACCTGAAGGGGCTCCAGGAAAGCTGGGGAGGGACTTCTCACAAGGGCCTGAAGTGATGGAACAAGGGGGAATGGCTTTAAACTGTATGATTTAGACTAGACATTGGGAATAAATTCTTCCCAATAAGGGTGGCACAGGCTGCCCAGGGAAATTGTGGCTTCCCCATCCCTGGAGGTGTTCAAGGCCAGGCTGGATTGGATCTTGAGCAGCCTGGTCTGGTGGAAGGTGGCCCTGCCCATGGCAGGGGCATTGGAAATGGATGATCTTTAAGGTCCCTTCCAACCCAAACCATTCTATGATTCTATGAAGTCATATTAGCAAAGGCATCCACAGCAACTCAAGAAAGATATTAACTCAAAGCCATAGCAAGCTTGCCTTTCAAATTGCCTTACTCAAAGCAGTCCCCTCTTCCACTGCCACACACAGTTTCTGAACTGGAAAAGCCATCCAGTATTGTTTAAGTCCCTAAAATACGTTCAGAGGGTAGGCCAGACACCGCAAAAATCAGTTGGTTTAGGGTCATGGTCATGTTTGAGATGACATAATACAGACTAAAAACTGACCCTTCCCAATTCACACTACTTACTGGCCAGGTTGTGCTGTGCTGTGAGTAGGAAGATGGTAATTTAGACTAATGATTGAAAAAACCTGAAAATATGCCAGCCACATCTCTGTCTGACATGTTAGAAACTATTAAAACTCTACCCAAGGCTACAAGGAGGAACGCATGATTTGGGGTTTATGATTCCTAGAGCAACCTTAATGTCAAAGGTCGGAAAAGAACAGCAGTCCTACTCTGTGTTCTGCTCTCCATGGAAAAGAAATAATAGCCTTAAATAGTAGCAAAAGAGATGCAGTTTTAAGAGTTGGAAAAGCCTTCCCACATTTAATCAAGCACACAACAGACTGCAGTTTGTGTAGTTCATGTCTGAGAGGCATCCACTTAGTGGTTTTCTTAAACACATTTGTCAAGACTCAATGTGAACAGACCTGATCCCTCTTAAGAGAAAAGGTGATGGATCTGAGGAGCCCTTAAGGTCCTTTCCTAACTCTCCTCCTATGAAAAGCAACCTAATGCACAGAAACACAGAAGACAGGAATGAATAACTGCATCCTGCAAGTGAAAAACGATTCTAGATCACCTTCCATCATCCTCCTGAGAAGCTCTAGTGGACAGCAGCTTGGTAACAGAAAAAGGTGAGATTTAGAGACCTCATGAAAGAGTTAAATACTCAAACAGGTAATATCTGAATTTTTAAAAAAATTGGCCACCAGAGCTCCTTCCCTGCAACTGTTACAAGAAGCTGCTGCCAATGTTAACATCGGAAGGCAGATACTGACAGGTTTTTTTTGCCCAGTCAGATGCTGGTATTGACACTCATTTAGACAAGCCAGTACAAACATGCATAAAAGGACATTTTCTATAGCAACGGCTTCTCAAGTAACTAAGGAATTTACCAACACTCATGAAACCTCTGGCAGAAGGGTGGAAGGCAGTGGGGTTAACTTCCCAAATGGCCTGGGGCACGGAAAAGCTGATGCGACTCACGTAACAACGGTTCCTACCACTTTGCTGAAGCCTGGGTAGTTTGAAAGATGAGTGACAGCCTCCCAGAGCTGTGCCATATGCAACAGGAATTACTGAAACTTGGTAAGGAGTCCTTTCAGACAGTGCCCAAGTGAGGTGAAGGATGGGTGGTAAATCACAGTTGCAGGTCAGGCTCCACATGAGAGGACAGAACTAACAGCTACTTCGATTTTTCTTCAGAGTGGAATGCAAACAGCAGTTTCCTTACACAAGGGTTATTGACCAGTTCAAAACTCAAAGCACAAAATGTCTTATCAGTGTCAGATCTAAACAGGACCAAACTGTTGTGAATAAGGGAAACTTGCAAAGAAATATAAGTAGGAAAGCTACAAATAATGAAAGGTGGGTTCATCCAAATTTCTTGCTCTGCATTTTATGTCCCAGTTCACAACACACCATCGAACCAGACACAGTGGAACTCTGTGCTTGTGCAGAAGGTAAAGCTGATTCATAGAGAGGAAGCTGATCTAACTTTGCAAAGTCTAGGGGAAGGGTGAGCTGTGCACAAGGTGCGGTACATTCCCTCGCAGACTGCCTTCTCCACACCCAGTGTTCACACCAGTTTCCAGTTTTCCTGTCTCGAAGGAAAGGGGATGTGTGTATAAGCTTGGAGCTGAACTTTCAGCTCAAGCTGCTCAGCTTCTCAGATGATCAGCTTCAGCATCCTTATATTCGGATTTGGAATTCAAAGCTGTCAAAATTTATGCATTTAGTCCATCTGTGGCACGAAAGCAGAAGGAAATCTTAGTTTCAAAGAATTTAATCTAGTCTCAGCTTCACAACGCTTCAGGAAAATATTTTGCAGCTTTCACCAGCAGTTGTGCTTTTGTCTTTAAAGCAGAGTTGAAAATAATAGGAATCCTGGAGAGCTGATAACCATGTGAGAAAGATAACATAAAAAGTTCCACGATGATTTTTCAAATACCAGAAGAGAAGGCCTGGATAGGTAGCTGACAGTTGCTAGAGATGACAGATTAGCCAACTCTGCAGGGTGCAATTTGCATCTGATTCATGGGGACTGGAAGAGAACTAGAAAGTTGAGATTATAATGAGATTAATCATAGGACTCTAGGGATCCCATTCATCCCACTGCTGAAGGGTCCTAGAGCCGCTCTGTAATATCTGAACTGCATTTAGGAAGTTATTTGAGGTTTGCTGGGACAGCAACATACCTGACTGGAAGGAGGGAAGAGATAAAAGTTTGCTGGTTTTCCAATCAAAGCCAGCCCGTATCAAAGTTATGTGACCACGAGTTGAGATGAAGGACTGTAGGAAACCTCAAATTCCAGACCAGAACTGAAAAGCTTTGAGATTTAATGCTAATAACTCACACAGCTCTCACGTTTACCAGGAGTGACTGTTAAAAAAAAAAAAAATCAAATCAGTCCAGAGGAACCGTTCTGCATCCTGAAACAAAGGGAAAAGATGAGATCATACCTATTTCTTCAGCCTCGGTGAGGTCTCAGAAGTTAACGTATGAAACAGATGAGCAGACTCGTGTTTGCAAAGCATGCCAATGCCACAGCAATAAATAAATGGTCAAATAATAAGGCTCCACCTTCAGCTGATGTGGCACCATGCTGCACTGCTGTCAAACGTGGGCAAACTGCTTTAGTCCCAAGATTTTTGGGTAATTGAAGACTTGGCGCCACGCTTACCTGAAGGCAGACTTCAGAGCACAGCCACTATATAAAGTGTTAAGTTGCCAGGCAGGCAGTTAATTAGAAGAGAAACACTGTGCACTTCCAAAATCTCTTTCCCACTGTGATCTTCCGTGTTGAACTTGGCACCACCATGGAGTTCTCGGGCTGTTCTACCAACAGGGACAGTAAGCAGAGAAGCAGTTTGCCCCAAACCGTGGAACATCAAGGTTTGATGTGGGATTCCTGCTTTTGTTCCTGGATTTTGAGCCCTGGGTTTTTGCCACTGAGAAACTTTTCCACTTGTGGCCAGAAGACCAGCTGGGGCTTCTTGTGGGACTTAATGGCAAAAATTAGGAATGAAATCTATTAGGTGTAATGGAAATGAGTTGGTCTCAACAATTCATAACTGAGTTTATGTTGTTCCAAGAATTGGTTACTAACCTAGAGTCACAGCACAGACCTTGGCTAAGATCCGGAGCTCCAGTCACACCAAGGCTCGGGCAGCCCTAGTGGAAGGTTCTCTTTGCTCCAATTCACATTGCCTTTGACTTAGACCCTTCATTTCTAGGTCACATAAAGACAATACATAAAAGAAAACCTCTGATGACCATCTATAAAGACACTCACTGTCTAAATAACCCCTTCTTTGAGGACAATTTTGGTCTGACCTTTGTTACAAATCTGATAGCACAACCATGATTTTTATGAAACTCTCTTAGAAAAAACAGTTAATTTTTTTTCTTTTAAAAAAAACCCACAACTTGATTCATCTTCTGTTAGAAATCTAAACAAACAATTAGGAGTCATGCTGAATTTATGCCCTTTGCAAAAAAAATCACCACACAAAACACTGCAATCTCTACAGAGATGCCTACTGACCCCACACTGATCAGAAATATGGTTGTTTTATTTTTTTTCTTGTTGGCACAAAAACAGCTTTCTAAACAGCCAGTGACCCACTTTCACCTAGCTGGCCTCTGAAGTTGAGAGAAGATTCATACCCTCTAGACGTTAGAGGCTCTGTTTGAAGTCACTGCTGTCAGGAGATGGTCAGTTTACGTCTCCTGTCCTAAGACAGGAAAAGGATGCACTCTCAGCTCCATGTGTTGCAGTGAGATAAGCACAAAGATTTCTGTCCTATGCCCTTATCAGCTTTTCCTGCTACTCTCCAGAACAGACACCACCAAGACTGGCAGTAAAAATTAAACTTGCTTAAGCAGAAGCAAAAAAAAAAAAAAAGACAACAGAAAAAAAAAAAAAGATTCAAGTATTTCTCATAAACCAAAAGGTTGAAATTTGGGAAAAAAAATCCACGTTAGGAATTTTGGGAGCACTGAAAACTACCTAAAATCTTCTGTATCCTCAGCATAAACTGATCTCCTCCAACACACCCAGGATGACTTAGATTTTAAAACATCTCATTAATAAAAAAGCAGGCTTTTCTACCTGAAAGACAGAAATAACTCCCCTTGCATATAAAATCAATTAGCTGGCAAAAGGACACGACTTGTATATGGAAATTACGTTGCTAGTTTCTTCCATGCTTTCCTTTGCTTTTCATTCTCTTTCTGCTGCTCCCTCTTTCTCTTTACGCTACTTCTGTCCTTCCACCCCAGTTTCTTAGTGTTCAGAGGACAGGCCAGACACAACCTCCTTAAAGACCTCGGTTCATCTCCTATCTTTCCATCACCTGCCCACATATGATTTAATTTATGGGTGCTTCAGTCTCCACCCTGTATAAAACTGGTGTTACTTCTTGTTAAAACAGTCTCATGTACATGTGAAACGGATTCAACATCACAGTAGCAAGTTGGTCCAATAAAGGGATTTTACAAAGTTAAAGGCTTCTTTCTGATCTTGTGGAAGACACGGCTGTGCTTCCTAAAGTCCCCTGAACCTCAAATGGAGGGAGAAGTTCAGTGATGTGCAAGGTATCACTGAAAGCACCCACAAGGAAGCCATTGAGTAGTTAAAGTCTCCTGGCTTCTAGACTCCCTTTTGCTACTAGTTTCCTCTAGGACAGGGTATTTCAGATAAAGTTTAAAAGAACAGTTCAATTTCATTTTTAAAAGCACCCAAGATTCTCCAACATATTAACTTCTCAGGTGACTTAAAGACCTACCTACATATCTACACAGAAGAACATCTGGAGATCCAGAATGAACACAAACCTCTGAAGTCACCATCCATGTGTTGGTTCTTTAGTCTAAGCAGGATTTTCCTATTAGGAAAACAGAGAAGCTTCTAAAATTAATATGCTCCTGATACATCTTACCCTTAAACCTGACTCAGTATCCTCATTAAAATGAAAAAAATACTTCCCTACATCCATGGGACACCAAAACTTGTTTCTTACTCTTATTGCTGTTGAGTAAAGTTTTCAAAAAGAAAACACTGACATTTAGCATTTTTCTAAGTCACTTTCCCATTTATCTTTAATTTCTACTAAAATAAAGAAAAAAATACTCATTTGAATCCCCTGCAATAATATGAAAATACAGAAAAGGCTGCCATAAAATCAAAGTAATTAATTATTTGGTTAGAACGTCTACCAGAAAGAAAACCTTGCTAGATTTTTTTTACTACATTCGACGCAACCTCATTAGTTTCAAGACATGGAAAGACATTATTTTTGCTCACTTCAAGAAGAGAGTAAGGTGATGTTTAGCAGAGGAACTTGCCCCCACAATCGAATCTTAAAGCCTTCATGAGACATAAACATTTCACACACAGATTTTTCCTGTGCACTCACAAGTTCAGAAGTTGAAACGATTCTTGGGCAAGACAAGAACTGTGGTGATGGCAGCAAAAATATCAAATATTCCTTAGAAACCAAACTGGAATGAATTATTTTAAGATTTTAATGACATGAAACAGAATTATGCACAGCATTCTGGATTAAACAGCTTGTGTGTGCATGTGCATGTGTCCGGGTGTGTTTATCCCTAGATATCAGACAGAACAGGAAAGGAAGAGCTGAAACACTTGTCCAGAAAATCCTCAAAAAGCAAACACAGTCAGGACAAATTTAGCAGCTTTACTTAGCTGTAATATCAAAGGCAGAGCTGACTGCAAAAGCAACCACCTCTCAAGAATGGCAAAATAAACTTACGTGAGTCTCAGGAGGAAAAGACTGATCAGAGACTGGATATTGTAAACTGCTGCTGTTTTGGTTAACTGGGGGCCTTTTTGACACTGCTAAGATAGTCTTGTCAAAGAACAACAAAAATGAAAAGCAAAACAAAAAGAAAAGCAGACAGACAACAGCCATTGCAAGGGGAACCTGTTTGGCAAAGCTGGGCTTTGAGCTGATCTGAAGAAACAAAACTCAGAATGAACTTCCTAAATCAATTTTTTTTGGTGTCCTTTGGAAAAGCAGTCAAGGCCCTTTTGCAGATTTCAGTAGTCTGACTGGCAACTTCTTTCTTGATCAAAGCAAGAGTCTGAAACACATCTGAGAAAGATTTTCTGAAAAAAAATGGAAGAAAAAATCATGCTCAACTCAGAAGAAAACTTCCCTAGCAGAAACTAGGCTAGTTGAGTTTATTCTCTTTTTAAAAAAGGAGGTTTCCATCAAACAAAATGAGCCCAAAGTGACACATTTTAACAACCTGTCTTAAAGACATGCAGTTTATATAGATCTATACCTACTACCTTGATACCAGAGTACTGGAATCACGGTTGAAATCACATGACTTTCTATACAGCATAGGTTAATTTGCTTACATTATGGAGAAGAGGATTTACCTTGGACTCTGAAAAACACCTGGATCTCTTCTCTTACAGTAATCATTATCACAACCTCATGCTCAGATTTAGACAGAAGCGTGGCATCCGCCTCTCTAGCAAAAAAATAAAGAAGGTGGGTGGGGAAGCAGAAAGAAAATCCTGACCTTGGGTAGCAGCACGCCTTGAAATTGCTGCTGCTTCACCTGGGGAAGTCTACCTTGAGCATTTTGTAAATGCAATAAAGCATGTGTGTCAACATGATCTATGCCATCGAATGGATAAAATTGGCTTCACAATTCACCCTCGGAGTGCCAAACTCCTGCTGTCTAGATATTCAGAAATTTAAGTGATGTCAAGCAATTTCCCTTGGCTTTAAGTAATGCCAGTAGACAGACACTCTGACGCCAAGAGAGGATGATGGCGAGATAGTAAGTCCCTCTCATTTTCACAAGAACTCAAGGGAAGGGCTCCCATATCTTTGGCAGAATTAATCAAGATAAGTTTATGTGTGATAACATGTATCTGAAGCACTCTGAAGGGAAGAAAACCTGAGCAACTTCTGGCTCTCCAGGATTAACTGTAACAGCTCTCCAAGAAATACAAAGCTTTCCTTCTCTGCTCTAATCCACCCCCAAAACAAAGTTCATAATGTAGAGTCCAAAATGTTAAGGATGAAAGTATTAGGTGTGTTCCAGGAAGGTGAAATGATGGAGCACTAACGTGCTATTGATGATTTTGCACCTTGGTATAAATTTTTTACCTAATCTGTAAATACTCCTCCTTCTGTTACTCTTAAATACTCCATGGTAATAACATAGAAATGGTTTCTGCATACACAGACATGGACATTTTGAGATATTTGAGAGAGGTCTAAACTATATGTTATTGCTAATTACAAATGTGACATTAAATGCGAAAGTCAGAAAGTATTGGAACATTAGACTTGTGGGGAAGGGAGGAAAGAGGGAAAAGGTTTTGGTTGCAATCACATAAACTGGAGTACAGACACTCCTATCCCTGCATGAACTGTCTGCTCTGTAACCAAACATGCTGCTGCCTTCCCAACAAGTCTTGCATTTCATACAATATTCTTTATTATTCTTCTAAAAGCTCTTTCACAAAAACAGAATGAAAGGAAGAGCCTGACTCCTTACTTGCTCTGTAACCAAGCTCTGAGCCTGCTGGTAGGCAAGAAGCTTGGAGGTGGGCCATGGGCTCAATGCAACCCCCCCCATGCAATCCATTCCCACTCAGCTGATGGGGATGAGCTGCTGCATGCAGGCAGACACAGGCAAGAACCAATTCCCCACTGCAGTCAGCAACTAATTAAAAAGCTAACTGAAACAGTAAAATGAGGGGTTTGTAAGATAATATGGTTTTGCTTACTTCAATATAAACTACTTTGGTACCTCTCTCGCCCCCAGCTGCCAAACACTTGGAGGTAAGAGAGTCTGCAGGATGTTTCTCTCAAAGGGGCCACGGTTCTTTGATTAAGAGCTTGAGAAGCACTGCCTTCCCCAGTGTAACACAGCAATTAACACAGTTCTCAACCAGCTATCAGTGTCTAAACACTCTGGAATCTGTGTAGCTTTATTCATCACAAATGAGGTACTTTGCAGATTCAAGAAGTCTTCTAGCCACATGACAGTAACTATCGCACCGGGAAGTACATGCTAGCAAGCAAATATCTGCACTGAGTGCTTTGAAGTGTTCAGAGGGAATTCCCAATGAGTGCAATGAATTAGATCTAATTAATAAAGCACGCTAGCAAGACACGGTCTGTCTGTGTGTTTGTGTTCATGATCACTTCTAGGGAAATACAGGCAGAGACGTGGTGGTGGGCAAGCCCCAGGCATGTGTACATCTATCCACAAGGACATCGCATATAAAGAGTCAGATAACCAAAGGCATCTAAAAATATCACTCAGTGTTTTTACAGAAAACACGATTTGAAGGGAAAGCTCTCGTGCTCCATTTTCTCACCTGCACCGTTCACAAGGTGACATATATAAGGAGCATCCCTGATGGCATGGATTAATAGAGCAACTTCAGAGGATGAGTTTCTACCCAGGTATTTATATCACCTTCCATTGTGAGCGAGCTGACTGTGCTCATATAAGAAGCTATAACCCAAAAAAGGCAGAAATGTCAATGCATCAAAAATGAAATCAAACAGGAAAAAAAAAATCCAAATTTGTCTGTTTGGTATCAGATACTTTGGATACAGAACAGCCTTCTAAATGAAAGGTGATTTGACCAGCATATTTCCCTGAGGCATAATTTGCCTCTCTAATAAAACAATAACTTCCCACTGTGCAGCCATGAATAATATCAGCTGAAATAATGTATATTTCTTTAAACCAGGAATATATGGAAGGATGAAAAAAACATTCTTATGTATGACAAATGAACAACAAAGCAGCAGGGTTGACATCAAAAACTCTCTCTTCTTTAACACTTCAGAGTTATTCTTACCAGAAACTAATAGTGAAAAACTAAAATCTTTCAGCTCTAGATGTATGAACGGTTTTAAGCTGAAAGAGATTTAGATGAGATGTTAGGAAGAAATGTTTTCCTGTGAGGGTGGGGAGGCCCTGGTCCAGTTTCCCCAGAGAAATCACAACTGCCCCGTCCCTGGAGTTGTTCAAGGCCAGGTTGGATGAGGCTTTGAGCAACCTGATCCAGTGGGAGGTGTCTCTGCCCATGGCAGGGGGTGGGAACTGGATGGTCCCTTCCAACCCAAACCATTCTATGGTTTTCTTCAGTCAAGAGTAGCAGTACTGTGGATACATGAAACTCTCTGATTTGAAGCAACGTGGAAACAAAAAAAGGCTGAGTTATCAGCTATCCAAAGCTGCAAACCTAAAATCAGTAGATATCCATAGTGCACGTTAGAAAATTACCCAAATTACTTCCTAAGAAGAGATCCTGATACGCGCTGGTTCCCTAAACCAGGCCAAGGCGTTGTATGCAGCGATCACTTGGCCAGGGACTGTGCTGCCAGTTTAATACCACAGAGAACTGGAGGGCAGTGAACAGGGTGGTCCCCCAGTTTTTTATGTTTACTAATAAAAAATACAGGTTTTGAGGTTTGTGGCCAATCAAAAGGTTGGGGCTGTACCCTCTGCATCTCATAGCAACATTGTGAGGACTGGAAGAGGTGAGGAGGGAACTCTTGCTCAGCAGGCTCCTCCAGATTTTGACTCATCCTACTTCAGGATATAAAAAAACTGTCCTCTACAAATACCTGATCTCTTTCCCTGACCATAAAGGAAGTGTTAAAAAGAAAGGATAGACATTACTATAGCAAATAACACAGGCAGCCAGCAAGAGTATTCAAAATTCTGCTTTCTGAGCAGCATTTGAATTGTATGTAGTAAATAGACCAAGGCCACTCCCTAAATGAGCACAAATCACTGAATAGTTCTTCATTATGTGAGTGCTATTTCCAGGGAAATGAATAGCAATTATGTAAGTAATAATTATGGTTGTCTAAATAATCTTATTGTAATAATGGAGAGAGTCAAGTTATATGATCAATCTCAGATTCAGCATCTCTAGTTTTTCAGTACTTACAAATATCAGTAATTAAACTAGGTTCACTAGAATATATTCTGTATTGAGAAATTATATTATATAGAGCAGATAAAGGGTGAAATGAACATTAGGCTCCTAACTGTAAAAGAAGTGCATTCTATAAAGGCCTCTAGGGGGTAAAGCCTGATCTACTTCAACCCACACAGGCTATGGACACAGCCAATGTACATCCGCACTCAGCAGCCAACCCAACCTCAGTCTCCAAGAACCTACAATCCCAACCTTATGTAAATAACAAGCATGAAATTCAGTTGACAGCTTAAACATTCCTTATGTGACATCCACACGTGTGCTATGAAGGGAAAACCCCAAAAATGTGATGGATTATTTATTTTAATTCATGTATTGCCAAGCCAGCTCAATGAAGTACACGTAAACTTCTCAAAGACAACAGAGCAACTTATTTCAGACACTTGTTTTGAAAATCGACAGCAGTACCCACTCCCCCTCAAAAATACTTTTCAAATACAGTGACACCAGGCAGTAATTGTGAAGCAATTTTGAGCACAAGCAAACTCAAATACATGCTTTACTAAAAACTAATTGGAAAAGAACTTACATTGGACTGCTTGTTTGACTATTTGCACTGTGAAGCTCATTTATTTCAAGTGAGGGGTGCTGGTCAACAGCGGCTCAACATGAGAGAGCAGTGGCCCAGGTGGCCTAGAAGGCCAACAGCATCTCGGCTTGTACCAGCAATGGTGTGGCCAGCAGGAGGGAAGGGATAGTCCTCCTGGAGCTGGTACTGATAAGGTCACACCTCGAATCCTGTGTTTGCTTTTGAGCCCCTCACTACAAGAAAGACATTGAGGTGCTGGAGCGTGTCCAGAGCAGGGCAATGAAGCTGAGGAAGGGTCTGGAGCACAGGAGCTATGGTAAGCAGCTAAGGGACCTTGGGCTGATTAGACTGGAGAAGAGAAGGCTGAGGGGAGACCTGATTGCTCTGTACAACTACCTGAAAGGAGGTTGTAGGAAGATGGATCCTGATCTCCCAAGTAACAAGTGATAGGACAAGAGGAAATGGCCTCGAGTTGCACCAGTGGAGGTTTAGATAGGTTAGGAAAAATTTCTTTACTGAAAGAGTGGTGAAGCATTAGAAGAAGCTGCCCGGGGCAGTGGTGGACTCCCCATCCTTGGAGGCATTCAAAAACCGTGTAGACATGGCACTTCGGGACTTGGTTTAGTAGGCACAGTGGAGCTGGGCTGGTGGTTGGACTGGATGATCCTAAAAGTCTTTTCCAACCTTAATGATTCTATGATTCTACAAATACACAGAAGCTCAGAGGGGTCTGTTAATTATCAACATAATATTTCAGCCTGCACTGAAATTTAGGAAGCCACCCTATATAGTAGGTAAAAGCAGTAATGGCTTTTACAAGTAAATGTTTCATTGTTTGCCTTATTGTCGTTGATTCTATTTGTCAAATGCCCCTTCAAGAGTCTGGATGGGGACAGATTTTTAGCAAGGCCTGTTGTGACAGGACAAGGAGTAATGGTTTTAAACTAAGTGAGGGTAGATTTACACTGGGTATCAGGAAGAAACTTTTTAGAGTGAGGACAGTGAAACACTGGCCCAGGTTGCCCAGGGAGATAGTGGAGGCCCCATCCCTGGAATCACTCAAGATCAGGTGGGATGGGGCTCTGAGCAACCTGACCTGGTTAAAGATGTCCATGGTCCTGCAGGAAGGTTGGACTGGAAGAGCTGTAAAAGCCCCTTTCAATTCAAACCATTCTATGACTCTATGATCTCCAGAAGACAATGAAACTTCTAGTCTTATAGTTTCCACTTCAGGATGGACAAACCCCAACTTTTCTTTCAAATGAAGCCAGGTCTTCCTCCAGGCAATGACATTGCTTCCGAACCATCCAGACAGCTGCTGAAATTGGTGTCGCAGGGCTTGCAAAACAGAAAGTCAAGCCCCACTCAGACAGTTAAAACCTGTCTGCAGCCTGCTGGACTCCTTGGAGCAACTGGATGCTCCAATAGTTTTGGCACTACACATTCCCATTTTCACTGGGGTTAGCCAGAACAAGGTTAGACCACATTCCTGTGACTCTGGCCGTGGTAATCTACGCTTGTGTAACCTCAGGTACAAAGGCAGAAGTTTATCTCCACGTCTGAACACAGCCAGTTCATTTTGCAAAACCACCTGCAGTGAAAAGAGCAGCTCCATGAACAGATCTCCAAGGAATGGCAGCCCATGCAAGGGAGCGTTCAAGGTCATTGCCTCGATACTCCATAGGTTTCCTTAATATCAGACAAGCATTTAAGAGATGATTCTCACTATGAATCATTCACAGAATCACATAATGCCAGGTTAGAAGGGACCCCAGGGTTCTTCTGGTTCAACCTTTTGGATAATACAGAGTTTAAATAAGATGGCCCAGAACCCTGCAAAGCTGAACCTTGAGTCCAGCGCAGATCTCCAGTGCAGGGAGATTCTTGGCAGTCAGATTACTGCACCAGTAACTCCAGTAACTGGGCAACTCCAGATGCTGCTAGATGGAAACTTCTGTCAAAGAAGGTCTTTACTGCAATAAGATCCTGGTGATGGAATCCATCCCTCCAAGAAAACGCAATCGGCTACAGTTGCAAGAAAACCACAGCTCAGTGGTTTGTTTGCACATCACCAGGTAAAACAGGCAAAGTAGGAGAATGAGAGAAAGAAGAATTAAAACTATATTTAAAATGCTTTAGAAGCATGGTTTTAATGAGAATTTGGGGGAGCCCTCCAACTTTTGGAAGCTGATCTGCCCTCCAACCAGAGAAGAGGTGCCAGGAAAGCATCAAACCTAGCAATCTCTTGAATAGAAAGTTAATCAAGGACGTTAAAATAAAATATAGCAAAGACTATTAATGCTTCTAAAAATGCCCTTTTGCCTATGTATTTGAAAGATGACTGAACAACTCAGGTCCTCCCCAGCTGGTTGCAGGGTGGGGGAATAGTATTCAGCTCTCTACATCACAAACCTTTCTCTCCAGCAAGTCTAAAAATAATACATAAAAATAGATACTTCGGTTCCAGTTAAAGCTAAAATCCCCATCTTTCAAACTGCTTTAGAAAGGCTTTTCTGGGTTTAGAAGCCACTGTCTCGTGTTATGAGCTCCAAATCATTTGCAGTCTCTCCAACACTTCCTGTTCAGGACAGCCTTGACAATTAAAACACCGTGCCTCAGTTTCCCTGAGTGGAGAGAACTAGCAAATACACTACAGGGATATTAAAGAGTTAATTAGGTAGTGCTTTGTGCATCCACAGCTCCACTGTTTCAGCAAGTTTTCAGTAACACTTCATTAACAAATCTCTGATGAGCTGTTTCTTAGAGAGCTCAGCACTGGTGGTCCATGCACATCTTCCTGAACATGCCAGTCATGCAGCGACGATGCCCCTGCTGCCCCTTGGTGAGGGTACAGCACCATCCTGCTGGTTGGCTTTAAGCTGTCATTCATGTCCACTCCCCAATAAAAAAGTTTATTTACTGAACTTTGGTACAAAGCAAAGACCAGCAAGCTACATCAAAGCCTCCCTATTATCACTCCCTAGTGAACTGTGAAAATATAAATTCAAAGCTGACAAGCTAGTTAGACTTTTAACTAAAATCCGAGCGCAATTAACTTTAACCATGCCACTCTGCTACTGTACTTCTGGCACCAACTTTGAGAAGTGGCCCAAATTCTTCTGAGGAACAGAAAGACCATTTATCTACTGTATTTATTCAGGGCAAACCTTCTCCTTTGTGTCAAGCAGGGAATGTAGTGCTGCTGACTGTGACTGGCAGTGATAAAGGAGCTGGGTATGATTTTCAAAGAAGTAGCATGTCCTGCTTTCCCAAATGTTAGAGAAAAGTGAATAATATGCCCTCTTAAATAAGAAGTGGCTACCAATTCAGAGCTGCACACTGGGGAAAAGGTGCCTGTAAATTACTGGATGTATAAAGCCTTGAGAAGGCTTTGTGCTTGGATCTTCAACATAAAGATATCTTTACTCACAAAAGTTGATCGATCACAGAATCACAGAACGGTTTGGGTTGGAAGGCACCGTAAAGACCATCCAGTTCCAATCCCCCTTGCCATGGGCAAGAACACCTTCCACCAGATCAGGTTGCTCAAAGCCTCATCCAACCTGGCCTTCAACACCTCCAGGGATGGGACATCTATGATTTCTTTGGGCAACCTGGGCCAGCGTTTCAGCACCCTCACAGGAAAACTTCTTCCTAAGATCTCATCTAAATCTCCCCTCTTTCAACTTAAAACTGTTCCCCTTGGTCCTATTCCTGCACTTCTTGATAAAGAGCCCCTCCCCAGCTTTCCTGTAGCCCCTTTCAGTACTGGAAGGCTGCTCTAAGGTCTCCCTGGAGCCTTCTCCTCTCCAGAGTAAACAAGCTCAGCTCTCTCAGCCTGTGCTTGTATGGGAGATGCTCCAGCTCTCGGATCATTATTGTGGCCTCCTCTGGACTTGCTCTAACAGGTCCATGCCCTTCCTGTGCTGAGGACTCCAGAAGTGAACCAAGGGCTCCAGGTGAGGTCCCACCAGCATGCAGCAGAATCCCCTCCCTTGCCCTGCTCATCACACTTCTTTTGATGCAGCTCAGGACACGGCTGGCTTTCCGGGCTGCAAGTGTACATTGCTGGCTCATGTTGAGCTCCTCATCCATCAGCACCCCAAGTCCTCCCAGGACTGCTCTCAATCCAAACAGCACAGCCTGTAATGGTGTTTGGGATTGCCTCGACCCAGGTACAGGACCTTGGTTAACTAAAGTGAGCCTGAAAGAGGGAGAAAAAGGTCATTTGTCTATGGTAAATCAGTAAATGTGGTCCCTTCCACTGTTCCTTGAGCTCTTATGCACATTCTTTGTACCGAACCGTTTCAGCAGCACTAAATCTGTAAGACAGCAACTGCCTCAAATGTAATGTCTTGCCCGAACATCCATATGGGAAGGAAAACAATATAATGGGTTTATACATTTGCAATGTATGTACATAAATCAAGAGCTTTGCATTCAAAGCTCAAATCATTCCAAACATTTATATTTATTGAAAGCTTTAAATCTGGAGACCAAAATCATCATATTCAATGGAGAGAGGTCACCCTCAAATGCACGGGTCATACCTTAAGTGGGTTAAACGGCCCTTCACTGGTGCTTTTCTCTTCCCTTGCTTCTTAGATGTTACATCTCTATATTTAACCTCTCAGCTAGGATTAATCTCCCTCTACTTTAGGCATGTAGCTTAACTCTGAAACAACTGGAGAATATTGTCTTGACTCCATCATTATCAGCAAATCTCCACAGCAACAAGATATCCTGAAGGACAAAACAAGAAAGCTAAGTGGGTACTTCTTGCATGACACCCTGAAGATGATTGCGTGTCAGGGCCCTTAAGTGGTATTAAACCCCGTGACTCTCCCTTGAGAGCAATCTCTTATTTTCTTTCAAGGACTTCAGACCGAGGAAGAGAGAGAATTCTCCTGCCAGCTGACAACACAAGTTCCAGAAAAAATGGTTACTAATTAGGACAAAACAATTTTGCAGCTTTCAGTTCAAATCTTTTCACCATTAAAAAAAGCTATTTTTTTAAAGTGGAAAAACAAGTACAAAAAGAACTTTACAGTTGTCACGGCAAAATTCTAGTATTTTGTTGCCTGACATCAACTTGAGATAATTTTTCCTTGTTACCAACACTGCAAACTTCTCCTGAGGGCACTACCAGCTCACATTCCTTCAGCCACCCTTGCCACGTTCCCATGCTATTTCTTTCAAGAATATAATCTGTATTTTTTGACTTTGCCCCACAATGCTCTGTGCTCAGTGCTAGTCCAAAGGCTTTGACAGGTGAATGTTGGCAAATGTTGCAGCTGAAGATGCCAGCAAACCCAGAGGTACCCATCTCATGGAATCAGAGTCATTAAGGTTGGAAAAGACCTAAAAGATCAACCAGTCCAACCCTCTGGCCATGGGTAGGGACATCTATCACTAGGCCAGGTTGCTCAAAGCCACATCCAGCCTGGCCAACATCATTGTGCCTATTAAACCATGTCCCAAAGTGCCCTGTCTACATGTTTTTTGAAGACCTAGAGGGATGGTGATTTCACCACTTCCCTGGGCAACCTGTTCCAGTGCTTCACCACTCTTTCAGTAAAGAAATTTTTCCTGATATCCAAATCTAAACCTACCTTGTCATGTCTTTAAGTCCTTTCCTCTCAATCCTATCACTTGTTACTTGGGAGACAACACCCACCATGCTACAACCTCTTTTCAGGTAGTTGTAGAGAGTGATAAGGTGTCCCCTCAGCCTCCTCTTCTCTTGGCTAAACAATCTCAGTTCCTTCAGCCACTCCTCACAGGACTTGTTCCCCAGACTCTTCACCAGCTGTGTTGCCCTATCTCTTTTGCTGAGGGTTACTGTCATCCCTATAAATCAAAGCCAGCGCTGAAGAATATCTGCCTGTAAACCAATCCAATGCAATCAAGTCAATCCAGTGCAAAGCCACCCTACTGATACTTTAAGCCAAGAAGCCACACTGTGCACCAGTGGCTTCCTGGGAACAGAAACATCTTACATTCCCATAAATTTACTCAAGCTCTTCTGTGCTCAAGTGAAAAGTTTGTTGCACTAATACTTACGGGAAAGAAAGCAGCTTCAAGACTAAACAAATTCTGTGATTTGAACAGTATCAGCAGTAGCCCTGTGAAGCTTTAGATATTGTCAAGCCTCAGGAGGGGCGAGACTTCGAGGTACAGAAGGCATCTGGGACAAAACAGGCTCCCAAACCAACACTGTGAGCTCTGCCATCCAGGGACAGCTCTGTGGGTTAAAGCAGAGGGACAGCATCACCACCACCTTGGAAGATTCCCAAAAAGCAAGCAGAAGCCACGACTGGGCACGAAGCCCTTTATTTTTATCAGTGTTTTCGTAAAGCCCGTTGCCAGGAGTGACAAACCTCTGTTTTCTAGCAGAAAGTGTTAAAATCAGAACACCCAGACTTTTGCTGCTGAAGAGCAGCACCGATGGGCGTCTCTTGGAGACACCCATTTCCCTACGACAACGGAGGA
Source organism: Tapera naevia (assembly GCA_033556795.1). NCBI lineage: Eukaryota > Metazoa > Chordata > Aves > Cuculiformes > Neomorphidae > Tapera > Tapera naevia. The sequence continues at coordinate 35,121,146 of JAUMJJ010000079.1, read as the reverse complement.
AAAAGGAACAGGCCATATTTTGTGCCTTTGGATACGATCCCTAGCAGTTGCTACACAGAGCATTCCTTTGCCATTTGGTAACCGAGAAACACTTGGCTTATTAAAAAGGAAAAAACCCCAAGCCTGCAGTGCTGTGGTTGGTAAGCAGTGGTCAGAGGAGGTCTGCTGTAATGAATGGATGTCAGAGAATCAGCAGCCCAAATGATACATTAAGTACTAGCTGTCAAAACAAGGGCTGCTACCTCACTTGACTAGAAGCAAGCATTTAAACAAACACTCCTGCAGGTAGATACTTTTTTCACTTCTATCTTGACCTCAGCTTTCCAAGTCTGCAGGGTTACATACCCTTGCCCTCAGCTGTGCTTGTAACTCGGAGCTCCAGAGCACGCTTCCCCTCCCATCCAGATTTTATGTAAACAGCCTGGCTTTTGCAGGGATTTCAGAAAAGCCAGAGACAGTCACGCTTCATGAATCTCTGAAAGTTTAATTAAGTTACAATGTCCAAACCCCACAATATAGCTTTTACAGGCACTGTGGCTGTAAAGTTCAAAAGGTAAACAGGTAAGCACACACAGTACACTTCAAACAGCTCTTTTAGTTCTCCAGAAATAACCATTAGGAGAAACTGAACTTGTATGATACACTTTGCACTTAAACTTTTTTGCTTATCATCTAAATATTTCAATGCACTTTGTAAAGAACCACACATTTACAACCACAGAATGTCCTGAGTTGGAAGGGACCCAAGGATCATCAAGTTCCTGCACAGGACATTTAACACAAATTAGACTAATAACACCTACATGGGGTCCGTGAATCATCCCCAGATTTAGCAATTGTGAAACTGGGATGCAGAGAAGCAACTTGATCCAAGGCTGCAGAACATGTGAGCAGGACAAGCAAACCAAGAGCCCTGACTGCAGACTTGCTGAGCCTCACCTGAGCCACATTCCTGGCATCCACTGCAGGGTGATGTCCTCTACAGACAAAACTCAAATCCAAAAGCCAGGGAGTCAGGAGTTTAAAAGCAGCGATTAACAGAAGGTTTAACAAGGCTTAAGTTAAAACAGGGACATTTCACCTTCTAACTTCTTACTGTGCAAGTTACAACAAAAATCTACCTCTTCCAGTCGCTTGCTGACGTGTAAGATTACACAATTTTCTCTCATCACCTCAAAGTTTGGCCCAGCATTCTCACTGCTTTTAAGATGAAATGTAAATGAATGCCTAAGCTTTCAGCATTAGCACAGTCACAGATATTAAAAGGCTGAAATTAGGTCACTCTGGCCAACACTGAGGCGCTCCCCACACAACATTCATTCTTCAGTTCAGCAGGAGAAACGTTTTTATAGGTAGAAGCAAACTTGAGAACTGGATAACCCGACAGTCATGTGCCTCATTATATCACTGTCCCAGATTCAAGCTGAGTAGCACCAAAAGCTTTATATAAGCAGACTATTATGGTGGTCTTCGTGAAACAATTTGAGTTTTGAACTGATGCCATTACTGGACAGATTGAGACCATAGAAAAGGAAGATATTTAGAAAACATAATAACCCACTGGGCTGTGTTGGTTACTGACTGCTCAAGGACCTGATACTGGGACGGGCTGAGCCAAGCAAATAATTAAAGATTTAAAGCTTTAAGACTTGTTGGAGGAAATGGCTTTTGTTTGAATGTGACAGGAGAGGCACAGAGCTAGTAACCCCCAATGTGTTGTGCATCAAAACAGAAATCAGGAAGTTGTCTTTGCTGCTCGCTATGACACTTCTCATACCAAATTTCTTAGTGTTTTAATACGCAGTAGGTGCAGAGAAATTCCACATCTACTCCTACAGAGGACTTTATAGCTAGTGCAAGGCCAGGTTGGCCAGGGCCTTGAGCAGCCTGGTCTAGTGGGAGGTGTCCTTGCCCATGGCAGAGGGTGGAAAGTGGATGATCTTTAAGGTCCCTTGTAAACCAAATCATTCTATGATTCTATGATTCTATTTTACTGAATAACAGCTAAACCTAAAAATTGCTCCAAGGTATCTTGGAGTGTTTGGTACAGACTAAGGGTGCTTTTTGAATAGTTAAGAGTTGAGGGAACAGATGAGAGGTGAGGAGGATCAACAAAAAATCCTGAATAATTACTTCCACTCTTCCCCCTTTTCTCCAAGAAATATATGAACCATATTCCCATTCATGAAACATCAAGTACATATATGTCAAATTGGATGAGGCTTTGAGCAACCTGATCCAGTGGGAGGTGTCCCTGTCCATGGCAGGGGGTTGGAACTGGATGGGCTTTAAGGTCCCTTCCAAACCAAACATTCTATGGTTCTATCTTTACACAAAGGGATGCCTGAAATAATAAACACCTAAAACCAAATGATTTTTTCTGCACCTAAGATTTTTACTCCATTATGGAGACCACTCCATAGTGGTCTAATCAATAATAACAATAAAGCACCTGCAAGTTTGCACTTGACCGCAACATGTTTGTAGTAATTTCTGTTTCTCCAACTGCAAATATTCACTGTCAAATACTGACTATTTGAAATTAAAATAAGATTTTTAGGAATTTTCCAAAGAAAACCGATTGTGTTTTCTGTGAACTAGAAAGCATTTCCTAATTAGCATTAGCCTTTAACTAACTTGCTGTTCTACAGTAGATTTCTTCTACTTCCAAGCTTACAGAAATTTCTTTGTAAAATGTATTGAGAATAAATAATTTTCTTTCAAGTATTGAAGTACTGAGTGACATTTAAATTCTTCAATATTCTGGAAAACAGGATTTTAGGGCAGACAATATTTTTGATCTTCTGTTCATTTGTTAAAAAACAACCTCTAACACAGGTGACACAGGATCTAGTCAGCCTGAGCTGGGTTCTATTTTGCTGCTGTCAACATATCCCAGCACTCAGAAGAAAGCTGTACATGCTGAGAACAGAGTAGATTTAAAATAACCCCCAAAAAACAGAAATAATAAGAAAGAATGAAATTATTAGAGGTCTCCCACCCTGCAGACAGCCATATTTCTCACTCTGTCCTTTCGACTAGCCCTGGTCAAAGCAACCCTGGTCTTGCCCTTTTCATAGGAACTTGAAGTTCAGTGTAATGGCCATGCAACAAGAGCATCAGTGCTTAACTGCAGCTGAGGTACCCAAGAGCTGGTCACCAAAGCAACCTTGGATCCTGCAGGACATGAGGGTGGGGAAGTACTGGCACAGGTTGCCCAGAGCAGCGGTGGCTGCCCCATCCCTGGAGGTGTTCAAGGTCAGGCTGGATGGGGCTTTCAGCAACCTGATGCAGTGGGAGGTGTCCTTGCCCATGGCAGGGGGATGGAACTGGATGGCTTTAAGGTCCCCTCCAATCCAAACCACTCTATGGTTCTGTAACCCTAAGATCAACATACTGGCAACTGATGTACCATTTTAAAGATGATGCTAAAGGAAGGTACCTACTATGCCACACATGATCATTTTCTCCATCATACTCTTGCTCTTATCTCAACAGAGGGATACATGCCATTATTAGCATAGTCAAATCAGTAACATGAGTCACCAGGTCACATTTGCCTATACATATGGCAACAATCATTTTTCAAAGGAAACACACTGGGATTTATGATAGCTGGCAGAGTGATGCTGTAGGTGTAGGCAAAAACATAGACAATGGATTTCTTGACCTTGTCTTACTACATTGAGAAAACTCAAATGAGCCCAAACTAACTTCAAATTGCTAAACTTCTCAAACATATCAGGCACCTGAAGTCAGAGTGAGGAGGGAGCACCTCATCCAGTCTCAGGGTTACCCTGATGTGGAAGTTTACCATTAAGTCACACTCCAACACTAGATATTTCTCCTGACAGGAGAGGCAAAGCAGTGAATGCTCACAGCTGAAGAATGCAAATGCTCACAGGCTGAAGAAAGAACAATTCAGCAGAGTAGTCAAAATACTGGACTGGAAGTGGAAAAGCTTGTTTCTTTGATTTTAAACCCTCTCACAAGCTGAATCATTTCCTTTCCTCCAACTTCTGGTTTGCTTAAACCACCTGAGTGAACCAGCAGTTTCGTAATCAGTTTGATGAGCCAAAAATCAGAAGACAACCTTGGAGAGAGGTGAGACACCCTTTAATAACTAAAAGTCAGCAAAAATAAGATTGGGCCATGAACATCCAGTCCTTCTGCAGGCCATTTGAGAGGAACCAGCAGCCTTCTTAGAAGGTAATAAAATGTATACCCTGACTTCTGAGAGAAAACATGACACTACATTCTTCTTGTTCCCACAGCAGCATAATTCCCACAAGATGTCAATCCCAAATGCCAGCTCACACCACCCCTATTCCTTGTGCACAGAGGTTCTTTGTGCAAAGGACCATCATCCTGGCTCTGTGCTACCCCAGCTGAAGGAAAGAGCACGCAGCATACTCAGGCACAAGGGAAAGCAGGGCAGGTAGCAGCCTGCAAGATCAACTTGTTGTCAAGAACTTGCCCACCTGGCTTTAAAATCAACAGGAAGCCACCTGCTTAGTTCACACTTCCATATACAAATCCTGTTATGATAGGATCAAAAATGTACTTTTCCTTGTTTTGAACTACTGCAGTGGAATTTCATTTTTTTTAAAAAAAGCTCTTTGATGAGACAAATACTTGTAGAGGACAAACAAAACAAAGCTGTCCTGTAAAAGTGCACCCCATGACAAGGGCTGTTTGGGAGGAAAGGATTACACACAACAAAAATTAGGTTAACTTTGTCCTCTAGCACTTCAGCCCATATTCTTAGGTACTGGTGTGTGACTTTCTCACAGCACACACACAGTTAAAAAAAGAAAAAAGCACAATTAGGATTTGCTTTGTGAATCCTGATGTGCCAAAAATCATCACTTTACAGTTCCTTACATGATTACATTGCTTTAATTCTATTTATACACCCCACATATAGAAGTGCTTCTTTTTAATGCAATTTCATTTAAAGCTGGATTTCTCTCCTCCCTTTATTTTTTTAAGCTCTCAGGGAAGAATCCCATTGAGAAACAATCTTTTCAGGATAAGTTCTTACACAGTATACAGATACCACCCATAGATGCCAAAAGCCAGTACTAACTGGACCGGCCACAATGAAGTGTTTTACCTACCCAGACCTGCATCTTACTTCATGTATTTTACTCAGTTATTTCCTTAGACTCATTTATGGATAGAAACATTGAATGGTTTGGTTGCAAGTGACCTTAAAGATCATCCAGTTTCAAATGTCCTTTCTTGGGCAGGGACACCTCCCACTCGATCAGGTTGCTCGAAGCCCCATCCAACCTGGCCTTGAACTCCTCCAGGGATGGGGTAGCCAGGACTGCTCTGGGCCTCCCCACCCTCACTAAGATCTCATCTAAACCTCCCCTCTTTCAGCTTCAAACCATTGCCCCCCATCCTATCCCTGCACTCCCTGATAAAGAGCCCCTCCCCAGCTTTCCTGTAGCCCTCTTTTAAGTCCTGGAACGTTGCTACAAAGTCTATGCAGATCCTTCTCTTCTCCAGGATGAACAAGTCCAACTCTTTCAGTTGGTCCTAGCTTTGTTCATGCAGTGCCTGAGGACTGACCACAACCCACTAAAACAGTCTCAGTATATTTAAACAACAAAACACTATGAGCCTTCTGATCCAAGACCCACTCAATCTCAAGACAAAGCCATGAAAATGATCTTCTCATCCCTCTTTGAGGGTAAAAAACTCCCAAGGGATCTTTTTTCAATTCAGAAAACAGAACTAAAATCATAACAAAATTCTGTTTGGGCTTTTCCTCTTGAAAACTTTCACAACCTAAAACTCCCACAATGCGAAACGCAAGGGCAGCAAAAAACACACCAAAAATGCAGTGCAGCTTTCACACAAAGTGCAGTTAAAAAATGACTAAGTTTTCTTGATGTATGAATTTGTGGGTAAACCATTTATCAATGACCTGTTTACCTGTGCAGCAGAGTCCCTCAAGCCGAGGGCCATGTCATTCCCCTTTTGACTGATTAATTAGCCAATCAAGGGATATTTTTCACTGTGAGGCATATGATGGGTTGTTCCAGCTAATGCATGGTCTCTAATGGTAACACATTAAAGCCAACTCGGCTCTTTAAGCCTACTGAAGTGACCAAAAGGGAAGGAGAGAAGATAAATCAAAAGAGCTCTCCCCACTTCTGTTTCTGTTCCTAACAACCCCCCCAAGGAACTAATGCTAGAGGAAAGGCTCTTCTCCAATGGAGAGAGAAGAATAAGCACCATTTCTCCCAGATCAGGGGATGCCTCTTCCTCTCCCCGCTGCTAACTCAACAGCAATAATTTATCCTCACTTGATTAACAAGGTGCTTATAGAATAGGCAACAAAACATCAATACTTTGCTCTTCCTCCTTTTATCAAATGCACTACTAGGACATCATGCTGGGTGAAGTGATTTTTACCGGTGCTCCTAGAACAATCTGATCTGCATAGAGAAGTACTAAAAATATAGCCCAAATTAACACCTTGAGCCTAATTCATTGGTTTTCTGACTTATTTAGTGTTACAAGCTAATGGGTTAGAGCAATAGGGTTTTAGATCCACCTAGAATCACAGAATCGTTTGGGTGGAAAGGACCTTGAAGACCACTGGGTCCACCTGTACCTGTCCATAAATATAAACCATATCCTCCGAGCACCTTGTCTTCCCATCTTTTAAACATCTCCATGGATGGTGACTCAACCACCTCCCTGGGCAGACAGTTCCAGCGCCTGACAACCCCTTCAGTTAAGAAATTTTTCCTAATTATCTAATCTGAACCTCCCCAGTTTAACTTGAGGCCATTTCCTTTTGTCCTTTAGTCCTCCACCTGTATTGTCATGCTGTCCTCCTTCTGAGTTTGTCTCACTAACTTGTCCTGGTTGTCCCTCAAGCATGGTCAAAGGCCATGTACTTTGTACTGCTAATTGCTGGGGGAATCTGGTTTGGGTTTTTTTTCCTCTTCTTTTTCTTAGGAAATGATCCCTCTGGATCTCTGTTAAGTCCATGGTACACAGCAGAGCAAAACTGGAGAAGGCAAAGAAGTAACTGCAGTAAAACGACCCTCTAATGGTAATTTTACTACATTTCACTCAAACGGTCATACAAAAAAAATAAAAACAAACCAGATGAACACAGAAACTTGATGCTATCCTCATATGGGTACTGCTGAAAGCAGTGAGCTCCTGTTGAAGTCAAGCAGAACAAAGCCACTGTAAGCTGAGTGTGTTGAGGCACTGGAATAGGTCGATCAGAGAAGCTGTGGATGTCCCCTCCCTGGGAATGTTCAAGGCCAGGCTGGGTGGGTCTTCGAGCAACCTGATCTGGTGAAAGGTGTCTCTGCTCATGGCAGAGGGTTGGCACTGGATGGGCTTTAAGGTCCCTTCCAACCCAAACTATTCTATGTTTTTCTCATTTCCTAGATCATGTATCTAAAAATCCATAATCAGTCATGCTGGCCAAAGCAGCAGTTGAACCAGAGGCTGACAGATACCTTTCTAATCAGAAGTAGGATCCTGAGGACACCAAGAGTATAAAAGCATCGTTATATTGCCTTGTCACCAGCCTCTTCCCACTAACCAGCATTTAAAAAAACAAAACAAAACAAAAAAGCATCTTTCAATCACAAGAACTGAGGCTGGGGTTGAGTAGCACTCACATGCTTACAAGAACACAGTCAGCTTTTGTAATAAAACAGAATATGACATAAAAACCCCAAGACTAACCCTATAGCTTGAGAATCAAAAGTGAGAGGGGAGAGACAGAGTTGGTTATAAAACATGTTCTGACCTGTCACAGTGAGACAAGGCTCAACTTGATCTCTTCACTCAGTACGAGTGGGTACATGTTCAAACACAGACTTTGTCTTGCCCTCAGTCAGGAAATGTCAGTGTGTGGCAGCCAACACTTTGTCTGTGAAGCTGTGTTTAGCTAATAGCAACATCACTGTGTCTGAGCACCCACCATATTCACCAGGCCCTGGGAGCCTCTTCCCAAAGATCAAATTGGTGCTCAAAGCAACCCATTTTCTGTCAGTAGAAGTTGTGAAAGCCAAAATGACGAAGATCCTCAACAGCCTTTCAGAAAATGATCTGCAGAACTGCTTTGAATGTTGGCAGCATTGTATGCAGCTCAGAAGGGAACTGTTTTGAAGGTGATAGGTAATCATAGTTGGTTTTTTTTAAATTGTTAAATAAGAAGAGTTACAGACACAGTCTTGAGGTTTTTGTGTCGTACATCCAGAATAGGATGCACCTCACTTAGATGCCCCCTATGACCACTGAGGAAGGAGACACCTATTTCTAGGAAGGGTTCAGCTTCATGCATCTTTATGATCTTTGGAGATAGTGAACTCTTTGGGCACCTGTGCCTCATTACTATGAAGGGAGTGGCTGCTCCATCCCTGGAGGTGTTCAAGGCCAGGCTGGATGGGGTTTTGAACAACCTGATCCAGTGGAAGCTGTCCCTGCCCTTGGCAGGGGACTTGGAACTGGATGGGCTTTAAGGTCCCTTCCAACCCAAACCATTCTATGATTCTATGAGTCTGATGATTTTCTACCAATAAAGTTAGGTGGGATTAAATCTCTTCTGTTACTTATGTTTTCATTTGCCTTGATTCTTTATAAACCATTATATTAACTCTTCCCAATGACACACAACACACTACGTACCTCTCTGCTGAAACAATCAAATCCTAGATAGGAATGAGCACTATGCAGTTCTGTATTTTAACTCCAAATCTGACAAATGCAGTAGCCTGAGAATTATTATAATACCTAGGCACAAGATATTCAGTGCCTCTAAAAATGCAATTTTTCTCACAATAAATGTATAATAAAAAAAGAAGGAAATATGTTAAAGACACTATGTCAGTGTTTTCCTACTGTCTTTCTCCGGAACACACCGACAGCAATTACATTTTTATTCTGATTTCTTAAGGAAGCAAAGTTTCCACCATCATTCTGTCCAGACATTTGTGTACATCATGCACTCCTTTCACTCCAGCAACTTTTTAACCCAACCTAATGGAAAGTCAGAGATTTCAAAGATATTGAGATTCTCAAACATTTCAGGAAAATGGGCAGCTGGACAGAGAAGGCCAATGGATCTGTGTACACATGGACAGGGATTTCAGCATGAGCTTATCTCCTTTGGACTCACAAAATCCAAGCATAACACGACCACAGGAAACCATGCTTCACTACTGAAGGCACTCACAGAACGATTTGTTGGGAGATGTTTTACTTTAACCAGTTCATCTTCGCCCATTCCAATGGGTCTGAAAGTGTTAAAATTAATTTTTTCTTGGCTTCATTTAATAAGGAGTTGGGATTTCCCTTAGGAGACTCTTCCACTGCCCTGCTGACATCACTGCGAGGAAGCCTGTTGAAGACTAAGCTTGTGTCTTCCTTTTTCTAATTGAAGTTTTCACCCCCAGAACCATTCTTGGCTCTTGCCTACCCTGATTACTATCCCTTCCCTTCCTCTGTTCGTCCCTCCCCGTGACCCCCAGATATTTATAGGCAGAGAGGTCAACTTTTTCTGCCTCTTTTCTGAGATGAACGTATCCAGTTCCTCCACTCTCTCCTTCTAGGACATGCCCTCTAACCCTGTCGCCCATTTTACTAAATCATTTTGGACTCTCTCCAGGTTTTTGATGTTTTTTGTTCTGCTTCTTAGTCCCAAATACCTCGTGCTAGCTGCGGTCTCCAAAGCACAACGATGAAAAAATAAAGTTAATTTTTAACTAATTTTTCTCTTCTGCAGATTTTTGTTCCCTGAGAGTGCTGAAAAAAAATAACAGTAAATTATTTTATACACTACCTCTGCAACAGACACTTCTGTCACAGTTAAGAACAACCAGAACGAAGTTGCATGCTTAAAAGTCACAATTATGAAACACACAAGCATCAATATTTTGCAGAGAGAAAGCTGAGGTGTGGGGAATGACATCAGTTTACCCACAGCTTCAGCGAAGCCATGGCAGAGCCAGACTTTAATGGATTTTCAGTTATGTCCCTTAAGATTAGCCAACATGCTTTTCTGATAAGTGCTGGGAAATGTAAGTCAGCTGAGGAAGTTCTGCAAAATGTGTCAGAAGACAATTTCCTGATTTAAAAAAAATAAAAGTGAACAAGCAACAGGGTGGACAGTTACATTTCTAATGACTAACACGGAAGAAATCACCGCGAACTCGAGACTTTCGGGCTACTTGGATTAGGTGGTTTAAGGGAACTTACGCAGGTTTCCATCCAAGTTACAAAAATTTGGAGGAAGCAGATTACTCATCAGATGGCCTGAGACATGGAAGTGAGATGGACACAAAACATTCAGTTTTCTGTGCATCTCAAACAGAGTTATTACAAACGCACCAGCAAATCAGAACTGCTCTCCCAACCCCCAAAACGAAATCAGTGCCAGAATCATGTTGTTCAGCAACCAAGCTGGGATTGTCTGTAACTCATTCCCAAATCCTCAGGCTCGCTCAGGAGCATTTTCTCCAGTGATAAGGCTTCATCAGGAAACACAGCTGGATGGAGGAAGGAAATTCTGAGAAGCCAAAAAAAAAAAAAAATAGTGGGGGTTCCAGGAAGTTCAACCAGATAGGAACTAATGGAATTTGTTTTTCTGTCTCCCCAGCTCCAGTGTTCCTAAGCAAGTGAGAAAATCAGAGGGGCCAAAAAAAAAAAAATGTGGTAGATCTTACCCTCCAAAACAGGTCCTCATTGCAGGTCTCCAGAGAGCATCATAATTACAATTCAATATTTTCGATCACTTAACTCTCCCTGGGAAAAACTGCAAACGTTTTCAATTTAGGTCCACTCTGAAGCCCAGTCATTGTTTTCCCCTGTTTTTTTTTTTAAACTTGTATTTCTTTTTAAACAAAGGTCCCTGTGTAGTTTATTAAGGAGGTTTCAGTTGGACACATGATTTATCAAAAATAATTTAAAAGGACTGTTATGTTTAACATTCAGAAGAATTAAAGGTTGCAAGTGCCTACAATTAGTAACACATATCCCAGAACCATCAAAACAACAGCTTAAACTACTATCTTGGTTTTCTTACTTCTTGAGAAACTCCTTTTGACCCTTAGGGGCAAACAACACTTCCTTCCCTACGCTTTTCAATTCCACTCTATTGCAATCTTTACAATCCTCTAGCCAACTCCCTCTTCCTTTGATAAGGGAGATAATCCAAATTTCAACATCCCCACTTACTGCACTAGGGTCAGTGTGAAATAAGAGAGAAGATCCATTAGCCAGATCTGTCCTGGGTTACTGAGATAGTGAAAAGGGGAGTCTGCGATCAGCTCCAAGGTTAAGACAGCTCAGACTAAGCTAACATAAAACACCTTCTGCCAAAGACTACTCCACAGGTCAACATCATAAAATCATTGCTAATGACTATACTAGAGAAGACTGAATACAGGTAATTGGAACAGCATCTCTGTGACAGCTGATTTGCTGAGGCACCATTTACCACAGCAGCAGTTCAGAGGTGACGTATTTTTGACCAGCACTTCAGAAGAGCCAGGATTATCTCGCTACTCCAGAGGCGTCACCTAGCCTTGAGCCCCTCCACCAGTTTCCATTTGACCATAAGCACAGATGGAGTTTCCTGGGTTTTGCTTTTTTCTCCCCTTTTCCTAATCTTTAAGACCAATTTGATGTAACACCACCCAACCAGCCAAACCTCATACGACAGGACCAATGATCATCAGTGTAATAATAGCCCTGTCAGCATTTACTGCATGTTAGGCCATTTGTAGAAATATAAAAGCTGAAAGGCCATGGGTACAACAGGTTTTAGGAATAAGAGAAGCTTCACAGCTCACTCAGATGAAAAACCTGGTCATAATGCCATCAATGGCATAAAACCTTCAACGTTTCTCTGATGCCTATGGAATTGCAAATGATGACCCAACTGAGCCTGCTTACAGCATAAGTGTTTTGTTATTCCAAAATGTTCCTGTTTTCTGCTCCTTCAGTGATCTCTTCCATTCACCCATTGAATTTTGTGACAGGCTCAAGAGAGGGAGACAGTCAAAACTCAGTTGGACAAAGTGCTGAGCAACTTGCTGTAGGTGACCTTGCTTTGAGCAGCGTGGTTGATCTGCAGACCTCCAGAGGTCTCCTCCAATCTCAGTAATTCTGTCATCCTATGAAAACTATATTTCCATCACATCATATCCAAGATTGTTCTGATCCTGGATGGAAATAACTAGAAATATGGGAAATGTAATTATGCTGAATATCTTTGTCAAAAGATCAAGAGCAGAATGACAACTCTTCTGCAAGCTGAGGATAGGTCGTTCAGTTCCAGTCAAACCTGTACTGAATGCTGCTCAAACTGTGTCTCTGAAAAAAGAGGAGGAATCTTATACCTCTGAAAGTAGGGGGATAGGCTGAGAGAGCTGGACTATGAGGAGAGGTTGAGGGAGTTGGGCTTGTTCAGCCTGGAGAAGAGAAGGCTCTGCAGACACCTCATAGCAGCCTTCCAGTACTGAAAGGGAGGCTATAGGAAAGCTGGGGAGTGGCTCTTTAACAGTGAGGCCGTGATAAGACAAGGGGTAAGGGTTTTAAGCTGGAAGAGGAGAGATTTACTTGAGATATTAGGAAGAAATGTTTTCTTGTGAGGGTGGTGAGGCCCTGGCCAAGTTTGCCCAGAGAAGTAGTGGCTGTCACATCCCTGGCAGCATTCAAGGCCAGGTTGGTCGAGTCTTTGAACAACCTGACCTAGTGGAAGGTGTCCCTGCCCATGACAGGGGGACTGGAACTGGATGATCTTTAGGGTCCCTTCCAACCCAAACCATTCTATGAAATAATCTGAAAGATAGGAGTTCAAGCTACGGGGTTAACACGTAAAGGTACTACCAGATATCCTCTCAGTTGCAAACACAGCCCTGCAACCAGGGTAATTGATGGTAGCTGTTCTGGCACCTACGGAAGTAGGGAAGCTGTCCTCACCTGCTTTGAACAGGGGCAGCAGCATACAACTGACAGTTGCAGGAGCTGCAATTAAAAGGGACTTGGAGCCTGAAGGCATCCCCCAAGGCTCTGATGGACACCAGGACTCTTCCTACTTTATCTCTACACAGGAACAGATACAAACAACTTGCTTCCAGGAGAATGACAGCACTTTCCTGCTCCTGTAGTATGCTCTCTGACACATTATGGAAATGCCTAGAGCCCAGAGATTTCCAAACAGAATGCAAACACACACAGGGAACATTACTGCAAACCCTCACAGGGCAGTTCCATTTGTGCCACCTTAAGGACCAGGCTCTGGAACATGAGAGAAAGGGATCATGAGAGTTCATGGGTGCAATGAAATTAAATTGCTCAGAGCTGGAGGGCCTGAGCAATGCATTTTTTGTTCTGTGCAAACTCCACAGATCTCTGATCCATGAAGAACAGGAGAGGAGCGTAAAAAAAAAAAAGAAAGCCATTGTGCTGCCTCTGGCTTTCTCTCCCTGTGGCTGCTTCGCAGCAGATGCTGGCCAGAAGATGACAATGCAGCTCCAAATTACATTACCTCCTGCCTCAATTTGCACGTGCAAATCTGGGTGCTTGACAGGGAGCAGTCTGTGAGTTTTTGCCAGAACCTTGAACCATGAGCTCAGTGTTCAGTGAGGGGAAAAAGGAAATTTGGTGAGCAATCACCAGCAAACCACTGCATCAGTCAAGGAATTATCAAAAGCATCCACAAACTCAAATACCCTCTCCACAAGCAACCACCAATGCTCTGCAGAAAAAAGCAATGGCACTTTCCAAACTTATCTTTGATTTCAAAAGATACAGGATACGCAGAGAAAAGAAAACCAACTACCTGGGACAACTCATGGGTGGGAAAAGCTGCTCCCTTAACCACAACACTGTGGATTTGTATTAAGTCCCAGTTTATCTTGCTCCAGATTGAATTGAAAGCAAGGGAATTGAGAAGTAGATCTATGGCATATTTAGGTGATCAGAAGTGTTAATCCAAGGCGGCTGCGATGGTGCAAGCTTACCTACAGCACCTGACACCCTTAACAGCTCTCAGACTTGAAGTCCCCAAATGCTTATTTCAAGAAAGTAACAAGTTAAGATAGGTTCTGTTGTGGCTGGTGGCCTCCTCCCAAGCTCTTACCTTTCAAGCCAAACCATGTGACTTGTAACAAAGGTTCATACTGTTTTTCACAGTGGCAGACAAGACAGGGCAGTTCTTAATTTGTTCAAATTTCTTCTAACCTCCCAGTTTAATTACCTGTAACTGTATTTTTGCAGTTTAGAGAACAGTACTCAAAAAACAAGACTTGGCAGTTTTCTCTATCCTACCGATAACTTTAAAACCAAGATCACATTCACTGAAATTGTAACACTACATGGGATTGAATCATAGCAACATTAAGGCTGGAAAAGACCTCTAAGATTACCTAGTCCAACCATCAGCCCAACACCACCGTGCCTACTAAATCATGTGTCACAGTATCACAAGGTTGGAAAAGACCTCTGAGATCATCTAGCCCAACCTATGACACAACACCAACACCTACTCGTCGTCCCACAACGTACATGTTTTTGAATGCCTCTGGGGATGGGGACTCCATCACTGCCCTGGGCAGCTTCTTCCAGTGCTTCACTACTCTTTTAGTAAAGACATTTTTCTCAGTATCAAATCTAAAACCTCCCCTAGCACAACTTGGAGGTCATTTCCTCTCATCCTATCGCTTGTCACTTGGGAGAAGAGACCAAGCCCACCTCACTACAACCTCCTTTTGGGCAGCTGTGGAGGGTGATAAGGTCTACCCTCAGCCTCCTGTTCTTTAAACAGTAATGGGCAATGGCAAAACCAACTGCTTCAAATGGTTCAATCTGACACCCCACTGCATTCTTCATTAATTTACACTACCTTTTTTTCAGTGAAGAATCCCCAGTGAATGGCTATTTGTTCTTCACAAGCGACCTTGCCAATCCACTTAGCATTTATACAGCTACAAACCTTACATTACTTCCACTCTTAGCACACTCTTCCCACTATTCCTCTCCTCCCAAAGCTCACAGTGGCCTACAGTGCAGTTAAAGAACAATTTTCAACACTACTACACAGTAACAAACACATACAGGGTATTTCAGTAAGTTCCATTCAATCTCAGGCCTCATCTTTCCCTTTAGAGAGCTCAGAGACCTCTGAACCAACAGGGAAAATTATGCTACCTATTCATTTGTGGTTTTCCAGATGCTATCCTTCCCAAAGAATTTTTCTGGATACATTAGCCACGTTGCAGTGTAAGTCTGTGTTTTTATATAGTGATACAGCAAGTCTATTCTCTGCAAGTGCAAAATGCTGATGGGTACATAAATAAAATGAAATAAAATAAACGCTAGGACAAACATTGATCTCTTTACACGAAGTCGGAGAAAAGTCTTCTCATTAAGTACTGCCTGGTCTAGTGGGAGGTGTCCCTGCCCACAGCAGGGGGGCTGGAACAGGATGATCTTTAAGGTCCCTTCCAACCCAAACCATTCCACATTTATCAGTGTCCAAGCCATTCTGAGGGTGGGGAGGCACTGGCACCAGCTGCTGTGAGAAACTGTGGATAACCCATCCCTGGAGGTGTTCAAGGCCAGGCTGGATGAGGCTTTGAGCAACCTGATCCAGTGGAAGGTGTCCCTGCCCATGGCCAGGGGGTTGGAACTTGATCATCTTTAAAGTCCTTTCCAACCTAAACCATTCTATCATCTTTGAATTCATTGTTCAAAGATGAGGAAGACACTGCAGCTGCTCAGTCTTTCCCAATCCTTTTGAAAATAGGGGCAGTTTGTTGAGATTTGCCAGTTGCTAATGAGTGTCAAATTTTATTTTAGATATATTATGGATCTTTCAGATGAAGCAAAATTTATCTACTTTATGATGTATATTACCTAACAAGTGCAAGATAAAAAAACCTGAAGTTCCCTAACTCCAAAGAAGTTACATCACAATAATTCACAAAAATATGTATTAAATTCACTCTTATTTCCCATCAATTCAGAGCACAGTCTGGACACAAAACCAACAGTAATTTCATTGGCAGAAGATTCCTTGCTTTTTATGGACACACTGTAATCTCATTAGCAGAAGACACCTGAATGTCTTGGGTAGGTTACAAAGGGAATTTAAGCAAGGAAATAAGGGAAAGGTGAAGCATTTTGTTTACCTGTGTCTTCATACTCTTCTGTCGCTTCCCAAATATGCAGGATAAATCATCTTCACTGCGTGAAGAGAGATCCTTACCTGAAGGGCAGATAAAAAAGGTCACAATCTTCATATCTGGTGGCAACAGCTACATGGTAACACAAACTGTGACTCAAAGAGGCAGAGAAATTGTTTTTTGAGGTGAAAAAATTCAGGGGGAGAACATTAAAGACACTAAAAGAAGGCTGAGCGTGGCTCTTACATACAGGAAGAACTATGTGCAGAGAAAGAAGTCGGTGAGGAGACAACCACAGCCTGCTGGTGGATGCCCACAGGGAAATATATAATAACAGCTTGTTTTCCTCCACCTGGTGCTGCAACTGTTGTAGCAAGATGAGGGAAGCAGCCTGCACTATGTTAAAGGGAAAGAAGAGTTGTAACCTCATATACACAAGAAAAGTTCAAGGAGAAGCTGCACATCTTGGGATTCTTCTAAGAATTCTCCATCTCTGACAGAGTTAGGGAGTTACAGCTCCTCTATACAGCGGCAAAGGAAGTCCATCTCTGCTCAGTGGGGGCTTTTCTTTGAAATTGCTTCTGAAGAGTAAAACCTCCATCTTGGCATCAACACACTGGATTATTCCAACTTCAAACAATTTCAAGGGTGAAGCAAAGATTTCTCTCAGTTCCAGAAGGACAATTATTCCCATTTGCCTACCGTGTGATTTGCTGAGTACCAGACATGAAGCAGGGATGGGGACCCAAAAGGGCGTTGAGGGGATATTCTGAGATATCAGCAAAAGTTGATCCAGTGGGAGGTGCCCCTGCTCATGGCAGGGGCTTTGGAACTGGATGATCTTCAAGGTCCCTTCCAACCCAAACCATGCTATGATTCTAAGTTTAGCCAATTCCACGGTGCAGAAGTCTGAGTTGTCCACAGCTCGCCTCAGAAAATTATTTTAAAAACATCAGCAAAAGTTAAAGTAACAAAATGAGTCCAGACAGGCCAATTAATGGAGTCTGCTGGGTTCTTACTCCATTGACTGCCTGATTCTAAAATCACTGATTTTGAAATGAAACTGAGCACTTGTAAGGGACAAAAGAAATCAAATCTGACTATTCCACCCATTTCCTCTTCTTGTCAGGATCCTTAACTGCCCGCAGAGTGTAAGCAGACTGGAGGAGCGTGTTACCCAATTTTCTGCTGTCTCACTGAGGAGCCTCTAGAGGACCTTTCCCTTTCCATCCCACTGGATGGGACTGGTGCTGCTTTCAGTTTTATCTTGGCCAAAGCTTCCAACATGAAAGTTACATCCTTGCTGCTCTTTCTCTCAATCCATACTTTCTTTCTATGTGGATTTTTTCATTCTCCAAACGCATCCTCCCTCTTTTAGCATTCTCTAATAGAAAATCAACTCAGCTTACAATCCTAATCTTTTGCAGCATCACAGTGGAACAGTTACTGGAAAAGCAGCTGAAATCACTATCTTAATCTCATATTGGTTTGTATCTCCCAGACCCAAGTGTGCTGCTAAGGCCATGTGTGGTTCCTACATTCCTCCAGCAGTGAGGCTACAAACAGCTCCAGAAACGGAAGCCGCGCTTTCTATCGCCGCTGCTCCCTTCTCCCCCTTTTGTGTGAACTTGTCTTGTTTAGTCTGAAAGGAAGCAGGATAGGACTCAAACAACAAGGGCCACCACAACATCAGCCTTTTTCAAATAAGTTTTTCTCTTTCCCTGAAAAAGGACATTTTCCCTGTTTCAGACCAATCAAACAGGGGTCTGCTTTAAAGAACCACTGCAGCCAAACAAATAAGGGATATTGTTAATATGAAAGCCTTGGTCTATATTTCATATGCTCAAAAGACTCTTCTTTATTTTCTCTACGTGTTTGGTAAAAGGTTAAATCCAGATCAAAATAAATCCTCTTTGCTACTACCTCAAACAGGCCATGGCCTCTGTACTTGCAAGCCCTGAACAGATTTAATTGTTAATGTTGTAAAGTGGCGGGGTCATGTTAACACATTTGACTTCTAGGCTGAATTATTCAATCAAAAAAATGAAACCCCAATATGAGAATTTGGCCCCAATTCAGACATCAATTACTTCTGCATGAACAGAGGTATTATTTACCAGAAAACATTACACAGAGCTTTAAGTGTAAAAAGTCAGCCACTCATGGAAACTGATCCTATCCATATGCTGAAACACAAATACACAGACCATGTGCATGTGAAAAGGGAACCAATGGTGAAATAGAAGAAGGGAGCAGTGGTCAAGAGCCAAAACCCAAGGATTGCTGACAAAAATGTCATCACTCTAAGAAGGCAATTACTAGACTCTAGGAGTTCTTGATGAGAATTTTTGTGGCTGCCAACCGCTGTCCTGATTTATCCAAAGCATCCGATAGATGTAAGAGGGCTTTCCTCTTCCTGCATTCAGGTTTAATCTGATCCCTGATCTCATCCACATGATCTCTGAGCAGGGGTTACTGGAGATTGCGGAGGACAGCATGGTGCAGATGCCCAAGTCACTCTGTTATCACCTTTACCTCCCCCTCTCATCCCCTGCCCACGCACAGATCACTCAGAATATTCCCTGCTTCTTTACTCCGCTCCTTCAGTTCCTCCAGACAGTAACTGCTTTATTCAACAACATCATACTAAAGCCATCCCAAACTGTCCAAAATAAAGAGTATTGTAGTTTTAAGTAAGTTGCTGCAGGGGGTATTTCTAAACCCAGGTTTTACTTGCCAAATTTAGATCACAGAAGGCAACAGATCACCTTGACACATGGGATTTTTTTCTAATCTTGGCTCAAGCTTATGAAACGACAAAACTCTTCTTACCTTTTGCAAACTTCATATAATGGACACGTTTCTTGGAAGATTTGGATTTTTCTTCAAGGCTGAATGTTTTCTTCTGATTATTCACTTCAGATTCTAAAAAAAAAAAGACCCAAAAAGGTTCCAATCCTATTAGAGGCACTTGAACCACCAAATTCAAACATCAGTGTATTTGACTTTCTCTCTCAAAACCAAGTCTCAACAATGTATCACAACTGACTACTGAAGGAAGCATGGTAAGTTTTCTCCAAGACATGTTACTGCTTGAGTTTTTGCCACATTCCCTTCCCATTTCCAATGTAATGTAATTTGATAAGGCAGGTACAGGTACTCCAGGTCAAAGGCAAAGTTTAATTTAACACCATTTCTACGGTAACAAAAGAATAACAGGTCAGGGTTTATTGTGCTGTTTGTTACAAAACACATCCAGTGCCAGAGTCTGAGAAAGATGTTATAAACAGTATAAAATAAAATACTGAACATGACTGGGTAGAAAGAAAAAGGGGAAAAAACAATCCCACAGACAGGCTTTTCACTTCTGATTCTACACACAGTGCCTCTCTCTGGACACAGTCTGATACATCTGTGTAAGGAAATTAAACAGTGGCAGAGCTTTTCTGTCCCTAAGGCCAGCTAGAGCAAACAACCACATCCATATTATTTAATTTTCCTAGCTTCCAGAAGAGGGGCTGCATGTAAACTGTCTACTGGGAATAGTCTGGGGTTGGCTGAGTCCCAGATTCACTCAGGAGCTGTTTGGAGGAATGTTAGCTTGTACAGGTCAAAACCACGTGAAGGATTAGTCTCACTACTTCACAGCTGAGATATCAAGTTCCTGTGTTGTGGCAGGTTATTTTACTGGTTCAGACGTACTCTTTTCACCCACAAACCTATTAATTTACAAGAAATTCTCAGGAGAAGGTAACCTGCTGTCCAGTTAATAACTACTTTATTAGTCCTCCCCTGACAAGAAACAGGTACCACAGGATTCTCTACCCTAGAAAAGGCTACTCTGGTGAGGTGGGTTTTTTCCTCCCAGTGGCAACTGGGATGGGTAGGGAAACCAACCCATACCCTGAGGGCTAAGTTGAGTCAACTTTTTCATAGGATCCCACCAGTGAAAGCTCTGCAGACCAAGCTTTCCTGACACTGGAATTACAGCTTGATAGGCAGTGACACCTGATGGTAGAGTAACTGACCTAAAAATGAAACCCACAGCCTGCAGTGGGAGAGCTGACTACCAGAAAGTGGGCTGACATCTACTCTTCCATTTATCCACTAAGCCCTAATTAGAAGAGGAAGGACTAACAAACCCGGTTTTACACAGTCTGCAGTCGACTTCAAAATCCTCAATAAAAAGGTTCTACGGGGAAAGTAAGCATCAAAACTAAAATACCCTGACCACAGATGAGGCCAATCCACTTCTATTGAAGGGAGCATTACACAACAAGGAATTTCCACAGGGCTTCCTCTTCATTCTTACAGCAAAAGGGGCAGCAGCACCGCCTTGTGCCTTCAAGGAGGAATTTCACTATTGAAACGTGCCGGCACTTGCAGTGCACAGGCAGGTACATCCATGTGTCTTCTCTAGTGACTGGTAAATCCTCTGACAAACTGAGCAAGCACTGCAGGAATATTAATGTGCTTTTTTAAAGCTATTTATTCATAGCAATAAAGCCACTTGTCATTTCTATAGCAAATCTATACAGATGAATATTGCAAAGCAAGTAACAGACACAGCTAGCACGCTGTTGCCCTGTTTTATGAGTGGGAAGGGCACACTGTCATCATGACTTAAGTGTTCCAGCAAAACAGCCAGGAGTCTAAACTCCTCACTAGCAAAAAAAGAGAAGAAAGCTAAAACTATGCAGATCCAGAGTAAGTGAATGCTGGCTTAGGAACCACCATGAGGTCCTTCCTTCCAGATCTCAAACTGCACTCCAACTCTGGCAATTACGCCTCTTACTTAAGAACAGTGAAGTTTTTCAGGTGACTTTTAATGCAATTTGAAACTGGATGCTGGCCAATAAGGTAACATTTGATCCTGTAGCACAGCTGCAGGCAGAGGTATCCGGATGAGTTTTGCCAGCTTAACCGAGGGCCAAAAAACAAGTTTCAGAGCAAAGTTTGCAGTCTGCAAAACGCCAAATGTGATTCTGACTGAGAGGTTTCAGCATGCATCCAAATATGTCCTCAGTCAATGAAATCTCTTGTCCCAGCTCCTAAAAAGACCAAGAGTGAAACAGGGAGACTGTTTTCAGGGGCAACTTTGCAGCAGTGCAGATGATCCAGGGAATATTGCACAGATTTAGGAACAAGACTTGCTCAATGAACCTGCCTCTGTGCTGACTCACTGTGTCCTTGGGCAAGTCATTTCAGCTCTCCGCTCACCAGCTTGCAGGTTTCCCACCAGTTACACCTAACTGATCTTCCCATGGCTCAAGTTGAAACTTGGGCAGGATCGAGTTATAAAAGTAGAAAGGAACTTTTGGAATTTCCCTATGATATGCTCTTCTGGCTCTTGAGGACTTCAACTACAGCACTTAGCACGGCCCGTGATTAGGGCTCCAATGCACAAGGATAACTTACACAGGAATTAAAAAACTGCAGCAGGTTCAGAATTTTAATCCTAGTTTTCTAAGATTAGAAACAAAATTTGATCCTTCTTGCTAACTGATTTTCCTCCTTTTCTACTCTTCCTCTCCTAGAAAACCTGTGCTCAGATGTCAAGAATGAATGAATGAAAGCTGCTGAATTCACTAAGCTGGCAATTTTGCCACTAGCAGCGTGGGGACAGACTTCGTTTAACAACACACCACAAAGAGTTGTTTAGATACACAATCAGAGTTTAAACTTGAGAGACACATCAGTCTAACTCAAGCAGAAATGATAAACCATTTGATGTGTGCAATTCTTTCTGTATACTCACAATCACCAGTCTGGCATAACTTCAGTTTTACAATTTGAGGTTAAACTGTACAAAGCTTTTCAAAATTAGAAGATTTTATAAATGGCCCTTTCGGGAAAGTTGTGTGGTTTCCACACTTCTGTGCTCTATATCAGGGCTACACAAATCACATCATACCACATTCAAAACAGAGATGCATAACTGAGTCAAAAGCTAAGCAGCAGCTCTCTGAGGACAGGAAAAGTAGGTATTTAAGAAACCAGCAGAGCACGGAAGCCAGGCACGACAGTTCATTAGTAAAAGGAATGGCGAGTGACGGTGTTGTCAGCCTTCATACTGGCTCTGGTTGCTTTACAAAGAAAAAAGTGCTGCTGTAGTACATCCCAGCAAAAGTTCCCCCACACTGTGATCCTGGATAAAAGAAACAAGTTCAAAATTTTCTGTTTGCTTTCTCAAAAAAAAAGCCTTTAATAGAGGCCCGACTGAGAGCAAAACCAAGATCCACACATTCAGGTAGACAAAGTCTAGTGTGGTCATTGATGGCAATGTGTCTCTTCAGCTCTCATCAATTTTAGGGGAGAAGGGGGAGTTGACAGTCTCAGCACAGAGACTCTCAGCAGCTGAAAGGACAGGGCCTCAGCTGGCCTTTTAAGACAAAGAATGGGAATTCTGCTAAGCTTCCAGCATCTGACTGAGCAAAGCATGAACCTACCTGTTTCACCCTGTCCGTGGCAATCATTCAGTTCAGCCAGAAGCTGGTTGAAGTCATCCTGATGAGCAATCCAGTTGTCCTGTAAATATCACCCACATAAATACAAGGTAAAAGTTCTCAAAACTAACAGAAGCTTTGCTAAAACAGATACTAAGGCTCTGCACTCTAAGAAGTAGCTTAACTGTATATACTCAGTCCTTGTTGGTGGAAGGGAAGCTCCACAGGTGGCAATGCTAACAACTCACTGCAGTCACCACAAAGCGTAGGAATGATAAGGGCTGTGTTTGTAAGTCCTTAAACAATGCTGAGCTGCTGTTGGCTCTGTGTGTCCCCCATCTGCAGAAGACGTTTTCAAAACCAGACAGGAAATACTAGCGTGATGTTTTTTTCCAGCAACAAAGTCATTTAAGATGTTGATTCTGAGACAAGCAGCTTTAGGATCATATTTTGCTCTGCCTATGCACCTGAACTCCAGTCAGAAAGGTGACTGTACAAGAAAGAGGAACAGAAAGCATAAAGCTAAGCTGGGCAGAACACACATGGAGAAAGTAAGTATTTCAGTGATTTGCTTGGAAACAAAAAAATCTGTGAACAGCCTGCTCCCAGAATCCACTGTAGCCTTTCCAATCAGGTATTCACTCCTACAATACACAATGAAGCAGAACTAAACTCCAGGTCAAGAGTTTCTGCAGAGATGTTTGCTTATATGCATCCTGCCACCAGATGGGACAATGGATTTCATGAATTTCCCATTACAAAGATCTTGCCTTAGCTGCAACAGGAGCCACTTCCTTACCTGGGTCTAGTGCTCACCTCGTGCTTGATGGTTGCTCCTAACCCCAGCGTGTTGTTTTTCACCTGAACCTTGATGTGTTCTGTGTTTCCTTGTTCCTGAGCCCCAAGACCCTAATGAGGATTTAAGGGTAAAAATGTAAGGGTTTTACAGCAGTGACTAAGCAGAGCTTTTGTACTGGAAGACAGTTTGCAATGAAATACAGCAAGAAACCACAACTTACTATTTAATTGCTTGCCTGTAACTGAATTCATTCACAGGCATTAACACATGAGATATTAAGTTTTTTTAATTTACTACTTAAGCCTCCAGCAAAGTATTACAGACACTAAAATAGCAACAACATTAAGTAGTTGAGTGATTAACCAGGAAGCCACCTGACATTCCTAGGCAAGTCCAAAGTGTTTACAGTTTTAAAACAAGACAGTACATAAAAAGAACATGCTTCTCACCAAAAATACCTCTGTCATGGAGAAGGCAGATGTGTGACAGCTGTAAGACAGATGCCACATAGAATCATAAAATGGTTTGGGTTGGAAGGGACCTTAAAGATCACGCAGCTCCAGCCCCCCCCTGCCATGGGCAGGGACACCTCCCACCGGACCAGGCTGCTCATGACTCCACCCAACGTGGCCTTGGACATTTCCAGGGAGGAGGCATCCACAACCTCCCCAAGCAACCTGGGCCAGTGTCTCACCATCTCATTGTAAAGTATTTCTTCCTAATGTCCAACCTAAATCTTCCCCCCTTCAATTTAAAGCCATTTCCCCTCATCCTATCACTACAGGCCCTTCTAAAAAGTCCCTCCCCAGCTTTTCTGCAGACCCCCTTCAGGTACTGGAAGGCTGCTATGAGGTCTCCATGGAGCCTTCTCTTCTCCAGGCTGAACAACCCCAACTCTTTCAGCCTGTCCTCATACTCTGATCATCTTCATGGCCTTCCCCAGACCCGCTCCAACAGTTCCATATCCTTCTAAAGTTGGGGATTCCAGAACTGGACACAATACTCCAGGTGGGGTCTACAGTACTCCAGGTGGGGCACGTGGAATGTACTACACACAACTAATGCATATGGGAGGGAAGTAGGGGGCAAAGGAGCTCAGACTGGAGCTTAAAGGGCACTGAGAACTTCTTCCACCTCATTCACACTCATAATTTGTTGAAGATATTGGGACAGAACAAACATGGGGTTTGTGTACCCTAAAACCCACAATCATTCAAACCTAGGAAGCAATCTTTAGGCCCAGTATTATCTTTCCATTGTACTGTTGGGGGCGAGGGGGAGATGGAGACAAAGCATTTGGTTTAAAACTGTATTCTTGGTATCTACCTGCTTTTAATCTGTCACCAGTAACAAATCATCCTCAAAGGGTATGGCTATAATGAACGCATATGTGGTGCAGCAGTGGAGAGAAGTTCTGTAGATAGATCTGGAGCATCCCAAATATTTGAAGCAACGAGGCACATTTGAAAATTGCTGTTGCTGTTGGGAATCCAGTAGAGTTTATTTGGTCAGTGGGATAGAAAACTTAGCTTGAAACTTCTGCTAACTTTCAAAAAGTATGAAAGGAAGCAGGACACATCCTGCAGTGACCCAATTCCAGTAAAACTAATAACAGGCCTAGTGTAAGCAGCTTAATTTTACTGCACAGATGGGCTTTTCCCAATTAATTTCATCAAGCTAAGGTTCCATTTGTCTGAGTTTGTAGTGGAATGGAGACATAAATCCTTCTTGGAAAGGAAGATCCGGTAACTCAAGTAGGAAATTTATTGTTGTGAAGAAGATGAGGGGCAGATGACAGACAGAAAACAACAGAGGCCTTCCTTTCACACCCTAACAAAAACAGTGTTCATAATGGCAAGGGTGTCACCCATGGTCAGAGAACATTACAACTAGAACATTTAATAGCATTTTTTCTACTCTGGTTTACACTTCTATTTTAATCTTACACAATATAAAACACCAATGCATACAATTCACACAGAAGACAGTACTAAGGCTCCATAATTTTAACAATCTGGACTAAAGCTCAGTGAAATCAATGGAGTTGTTCATCTGAGCAGCCTCTGAATCAGGTACCACCGCTTGCTCATGAAATCAGAGGCAGTCAGGAGCCAGATTTATACGTGCAAACTGTAAGCCAACTCAGGCAACAGCAGGCTACCCTAAGAAATCCAAGAGCAAGGCTTACTTTTCTAAGTTTATTGCATTCACAGAATTGAGAATGGTCCTAATTTTATTCCTCTAATAAAAGGCTAAGACGGGAAATCTAAGAAAATTAAATAACTGTTGTGGGGGTTTGCATGCTTTCATTTCATTAAAGATGCTGACATGCAGGCCCAAATCTCAGCTTTGCTGAGGCACCTTTGCGAAAGTTAAACTGCTTTTAAGAGGTTGCTGAGCAGTCTGCAGCTCTCTGCAGTGACCTAGAGATTATTCTTGGTCAGCTCACTCCACAGGTACAGGCTGGGAAGGAACACAGCTCACAAAATGCTGCATTTTGGTCATTCAGGGAACAGAGCAGAATTAACTTTTAAAAACAAGTGAAAAATTAAAGCAGGTCCTGGAGTTGCTTTAAACAGTACCAAAACCCAGAGAGAGAGAACTGAGGGCAGAAACACCTGTGAAACACTGGCCCAGGTTGCCCAGGGAGGCAGTGGAGGCCCCATCCCTGGCAACATTCAAGGTCACATTTGGATGAGGCTCTGAGCATTCTGGTTAGAGATGTCCCTGTAAAGGGCCCTTCCAACCCAAAGCATTCTATGATTCTATAAAGACAACTTGTCTAATCACCAGCTGATTTAACGTGCCAACCCATGCTCTTATCAGGGAATATCTTGTCAAAGAGAGGGGAAAAAAAATAGAAAGCAAGACAGGCACCAGCAAGCAAGTAGCTGTGTAACAAACCATAGAAATCTAACATTGCTCAAACTCTCTGTGCATTTAAGAGAATAAATCCAATTGAAAGAACACAGCTGTTTTAAACTCAGAGATCAAGAGTCTCCCCAGTCTTCAACATTTCAGCTAGACAATTCCCCTTTGGATCATACCTTTCCTTTGGACCAGCCCATCTTTTCCAGCATCTTCTGGCCAAATTTAGAATCATCTTTACTCCAAGCAGTATTTCGTGGATCCACAGACCACTTCTGCTTTCTACGGGCTAGAGGAGAGAATATGCAAACAGGTTCTATTTACATTTCCACAGTGTTCTCAGTATTTTATCAGTTCAAGAAAAGCTCTTCATTGCAAATAAACCCAGAACCTGTGCCAGAGCAAACACATTCTGAGAGTTTAATTTCAGTAAACCTTCCGTTTCAAAAAAAGTCCAGTGAAAATTTTAATTATTAGCATGAAGAATGCCAAAGCAAAATTGCTACGGAAGTTGTCATCCCTAAGGATGGGTTGCAATTCAGGGAAGGCTTTAAGGATTACCACCTAGGTGCACAGGCCTAAATTCCTTAGTTATTCCAACTTTGGTTTACATCTGGCTTCAACATGAAATCTACAGGGGATGAGACTTCAGCGCTGGCTTTCCAAGTTCTGGACAACATCCACTGGCCAGTCTTTCTTTTAACCAGAACACAGAAGTTTTAATATTTTCTTTCATAACAAAATCCAAGCCAAAAATCAAATATAAGTGACCAGAGAAACTAAAGCACAGAACACAAACCAGTGGGATTTCAGCTTTTGGATTTGCTACAAAATGGTTTATTCGGATACTGAAGTCATCGGAAATTACTGCAGGTGTTAAGAGGTCTAAATGAGAATCAAGGCTCTTTTGTCCAGAACCATAGTCCCTTCCCAGCCCTCATACGTGCGTTGGCCTCTACCATCAGGAACAGCTTCATTGAAATCAAGGAAGAAACATTAACACATTTAACCAGTCACTTTAACTAAACCATGCAGGAAGGTACCCTAAGCAAACAAGACAAACAAAGAACGGGAGGCAGGAAGATTACAAAACTTCATTAAACACGATGGGAAGCGGTGGATCAAACCCAACCACTTAACCCAAGGCCATGCAAAGTCACGGAGAAGCCAAGTCCACTGAGGTGCTTTCAACACAATCAGGAAGTCATCTTTCCTTAAACACAGTGCTTAGCATTTGGGCCAGAGGGGTGGAATATTACTGGGATGTTAGATTCATTTTTTTTCCCAGTTTTGTTTCGCTCTTAAAGAATTAATGCTGTCAGAATGCATGATGGTGGCTTTTTTTAAAACTTCCAAAGCTTTGAAGCTCAAAATAGGTGCTGTGTGGTAGCCCCATAAAAAGTAATAGCCTGATAAAGAATTCCATAAAACCCCAAGCAGTCCATAAAAAAGATTTTACAATAGGTTAAATGACTTGAGTGCTGTGAGAAGAACCGACAGTGCTCGCTTGGCTCACTTCTGTATAGGAAAACAACTTATTTCCAGCAGGCAACCTTCAGAGAAGCATCTCCTGCCCCTCACTACAAGAACTTTGAGGGGCTGGAGCACGTCCAGAGAGGGGCAACGAGGCTGGGGAAGGGGTTGGAGAACAAGTCCTGTGAGGAGCGGTTGAGGGACCTGGAGTTGTTTAGCCCAGAGAAGAGGGGGCTGAGGGGAGACCTCATCCCTGGCTACAACTGCCTGAAAGGAGGTTGTGACGGGGTGGGTGTTGGTCTCTTCTCCCAAGTGACAGGATGAGAGGAAATGGCCACAAGTTGCACCAGAGCAGGTTCAGACTGGACATCAGGAAAAATTTCTTCACTGAAAGGTGTCTCAGACCCTGGCAGAGGCTGCCCAGGGAGGTGGTTGAGGCCCCATCCCTGGGGTGGTTTAAAAGACAGGCAGATGAGTTTCTTAGGGACATGGTTTAGCAAGGGGACAGGTACAGTTGGACTCAATGATCTCAGAGGTCTTTTCCAACCAAATGATTCTATGATTCTGTGCTGCTCATAGAAGGTGGGGAAGCACCACTGTGGATGGTGATTTCAAATGCATGCCCAAGCAAATCAGGGTTCCCAAGAGACATGGCTCACTTCACTCATTTACTGCAGCCTTTGAAGCACTGACCTCAGAATCTGGGACAATTAATGTGCTTTGCCATCTTTCTGTGCCCAAGATGCAAAGGATCCAAGTTTCCAGTGGCTTGTGAGGTGAATGAATTAAAAAGCTATCAAGCTGGCAGCAAAAGCTAAGTCCTATAAAACCATGGATCACCCTGGCCGTTGCTTTTGTCCGTAGCTGGCAGTGAAACAAATAACATAAAGGACAATAAAAAGAAGTAATTTAATAGAAGTTATGCTGCCCACCTTTTTAAATACATTTCTTAATTTGTCCCTTTGTTTAAAATCTTGTGATTAATTATTTCTCCCCCGCTCAGCCACCATAATGTGTCCAGTGCCTTTTTTTAAACTCTACCTTTAACAATATTTTAAGAATGCCCATATTCTGTGATGCTCTCCACAACCAGTTCCCAAGGTGGTGACTTTGCAAATCCCGAGAAATTAAATTCAACATAATTCTTCCAGTTGTAAAGCCACTGTATGTCTCTAAGGATTTGTGTACACAGTAGCAGAAATCCATGTCAACTGAATATGTGAATTTAAATTAACTTCCAACTGCAGTTGTTTGATGTAGTTCAATTAATCCACTTTAAAAGTTAATTTATATTAATTTTCCTGAATCTTCCTCTGTAGAGAAGCCTTAAGATGTTTTACACCCAGGAGGATCCTGGTGACAAAACACAAGGGCATCTAATACAGAGATTTCTCAAGTCTGAAATTTTAAGAGACCTCCCCTTTCCCACAACTTTCAATCCAAGGATTTTACTACCACTGTGGGATTAACCCTCACATTTCTGCCAAGTTAACACTCTCATTTTCAAATATGGTGAGATAGATGTAGGAAAATAAACAAACTTGCTTACAACTTTCGAGAAGGATTTAAGAAAGCCAGGAACAACTTCACACCACATCCAGCAACTATAAAATCATCTCCACTCTCCAACAAACAACAGAAAAGACTGTTTAGTCAACAATTTATCAAAAATGTTTGCTCACTGATATTTTAAGAGTGAGAAAGGAAACAACATGCTACCATCCAGCTAAAAAAATCAGCTCAGAAGTCAACAGCAATCTTCTGGGCTGCTCCTACAAGATGCTAGAGATAGCAACCAAACTCTGGGCAAGCAGCACCATCCAGTGGTGAAAATCATCATTTCTTCCCGTACTTCCTCACTCAGATACCCTACAATATGAAAAAGATCCACTACTGAACCCTTTTACCCAGACTAATTCCATGCCTGCAGGATGTTTAGCATCATTTCTGAGTTCCCTACCAGTTCATACCCAAACCCCTGCTGTGTGCCCACCCATGCTGATAACACGTGTAATGATAAACAGGTTAAGTTTCTCCAATGAAAAGGGAAAAATACACAGCCCACAGAAGGGACTTTATGTTTAATCCAAGTTCTGAAACCCACCATTAACATACATATTTTTTCCTGATAAGCACCAGCTTATAAGATAGCTAAAGTTTATTAAAAGTTATAAAGACTTAAAAATAAATGAAAAATAAAAATGATTTCTTTGACTATTTCTGCAATTGATAGATTTCTTAAATTCAAGCTAGACAAGCACAGAACCATCAAATTTGTCCCTTCTTAGGTTTCCTCACAGCATCACAAAAGTCAGAGACCTCTCAAGATCATCTACTTCAACCCCTGCTTTTGCAGATCACCCAGGACTGTGCCCGGTCTGGCTCTGAATATCTCCACAGACCTCTCCAAACAATCTGTTCCAGTGTTTGGCCACCCTCACAGTAAAAAAGTATAGAATTTCTGGTGTTTCAATTTGCTTCTTGTTATTTTAATGTGTGTGCTTTCACAGCTTAGTAAAACCAAGTAAACCCTCAACTCAT
The DNA here is from genome assembly GCA_033556795.1 of Tapera naevia. Classification (NCBI taxonomy): domain Eukaryota; kingdom Metazoa; phylum Chordata; class Aves; order Cuculiformes; family Neomorphidae; genus Tapera; species Tapera naevia. The sequence continues at coordinate 35,090,841 of JAUMJJ010000079.1, read as the reverse complement.
TTTTAGGATGAATGTTAAGAGCACCAAAACTTGATCAAGAATTGCAAACAAAACTCTGTACGATTAATGTCTTCACAATTATAACTGGAGCTGAAGGTGATGAGTAAAGGCATAAGGCTCCACAAAGGTGGCTTTTGGAAACTAGATTCAGTTTTTAAGGCAACTGATGTCAGAATTCCCTACATTCAGAAGGGAACCTAACACAGCATCACATACTGAAACGATGAAATAACCTGGGCCCAGGTACAATCATGTCCCTAAGCACCATATCCACGTGTTTTCTGAATACCTCAGGGATGGGGACTCCACCACTTCCCTGGGCAGCCTCTGCCAGAGTTTGACAACCTTTTGGGTACAATAAGATTTCCTAATACGCAGTCTAAGCCTTCTGTGGGGCACCACGAGGCTATTCCTTCTCATCCTATCACTTGTTACTTGCAAGAAGAGACCAGCACCTGCTCAGGGAGCTCTAGAAAGCAATAAGGTCTCCCCTCAGCCTCCTCTTCTCCAGGCTAAACAGCACCAGATCCCTCAGCCAATCCCCATATCACTTGGACTCCAGACCCTTCTCCAACTTTGCTCCCCTTCTCTGGACGCACTCCAGCCCCTCAATGTCTGTCTTGTAGAGAAGGGCCCAAAACTGAATCCAGGATTTGAGGTGGGACCCCACCAGTGCTGAGTACAGGGGGACAACCACTCCCCTACTCCTGCTGCCAACACCATTGCTGATATAAGCCAGGATGCTGCTGGCCTTCTTGGCCCCCTGTGCACACTGTTGGCTCACGTTCAGGACCAAATGCAAGACTGAAACACTCACCCTGCGAGGGGTTCAAAGCCTGATGCCTCCACCCCCGTGGTTCTGCTGAGTCCAGCCTGGCAGCCACCCAGCAGTCCCTTCCAGCCTGTCCCCAGGATTCAGGAGATCCACTCTCTAACACACCTACACAGAGATGGCACCGAGGCGCTGAAGGGAAATGCCAGCCCTCAAGGTGCCCAAGAGACCTCTGACATCGAAAATGCTGGCAAATAAACTCCTAAGACTCATTATAGTGTTTTAGAAAGCAAGCATCCTTTAATTTATGCATTAGGGAATAATTCCCATCAATCAAGCACAATGAGACAAGAGCTGGGTACAGAATATATTTCTCACTTACATGCATGTGTATAAATTTTCTCAGAAATCTTATGCATATTCTATTACTTTCCAAAGACTAAATCTAATTTTATTATGAACTTCACAACAGCCAAATCTCTGCTAATTGGAGCTTTGTTGACAGCTCTGTCTGGCCTTGTATTTTAGATAGGGAAAGATTGCAGAGCTGATGAGAGAAGGAGACACATCTGGTCAGTACGTAACATACTTAACAGAAGGCATTATCTTTTCTCCTCGAACAGTGTCTGGAAAAACACTATTTGAGAAAAAACATGCTATCAAGAGAACATGCTATCAGAGGGACATCCTGTCTAATTTTCAAAAAAGAAATACAGTTACTTAAATGAATCATGGAATCATAGAATGACCTGAGTTGGAAGGGACTACAAGGATCATCGAGTCCAACTCCTGTCCCTGCACAGGACAACACCAACATTCACATCGTGTCACTGGGGGCACTGTCTGAAAGCTTCTTGGGTGCTGGCAGACTTGGTGCTGTGACTGCTTCCCTGGGGAGCTGTTCCAGTGCTCCAGCACCTGGTGGGTAAAGAACCTCTTCCTAATATCCAACCTAACCCTCCTCTGGGACATCTTCCTGCCATTCCCTTGGATCCTATCATGGGTCACCAGAGAAAAGAGATCAGCACCTGCTCCTCCTCCTTCCCCTGGGGAGTAAACACCAATGACGTCTCCCCTCAACCTCTGCTTCTCCAGGCTGAATAGACCAAGTGACTTCAGCCGCTCCTCACATCATTTCCTCTCCAGACTCTTCATCAGCTTTGTGGCCTCCTCTGGACACTCTCCAGTGTTTGATGTCCATTTTATACTGTGGTACCCAAAACTGAACACAGTATTCAAGGTGGGGCCGCACCAGTGCAGATCAGAGTAGGACAATCCTCTCCCTTACCCGGCTGGTGATGCTCTGCAACCCAGGGCATGGTTGCCCTCTTGGCTGCCAGAGCTCACTGTTGGCTCGTGTTCCACTTGCCACTGACCAGAATCCCCAGGTTCCTCTCCGCAGGGCTGGTCTCCAGCTTCTCAGACCACAGCCAATCCACGTGCCCAGGGCTGTTGTGTCCCAGGTGCAAAACCCAGCACTTGTCCTTGTTAAACTCCGTAAGTTTGGCGATTGCCCAGCTCTCCAATTTGTCCAGATCCCTCTGCAGGGTCTCTTTGCCCTCAAGAGCATCAACAGCTCGCCCCCAGTTTCATGTCATCTGCAAACTTGGTTAGTAAACTTTCAAGTCTTGCATCCAGGTCATTTATGAAGATATTAAATAGTACTGGTTCCGAGATGGATCCCTGTGGAACCCTGTTAGTGACTGGTCTCCAGCTCGATGAAACCTCATGCACTGTGACCCTCTGAATCGCTTGGTTGGAAAAGACCTTTGAGATCACCTTTGAGTCCAACCATACCCATCCACCGCTAAACCAGATCCCTAAAACACTCATCTACTCATCTCTTAATTAATTCCAGAGATGGTGACTCCACCACCACCTTGGGCAGCCTCTGCCAGTACCTGAGACACCTTTCAGTGAAGAAATTTTTCCTGATGTCTAATCTGAACCTTCCCTGGCACAACTTCAGGCCATTTCCTCTCATCCTATCACCTGCCACTTATGAGAAGAGACCAAAACTCACCCCACTACAGGGTCCTTACAGGTAGTTGCAGACAATGATGAGGTCTCCTCTCAGCCTCCTCTTCTCTGGGCTAAACAACCCCATTTCCCTCAGCCACTCCTCATAGGACTTGTTCTCAAGCCTGTTCACCAGCTTCACTCCCCTTCTCTGGATGTGCTCCAGTATCCTCTCAGAGAGGGGCTGAAAACTGAACCCAGGATTCAAGGTGTGGCCTCACCAATGCCAAGCAAAGGCACAATCACTTCCCTGGTCCTACTGGCCACAATGTTTCTGATACAGGCCAGGATGCTGTTGGCTTTCATAGCCACTTGGGCCAATGCTGGTGCATGTTCAGCTGCTGTCAACCAGCACCCTGAAGTCCTACTCCACCAGGTGGCTTTCCAGTCACTCTTCCCCAAGCCCAGAGTGCTGCGTGGGGTTGTTGTTGTCCCAAGTGCAGAACCTGGCACTTGGCCTTGTTGAACCTCATCCTATTGGTCTGGCACACTGCGTTATGTGTTTATCCAGCTGAACGCTAGACATTTTGTTTGGGAGGTCACTATGAAACTTAACTTTCTCTTTTCCTTTTGATGGGGAGGTGCTGTTGTCATAACAAAACCTATTTTTTATGTTTCTTTTTTTCCTAAATTTCTGATGCAATTCTCTACACTAAAATGCTTGAATTGTATGATGTCTGGAAAAGAAAGATACTGATTTAAAAATAGTTTGTAATTTTTAATGTGATATTATTATTCAAATAGATGAACACATTTTAACATTGTGACTTTAACATTTCTAATAAAATTCTGTTCGCCTCAAAACTTTTATGCAGCTTTTTCTTATAGAACATTTCTCCCCTTCGCCATTCAGCATTTATCTTTGAGATTACAGAGTAGATTTCTTTAAGTTGGAATATTAAATTGATGTTGAGAAGAAATGAACCAACTTTGAGAAATACCTTATAAAATCACATCATCCAACAGATGCCTCTAGGGATCAGCCATAAAGCAAAAAGCCATAAAGCTGAAAACAAATTCGCCTATGAGGTGGTCAGTAGCAGCAGCTGAACGACCACATTTATAAAATCCAGGAACATAAACGCTTTTTATAAAACCACAGAACCATTAAGTTGGATCATCAAGTCCAACCCTCAGCCCAACCCCATCGTGCCTACTAAACCACGTCCCAAAGTGCCACATCTACTCGTTTTTAGAACCCCTCCAAGGATGGAGACTCCACCACTGCCCTGAGCAGCCTCTTCCAGTGCTTCACCACTTTTTCAGGACAGAACTTTTTTGTAACTTCAACTATATCCCCCCCCGCGCCGAGAGCCCCGCAAACCCACACCCCCCGCCCGCGCGGAGCCTGCGGGGAGCGCCAGCCCCCGGCCCGCTGTCCCTCGGAAGGGTCACGGAGGGCGGTGGGGAGGGGAGGGGCAGCGCCCCGGTCGCCCCCCAGGGGAACGGCGCCTCCCCCGACCGCCCCGCGCGCCCCCCCCCCCCCCCCCGCGGCGGACGCCACTCACGCTCCGCCAGCATCGCCTTGGGGGCCTTCCACGCCCCGCGGCGCGCGGCGAGGGAGCGGCGCCGCCTGCCGACCACGTGGGGGACCTTCCTGATGGCGGGCGCGGAGAAGGGTGGCCAGAGAGGTGCCTGATTAAAAAGCCTTGAGACAGGCGAACGCATTGGCCACCCGGGTGAAAACAGCGTGTGTGAACCTGCTGAAATTCCTCCGAGTACACAGACTCATAGAATGCTTGGAGTGTGAAGGGACCTTAAAAATCATCCAGCTCCACCCCCCTGCCATGGGCAGGGACACCTCCCACAGACCAGGCTGCTGCAGACTCCCAGCCTGGCCTTGAACACCTCCAGGGATGGGGCAGCCACAGCTTCCCTGGGAAACCTGTGCCAGGGCCTCCCCACCCTCTTTGTGGAGAATTTCGTTCTAATACCTGGTCTAAATCTTCCCCCTTCCAATTAAAAGCCGTTCCCCTTCAACCCATTACTCCAGGCCCTTGTACAAAGCCCCCCCCCCCCAGCTTTCCTGCAGCCCCTTCAGGTACTGGGAGGCTGCTTATGAGTTCTCCCTGGAGCCTTCTCCAGACTGAACAACCCCAGCTCTCTCAGCCTGTCCTCAGCAGAGGTGCTCCAGCTCTCTGATCAGTTTTGTTGCCTTCTTTTTGTGACCAATTCCAACAGTTCCATGTCGTTCTTATGTTGGGGACTCCATAACAGGACACAGGACACCTGGTGGGGTCTCACACGAGTGGAGCAGAGGGGCAGAATCCCCTCCTTTACCCTGCTGGCCACGCTTCTTTTGATGCAGCCCAGGGCACGGTTGCCTTTCTGCCCTGTGAGCGCCCATTGCCTGCTCATCTCGAGATTCTCATCAATCAGCATTGACAACTCCTTCTCCACAGGGCTGCTGTCAATCACATCATCCCTCATGCTGTATAATAAGATGTGCTGATCTCTAAATGGGCTATTCACTAGCATTTATTGGCAGATTTTGCTGAGGCAGTTTCGAGCGCAGCTGAGGAGCGCTGAGGGAGTGGCAGTGGCTTCGACTTCTAACAGAGAAGCACGGGTCAGGGCAGGGGTGTGGGACAGCTTCTTCTCCCAGGCGTCTCAAGACTGCTTGGAGTTGCTAAAGCCAGGAAAATACCTGGCAGAGTGACCCAGTAGATTGCTTGGCAGAGAACGACCTGGGGTGCTGGTTGACAGTAGCCGAACATGAGCCAGCAGTGGCCCAGGTGGCCAAGGAGGCCAACACCATCCTGGTTTTGATCATCCACCAGCAGGACCAGGGAAGCGATCCTTCACCTGGACTTGGCATTGGTGAGACCACACCTCGAATCCTGTGTTCAGTTTTGGGCCCCTCACTCTGAGAAAGACATTGAGGGGATGGAGCATGTCCAGAGAAGGGCAACAAGGCTGGGGAAGGGGCTGGAGAACAAGTCTTAAGAGGAACAGCTGAGGGAACTGGGATTGTTTAGCCTAGAGAAGACAAGGCTGAGGGGAGACCTTATCACTGGAAGGAAGTTTTAGTGAGGTTCAGTGTTGGTCTCTTCTCCCAAGTGACACGTGCTTGAACAAGAGGAAATGGCCTCAAATTGTATCAAGGGAGGTTCAGATTAGATGTCAGGAAAAATTTCTTCCCTGAAAGGTTGGTCAGGCAATAGCAGAGGTTGCCCAGGGAGGTGGTTGAGTCCCCGTCCCTACAGTTTTTAGAGTAACTCTGAGAAAGCATCATACCAGTAAAGGAAGAGCCTTGCAAAGGGTGACAAATACTCTTTTACTGCAGGACGTTCAGTTTTTGGTAAGAAGCAGGAATGAGGCAAATGGGCAAAGCCATGGCAGTATGGGAAAGGTGGTATTTCTTGTTTTAAGAATACTTGACTGTAGAGAAAATGGCAGGCTATTAACAGAGGCATGAAAAGGGCATAAGAGTGAAAAGGTACAGAGTTTTCTTCCTTATGATGAATTCACACAGGTTCTTTGTGCAGCCTGAGCTTGTGCTGTTTTACAGAGCTGTGTAGACTTGCCCCTCGACCAGCAAAATTCGAAATAGCTTGTTGATTTTTATTAGTTTTTATTTAATCCCTATTAATTTGACTGCTGTGACTGCCCCAGTTCCTCCTTTAAAGAAGGTTATCAAGCTCGTCCTTTTGTTGTCTTCTGTGCCCCTGTCCTGCCATCAGAAATTCTCACAGTGTGTGCTCTCATCAGAACTTTTTGCCAATTCTCTGTGTACTCCCAGGTCATGTTCATCAGGCTTGACTGACGTGAAAACAAGTAAATACATTGCAATCCTTCGCTACCTGGGAGAGAGATCTTTTCCCTTTGCCCTTCTCATTAATTGTGTTAGCTACTTGACTGCATCTAATCCTTTAGTAAAGATTGAATGGATGAATTGCCCCCCTCCTTCACCCCAACCCCTTGCTCTATAATGGATCAGCCTTGCCTTTGGTCTTTCTCTTACACCTGCTGTGCTGCATAAAGCTTTGCAGCTGCAGGCTGTGTCTCATTTAGTGCCTTGAACTTGTCCAGTTTGTCTTATGCTCACCCTGGTGTCTGTATGGACTCTGCACAAGTTGGCCTTGCCTCTATTTCTTGTGTCCTGCCTTGCAGCTGGGTGTTAGACACTGATGGGCTATTAGTGTTAAGGAATGACTGTTTTTAACTGATCAACCAGGGCTCTAAGAAGCTGCCTGGCCGTGCTCTGAGCTTACTGAGGCCTATCCATTTTTTTTTTTTTGACTTCTCTACTCTCCTGCCTTAGGAAAAGGTATCTGGAAATAATCAGGAATGTGGCAGCTTTCAAGCTTTCACTTAAAATTTATCTCCAAGAGGAAATGCCCAGAGATCGGAATCAGCTCTAGAAGAGTCTTCATTCTGTTCTCTTTCTTCCTGTCCTAACGAAATTGCCTACAGGAAAGGTGAGGAAGAGCTTTTTATCAAGGAGTGCAGGGATAGGATGAGGGCAACAGTTTTAAGCTGAAAGAGAGGAGATTTAGATGAGATAGTAGGAAGAATTTTTTTTCCTGTGAGGGTGGGGAGGCCCTGGCACGGGTTGCCCAGAGAAGTCGTGGCTGCTCCATGCCTGGAGGTGTTCAAGGTCAGATTGGATGGGGCTTTGAGCAACCTGATCCAGTGGGAGGTGTCCCTGCCTGTGGCAGGGGGGTTGGAACTGGATGATCTTTGAGGTCCCTTCACACTCAAACCATTCTATGAAAATCCATGCACAGCAGAGACCTGCTGGGACAGTCTGGGACAGGGTCCAGACTTTCCTGTAACTGCGCATCCTCTGAAGAAGAGGAGGCTGTGGGGAGACCTCATCACTCTCTACAACTCCCTGAAAGGAGGTTAAAGCAAGGTGGGTTTTGGTCTCTTTTCCCAAGTAACAAGTCATAGGACAAGAGGAAATGGCCTCAGATTGTGCCAGGGGATGTTTAGATTGGATATTAGGAAAAAATTCTTTACTGACAGAGTGGTGAAGCACTGGCAGAGGCTGCCCAGGGAAGTGGTGGACTCTCCATCCCTCAAGGGTTTCAGAAAACATGTAGATGTGGTGCTTTGGGACATGGTTTAGTAGACATGGTGGTGTTGGGCTGATAGTTGGACTTGATGATCTTAGAAGTCTTTTCCAACTTTAATGATTCTATGTTTCTACAAAGCAGGCCTGTAACCGGAGTTCCTGGTGCCCATCTTTTTTCTAACCCAGACTGAGTTTCCATATCCAGCTGATTCTCTGCATAGCTCTAGTTGAATCCCATCAGCCCTGCTCTCTTCCTAAGGGAGACAAGGCCAGATGTGAGTTCATGTCACCACCAGCTCTGTGATTCTGCGAGTTCTCAAGCTCACACCTTGTCTGCTTTCTGGTGCTCATGGGGCCACCTACGAGGATCCCCCTCGGCCCTTTCATCACCACCCGGGGATTCTCAGCAGTGGCCACTGCTTTCTGTCGTCTGGATCTGAACTAAAAGGTGATATCTCTTCCCCTCCATTATCCTTCTGTTTCCTGAACAAAGTTCTCCTCCTGGCAGTAACAATTTCTATGAATTATTGTTCCAGGATGAGTGTTGGAATGGTCATTTACGTGCATGACCTGTTTCACACCAGCCAAATTCTGCTTCCATTTCTGATACTGGAGAGGTGTCTTCTAGCTGGGAACTGAATGTAATATTTAATTGCTCCAATAGGTAGCAGCATTACACACGTTTCAGTCAGGTTCGCTGTGCTATAAAGACATCAGGGAAGTGAAAGATTGGAAGTAATTTCTGTTAAAGGATGCCTTGAGGTTGAAATTTGTTTCTTATTTCTTTTTGAAATTTAATATTTGGCTGCATGAGAGCAGTTTAACTTCCAAAGCTGTCTTACTCCCCTGCTTGCAAAGAATCACAGCTCGAAATACAAATGAAATCATACCTGCTTTAATTATTGCTGACTCTGTTTGCTTAACAGTAGACGTGAGGTCAAGGTCCAAATTATTCTACACAGATATAGACCCAATTCTTGAACATTAGTAGTTTAAGGTGCTCATCTTAAAACATGTAAGTATGTGAATATGCACAGGGGCAGTGAGATTAGACAATAGGCACAAAAGGGGAAGGTTCCATCCAGAGGCAATTATTGTATTTCACAATTACAGACCTGAGTAAAAGTTTGTGTCGCATGAAAGAAAAAAAATATATACATATATTTGTATGTTTTTATATATATTTTCTTCCAAGAGAAAGAACAGCTGATATGGGTGATTATAACCCTCTAAAAAATGTCCTGAAATCCTTTTTCCAGTGTGCTTGGAATGGTTAAAGTGTAGCTCTTCTCTGAAGAATAAGTGATAAAGATGCCTGGTGGGCATTATGTTCAGAGTTCTCCAGTGATTCCTCCCAAGGGTCTTACTTGAAAAGAGGTGTTTCCCGACAGCCAGCACTGCAAAGATCATTTAGGGCTCAGAGATTCAAGCAGGGTATTTTCCTCCTGGCACATCATTATCGATCGCAGGGTGGCTGCTGCCTGTGCTGTGCTGTCAGCGTCAGCTCCAGAGTCCCCACAGGCTTTGACAAATTCCTTTGATGCTGCTCACAGGTTGAAGTGTCCAGGTCTTAGGGAGAGATTCAGCTGGGATGAACAGAGCCAACAGTACAGAGAAACTGAAACAGCAGATAAATGGAGGAGAGTTGCAAGCTCATCTGAGCCTGGTACCTTTTTTGCTGGCCCCATTCCACCCAGAGGAGACCTGTGGAAGGGAGGAGGGAGAGCTGGGTTTCCCAGCTAACAGGCAGCTCCTGTGCCCCACAGTAGGGCAGCCACGAGAACCAGAGATGGGTGAATGCCACAGAGAGCTCTACACTAGTCTCTTGCTGCCTGAGGACACTTGGGATGGGGTCCAAGAATGTATTATAACCCCCTTGGAGCTGATGGGGTGACAGGCACTCACAGGTGTTGTTCAGGTCACCTAACACGAGATGCCTGCAAGAGTTGTCTAGATCTGAATGAACTGCCCCAGGTTCAAATGGAGAAGAAGCAGCATCAGTCAAAACACCCATTTTTCCCTCTCTATGCTCCATTCAAATACTCCATCAACAAGGGAGATGTGAGGAAGGAGAGGAGAGGCAGCCAGGAAAAGAGATGTGGGAAGAAAGGAGCAGAGAAGCAAGTAAAGAAACAGGATGTGAGTCCTGGCTGTGCAACAGGTCATTTGTGAGGCAAATCAGCCTCTGTTGTGTGATAATGGCCTGAGGCCAGACTGGAAATGCTTATTGAGCAAGTCCTGAGAGAGGTGTGATGGAAGCACTAGGGACAAGGACTGCCTGGAGACCTTAAAATGAAAAGACAGGTTTGATTTAGGATGATGATTCGAGAGAACACACGGATTAGAGGTGAGCTCTGGTATAAAGCTGTGTTAGCCGAGCAGAGAAGCCACCCATCAAGTGCCAGGCAGGGAGCAAGAGATTAACAACGTCTGACCCATGGAGCAAAAGATGTCAGAACGAGTGCCTGCAGCCAGGAGATGAGGGGTTCAAAGAACAGCTACTGGGGCAGGCAAGGAGTAGAAATGGGCTCAAGGCAAGGAGGTGACGTTCCTAGAAGTGCTGCCAAGGAAGAACTCGGCAACGCTGTGCACTGTCTGGTAAGGAACGCTGGAGGGAGCATGGGCAAAGGAGGTAGCAGACAGAAATCCAGATTATTTAATATCTTTATTGATGATCTGGATGAGGGGATTGAGTCCATCATCAGCAAGTTTGCAGATGATACCAAGCTGGGAGGAAGGGCTGATCTGCTAGAGGGTAGGATGGCCCTACAGAGGGACCTGGACAGACTGGAGAGCTGGGCTGATTCCAATGGGATGATGTTTAATAAGTCCAAATGTCGGGTACTTCATTTTGGACACAACAATCCCATGCAGAGCTATAGACTGGGGACAGAGTGGCTGGAGAGGAGTCAGGCAGAAAGGGACCTGGGAGTGCTGGTGGACAGGAAGCTCAACATGAGCCAGCAGTGTGCCCAGGTGGCCAAGAAGGCCAATGGCATCCTGGCCTGCATCAGGAATAGTGTGGTCAGCAGGACCAGAGAAGTTATCGTCCCCCTGTACTCGGCACTGGTCAGGCCTCACCTTGAATACTGTGTCCAGTTCTGGGCCCCCCAGTTTGGGAAAGATGTCAGGATGCTGGAGAGTGTCCAGAGGAGGGCAACGAAGATGGTGAAGGGGCGGGAGCACAAGCCCTATGAGGAGCGACTGAGGGAGCTGGGGCTGTTTATCCTGGAGAAGAGGAGGCTCAGGGGAGACCTCATTGCTCTCTACAATTCCCTAAAAGGAGGTTGTAGTGGGGCAGGGGTTGGTCTCTTCTCTCAGGTGACCAGGGACAGAACTAGAGGGCATGGACTCAAGCTTTGTCAGGGAAAGTTTAGGCTTGATGTGAGGAAAAAGTTCTTCACTGAAAGGGTGATTGACCATTGGAATGAGCACCCAGGGAGGGGGTGGAGTCACCGACCCTGGAGGTGTTTAAAGGGAGACTGGATGAGGCACTGAGTGCCATGGTTTAGATGATGGTGTTAGTGTTGGTGTTAGTAGGGTTATAGGTTGGACTTGATGATCTCAGAGGTCCTTTCCAACCTTGTGATACTGTGATACTGTGATACTGTGACACTGTGATATGATTTTCCATCTATTCCATCAGTTTTTATTATTTTTGCTATTGTTGTTGTTTCTTTATGGGATGTGAGGTCCTGTTGTAAGCAGGTTGTTACCCAAACAGAGAAAGGAGATAGGGAGCTGATGACAGAGCAGCAGTGGTTTGTAGAGAGGGAAACTGAGGCATGGGCATGGTGTGAAAGTCAAGGCACTAACAGCTTGCATTTCTTGTGGAGATATTTTAGTATATCAAGGGGTGCTAAAGTGTTGGATACTATTGAGGAATTAGACTCACATTGATGGGCACAGGTGGAGATTTTGATGGGGGTTCTTTTGGCATGACATGTTTTGGTGATTGGATTTCCTGGCTGAGCTGTGGTGAACATGTGTTGGACGCATTGCTCTGAGCTGCAGTCATGGCAGGGTAAGGCCAAGCACCAGATGGGCCCAAATGGACCAGTCCAAAGAAGGTCAGGAAGGCAAAAAGTTGGAGCCAGTGCGTGTGATGGGCAAGTCAGGGTGTAAACCACAGTGAGGATGAGGATCCCAAGGACATGGAGAGCAGCTCAGGGATGGGAACAGGTTGGTTTAAAAGCAATGACGGTAGGCAGGGTCAGAAAGCATTAAGGGCCAGGCTGACTTGAGAGGAGATGAGATTGGGGAGGGGGCTGGAATCCAAGACATGGAGCAGGACTGCAGGATCTACAAACTGGTCAAGAGTCTTTGCATAGCTGCACCCTCGGAAACCATAAACTGCAGGTAAAATCAGCAAGAAAGGGTGCTATTGTTGGCAAACAGAGGCTTTATAAACACTGTGCAGGAGAGGTAAGAGGAGAACAAGCCAATCTGGGCCAGCTCATAACGTGGGTGAGATGGTAACAAGCCTGTAAGAAACAGTGTCAGGAGATGAAGGCTTTCTATGTTTCTTGTTTTAGCCCCCCAGCTCCTGAATGAATATTTGGTGCAATTTAATAGTGCTGTTTCGAGGGCAGGAAGAGAGGGCTGATGTGTCTACTTGGGGTTTGTAACTTGGGTAAAGCTCAGCCTGGAAATCTTGAGCAATGTAATGAAACAGTCTTTGAACAGTAATTATTATCATGGGAGAAAGAGGACAGTGGTGGAGTTAGGGAGTCATGGATGAGTTAATGTTCTGGTTTGAACTAAAGTAGAATCAGTTTCTAACATCAGCTGAGTCTTGTCTAAGTAACTTCATTTTCCAAAAGTTAACTGCATGTTTTTCAGACAGTGTTTCTCTCTAGAAGTGATAACACGGGGCACTGGGATGCAGAAAGGCCATTGCTTATACTTATTCCTATAGAAACCAAAGCCATCCTCGAGCTGGTGGAGCCAGAAGTGGAAAAAGGGTTGCACATTCAGGGAGGGACGGACAGGAGAGGTGACCCCAAAGTGACCAACAGAGAACTCCATGTCATATATATACTTGGTAAAAATCTGAGAGATCACAAGGGTGTCACCCTCTTCTTCGATGGCCAATGTCCAGTAAGGATCTCTCTGTCTGTTTGTCCCTGATCCTGGATGCATGAGTTCCTGAATCCAGTTCCTAAGCTGAGCTCCCTGTTGCCGCTCACCTTCATCCCCGTGCTTCTTCTGCAGCGTTTGTGGTGATGCGTAGTCATCGAGGGGTGGGGATGCAATTTTGTATATTTGTATTTATTATTATTGTTGTTATTCCATTAAATCTATTACAGTTTTACTTTCCAAACCACAAGTCTTTTTCTCCCATTTCCTTTTCCCCTTTCCCTGGTGGCCAGGGGGAAGGGAACTGGGTGCCCAGCTGCTCATTTTTAGCTGCTGGACCAGGGCTAAACCATGACAGTTACCTTGAATCCAGTCCCTGGGAAAACACTGCAGTAGTTCTTACACAATTTGTTCAATATTTGGCCACTGGAGGACAACAGAGTGATGAAAAAAACACCTACATGACTTGCTGGGAATAATTCTTAACAAACCAAGCTAATTTTTGTCTCTGACCAGAAAGCTGGCTTTGATGACTAAAGGAGCAAGATTTTTCATGTAGCAAGAGCCACAGACACATGGTGCACACCTTAATGCCGAGGGTATGGGGGACTTTGGGATTCACCCACAGATGGCAGAGGACTGGAGCTCCTCGTGGTTCCCTGGACCCATGATGAGATGAGTCTGGTCTGAAGCTCAAGACATGTGACTACATCCAAGGGTTACATGGAGGGCTCAGATCCTGGTGGCTGACATTCTCCCACGCCCAAATATATGGACAACCCAGCAGCCTCCACAGCAGCTCCAGCTTGCTTCTGATCTTTGCAACAAAGCTCCCATATGGAATTTGCTCTTGGCCTTTCCACAGATGCTCTGCAACCCAGAGAGCCCCAGGCTGAGTATTCCTAGGGAAAAAAATAGTCTTTAAGGAAACTTTCAGCACCATCCCACATGCAGACCTACATTCCAGACAGCTTTCCCATAGCATGGGTGCACAATGTGTTTAGTTGGTGCTCTGTCAAGGACCTGGTGTAGGACAGACCATCTGTTAATGTACTGTGGAGAGAAGGGCTGCAGGCAGTGTGGAAGACAGGATCAAAACTCAACCAATCACTTTGGAATAGGGGAATAGGCTGAAAAAGATGAGATAGCAAGCAGTAAGATAAGAATGAAACTTGGGAAATCATAAAATCGAAGAATGATTTGGGTTGGAAAGTACCTTAAAGCCCATCCAGTTCTAAACCCCTGCCCTGGGCAGGGACACCTCCCACTGGATCAGATTGCTCAAAGCCCCATCCAACCTGGCCTTGAACACCTCCAGGGATGGGGCAGCCACGACTTCTCTGGGCAACCTGTACCAGGGCCTCTCCACCCTCACAGGAAAACATTTCTTGTTAACATCCCATCTAAATCTCCCCTCTTTCAGCTTAAAACCCTTCCCATTGTCCTATCCCCACATTCCCTGATAAAGAGCCCCTCCCCAGCTTTTTTGTAGCCCCCTTTTATGTACTGGGAGGCTGCTCTAAAGTCTCCCTGGAGCCTTCTCTTCTCCAGGCTAAACAACCCAACTCTCTCAGCCTGTCCTCATATGGGAGGTGCCCTTGGATCATCTTTGTGTTCCTCCTTTGGAGCCGCTCCAACAGATCCACGTAGGGAAACTGGGAATAACTAGAATGCACCAACACTTTCAGGGAAATGAAAAAAAAAGGAGGAAAGAGCAGAGCTAAAACGTAACTAATGAGATGAGAACCTGTAGTAAAAAGCTGGTTCAAAAAGACTATTTTCTTTGTAGACCACATTATTTGTCATGAAATGGGATAATTGCTCCTTGTCTCAGAGATGGAAAAGCCGAAGCTGTAATACCATGCCCAAATCTGGCCGCTACACTTCAGGAAATCAGTCATGAACCAGATATGGAATGCAGAGGAGAGGAACAGACACACCTAGATGATTAGAAAAAAACATCTGAGGAAGAGCTAGGAGGAAGAGGACTTTTTTGGTTGAGAAATGGAAAACCCAGTGTGGGCTGCTAGCAATGAGGACAAGCAATTGGTTTCCTTGTCCACTGCCATCTGGAGAAACAAAAATCAATGTAATTTAGCATGTTGGAGAATACACTGAGTACCAGAACACCTGAGAGTGGCCAAGGAGTGGTGGGATTGTCCTTTTTGATGATTAAACTTGTCATGGATGGGCTGTTTGTTCTGACAGCAGAATGGGGTGAGGATCTAGGTGACTTCCTCCAGTTCATCCAGTTTTTCATGTCTATCACTTCATGAATCAATTTGGGAAGCCCTCTCAGAATGCATCTTTCCTCAGGTCCAATGCCATGCTTTAACCACGGGAGCAAACCTGTGCTATTTTCCATAAAGTGCAGTTTACTCTTCTGCAAATTAAAGTGTCCCAATTAATCCAATGAAACACTCTCTTGCTTCATTCAAAATGAGATGGGAAAGGAAACAAAAAGGATTTCCTGCAGATGCTCATTTGGATTTCAAAATTAATTCCCTTCCACCATCGTTGCTCATTTTCTGAGAAGCAGCTCGGCAGCAAATTTTATTTACACAACATATTTCTTGCCAGACAGGTTCAAGTGTTATTCACCACACACATGAGAAGTAAATCATACTTTTGTAGATATGAGGATTGTTCCTCTGGTCAGGAAGCAAGAAAAAGAGTAGTTGAGCAGCACAAAATCAATGCCAATGGCTCAAGTCAACAGGACACAAAAAATATTCATCAGGGAGTGCAGAAACAGGATGAGGAGTAATGGTTTTAAGCTGAAAGAAGGGAGATTTAGATTAGGTATTAGGAAGAAATATTTTCCATTGAGGGTGGGGAGGCCCTGGCACAGGTTGGCCAGAGAAATTGTGGAAGCCCCATCCCTGGAGATGTTCAAGGCCAGGTTGGATGGGTCTTTGAGCAACCTGATCCAGTGGGAGGTGTCCCTGCCCATGGCAGGGGATTTGGAACTGGGTGAGCTTTAAGGTCCCTTCCAACCCAACCCATTCTATGATTCTATGAAATAAGAAAGCATTCCTGCCCCAGTTATCAAATATTTTTGATTTTCAAATGGTTGCAAGGAAAGTTCATTGCTTTCCATGAGGAGGAGAAAATGTCAGACCCAATAGAGAGCGAGTGTTTGATATATTATTCATGAGAAGTGATATGCTGAGCACTAGTCAAAATCCAGCAGCAACAAACAGGGGTCAGCAGTGGAAAATGGAAATAGATCTGTGACAGTTTTCAAATTGGTTTAATGCATCCAGTTTATAGCTTGTTTTATTCATTAGCCCTGGTCGTCTGGGAAGTTCTCATGGCAGGATGGAGGTTACTTCTGAAGATTTCAGAACCAGCATTGCTCACAGTCTCAGCAGGGTTCAGCTTTGTAAACATAGCAAATTAGATTTAGGGCTTTTGAACAGAAATAAAGAGGGAAACCCACAAGGACATTGCTCACTTTTCAAAGTGTAGCTGCACTTTCAAGGCTGACCCAGTACTGTCATTTTGGGGCTGTTTGAGCAACCACTGGAAAATAAAAGAGCACTAAAAATAGCCAACATGGGTTCATTAGCTCTTTAATTACACATTGGCTTTCCTTTCTCTCATCTACACTTGCAAGTTTGTCCTGTGATCTCACCACTGACATTGACTGGGGAATGCCAGGAGCTGCCTTGGGCTGGTGGACACCGCTTTGATTCACTGCCAGTCTGTCTTCATGTCCTTCCCTTTTCCACAGTTTGGTAGAATGGGATTCCCCAGTGAAGCTCATGGTAAAACAAGTGTCAAGGAATGGAAAATACAGGGAAAACAGGATGAGGAGTGACAGTAACAGCCTCAAAAGTGCTCAGAGCCTGTGCCAGTACATGAAATCCAGGTGCCTCTTCAATAGAAGTCATGCATTAAAGAAGCAACCATGAGTCTACCTAAACAGACATCCATGAAGCTCAAGATACAGCCCTAGTTTTAAACCCAATTCAACAGGTATGGCTAAATAACATATCCATAACCTATCCCATAATCCTGGACCACAGGATTATCTACACAAGGGTGACCTTCTAGACTGGGGAAGGCAGAGGGTGTGTGTAGGATATTTCATGCTGCATCATTTACACTTACTAACTGCATCAATGCTACTACTCTAATCTAGACCCAGGTTCTGGGAAGCTGTTGTCCCTGCTGGTCAATTGTCAGCGTGGTCCTTGGCTTGGTTTTGTCCCAGAACAACCAGCACTGATCTTCCCAAGCACAGTTCAGGAGTCAGCAATGGCCAGGAATTATTCCCAAGAGCAGTGTGGATGTAACTATCTTGTTTTGGGCCAGTGTAGGATAGGGGTGCTGAAGGACTGAGGTTGGCTGATCTTGCCCCAAGCTTTGCATCTCCTTCTAGTGGGCTTTATCATGGGCAAGCTGAGCACCGTGGCAGCCACTGGACTCATGAGCTTCTTCTGGAGCAGCAGGAGGGAGAGGCAACTCCATACCACCATTTATCAGGTGTCCCAAGGATTGTCCCCAAGGTTTGCAGCCTGGATGGGCAGATCAGAGGGTGATTAGAGGTGTGTTATATGACCATCAACCAAAGCAAAGAAGTGACAGTGCCTTTTCTGCAGAGGGAGTCCTTCTCCTAAAAGTGTAGGAATGCACCTCCAGGCTTAACTACCTCGGGACACTTAGCAAGGAGAGTCTGAATAAACCTCGTGCTCCCGTGTGGGGAGGCTGGGTCTAGCCTCGTAATTCCTATGTTGGGGTATCACTGGAGTTGCCTGAATCAAGACCTCTGGCAACCTACAGGCTATCTGCAGCACTGGCACAGGAGTCTCCTATTTGCCACCACTCCCATATCACAGCTGCTTTCCCTTTTGGACTTGATGATCTTAAAGGTCTTTTCCAACCTAAATGATTCTATGACCTTATTAAATGATTCTGTGCTTCATTGTGGTACTCATTGTCACAGGATGCTGTGGAGGGATACAGGGATGAAAAAGGGTCTGACACATCGCCAAAGGGCAGGTCCACCAAGTGCCATTAGACATAATGGTCCAGCTGCTACTTCCAGTTCAGGAAATCCTTGAAGACATGATTATAGCAGACATAGAGATGTGCAAAGCAGATTTTCCACACCTCTTACACTTTTTCCTGCACAGCAGCTTTTGGCTGGTAGGTACTGGGCTAGGTAGATCTGCAATTCAGAATCATGGAATATAGAATGGTTTGGGTTGGAAGGGGCCATAGAGCCTATCCATTTCCAACCCCCCTGCCATGGGCAGGGACACCTCCCACTGGATCAGGTTGCTCAAAGCCTCATCCAACCTGGCCTTGAACACCTCCAGGGATGGGGTATACACCATTTTTCTGGGCAACCTGTGCCAGGGCCTCCCCACCCTAGGAAAACATTTCTTCCTAAGATCTCATCTAGATCTCCCCTCTTTCAGCTTAAAACCTTTATTCCTTGTCCTATCCCTGCACTCCCTGATAAAAAGCCCCTCCCCAGCTTTCCTGTAGGCCCTTTCAGTACTGGGAGGCTTCTCTAAGTTCTCCCTGGAGCCTTCCCTGCTCCAGGCTGAACAAGCTCAACTCCCTCAGCCTGCCCTCCAATTTGATTAAAGATGGTCATTCTTTACAAATCTTACTTAGTGCAGGTTAATAATGCTTTTTGTGGAGCCCAAAGACAACAAACCAGTTGGTTTTCACAGTGTATTTGGCTTTTCAGGTCTATGACTGCTCAGTCCACCCTCAGATGCTCTGCCCCTGCTATGTACCTTGATGGGGTGGCAAGTGGCGCTACAACAGCATCTCTGGTCTCCAACGGGAACAATAAAACAAATGACTGAATGATCTCACATTCTTGCATCTTCCCAAGCAGCCTGGAAACACTCAGTACACCACATTGTTCAAGACATTTCAGTTTTGAACACTGCAAACATTTTAATTTCCACATGCTCCTTGTAAAACAGGAGCTGTGCTGGAGCTTTCATTTGTTCTCTCATCGTAGAGTCAATGAGCCAGGGAATGTATCATGGCACAGTTATCCCACCGAAGGATTCCAATCCACATCCAGCACAAACAGCAGCACTAATAGTGCTTGTAAATGCCATTGTTTACTTAGCTTTTCTGAAGCACTTGGGGAAGTGCTCTGCTGGAAAAGAAAATCTCTGCTTTAACTCAGCACCCAGGTCCCAGCTTGTTCTATGAAGAGAGAGATTTACAAACAGGTAAAATTCACATGCACACGTGATCAGATCTTTTGTTAAGTTTTAGGCAAGGAGTTGGAAAAATCACAGTTTAATCTGGTGAGGTGAAGCTGTAAAACCCTGAAGTAATGTCTCCCTTCCCAGTGATACTTAGGTAGTGGGCACTGCTAGAGGTCAGGACAGGTCCTACTGAAGCAGGTCTAACCCTTTCTTCACCTTCAATTGTGAACGCTCAGCTCCCATCCAAATAATCTACCCAGTGTTGACTTATCCTGTCAGGAGGATGTTTCTCCTGCTATCTGACCTCAGGCTCCTTTTCAGCCTGAAGTCCATTTGTTCACTTTTTCCTTACTGGTTTGTTTTCTGGACTGTTTATCTTATCACAGGAAGATCTCTAAGATTTTGTAAACATTAAACAATGATTTCATGGCTTGGCACTCTTCTCCATGAAGATGAAGATGTCTGATTGTTGTAACTCTGCTCTTATTTGGATGGTTTCAATCCAGACCAACTATTGCTGGACCAAACCATCCCCAGGTGCTACTAAGGACTTAGCATAGGTCATAAGTCAGCCCCAACATGTGCTTTGGGTATGAACATGTTGACCCTCTCTATAGCTCATGGGCTTATACGCCTTAGCTCCTGTGAAAGAATCTACTTCCAAACCTTCCTACAGAAACAAAGACTGGATAAGTCTCCAGAAAACCCACATTTAAAACCTGGTCTAGGGGGAGGCAACTGCTACCTACCTTGTGCTGTAACGTGGCAGGACTCTGCTCTGCAGGCAGATGAGGAACAGCACGAAAAGCAGGCAGGTTGTAGACCAAGCCAAAGTTGTCCTCTCCAGACGCTGTTTGTTGGTCGCAAGGCAGGGAAAAGTCTCAAGGAAAAGTGTTAAAGGGGAACTTGGCAGATTGATGAAAGGGAACATGGAGCCTATTTTACCAGAAGGATGTCCTGGGATGGATATGAGGAGGAAAGACAGCTGTGTAAAGCAACTTCTTCACTTGTTTTTTTCCCCACTCTGCTAGGTGAAAGACAACCTTCCAGGATTGCTGCTCTGCTCTGGCCCTGGTGTGGGTTAAACTCCCTTGGCTTTCTTCCCTTGGCGTTTTTTCTGCTTTCCTTCCCACCTTCAAAGATATCCTGGATGTTTTTTCTGCCCCCAGGTCCCTTCACACTGGAAAACAAGTCCTACAGGGAACAGCTGAGGGAACTGGTGTTGTTTAATTTGGAGAAGAGGAGGCTGAGTGGAGACCTCATCACTGTCTGTGGCTTCCTGAAAGGAGGCTGTGGCAGAGAGAGTGTTGATCTCTTCTCTCAAGTGACAGGTGATGGGGCAAGGGGAAATGGCCATGAGTTGTGCCAGGGGAGGGTCAGACTGGATATTGGGAAGAATTTTTTTACTGAAAGGGTGGTCAGGCCCTGGCACAGCTGCCCAGGGAAGGGTGGAGTCACCATCCCTGGAGGGGTTTAAAAAACGGGTAGATGAGTTTTTGAGGGACGTGGTTTAGCGGATGATGGGTGCGATTGGACTCGATGATCTTAGAGGTCTCTTCCAAGCAGAAGATTCTATTATTCTATGATTCACAGCTTCTCCCACTGTCCCAGGATCTCTGCAGCCTCATCCCTGTACTCTACTCCTCTTCTTTCCCTTCTCCTCCACATTTGAGCCTCAAAGACCACATTGCTGAAGCATTTGCCCGATGCTTGTGAGCCAGACTTTTTTCATTGTATGTGGACATGTGCAGGGATCTCATCACTTATGACACACCTGGGAAGCTGAAAGCACGGCCAGGTAGGAAGAGATTCCCCATTGCATCTCAGGCCTAATTACCCAAGCCCAAGAAAGCAGTTTGGTAGCCCCCAAACCTCACCACAGCCCCGTGCTGCAGGACACAGACCATCATCCCTCTTGTCCTTGGATAAGAAAGGAATGGTCCCTCTCTGTTCAGCTAAAAGTGTCTTTCTGCCCCTGAAAGAATGGGTGAAGCCACAGTGAGAGGGGTACAGGTTACAGCTGTTGGAAAGGCTTGGATTTGAAAAGTCCAGCCTTCACACAAACTTAGGACAGTTGTCTGAAAGTTTGCTATGGATGCCATCTCCAACAAGTGTCGTCCTGTACTGAAAATAGAATCATAGAATGGTTTGGGTTGCAAGAGACCTTAAAGCTCACCCAGTTCCAAACCCCCTGCCATGGGCAGGGACACCTCCCACTGAATCAGGTTGCTCAAAGCCCCATCCAACCTGGCCTTGAACACCTCCAGGGATGGAGCATTGCCCCCACCACTTCCCTCGGCAACCTGTGCCAGTGTCTCACCACCCTCAGCATGAAGAATTTCTTCCTAATGTCTAATCTATATCTCCCCCCTTCCAATTTTAAGCCATTCCCCTCATCCTATCGCTATGTGCCCTTGTAAAAAGTCCCACCTCAGCTTTCCTGGAGCCCCTTTCATTACTGGGAGGCTGTGCTAAGATCTCCCTGAAGTCTTCTATTCTCCAGGGTGAACAACCCCAACTCTCTCAGCCTGTCCTCATAGCAGAGGTGCTCCAGCCCTCAGATCATCCTCGTGGCCTCCTCTGGACCCTCTCCAACAGTTCCGTATCTTTTTTATGTTGGGAATTCTACAACTGGACACAGGACTCCAGGTGGGGTGTCACGAGAGCAGAGTAGAGGGGAAGAATCACCTCCCTTGACCTGCTTGCAACACTTCTTTTGTTGTAGCCCTATACCCCATCTCCTTCCTGATGGGAAGCAGAGGAAGATGCTTTGGAACAGCTAGAATATGCTGGACTGATTTACATCCACCCCAGAAGAAATGGGCTCCATATGCCTCTCCTTAGAAATGGTTTGCTTCTTCTGGAACATGGCTTTTCTGGCTGTGACCTATTTCCTCTGACTCTAAAGGACTCTGGCACACCTGGCAACACCTTTTTGGGAAAGCCATCAGTAAGACTCATTCTTCTCTCTTAGAGTCACGATGAGGGTGAACTCCAGGGCTCTCCTCAACTCATGCCATCTTTCCAAATGGCAGTTGCCCCATCCTCTGGGGAAAAGTGAGTGCAATGTAGAAAGTGCCTGTCCTCAACCTGTTCACAGAGCTCTATGAATCTCAGAGGATAATTTGAGTCAGAATAAAGGCAGCTATCTGCAGTGAGTGCCCACACTCAATTTTCTTCCAGATTACCTACGGGCCTTCTTCTCAGATGTCCCTTCAGTGTAACAATGAGGTTGTGCCTCCCCCATGCCTTTCCCCCTTCTTCTTCACTCAATATCTCCCACATCTTCCCTCCAAGGAAGCTTTGACAGTGTCCTGAAATTCAGATCCTGCTCAGAGCATCCAGGAAGCAGAGGAATGATTGGTTTGAGCTACTCTTCCCACTGTGTATTCTTTGGTATGTAATGAAGTGCTGGACCTTCACAGCTGTGTAGGGCTGGCTCTGGAGATCTGTCTGCTGCCAACTATGACAGATGCAGCAGAATGAGTTGCTCTCTTTGTATCACAGGGAGTTTCTTAAGATGAAGTAGATGTCTCTGGATAAGGTCATGATTTTGGGACATCACTGTATAAGAAGTCCACTTTCCCCTTCATCTCCCAGGGCTTAGGTGTTTGACACAGAACTGGTGTCACAAAATGTTTTTATTTTTAAGGACCTGGCCAAGTTTGAGGAGGGACCTTCCTGGAATCTGCCTATACCAAACATTCATTCTGCTTTGAAATATGGGGATGGAGATGTTTCAGGTTCTCATTCCCATATTGCTACAAAAACCTTCTCCAGGGTGAAGAAAACAGCAATTTCTCCAGGGGAATAGTATTTCAGTAATGGAGAATATGATCTACTTTTCCAGATAATACCCAGAACCAGAGATCAGGACCCCACTGGGCCTCTGCAATGAATGTCCACCCTCCCATTTTTTTGGTGTGCTGTGTGGTCCAAAAAGTGGGCATGATGTCCCACACCAGTTATGTCCATAGCAGTAAATTAAACAACTCCTGGATGGGAATATGAACACAGGCCTGAGCACGATTTTGAACGAAGTCAGCTGGAAATGTCCCAAATAGTAGTTGTACTTGGCTCAGGAGTTGGAATGGACCATTCCTTACAGGTGTCTTGGATGTTACCACCCTGCTCTGGAGGCTGAGGGTGTTTGGTAGCATGGACCCAGCTAGACAGTGCCTTAGAGCCAAGGATGGATCCCCATTTACCTCATAGTCACAAGCAGATTTGCTCTCCAGGCAACACCAGCCCCCAGCATCAACATAGAGGCCTCACAAGCAAGTTTCTCTCCCCACAAGTGGGACATCCTTGGTGCCCATAGGCTAGAGTTACCCATTGCATAATAAACCCGAGTCTGAAGGACAGCTTGCATCGTCTGCTTCATACTTGGGCTTCACCTACGAAGGGATGCATCAAAGGGTCAATTCTTATTAACTGGGCTAAACATGAGTTTGAGTCCTTCAGGGGGATGGGTGAGGGACCTCAATAAGAGGCAAAAACTGAAGCCAGAAAACTGCAGCAGAGAAGCCAACGCACAGCCCATCAGCAACGATAGAGATGAGTCCCTCCATGTATGTGGTGGTTAATGCACCATCCTGGGCAGGGGCATGGATGAGCAGGAGGTGACAAAGGAGGTGAAGGAAGAACATCAGGAATAGGAGTTTGGGGGTTTGGTGCAGGAGACAGTCAATCCTTATGGTTTGAGTCAGTGGGGATGAGCAGGGACAGGACGGGCATCGGGCACTCAGTCCTGTGTGAGTCTCAGTGCAGGGACCACACCACTACCAGAGGGTGCAAACTCCTTCCATTGCAGAGGTGCACATGGAAGAGACAGTGTGGTTGTGCCATCCCCTAGCTGGGGACTCCACAGGGAGGTCATTTAACTAGAGCTGGCAGCAGATAATTAGATTTCCTCTGTCCCTGGCCCCTCCTTACCCACCAAGTCTTCTGTTCTCGTAGGCTCCCTCATCCAGTGGTTTCACCCAGTGCCCATTTGGTTTTCCTGCTAAAGACTTACTCTTGCTCTGATTTAAAAGAAACTCAGGATTGCTGGGATCTGATATTTTACAGGTCTTCTTTTGATTTCATAGGCTCTGTGTCCAGCATGGAGTAGAAAGGAAAGAACAAAGACACACAGCACACTGCAAACATGTTATTAAAATGAACTGTTTATATTATCTCAGTTGAGTCAATACATTATAATGTATTAAAATGGAAAGGTACAAAATTGAAATAAATACTTTCTGATTCATGTATAAATCTTTTGTCAAGATGACATTTTGTTTGTTTTTTTTTTCATCAGTACATGTTTCAATAAAACATTTAAAATGACAAAGTATCGTTTAAAATATGGTTCATGGAAGAAAAGGTTGAAATCAAACAACTTTTGGCTTGTTTTGGCATGAGATCTTGACACAATCTGGGTTCCCCAAAACCACGTAAATGGTGGTAAAATATAAATGCTCAAACTTATTTAAAAAAATAAACAGGCTTTACAAAACCCTCTGATCCTTGACTTAGCCACTTTTCTGTATAGTCTGCACTTACGATATATACATTCATTATTGTCCAAGGGAAGACAGCCACTGACGTTCATTTAAAGAGCTTGGTGGAGAGGCCTAACAAACAATATGCAGCTGACTACAATTAACACGGTTTAAAAGATTCCTGACAGTGCAAAAAAAAAAAAAAAGAAGAACAAACCCCAAAAACAACAGCTCGGAAATCAAAGCGTAGAAATGGGACAGGGAAGAGGCAAGTGCACAAGGCCAGATCTGATGCAAAAGCTCTAGGCCAGGTCTAACAAAACAGCTTTTGCCAGGATAAGCCAGCTGGTCAGCTTCTCCTGCAATGGTCTGCCAGCACCTAATGTAGACTTGCAGATCAGCCTCTTTGCTCACACAGGTTATCTCAGGCTCCCAGGGGTATTGGTGCTCCTGGGAAAATCACCCCTTGGCACACCTTCTGCAGAGGCTTCTTTCTCATTGGTGCTGAAGGCAGGAGTTGCTCTAGGCAGGATGTGCTGGTGTAAGCCTGGCCTGGGAGAGGAAGATGTCTAGATGAGAAATCGCAGAGCGGGAAGGGAGGGAGGCGTGAGTGTGAATGTGGGTGTGGGACCTTTGAGAAGAGGCAGTGGGGGATTCCTTCCTAGGCAGCATTTTTTATCAGGATCGTGGAGCAGGTTTGTTCGTGTGCTTTAGTCTCAACAGTGCTCTTGTTTCTTTGTCACCAGAGCACTGTTGTGGTCCCTCTACCATGTGCTTATCGTTCCGGGGCAATGGACAGGATGCTGTTCAGGGCTGGATGTGAAAGCATGGACTTCCCTGTTGGATAACAATGACTTTTTCCATATTTCAGTGTTCCAGGAACTTTTAAAGTCTCACCCAATAGGAGAAAAGAAACACGGTTATATTAAAAATATCATTAAAGGGAATCTTTCTTCCAACCTCTAGATAAATCTTCTCAATGCCTGGTACTGGTCCTGCAGGTTGCATTGCTGCTGGCAAGTTAAACTCCATAAACCAGCATGAATTTTCTTCTGTTTGGTTGGTTTTAAGGTTGCAGAAGACATTATCACTTTGGAAAGGATGTAGAGCCCCATCCAGGCTCAGCTGAAGGGCAGGCAGGACTTGAGGTGGTGCTCCTTGTGCTGCTGTCCTTGGTGCAGGCTGATGGGGAATAACTCCTCTTGAGTACCCAGCTGTTCCCATCCTCCAGTGGAGGATCTCGTGCCTCAAGGTATTTGCAGTGCTCTGAGTGTTGCTGCAGGCACAGGGCTCCCATATCAAAGGCAATCCCATTGCACAGCCCTGTAAAGTTTGGGATGTGTGGCTAAAGGGCCAAAGGATGTGAAGAGTATTGTTTGGAAAAATTGTTTTCTTTTCACCTCCCAAAAAAAGCCTGGGCATCACAGTTAAAACTTCTTGGAAAATGCCAACTTCAAGCCATTTCCTGTTGAAAAATACCAAAGCCATGGGAAATGAAGGACATGAGTTGAGGCTCTTGGATGTTGCCTTTGACATTTTAATTTTTTTTAATTTCTGAACTGCTTTCCATTTCAAAATGCAGGGTAATTTATTATTTTTAGATGATGCAAACAGGGAAAGATCAAAACAATCTCCCTCCAAGATACCCAAACTGTTTTTGTTGGCTTATGCATTGTTTTGCATATTTTTGTTTCATGTTTGCTGTTAGCCTTGAGGTTTCCATGTGGGTTGGAAAAACAAAATCACAGAAGTTCTTAAGGGATGGAATGGTTCTTTCTTATCCAACTCCCCTGTGCAAAAAAACTTGATTCACCTCAGCTAAAGCTCTCCCCTTCTGTATTTTTGAGTTTGTGACTCAGTTTTCAAATGCAAAAGAAGCAGAAGTTCTCTGAGTGTTGCTTTCCAGTGAGGGGGACCCACTCGAAGCTGCTCCAAGAGTTTCCAGTGTGGGTGAAAGGAAATAATTCATCCTACTGTTTTCCCTTAACCAAATTCATGTGGTGCACAAGAAAAGCCTTCTGTGGGCTGCTTTTCCATCTCTGGGAGGATAACTTGCTCTTCTTTCTTTCATTTTTTTTTTAACAATTTTGTGTCCTAATCTAATCATAGAACTATACAATCATTAAGGTTGGAAAAGACCTCTAAGATCATCCAGTCCAACCATCAGCCCAACCTCACTGTGCCTGCTAAACTATGTCCTGCAGTGCCATATCTACATGTGTTTTGAACACCTCCAGGGAGCTTTCAAAAGCCCACCTCAGTGGAATTCCTTAGATTACTGGCTTTCTTGAAGGAAGCAGCAGAAATTCCTGCACTTGGACAGAATGGTCCTCATTCTGTTAACCATTCATTCTGGTTAAGAAGAAGCATGGATAAAAGGGCATCCTTCAGTGACTATGGGGTAGGCCAAGAATGTTACGAGGCTTTCCTTTTCTCCAGTGCCAGCTGCTGGGATTCATATCATAAATCCTGTCTGTTATAGCCCAAATCCATTGACTGAAGTGTGTATGGTCAAGGAGAGTCTGTCTCTGTGCAACAAGGCACTAAACTCCCAGCAAAGCAGAGAATTTATTCAAAATTTACTTGTTTTCCACACATCCTTTCCAATAGCAAAGAGCAAACGTTTTCCTGGATGTTCCTGTGGTGTTGTAGGACAGCTTGAACGGGGTCACAGAAAGCACTGGTATCTCATAGGCAGTCAAAATGTGCACTTGCATGATTCTCCAGGGAGATTTTGATGTTGAGTGCTCACGATGGCAAAAAGAGATTGATTTGGTAGTTGTTGGAGGCTTGGGACAGTAGGGCAAAACCTCTCTGTCCGTGGTCGTGTCAGCAATTCCAGCTGTCTCAGGAATAAGAGCAGAACTTCCCATATCTGATCTCCACATGTCATATCCAGCCTTGCCTGCAGGGAGCCATTGCAAATGCCCTAAATCTTGGCACCAGATGAAAGCAATGAATAAAAGCCATGACAACGTTGACTTCTGCCAGCACTGATGCCTTTATATAAAGTTTGTACAGGGAAAGCTGATGAGCTGATCTGTGAATGGGGGACATTTCTACCCCATCTTCCAGACAAGGATCTCAGTAATAGGGCCTCACAACACCCCTGTGAGGTAGATATTATTATACCTGGGTGGGTAAACTGAGGCACGCCCAGACGAAGTAGAGAACAGGAGAGAGGAAAAGCTAAGACAAAGATCCAGAGATCCTTGATGCCAGTCTCTTTCTCTGAGTAGCATTTCCTCTCTGAAGAAGAAGACAACTTGGCTGTCTGCTGGAAGGTGGGAGAGGCAGAACAATGCGTTCCTGGAACAATGTGTTAACATCCATTCTCCTGGTTGAAGTCCAGGTTTTGGCTTTTTAACGTCAAAAAACCAACACTGGGCATAATGACAATGAAAGAGAGAATCCAGAAGAGATAAGAAACCAAGTCAAGAGGGAGACTGGAACAACCAAAAGGTAACTCCAAAGGGACATCCATGGACTCTCCACAAGAACACCCTCAACTGAATTTTGAAACTGTGATGGAAAAAAACAGAGGCATTCGCTTTCACAGATGCAGTGGCTTCTAATGAACTTTCTACCTCCTCATTTCACAAGAAAGAGAGAAAGAAAGAGAGAAAGAGAGAAAGAAAGAAAGAAAGAAAGAAAGAAAGAAAGAAAGAAAGAAAGAAAGAAAGAAAGAAAGAAAGAAAGAAAGAAAGAAAGAAAGAAAGAAAGAAAGAAAGAAAGAAAGAGAGAAAGAAAGAAAGAGAGAAAGAAAGAAAGAAAGAAAGAAAGAAAGAAAGAAAGAAAGAAAGAAAGAAAGAAAGAAAGAAAGAAAGGGAGAAAGAAAGAAAGAGAGAAAGAGAGAAAGAAAGAAAGAGAGAAAGAAAGAAGAGAAAGAAAGAGAGAAAGAAAGAAAGAAAGAAAGAAAGAAAGAAAGAAAGAAAGAAAGAAAGAAAGAAAGAAAGAAAGAAGAAAGAAAGAAAGAAAGAAAGGAAAGAAAGAAGAGGAAAGAAAGAAAGAAAGAAAGAAAGAAAGAAAGAAAGAAAGAAAGAAAGAAAGAAAGAAAGAAAGAAAGAAAGAAAGAAAGAAAGAAAGAAAGAAAGAAAGAAAGAAAGAAAGAAAGAGAGAAAGAGAAAGAGAAAGAGAAAGAGAAAGAGAAAGAGAAAGAGAAAGAGAAAGAGAAAGAGAAAGAGAAAGAGAAAGAGAGAAAGAGAAGAGAGGAAGGAAGGAAGGAAGGAAGGAAGGAAGGAAGGAAGGAAGGAAGGAAGGAAGGAAGGAAGGAAGGAAGGAAGGAAGGAAGGAAGGAAGGAAGGAAGGAAGGAAGGAAGGAAGGAAGGAAGGAAGGAAGGAAGGAAGGAAGGAAGGAGGGAAGGAAGGAAGGAAGGAAGGAAGGAAGGAAAAGGAAGAAAACCACCTATGAAGCCACATAGTTTTCCCCATTTGCAATCCACCCATGGGTCAGACTCAGAGGGAGTATTTTCCCTTCCAACATTCTACAAAGTGCTGCCAGGCAGAGAAAAAACAGGGCAGACTGTCCCATGCAGAAGGTTTTGGGAGATAGCACCTGGTGCAAGGTTTGCTACAATTAGTTGGTTATTCTTTATTGCGTTGGAATTAAAACAGTCATGTGAAGTCCTGCATAAATCCACAGCACTGGCCTGCAAAATCTCAGCCTCAACTGGACTTTGCTGAACGTTTTCAGGGCTTAGGGCTTTTATTATCATTATTTTATTTGGTTTCGAGGATGGTAATTAGAGCTGGTCATGAGATTTGTTCTTCTTAAGGGCAGGAAGGGGAAAGTCTGTCTATAAAGAGATATTCTCATCGTTTGCTAGGGAGGGTGAGGTTTGAGGCTGAGCAAAGTCGTCTAGCAGCTGGCAGAGAGCTGAGCCATGCCCTTGGCTGCTGCATTTAGAATAGCTTGAATTATTTTTGTGGGACTTTGACAATTTACATCAAATGTATGGTTAATTGTTCAAATGAAAACATTTTCATGCTGACTTTGAGATAGGGAAGGAGGACTGACCATCAGAAGCTGAATCTCTGCAGGATGCTGCTCTAAAAGTCAGCTTCTCCTCAAAGTATTTGAGACCATGAAGACCAAAGGGAAGGTGACACTATGTGAGCATATTTCCAGATTGCATCTCTCATGGAATAAACCCTTTTCTAACAGAGCAGAGCTCCTTTTCCCAGATACGTTGAAGAAACAAAAGGCCAACTTTGAAGAAGCAAAATAGCAACTATTAGGACAAGCTCTTTCATGAGACTGAATACTCATGTCCTCCATCTGAGGATGCTCCAGACCTCGAGGGATCTGAAGTAATTGGTCTCACAGCCTTTGAAAGCAAAACTTGATTTCAGAAGGAGCTTTTCCATACGAAGACTTAGGACCCAGAACTGATAGAACACCTTTTAAAGAGAAAGATCCACTGAGCATCCTGCCATGAAACATCGACCAGGTGATCTCCTCGCAGTGTCTGGGCATTTCCACTGCTTTACTGGAGAAACTCTGGATCTGGAACAAAGTAAGAACAAAGCTTACCAAGCTGGGGAGACGAGTGCCACGAGCAGCTTTTGAGAGATACAGCCAATCCTGCAACGAATCACAGGATTTGTAGTCAGCATCAAGGCCACAAGGCAGCACCCATCAAGCTGTATGATTGGCCACAGGACAGTGCATATATTTGCATGCCAAGCAACGATTCCTGCTATTTCCTCATGTCAGGCTGTTTATTTCTGTCCGGATTAAAACCAGTTAGGACATCAAGCAGAAAAATCTGTGGTTTAAAAGAAGTGGTGGAGATCAGAGAAGGCTGAAAATTCATCAGTGAACAGCTTTGTATAAAGAAGGGAGGCAAGGAAAGAGAAAGGGATGGAGCCGTTTTATTTTGGAGCAGAGGAGGGACAGACTTGATCCCTATTCTCTTGTGCTAAAAGAATATTTTAAAAGCTTTTATGAATGAAAAAGCTGATGAAAGCAAACAGGAG
Organism: Tapera naevia; assembly: GCA_033556795.1. Lineage (NCBI taxonomy): Eukaryota > Metazoa > Chordata > Aves > Cuculiformes > Neomorphidae > Tapera > Tapera naevia. The sequence goes on along the minus strand of JAUMJJ010000079.1, from coordinate 35,060,298 downwards.
AAGTTCCTTGGACACCTCATTGTCCACCATTGTGTGAGGACAGAAAAAAAAGAGGGGAACTTCCCCAGAAAATGAAGATTAAATGAATCAACCTGTCCTCTCCGGTCTTAGTGTGGACTTAGCTGGGATTTGTGCATGTTAGACTTTTGCTAAGTTCCCTCAAAGGTGTGATCTATACCTTTTACACTAAACTGTTGCATAGAGTTGTCGTGAGCTGGCAATGACAGGTTCACCCCAGAGGTGGCTGCAGGTTAATAACAGTGCTCTGCCTCTACATAGGCTCCACGAGCAAGATGGTGTTACGCTGGAAAAGCTCTTTGAGACTCTCTGGGATGAAGAACACTAAGAAATGGGAGAGCTCTATGTATCTAAGTCTTATTTTCGGCCACTGGAGATTTTTCAGGCATTAAGAGACAAGAAGATGTCCTCGTTGACCAGTGCAGGGAGATCAATCCCAGGAGCCATTAATTGTCACTAAAATCAGTGATGGTGTCAGCGCAGTCCCTGCTGGAGGCTTGGATATGTCCCCATTCCAATGGTTCAGCAAAAGCAAAACTTGGAGAAAACTGGTAAGAGGTTTGCTTGGGGCAGGAGACGTGAAAATGAACCGTGACCATTGCCCGTGTGCTTCTTGCTTCGACGTTTGGTCCCAGCTCCCATCACATCCGTCGGCCAGACTCCGCTCCGCAGGGCGCAGAGCAGAGCTCCTCTTGAATGTGGTGGGTTTGTGCTTCTGGAAGGGAGCACGGAGCTTATTGCAAATGCTGAAAGTTCATTTTGTTCCTCACGGTGGCAAGGGGCTGGTTGTCCACAAATCCATTGATGGTACCCCATTATTTCAGCAACGGCTGCCACTGAAAGCCAAATTCATCCATTAGAGAGCTGGGAGAATCCCAGGGGAGACCTGCTGTGATCCTGATAAAACACATGCTGCCGAGAGGAAAAACCCTGCCTGTGTTCTTTAAGGAGGGACCAAATCCTGCCCTCATACCCCTCCGTTGTCAGAGACTGCCAGGCCTTGATGCTGATGTCCAACGGGAGCGAGCCACTTGGGTCCCCCTTGTCCCAGTGGCACTCGCAGCCTGGCCTCTAGCATCTCCCCACCAGCAAAGATCCCAAAGGGAAGTCAAAGGTGGACTTGACAGCAAATTAAATGGAACGCAACTGAATCACAACTGTGATGCAAAACATCATTTTGCCGGACGAAACGCAGTTTCCACAACCTGGTTTTAAGGAACAGTATTACATATAGATAGATACACTATGCTAGATCTTGAGAAAGAAAGAAATCAATATGCTAAATAAACTAAGACATACAGTATAGGGGATATTCTGATCAACAAACCAATCACCATTAGAATCAAAAAGTAAACCAGCCTTTCACTTAGGACCCTAACAACATTTCTCAATGCACTAAGTACATTTTAAACCATGCAAGTTTACACAAACATCTTAACTAGGTTTTTTTTTTTTTTACTTTTTAAAACACCAACATTATGCATTTCTTTGTTAATTATATTGGTTAAAGTTGCAGCCGTTCACTGCCAAATATCAGATACATCATATACATATTTTTATACAGAATCTGGACAACACAACATTACACAGCCTAAAGAGAGAAAAAAAGATTATTCGTTCCTTTGTTTGTTTGATTTTTTTTTTTTCAGTTTTGTAAAAAATATGAAATGATGATAGGAAGGAGGGAGAAGGTGTGGGAAATCTTCTACCAAATTAAAGGATTATATCAAAATAATTCCCAAATCACAGTACAACAAGGAAAAAAATGGTTCAAACTCAGCTCCACATTTAAGATTCTCTTAGCTAAGAAACAAGACTTTACACACAGAATGTATCAGTATTTAAAAATAGAAAGAATTGCAACACCATGCTGTCTGATTCCAAATACATCTTATTTTAGAAAAGAAATAGTTCAAAAGGGGAAGGAAAAAAAAAAAATCAATAAACTTAGTGATTGCAAAGTTAGCATCTAGTTGGTTTGGATTTCCTACCTACTCGCAATGCATTGCTGTGTGATGGAGCTGGACAGCCAACGTGGCCAGAACAACGCCCGGGTAAAGAAACGTCGGATGACCGGGGCAGCTGGAATTCTGAAGGGGATCTGAAACCATCCAAACAGTTTGGGGGGTGGGGGGGGTGTCTTTGCTTTTCCTTCTATTTGGCTTGCTCTGAACAAGAGCTTAGGGGGTGACCTGCTCGGCTCCCATGGCCATACCCTGCCCATCAACGTGTAGCAATGCATGTGTTTGATGAGACGGAAAGGAAACAGAGCACAGAAATTAACCATGGAGGATGCTATCGTTGACATGGTAAGTATACAAAAATGCTAAAATTTCAGATATAATCAAAGATACAAAATCAGTTCTGACAAGAGGTTTTTTTTTTTCTTTTTTTTAGTGTTTTTTTTTTTAATAGCAACCATTACAGTGCAAGGTTTTTAAAGTTATTATTACAGTAAAAGGTGTGTATCTGGTTTTACAGTAACTGTATCACTGATTTTTGTTATGTATAGTAGGTCCCTGATGTAAAGTGTATGCACCAGTTTGAGAGAAAACCCCGCACAATAACGGCTCTTTAGCTTTAAATACTTTTTGTTTTCTTTAAACAGATACAAAATAACACATCAATTTCACAAGTTCACAAGCACATACTTTTGCCTTAATAAAAAGCATGAAAACGTTGTCGAAACCCCGACATTTAAAGAAATGTAAAAACCGTTCGATGAAGGACGCGGCTGTGTGTTTGAGTCAGGGCATTCTGCCACCCCACTGAGCTCCTGCAGTTCACAAGGTAATTTTGTGTTTCTCACTTGCCACTTTCTGGCCAGGCAAACTGGTGTTCAGCTTCCCACACACGGGGTTTGAGTCTGTGCACTGAACGTTATAAATGATCTGCTTTTGGCACAGAGGAATCCCCTAAAGAAGGGTCATCCATAGCAGCCCCGTGACTCCAAGCCACAAATGTATTCAAAGGGGCTCTTTCTTTTCTGAAATCATCAAGAGATGCAAATAACCTTGGCAATAACACACTGCACCTAACTAAAGATGCTCAGCTCCTACCCCCAAAAGCCAGCTTCACAAGCTAAGGAAGCTGGTATGTAGAACATAGCACAAAGGAGGTGGTTTAGGAAATCCCACAGGTGAAACTGAATTTGATCCCTTGATTCAATGGATTTAATCCAGAATCACATTAGTGCAGTTGACTGCCCTGTCTCTGTGAGCTGGATGAGAGGAGCCACGGTCCCACAACTTTATACTCATCTCTACTCTGAGAATTCAGCAAAACATCTCAGCACTCAGAAAGGACCCATCACTGTCCTGCTTGCCTGTCACTCGTGGTACCCTGCTAACAGCTATCTTCCCTGTCTTTGTGCATCTCTCTGTCTAGACTGTCCCATGCCCTAGACACACACACATGACAATGGATCAAGCATGAAACTCTACTGCACCTTCATCTCTGTCAAAAGGTATAGACAGTTCTCCTGGTCTCCTTTGGAATTAAATCCCTGCTAGAAAGGTTGCTTTTCTCTGCCATACTTACACAGAAGTCTCCCACTCCCTGTTTCATTGACAGGAAAGACTTAGCCCTCAGGGAAGCACTGCGTGGATGGACCATCCAGCACAGACCCCTGGCAGAGGTCACCAAGCACCAGTCACAGCAGATCAAAGTCAAACAGCATAATGCGAGCTGTCCAAAGATTAGATACACCCATCCTACCAAACCAATGCTGGTCAGATGTTTAATATCAACAACCTAATGTTAAACTCTGTCTCGTTTACAAACAACAGACAGAAACAGCCACGTCTAGACTGTTATTCTTCTTCCTATCATGGAGGTGGCCAAAATGTGTTCAATCACATCTGACAGTGCCTGTTTTGCTCAATTGGCTATAGGAGGTTTATAGGCAACAAGTTCAGGTGGAGAAGCCTCTTCCTTTGTCTTATGATGAGGTGAGATAGATCTTTCCATCCCCAACTACCAGGAGGACAAGTCACTACAGCAAATGATAATAATCAAAAAGGAATAGGGTGAAATTAGTACTAGATCTAAGTGCCAAGATGTTCCAGGCAGCTCATCTCCATGTATCAGACATGGCCACAGTAGGAATGATTATTTCAAGAGGGGAGCAGGAAGCACAGCAGAAAGTCTACAGGGTGGGGAATAAGTCCTTACCATTGCCACTGCACCCAGACATAGCAAACCAGAACTAAAATGTCTACGTGGTTGCCTAGGGTCCCTTCTCCCATCATAAACCAGAGAGGAGTTGGATCATTTTCCAGAAGTACCAGTCTTTTCCTGTTGACTGCAGTGGAGATCTAGACAGCTGTGTCAGACTAGACATGTGCATTAGGACAGCTCAAGTTTGGAGTGTCCAGCCACTCATACTTGTTATAGTCAGGAGCACAATGCCCAAGCCCTAACCCACAACTTCCAAAGCCAAGAGCTATGAAAAGCTACACATGCCCTCCTGAGAGAATAACTCTCCACCTATTGCTGTCCATGAGCTGCTTTCTGAACCAGGGATTCTTGTGCCATCTTGGTTTTTGCACAAACTCCCTGGGGCTGGAATTATCTCTAGCTGGAATAGATAAGGTCTGTTCTTGATGTTTAATCTCACACAGGAAGAAGGGAGGGTAGCACAGCCATCAGCTTGAATTATCCCTCCAACATGGTGTTTCTGTCCAGGACATCTGGTTTTTTTTTGCACTCATATAAACATTGTTGTAAGCTCTCTTATTTGTTCCTGACTTACTGTGAAAAAGCAGGATTTACTGATTGATCTATGAGAAAAAGAAAAGGAACTGGAGGATGTTCTGATAATGGCTGAGCAGTTATTCTTTAATAAAAAATCAGTGCTGTTTAACTCTGCTTAGGTCTTCAGTAAGAGTTCCTGCCTTAGTGTGACAACCTTTGACCTTTCTGAGCTAAACAAACTTTAAAATAATAGAAGCATGATGATAACTTGCTAATTTAGTCAAACACATTGATTTTATGTTATTACCAACTGGACTTTTACCTAAGTAAGAAAACACAATTATCAGAAAATAGCCAGGAAGATCTGAGGCTGGAGGTTAAATCACAGCTCCAAGAAGAGTTATCCAGCTGACTTGATAACCACCTAAAATACAGGGTTACAGCAGAAATGTCCCTTTGAGAGTATTTCAGGAGTTTATTTAGTGCTTGATTCTGCAATTTCTCCCTCCTCAAGTTGCCTTTACTCAGGTAAATTGGATGAGGTTCATCTGAGTTCAAGTTATTCACCAGAAAGTTAGACCCCAAAAAGTGGTGTGGGATACGTGGGATGAATTCCTCTCCAAAGGTGCTGTCTCCTTCCACTGATGGTAGAGGAAGCAGATGCAAAGAGGTTAGACGGTGCACTTCAACTTTTAGAGAGTGAAAGTCAAGTGGTATTGATCCCTCTCTCAATCAGGCTAGAGAAAGCTGGATCAATGAGCTCAATGGACAAATGGTTTTTCAAAGGTCTTCCATGTCTGCCTTCATTTAGATTTTATTTGGAACACTGTAAGAAACAGTACAAGTCCAGCACAAGAGTGGGATACTCTTGGTATATCAGTTCTGTCAGACACGACATCCTCCCATCAGGCTTGACTCCTGCAGTCAGCTTCCCCACTGCTCCTCAGCTTCTCATTGCAAAGCCCCTCTGCGTAGGAACCCACATCTCTCCCACAGCACACCTCGATCTAGGCCTGAGGAGTCCCTCCACATGGCAAACTTGACACTGCTCCTCAGTTATCTCATTTTAAAACCTACCTTCCTTTTGAGAAGACCCTGCTTTTGGTGGTGCAGTCAACCTAACACCATGGAAGCTCAAAACCTGACGAAATCCTTGGTTGGGAAGAATGCTTATCCCCTTTAAAAGGAAAGGTTCAAGAATAAGATGTGTTCCCATCATAGTTCTCCTCTACCCTGGGCTTTCATTAAATGAGAATTTCCTCACAAAGCTTGCTGAGCCAGTGGAAAAGCAGCCAAAGTAGGAAGGCATGTGCTAGGTGTGCTGCCTCACTGCAAAGAGGCATTCACTTAGCTGTGATTGTTATTCTAAAGCAAAAATCAATTTAAAAGACAAAGATAAATTCAACAGCAACAAAAATCCTTGTAAAAATTACCTCTCCTCCCAAACTCTAAGCAACAAGACAGTGAACCTCAAGCCTAACGCAAAAAGGCTGAAAATTCAGTATGTCCTTGAAGACTTCTTTACTGTCTACCCAGAAAATACTCAGATATTAAAGCACAAGCTCCCAAGCTAGAAAAGAAGTGGACAAAATCTAACAAGGCAAGTTCCTTGAAACTAGACCTTGTAAAGCTTTGGGATGTGAGACTGTGAGGCTGGTTGAGAGGGGTAGGCTTTGTTACTCTAGGACACAACAAAGATCTCTACCATCTACAGCCTCTTGGAAGTTAATGTCTGAACTCCTCTGATGAATTGTGGATGGAAGAAGGGCAGCAGGAATGTTGTCTCATTCTTACACAAAAGGATTTGCTACATGACTAGTGAAAATAGCCTGTGATCTCCACATTGTGTTAGAAAATCACCTTTTGGCTCCTTTTGTAGTTGCTGGAAAGAAATAGGCAGTTCCAGAGATTGATTCATCTCTCATACTTTAGATATCTCTGCTAGGAGAGGTGAGTATTATTCCTCAAGAATCAAAGAGAAAGTTGAGCAGCACTAGTTAGAGTTTGGAAAGTTAACTTTTAGTTATCTAAGTCAGATAAAGTGAATCTCACCAGCAATATTTGTTTTGTCCAAGCTCTTAAAAACATGTGGAACTTTGGGTTTTCTAAATCCAATGCTGTTCTATTCCATCTTGAACTTCTCAATCTATCTTGGAGTAACAGCTATCTTAATTTTCTGCTCCTTCATTTCATGTCAAGGCATCACAGCTTCTTTTTCACAGCAGTTGCCAGAACAGTCCCTCCCATCTAAATGCACCTGTAGTTTGTTCTCCCAGTTGGATCACCTGTGTGCAGCCTTTGACTAATCTTAGCCAGTGTCTTTGGGAACCAAATGAGTTCTGTTCATTGGGTCAAGCAAGGACACTGACTGCTGGAGCAGCTCACAGCATCCAGATTCCAGCAAGATGTCCACAAAGAAATCATCAAGATCTGATCACAGGGAATGTCTCAGCACTGCATCCTTGATTTTATCGTGCTAAAACCTCTGGGAGATGAGAACAAATGATGCCATTTGTTCTGCCAGAAAAAGATATCAGTTTTGTGGAAGAGGGATGGATCCATTTCCTGTCCAACTGTAAGGCAGCAGATATTGCAGTTCAAGCCTTTGAATGGTTTTTGTACACTGCAATTAAAATCTGGAAGAGGTGCTGAAGGACCTCAGAATGCTCCAAGGAGGGGCTTGGCAAGCTGGTCTTAATTCTTCAAGGATGTGCTACCTTGTACTACAAGGCTACTTGAACCCACAAGCTCAGCAAAACAGACTATGATCAAGTCCAGATAGAAGATCAAGACTGAAAGTGATTCTAGAGTTTTGATACTTCTCTACTGAAACCCTGAATTGGAGAAAAAGATAAAAACTAGTTTGTAAAATTTTGTTTGAAAGGGCTACTGTACAAACAAGGTGCATAAAAGTTTCAATGAGATGATTTGCAGAAATAGAAACTGTAATATTATCAACTTGACCCTTAATATTGAATGTGAGTTCTTTTCCTTCCACACCTAGAAAGAGTGAGAAAGAGAAGATCACCTTTACAGGTAAGCAGGCTGCAGAGTACACTTTAAAACTTGATTCTGATCTTGAGACACTGCAAGGCTCATCATCTGAACAAACAGAGACTGGTACTTGATTTGAGTTAGTATCTTGGCCTTCTTCTAAAATCAAGACAGACACAGACATTTCTAGGACATGATTCATCTGACAAAATGCAGCAGTTGCTTTGTGATGACAGGAATTACATCCCAGAAGCAAACAGCCTGTAATGCTGTAAAAGTGGCCTCCATTCATTAATCTACTCACATGGGGCATCCACACTGTATATCTGAAGTCAGGTGAGATGAATCTCACCTTAGATATTGCAAAGCTGAGTGAGAAGTGTGCAGACAATGGTTTCTTCAATCACTTGGTACATCAAATGTGTCTCAAAGCAAGCAGGCTGGAAATGGCAGTGCTAATGGATGGAACAGCAGAGCTAAACAACTTTTGTCCAGTGTCTCAATATCCCACCACAAAGGCTGAAGCAACAGTGGGCTCCAAGGAACATCTCCATTGGCAGTTTCAGCCAAATAGTTTGATGCAGGGGAAGTCATGACTGAAAAAGTTGTGTCTGAGTAGCAATTTGTACATCAGCAATGCAGAGATAACACCACTGATGTTATCAGTGTTCATCCAGATTCCTCACTGATGCAAATCTCTCTCGGTTGTGTTGGCTTGAAATTTTCCATTTTCAAAAATGATGCCATTTGGTGTTATTCTTAACACCAGATTTTAATACCTTGAAGACCAGGCACTTCTTTTCCTGAGAAAGGAACTGTACTGCTCCAATAAAGTGTTATCTGTGATCTCTGCTGTTTGAATTACCTATATTTGGCCGATAGGGATCAAGGTGGCTTCTGCCATGATATAAGAAGAGGTAAATATATTTGTTTTCTCCAATAAAAAGCTTCGTATTTCTAGAGAAAAAGTAATAATGTAGAAGCATCTGATACACTGAACACAGGACCTGATGGAGCAAGCAAAGACAAACAATCCAGAGAGCTGTGCAGCTGCCTGTTTTACCAAATCTATGAACTCTTAACCCAATCACAAGCTGCCACGCCAAATATCTTCCCAGGGCTTACTTGATGCAAATTCTTCCAGCCCTCTGGGCTATGAGTTTTGAGAAAGCCCAAGGCTGAGTTCCCAGTGAGCACTGGAGTTGAGGAAGTATTTTGGGAAGAAGGCAAAGAATTACATTTTAAATCAGCCTTGGACTGTGGGGAAACAATCATTCCCTTAACCTGAAAAATAAGGAACTATTGCAGAAAAATGAAGCCTGCTCTGAAGCTGCTGAATTCTGCTGAAATATCTTGCTTATCGGAAGGAACTGCACATAAACATGGCACATTTTACACCATTAAAACTAATGCAGCACTGTGGAGTCTTTATTTTTTGGAGAAAAAGCAAGTGTAACAAGGCCATATGCTGTCCTTCAGGCTCTGTTGGCAGGCTAACAAAGGGAAGGCAAGGAGCAAAATAATTCTGGGCTCTTCCTGGAACATACTGATCCCCTCAGCTCCCACAGAAAGCAGGGATGGTATTTTTGGACTTAATAAGAAACCTTTGGCACCTTGCAAAGTTGAAGTCTCTTGCTTTGGTGTGTACGCTGGGGTAAAATCACGGTGTTGGCCAGAAGGATTACAAGGGTCACAAAAGTTTGTTAATGCTAGAATGACAATGCTGAGACAAAAATCTCAGCATCTCAGCAATCTCAAATGTCTTTGTAAGACATTTCTGAACACTTCCGTTTTGGTAGGTGGCATTGAGTAAGGTAATACAGGAGGCATGGTTTAAAGGGAGAGGTATTTTAATAATAAAATATATATTTCTAGTAAAAGATATGATCTCTCCCTCAAACCTTGCCTCTCTTACTAAGCAGGGACTTGGCTGCAAGTCTGTTCTAATATTACCCTCTCTTGACTATCACAGCAGAGCTTGTCATGCCTTTTAACTAGCAGCTGGTGAGGTTCATGTTAACTATATCTATAATAGACAAAACAGTGCCAGGAGCCATTCTTTGTCCCTCTGACAGTGTCCCTTAGCCTCCAAACCCAGGTGCCTACAACCAAAGTGCTTGTTGTCTCCAGACCACCTGATAAATCCTCAAGCAGGAGATTTTTTGGGTCAGTCCTAGTCAAAACTGTGTCAAGGATCTTGCTTATAATTGAAAAATATTGACAACTGAGTGCCAGTGCCTGTAGCCAGGCCCTGTACAGTTTAACTAATTAGAGTGAATGTAGACAAGGAGCCCAAAAGGAATGGGATAATAATCCATTGCTCTTATCAGGTCCAGAGCTTTTACATCTTCAGAGCGCATTTGAATATCATTCATCCCCTCACCCTGCACCTCAGTGTATAAAAAGACCATGCTAGGTGATGAGATGAGACCCCAAGCAGGTCCACCAGCAAGGTAGTTTAGTTGTTCATCTCGAAGACTGAAATTGGCTGGGCAGTACCACGCTCATCGGGTGCCCAGGCAGATCTGTAAGGAATTCACTGCCAAGTGATGTCACCGGCGTTGAGATAATGATCCAAAGAGGGACTGGCACCAAGAAGGGCTGAGTGTCCTCACAGCTAATGCCATTATCACTTCAGAAAAGTAACTTGAGATACAAGTTTGAGACTCAAATCAGCCTCAGAGATGGGACAGGCCTACTGAGTAGGGAGAAAGATTACTCTTTCAGCATCTACCAGCCCTACACCTCCTTGTACATCTAGACATGGTTACAGTCAGGCAGGACTGTGGGCTGGGTGGCATGACTGATCTGGTGAGCCCAGGCTAATTCTCTTCAGGTTTAATATGATCCATCACTTGTTTGAACAACCACTTTTTCCTGACAATGGAATGGCCATAACAAAGCTTCATAGTTGCCATCCTCAGGCATTATGTCCTTAGGCTCCTTTGCTAACTCTGTATTTCAGAGAAGGATCTCAATGGGGTAAAACTGCAGCATCTTTTCTACAGATTTTAAGTTCTGGTATCTTTTATAGAATCTTCTGAATGTGCACTGGTCTCCCCTTCAACATGAACCTGCCCATGTCCTGATGCCCAACTACACAGCCACTAAGGGAACCAGAAGCCCTCAAACCATGGTGTCACCTTCATACCTCGGACCCAAGTCTGCATCTGAACAGCATCGACGTCTCCTATACCTGCTGCCAACCATCATGACTTGACCTGTGCAGTGAGTGAGGTGACTCTGACTTCGTGCAGGTCTCTGTGCCTCCAAACCTCAGGACACAATGGAGAGAAATCAGAACAGAGTCCTGCAGGGGAAAGCATCTGCCAGTGCTCTGCTGCCTAAACGATCTCGGGAGATGCTTGATCTCAATCAAATCAGTCTTGGGTTCTTTAAGAGCTCCGTTACCAGAATCTGCTCAGCCCTTTACCCAAATCTTCTCTTTGTAAGTGAGACAGCAGAAGACATTCTAAATGCTATTATAGCCACTTGTTGTAATCCATCTGTCACGGAACAGTCAACAGAGAGACGACACCCACTCAAATAGCACAACCTTCTCACCAGAGCACGCTGCGACTCTATGCCAGGATAAACGTTGAATCAGCTCCACTGAAGCTGGTAAAGCTCTTCTACCTTTACAGAGTTGAAGTAAGAGGAAAACTTTGCTTGTGACAGAGCTGCCAAAATAAATGGGATCTTTACAGTAATGAACAGTCTCACCACCTCGCAGCCAGCACGGCAGTGAGCAGGAAGCTAGAGATATTGCACATGATGGAAGACACACACAGAGCTTCAGAAGGACATAAAACCTCCACGTCAGCATTTGCAAACCATCACAATATGATCACGGCAGCAAAGCAACAAGAAGATAGGACAAGAAAATGCTTCCACGACCAAAACCAAAGGCATCTCACTAGCGTCAGTGGAAATACCTGTGAGAGTAAAAGAAGAAAATCCAGGCTCCTTTCAGACAGAGATGGAGAAAAAGAAATGCTCAAGACTTTCCTATCTCATCAAACAACACAGCAGCCCTCTTGCACATCTGAGGACACCGTTAACGCTGCTTCAGACATTTGCTTCATCCATCAACTACTCCTGCAGCTGCAGAGTGCAACAAGGCTAAACCTGGTCCCTCGTTAACATTTATTAATGTGACCAAATCAGATCCACAAACAATCTGCATAACCCAGCCCTTCACAAACCACATTTCACTGCAAACATGATAAAACCCAAGCTGTCTCTTCCATTTGCTGCGTAGACTCTTTGTCACTCAGTTAAAAGGAGACCTCTTTGACTTTAAAATAGGTCTCAGAGAGAATAACCACTAAATACAAAATTCAATCCTATTTTTAAAGCAAATAAAGAACAAATAAGGCCAGGAATTCTGCATTATTTCTGAGCAGGAATGGAACAGCTGCATCTCTCCCTTTTGCCTAATGCAAGATGATTAATGAACACATATAAAAGGTTATATATTTCATGTCAAAATTTTTGGGATTATAACGTTCAGATAGGCAAAGAATGAAATAACATAATGGAACCTCAATAAAATGACAACAATTTAACGATAATTGTGCTTTTTGGTATCTCAAAACCCTCAACCTTCATAAAGTCTCGTTACTGGAAAATAAACCTTTCAAAAAGCTCAGTAGAATGACAAAATGCTCAAATTCAAACACACACTTTGGAAGCATACTTTTCATATAGATATTTTTCTCACTGTTAGTTTTCTTTTTTTCCAAATCAACTCCAACCTGTAATTCCATCTGCTACACAATTTCATGAACACATCTGTATTTCATTCCAATATAGACAAAATACTACACCATAAAAATAGAAATAGCTGGGAACAGGCAACAAAACCAATAAAAAACAACCAAAAACCAAGCCAGATTTGTACAGACACCAGATCAGAATGAGGAAAAAAAAAATGCTGTTTGTACTGAACAATTGTGCCAATTTTACAGCAAAGACTACGCAGAGGGAGTCTCATGAAACCGACCCTAAATATGTATTTTGCAGTCCTGTCTTGTGCTTTAGGTGAAACCCAATAGCATTTTCTCCCTTTAGAGTTATTTATATTTGGGTTTCATTTCCTGCACCTTTTTTTTTTTTTTCCCTGATAGAAGAGCTGGATTTAAGTTCAGTAGTATTTTCACTCCTTACTTTACAAAAACATGTCATACTCCATTTGTGTCCAATTCTTTCTGGTTACTACTGTTTTCCTTGCTTTCACGAAGCAGTGGGGGGAAATGTGACTTCCCCCGCAGTCTGGTGGAAAGGAAATGGAGAGGATTCACCTCATTCTCTCCCAGTAAAGTCAGCATGTGAGATTCACAATATTTTCTAACCAAGCAGAGTCCCAACATTTGGGGCTTGATGCTTTTTTTTTTTTACAATTCCAGCCTATGGGAGCAGAAGAGGGGTTGAAGAACAATTGCGCTGGGCAGATGTGGGCTTTGTCCCCTCACATTTCGAGCACCCAGATTAAGCTGTGAGGTCTCAAAAAGGCTTTACTGGGAATAAACAGCTCCTGTCCACCTCAACAGTCCTCCATGATGCTCCTCCCCATGCTGTAGTACTCAGCCAGCATTTCTGTGCCACATGTTGGTCATTACGGTGTTGCTGGCTGGTCACTGGGTCCAAGGACATTTTCCACCACACAAGCATAGAAGAAGTAGGGAAAGTCCTGCCCACTCCAACAGGAGTTCCCACCTTCCTTATCCCTTCCATTGACAGAGCACAAGGTGCCACGTGGTTCTAAAAAATGCACCTGACTAAAAATTGAGTCAGTTTTGCAGGATTTGTGCACTGGTGATGGGAGTGCTTGAACTTGATTTTAGCCCATAAAGATGTCTAACATGAGCTCATCTTCTTCAGCTCCATGCACAGAGATGGGGACAGACAGCCATCCTGAAGGAGATACATCCCATGCCTTAGCATGGGGTGAATTGTCCTAGGGAATTTTGTCTCTCTCCATTCCCATAGGAAGGACTTGGATTAGTGCCTCTGGGTCAATGACTACCATTAGACACAGCCACTTTTCAACAGCTGGAGTTCATTCCGATGAGTGTGGTCTCCATGCTCAGGGAGGTGCCACGTTTCAATTATTTCAAAGAACAAATCCTTTTTTCACCCGGATGGAATGAGCTGAATATATTTTTCCTTTACCCTTCCTAATAGCCCCTCCTGTTTGGCTCCCTCTCTGCCTCCTACCAAATTCGGCGTTACGATCAGACAAACCAAAATTGAAAGATCAGGACTGCAAATCATTTTCTTTCAATTTCGCTGTTTGATTCCAGTCACAGACAGGAAAGAAGAAGAAAACCAATTCATATTTGAAAATTCTGGTGTCTATCTCACATCTCGAAAATATCACTTAAGTGGAAATGTAACAGAAATAATAACCATTCACTCATGAACACAATATTGATTCTAGGGTACAGGAAAACAGGATCCAGACAGGATTTTACAACTAAGAAGGGAACATTACAATAAAGATTATGTCATTTTATGAATATTCGTGTTATAGCTTTGAGCTTTATTGCAAAGCAAAAAATATATATTTTTTTATATATATATATATTTTTATCTACATATCACCTCTGACATTGTATACAACACTAAATCACAAGAAATCAAAGAAATCATAGTGAGGTAGATACAAAACAAAGGGATGTCGAAGAATCCAGCTGCTAAATTTGGCTTAACACAACTGTCATTAACATATGTATACCCAACACAGCAGTGAGCTTTGATTCACAGCTTAATCAATGGATCCTACAAACACTGATATTGATATTAGAGCCCATTTAGAAATAATGCCATTTGGAAAGTGTAGGAGGGGGGAGAGGAAAATAAATCAAGAGCTTTTCCTACAAACTAGTCATCTCCAAGGGAAAAATTTCCATTGATTTTTCAAGACATTTAATGGTGATTAAACAGCTCTGAGAAATAGACTGTGTTCTAGGGGTACTGGTAGAGCAGGAGGGTGGGCAAAGGGGAAGGATTCTACAGCAGGGAATTCTTACTGGGGCTGAACATCAATGAAAGGAAGATAAGCCATTTCCCCTCCCTTTTTGATGGCCAGGAGGAAGCAGCACACCCTGGGAATCCAACTCATGCTCGTGAATACCAGCTTGGACTTGTTGGCGATGGCCAACGAAACAAGCCTTCAGTAGAAGGGCAGCCCCTTGATGGATTCTGTTGCTCTTTTCAGGCAACAGCAGATACGTGGCAAGAAAGATGGTAACACTGAAGTAACCAGGCATTGGTGTGACTGGTGGAGGTACCTGGTGAGATCTGGCTGCTTGGATTGCACCCCCACAAGGAGGCTTGTTAAGGCACCTGGATGACTGGGGCTCTTCAGTTAATTCTCCGTCTCGGGAGGAATCTGGAATAGCCTTGGGCTTCCTGGCTTTTAAATTTAGTTGCCTATCAATCCAGGACAATCTGTGCCTGATGCTTCCACATGAGAAAGAAAATGAAAATGATGGTGTTAGTGTTGGTGTTAGTGTTGGGTTATAGGTTGGACTCGATGATCTCAGAGGACCTTTCCAACCTTATGATACTGTGAAGATGAGAAGCAGTGGGTTTAACTATAGCAGGGGGGAACCAGGTTGGATACAGGGAATCCTTTCCAATAGTTTGAGCACAGGGATGGTTGGTAAAAGGTCTTTGGGCCATTGGATCATCCTCATCCATGAAATGGCATGCGCAGCAAAGGAAATGGCACACTTCATACCTCAGGATCCAGGATCCACATCTTATCAGGGATGTAAGGTGCTTTTTGTGCATCACCAAAAAAACCAAGCTTGAAGCTCTGGGCTAGGCAACCACTTTGCTGCTGCTCTAACATCTCTTAATCTTCTTGCAAAGGTAGGAAGTGGTGCCCTGGAAGGAGTATGATCCCCCTGCTGTGCTGCAAACAGAGACAATCTGAGCTTTATTCTCAGGTCATTTATAAAGTCATGGCTGAATTAAAGAAAATGAGGAGAACTGACCAGAATACATTGCTAAAGAGCAGAAGAAGCCAACATGATCGTTACCAGCTTGCTGTGCGGATCTATTAAACAAGTCATTGCTGCAGCTGAGATCTTACTTTTTCCTTCTCACCTAGCCAAAGCAGGACCTTATCCTTTAGGAAAACAAACAGAAGGTTATTGCTTGTGCATTCATTTCCAAGGGTTTTTTATAACCCCTAGAGTGACCAGAAGACTGTCACAGAAAGTGTGCATCACTTAAGAAAAATCAAATTCTCCCCTCTCTTGAGTGGGTCCCACTCTGAATTTCAGCCTGATGCCCTTAGTCCTGGGAGGGGAATGCCTGCTGTGGATGTGCCACTTTGGCAGGGGCTGCCAAGCAAGCATGGAGCTACGTTGAAGGAGATAATATTGAAAGTTCATTGGCAGAGTAGAAAGAGGACAACTCTTACAGCAAAGGCATGGTGGGAAATATTTTGGAAGTGTGGTAAATCCTGTCCACTTTTGGTGGGATTCACATAAACATAACCAGCTAAAGGGCACACAACTGATATAAACTGTAAACCAGCTGGGATGAATCCTACCTAGAGGTATCTTGCTGTCTCTCTTGATTATGGAAGGGACCTTATAACTGGATATCCAGCTTTTCTTGTTAGCTTAGAGGAGTGGATTGCATGCACATAGAGTCACCAGGCAAAGTACTTTGGACAAACATCCTCAACCAGGGCGTGAATGTGAAGAACTGCTGTCTCTTAGGGTCTGAAAGTGGCTTTTATATTTCTCCACAAACTTCTCTTGCTGTTTGCCAAACCCACTCTTAAAGATTTGCTTTTTCTTGTTACAAAAAGGCATCTTGAACTGAAACACATGTCCGATTTCATTTTAACTCTGATGGATGCATTGCTTTGTTTTGAAGGGGACAGGTAACTTGGAGTGGGAGAATATATTGCCAAGCATTCTCCATGTAATTCTTTCCCTGACAAAGATTTTCTTGGTAGATTTTGGAAGGAAGAAACCTTTCCAAGTCAATCCCTTTAAGAAACCGGAGCATGTGAACTTAAAAGATTTTGGCTGCAAGATTATGGACTGAGTCAAACCTGTCCTCTAGATTCCTCCATTCGCTGAATCTAGGAACCAGAAAAGTATCTTCTCTTTCTTTTTCCCTAAGGCTTTAGCACAAACTGCTAACTGGGACAGACCACGACTCCACTTGGACTCCTTAGATGGGCATTTCTCAGCACTACATTTTAAAGGCAGGAATTTGGGTGTTGTGTCTTAGAATGAGCCAGAGGGAAAAATGTTGTCTTTGATTTGTATGCAGGATTAACCATTATCACAGCCCACAGATGCCAGCAACCTAATGGCAAGCCCAAGGGACAACCATAGCTCCTTTCAAACTCCAGCAACAATCAGGGCCTAAAACCTTTCAGTGCAGGCAGATAGAAGAGCCTAGGTTTGTGCAGGAAGAGCATATAAGTAGATACTCGAGGCAACACAGCTGTGGTACATATTGTACCATCAAATAGACTATATGGAATGTGTAAAGCTGGCTGAGATGTCCCACGATCAATTATTAAGGTGGAAATTCTGCCTTCTAGAGAGCCGAGTAACATGAAGCGCTCACAGGAGGTTTCGGAGCCCACCTGGATTTACAGAGCAACCAACTGACTGCCAATAGCAGCAGCCATGAGGTTGTGCAAGATGGAATGACTGCCCCCAGCTTTTCCACTGCAGTTGTTTTCAAAGGAATGAGGCTTTAACTCCAGTAGGAAGGCTGACGTGAAGTTCTTATTAAGGAGTCAAGCCCAAAACACTGGCTGAAAGAAGCATCTAAGAAGCATCTGCCACAGTTTGATGTGGACAAGTGTGTTCCCACTGGTACAAGGAAAAGGTGCTACTAATCTATTGCCCTCATCCTTCCCACTTTTCCTGGCTCCAGTAAAGGCTCTTTCTGTATCCACAGCTGTGCATGATACTCAGCCCAGCTGTTCCTTGGCCAGTTGGAAAAGCTTCACTAAATCAGACTCCAGAAACGGGGTTTGATCTGTCCTACTCCAAGAAACCTGACATCATAGATTCACAGATTATCTCAAGTTGGAAGGGATCCATAAGGATCAAGAACATCAGGTCTGTGTGTGTAGGGAGAGAGTGGGCTAATGGTAGCAACCCAGGGGGTTGCCCTTTGCAAAGTCGTTTTAGTGCCTGGAGGAACCATGGCTGAGGAAGGTCTGATAAAGGGATTTGAAGAGTGTTAGCGTGGTTGTCTGTGGCTCTCAAAGATGGGAAATCCTTGAGTGGAAGGAAGAAGCAGCACAATGGTCTCATTTAAAACACAACAACGAGGGGATGAAGGTCAAAACACGGCACAACAAAGCAGCAGTGGGATTCCTGAACAGAAGAGAGATGGAGGACAAGGGGCAGGTTGGTGAAGATCTCACCGTAAACTGGCCTGAATCACCTCCCACTGGTATTGAGGGGGACCCTGCAGTGTCTGCAGAGAGGGACCATGAGTGCAAAGTGCTTAAAGGCTTGGTGAGCGTTAGCAACCCCAGTTTGACAGGCACAGAGAAGTGGGAGTGATGCGCTCTAAGTTGCATGGTGAGTCGGTGGTGGGCAGGGGGCACGGCAGCCACATCTCGTGGTCTCGTGGTTTCCTGAGTTCATCACTGGACGACCCTGTTTCCTCACCAACACTCTCTCCTCAGCACCCACTGGTAAACTGGAGTGGGGAAAGGAAGGTTATAAAGGCTAAATTCCCCTAGGAATATGCACTGTGAGTAGCAGGGGAGGATGCTTTTCTACCTTTCATCTAAGAACGGGGAAGAAGTTGACCTATCAGAGCCAGGCTATTTATCATAGCTTGAAAACCTTAAAGAAACACAAAACCCCTCTACTTTCATGGAATAAGTGGGCACGATCATGTGTTTGGCTGTGTGTATATATTATACACACCCTAACGTGGACATACGCTATTATATATTTCTATAATATATAATATAGTATATAACACACACACACACGTGTGAGATAGATACTCAAAAATCTTAACTTCTCTTAATCAAAACTCTCTTCTTTGAAGGTCAGGTAACACTCACTACATTTTCTATATAGACAACTTTGTACATACAAGTCGTAAAGTGCGTTAAAAAGCGCGTAGAATTTTCTATGTAGAAAACTATATACATATAGCACACACATGTACTAAAACACTTGGAGTTAAGCCAAATTTCACCTTCATCTTCACATCCCCAAATACCTACAATACAAAACCAGAATTAAAAAAAAAAAAAAGAAGTACGTAAGGAAAGAAATTAAATAAAATCCTTAAACACAAGAGAAAGAAAAACGAAACGAAATCAAACTCAAAAACAGTCAACAGAAGCCTGGCACATGTAGAAAACATCAATTCACTTAGAGAACATAAAGAGGGTCATGTCTGAACCTCCTTTTTCTTAAAAACAAAACCAAACCCCTTTTGTTTGTCTGTTTGTTAGCTCTTATCGTTTGAGAAAAGTCACAGTAGCACTCTCACCTTGAACCAGAGTTTGGAACTTTTTGTGTTTCTTTGTACAAAAGAAAAAACGGTTTTAGGCTATGGAAAATAGTTGGGAAATTTGAGGTTGGAGAGAGGAGATAGAGAGAGAAACTGGAAGATTGCATAGTTGTGAACAGTGGCTTCTCATCAAGGTGAAAAAGTGCATCATCTGATAAAATAGCATTTGTTATTATTTTCTGTTCGGTTCCATATGTTTTCTTTTTCCTCACCAACTGTACATGTCACACATGAAAAGGTATATACAGCACACACACATGCTAACATTAAACGTCTGACATTGAAACAGCCATTCTTTAAGTGTTCCATCAGAGATTTTTTCCATGCAAACTTGTATTCTTTTTAAATACATTTTTTTTTTGCTACATCCTAAGACCACAAACTTGTCTAAGCCCATCTCATGTAATTTTGATCGTTAGCAACACAAAAAGGGGAAAAGCACCAGAATGGCTCGGTTTGATCACCAAACCTCTGCTTTGACTTCTTTCTTTTTCAATTTTCATTCCTTCATTAACTGCTGGTTGTTTGTTTTGTTTTTTTTTTTTCTCTTGTTTTTCATTGTTGTCATTTGTTTGCTTGAATTTTCCAGAGATGGGAAAAAACAATTGACTTTTTTTTATAAGTGTTCGTGAGGTAAGAGTTATGCTCAGCACCTGGGGCAAGCAACAAAGCTTTCAAAAGCTTTTGAGAAATGAAGTGTGAGGCCAAACACTGTCACCAATGTCATAAACTAACAACAAAACAAAATAAAATTGAGATGAGTAATCCAGGTTTCTGTCTTAGCTAAACCTCCCTACCCTCTTTCCACCCCTCTTTCCATTTACAAAAAAAAAAATCACAAACAGAATTAAAAGGAAATAAAAGCAACTTGGCACATTCCCTCTTGCACCAAATGAAAAAAGACAGGTGTTGTGCATTAAAACGGATGCTTCAAAAGCTTTTTGTGCTTGCTGCCTGCCTCAAGTGCATTTTAATATATGTCTGATCATTTACATTTATATAGGAAAGTCATATTTGTTACACTTTGTACAGGATCGCTTCATTTTTGTCCTTTTTGAACCTTTTCACATGTTTTTGGATAAAGAGTTGGTTATAACAATCTACAGTAAGGCTGCACAGGAAGAATTCTGTGTATGTTTTTCTTCTCTAAGAACCAAAGTATATAAAATGAGGTTCAATTCTAGCACCTTTTACAGTATTATTGGTGTTGTTCCCTTCAGTGGAAAGTAATACCTTCACTCAACATCTGTTCTGTCATCTATCTATAGTCTCAGCAATACTTCAAAGATAACGATTAGGTGATGATTGACTCAACCCAGCAGTCCCTTGACAAAAAAAAAGCCCCCCTCCTGAAGTCAGGCAGAACTACTTGCGTGAGCAAAGCAAACTACCCTCACCAGCTTCCCTCCTCCCCACCAGCAAGGGCTGCAGCACTCGGTTTGCTCTGGAAACCAAGCATCCAAAGAGAAAAAAAAGATACAGCAAGCTGCTGACTCGCTGGGGAAGCTGAGATGAAGAGGCTCACCAGCAGGGGAATAAAGGAATAATGCCACTTGCCACCAGGTGGGTTGCATCACCTTGGTGTAAAGAAAAGGCAAGGATGCTGCCCTGGGATGCTGCCCCGGGATGCTGCCCCACCATCCTCCTTTCATGGCAAGGGGAGACCTCTCCATACCATGGTAGGATGAAGATGTGGCCTTGCGGCTGATGATGGGAAGAGTTATTTGGAGAAATTTCTACAGCGAAACAGCAGCTTTCAGAGAGTGCCTTTCTGAGAGTGGGGAGGAGAGAAGGGAGCCAGAAAAATGAGCGTGGGGAAGAAAAGCTCCTTGCCAAGGTTGTAATGCTTTACAGGATGTTGAGCTGTTGGTTTAACTTGAGCAGTCTATAATCCTGCAGAGGAAAGGTCCATTCCCCTTACAGTGACATCAGAACCTCAATTATATATATATATAATTATACCTATAGCAATATATTTATCTATCTATCTGTATTTATATATGTATACATTAAAGTCTGTTACTGCACTGGCACGTAGAGGAAAAGTACTGGCGTTGCTGTTTGATGCAAGTGGTTGCCTTGACTGAACTCCTGTGAAGGGTGAGCACCACAAGAAAAGGCACCACAAGGTTTTAAGAATTGAAATGTTGCTGCCGTAACACAGCCGTCACCAACACAAAGGGCTTTCTGGAGTTAATGAGGGCAGGTGGGACCAGGCTGAATTCGGGCCTCACCGATGGCAGAAAAAGCAGGGTGTTCCCAGAAAAATGTAGTGGGGTTTATGCAGAGTGGCTGGTGCCTTGGTGAAATCAAGACCAGAAATCGGTCTTTTAAGGGTCACGTTGATATTGCGAGTTTTATCTAGCACTTTGGACACTTTTAAACAGCTTTCCTCAATGAAAATGACCTCATTTTGCCATGTTCAACATGTTTGCACAGGAGTAAGGACAGCAGGACTGAACTTTGAATGCTCAAAGCATAATCTAACACAAACAGGGCACAACAAATAATCACAACAAACAGGGACTGCCTCCTGGGATGGGCTGGATGCCTTCAGCTTCCACTAAACCAGGGGAAGTTGATGACATACAGTGAGTCTGATCTCATCCCTCTGCAGAGCCCTGCCCTGAATATCTCAATCTGTCACTGCCCAGGAGTCCAGAGAAGAAATTGTCTTGGACACAAGACAACAGTCTTGATGGGCTTGCAAAAGTCCTGCCAGACTGAGACAGAAATCAAAATCTGCACGTCTGGCTTTCTGAGATCTTAACCTGTCCTTCTCATTCACTCCTTACTCAGTCAAAACTTCCATTGCACTAAACGTTGGGGTTGCCCCTTCCTCTGTTTCATTTGCTCATAAATGCACACTCAAGAACACACACACATGCACATCTTGCCTTCCAGGATATAGAAATTAGAGGAAGAGCTGGGGAATACATACTCAGAGCCCTCCAGAGAATCAAGAAGTCACTCCAGACACTGTCTATAAACAACAGGCTTCCCATGCGTAAGGTAATTGCTTGTGGATCAAAAAAGAAAAAGAAGAGACTCGCAGGCACTCTATGCCAAGTTAATAGCACCAGTTTTGCATCGTGTTGACACCTGTCAGCCCATGCCATCCAAACCTCCCAAGCTCTTCAGACAGCTGCTGACAAGCAGCCTGGTCTCAGCAGCATTGCACCAATTCAAGGGCAACGCCACTGAGATCGACAGCAACGTGCTCGCTGGGCATGAGAGGAGGGTCAGGTCTGCCCTCAGCCACTTCTTTTGGCCAGCTCAGAGCAGGGGGTGTTGGCAGTCCTTGTATCTCTCAAGCACCACGTGTGTGGCTTGCTGGCAGAAGCTAGAAATGGTGTTGAAACACCACTGTGGGGGAGAAAAGGAGTTGCCTGTGGCAGGAGTGGAAGTAGTTTTCTTTCTTCATTCAGATCTACTTTTGGGGGTCTAATTTGCATGCCAATTTCTCTAGACCCCCAGTAAGGACGGTGCAGAAGTGACCTAGGAAGGAGCCAACCTCTCTCAGTCAAACTGGCATTCTATCCTGGATGGATGGACATCTTCACCTACAAGCCATGCTTGCAGAATGGCACTGGAAGGACAACTTCATGTGAATGACCTGGGTCCAGAATGGGCTGAGTTCAGTTAAATAAGCCAAATTCAAGGCATGGGCATGACTGAGTTTCAAGCTTAGTTAACAAAAAATGTACTTCTTACTAGGAAAGCTTAGACCATTATTTCTGCCTGATGTGCCTGATCAAGAGGGTCTGGGGTGAGCAGACCTTTTCTTTGGAAGTTTTCCAACCAGACAGGATGTAGGGTGGGAGAATAAGACACAGGGATGGCTGTGGTATGAGCTCTTGGGAAAGCACCTGATGACCCAC
Organism: Tapera naevia; assembly: GCA_033556795.1. Lineage (NCBI taxonomy): Eukaryota > Metazoa > Chordata > Aves > Cuculiformes > Neomorphidae > Tapera > Tapera naevia. Next base: position 35,037,172 of record JAUMJJ010000079.1, on the reverse strand, counting down.
GCGCTCTTTCCATCTCTGCTTTCTCCAACTCCATGACTCAATGGAACTGTGCTAGATCCCTGGCTTCTCAGCTGACTTCTCCAAATGCTTTCCAAAGGGAGAGTGGAGCATTTCAGGGGATGGAGGAAAGCACTCCTAAAAACTTCGTGTAGCATCTTGAAAGGGTTGTGCTAGTCCTCCTTGAGAAGCTCAATTTCAGGTCAGCCTGCCTCTTTGTCTCTGCTGAGCTACATGGAGACAAGGGAAAGATGAGATGATGCACAGTTTTCTCATGCTCTGCCCACCACCACAACAGTCCTAGAATCACAGAATTGTTTGATTGGAAAAGACTTTTGACATCGTTGAGTTCAACCGTACCTGTCCACTACTAAACCAGATCCCTGAGCACCTCGTCTATGAATCTTTTAAGTTCCTCTAAGGATGGTGACTCAACCATTTCCCTGGGAAGGCTGTTCCAGTGCTTGATAACCCTTTCAGTGAAGACATTTTCCCTGATATCTAATCTGAACCTCCTGCAGCGCTTTAGATGTTGAGGTCATGAAGCACTTCACGAACGTTGACTAAATAATCCTCACATCATCCTTGTGAGGTAGGTTTCACACCTCCCATCTTACAGCTGAGGAAACCGAGGCACAGAGCAATTACAGGGTGCCCAGGGTCACACAAACAACCACAGTGAAACTGAAGACTGTTCTGGGGCAGGTCCATGTCTCTCTGTGTTTCGGCAAAGTGCTTACCACAAGGGGGTCCTAAGCCTGGCTGCAATTCCAGGATGCCTACTGCAAGGACAATGGACAATATTTAGTGGTTACACTTAATTGCATCCAAAAACATTAGAAAAATCCAGATGTCCTCCTTTAATAGCATCTTTTTACCATTTTGTAGGGATTGGGGAATGTGTTCTTGAATAAAATTGATCTGAGGAATCAAGTGCAAGAGTATTTTCTGAGTTTTGAACGTTAAGAAGTTCTAGTAGTGATCAGTCAAATTTCAATTTTTATGGGAAAAGTGGCACTTCTGAAATATAAGAATTTAAATATAATATAAGTATTTAAATTGTGCTATTCTCTATTGCTGTGCCCATTTTCCCACACTATGAAAAATCACTAATCAGAATGCTCTTAGGATGAAAGCTGATTTGGGAGGATATTGCGAACTTTCAGAATTCCTTTCAATCAGGAGGTGCTCAAGAGCTTTGGAAGAAGTATATAACTGGTCTATCTTCCCATCACTTCTGCAGGGTAGATGAGGATCTTTAAACCCACACCTGGGGCAAGAATGGCTGAGATCTGGGGCTGGAGGTGGAGTTGGTGATGGGAGCCAGGCGACAGCCTGACCATTCCCACATCACACGCCCTGAAGCACAGGCCAATGGAAGCAGGGAACATATTACATCTGGCAGCAGAGACAACCCTAAAATCCCCTTGGCTTTCCCAACCAAGAGTCCATGGCAGAGATGGAGAGAGAATGTGTATCTTCAGGCACCATGCCATGACTTTAACTTCTATATATGACGTTCATCCAAAAGTATACACACCAAAGGGATGACCTTTCCTTGCAATCAAAAAGTCATTCAAAGCCTCCAAAATATGTAGCCTTTCTGTGAAAATCCTGTTTTTAGGGAACAGGTCCATGATGGGACATGCTATGTCAGGTTCCCAAGCACATCACTTATAATCTGTGATAGGGAACACACAGGAGATCATTCAAGTGCCTCAACCCAGCCAGTATCTCACACTGGTTTCATATTGGGTAATAGCATTGGCTTTAGTGGAATGGTCTGGAATTGCCCCAATGACATGAATGGAAATCACCAGAGCTGGATGTGAAATAGTCCTTCCCTGAGTAATTTAAAGACTTTGAAACTACTTCCCATTCCTCATTGGAACAAAAGGCTGGAATGGTAAAACAGTCTGCAGAGCAGAAATGTCACTAAAACCATTGTTTCTTCTGATAGGAGAATGTCTTCTGTAAAAAAAAAAAAGTTTTAGATCCATTTTGGGAGGGGGCACATTTTGTAGCTAATGGCAAACTTTGATGTTCAATGTAAAATCTTTTTCCCCTACATGAAGAATCACAGAATAACTTGAGTTGGAAGAGACCTACAAGGATCATCTAGTCCAACTCCTGTCCCTACATAGGACAACCCCAAAATTCAGACCATGTGTCTAAGGGTGTTATCCAAATGCTGTTTGAAATTTGTCAGGGCCAAGGTATTTGGCTTCGAGAGCTATTTGGATGCTTTTTTTAGAAAACACACATCGCAGCTCTCCTCCAAAGGGCTGCAATTACATCCAATTAAAAGCTTGTTTAATTGCTTGAGTAGTACTAAAAGGTCTATGGATAAGTATGAACCAATCCACTCCCCCTACTACTTATCCATCCCAAATTTGTTGACTAATGCCCAGGCTACAGTAGCTGTTGAAAAAAACATGTTACATGGTGTGAAACTGGAGTAATTTGAGGGGTCTCCTGGGGAACACTTGATGCAGAGTTTCTCTTGCAGCAGCGTCAGCTCAGAGCAAATCCATTGAAGTCAAGTGGCTTCAGCTTCAGGCTACTGAAATTTTTGCAGGTGTCAGTCCCTCTGTGTAGTCATCACCCTGGTGAAACTGAAATAAAACCCTAAAGTGAAGAGATTGCAGGTGTAATCAGCTGGCATTTGTCCTGGATCTTCGCTACTTGGGAAGGAATAAGGTTTGCTTTTGTTGTGGAGGAAAGGGGAGGAAAGACAGGGTGGTGTGCAGGTGGTGTTCAGCTGGGTCTGAGGGAGGCTCTGGCACTGGCAGTGAATTTTATTGGTAAATACAGCTAGAAAGGAAAATATGAGCGCCTTGTCCTTGTCACTGATGAATGGGAATGACAACTGGAGAGAAAACAATAATCATTCCCTTTGAGTAGCATTTGGCATTTGAATTCTAAGGAAATCATAGAATGGTTTGGGTTGGAAAGGACCTTAAAGATCATCCAGTTCCAACCACGTGGGCAGGGACAACTTCCATCGGATAAGGTTGCTCAAAACCCCATCCAACCTCGTCTTGAACACCTCCAGGGATGGAGCAACCATGACTCCTCTGGGCAACCCAGGCCAGGGCCTCACCTCCCTCACAGTAACAAACTTCTTCCTAACATCTAGGCTTGAAATCAGATTTGTGGGCTTCTAATCCCTGCAAAGGAGGACCCAGTTTGTTGTGTTTATTAACAAGGCTGTTCTCATGATGATGGTGATACTGGTGGAAGGGGAAACCTCATTGAAGGCCAGTGACTACAAAGCCTCTGTGCAGGCCAGGGGCTGCCACACACAAATGGCTTTGCTTGGCAAGAAACCCATGGTTGTGGCCACCTTTTGACCCAATCTACAAGCTCAAACAGGCTGTTGTCACAGGTTAAGAAAAAGAAATAACAGGTCCCAATTAGGACATCCTTGGCACCAGCAGAAATTACTGGTTTTAGTGTGGGGAGTGTAAGGAGGCACCTGGACATCAACAGAGCTTTACTGATTTATACTGACACTGCATTTGGCCCTCAATTTTGGTCTGATTTTGTCTTCCATATTACTTAAGAAGTGGAAGATCAAGTTGTAATAGCATTTCCTCAGAAGGCCCAGAAGCTTCTGATGATCTTTTCTACCTGTTTTTCCTAAAAAATAAAAACATACATGGAATATTTATTTCAACCCTGCTTGCAAATCCCAAATTGCTAGCACCTCGCACCACAAAGTACCTTCCTCATCTCAAAAAGCCCTTTGGAATTCACGATGTGTTCATATATATTAAAACATATATATATACTGTTGCAGTAACACGGCATGTATGCTCCTCTATATTTCCACAGGATTGTGTATACAGACACAGACATACATGTTGATTAGTCCCTTTAACCCTGAAAATTCATAGCCACTCACTTCACATCAGGCCTAATATAAAGCTGGAGAAGAAAACAGCTGTTGCTGCTGAAATGGGTCAGCAAGGTGCAAGCACAGCCAGGTGTGTTTACTGTTGAACAATACATTTTCAGGGAAATTAAAGGGCGGTTTATTGATAAGGTGAATTTTTTGTCTTTTTCTTTTTAATATATATATATAAAATGCCCTCAAATATCTTACAAGCTATTTACTTCCATGAGGTGGGCGACAACTAGCTTTGAAAGTAGTCTGCATTTATAGCTTATTTTATCTACTAGATGCACATAAGACTTTTAATTACTTTCAAAACCCCGCCTGCCCTCTCTCACCCCTCTCAGTCCATCCCTGTTCAAGACATGTGTGGTGCTTCTTAGGACAAAGAGGGAAACTCTAAATGTTGGCCAGCATTTGGTAGGGTTGAACAAAGCAGTTAGCATAGCACCGAAGGAGTTACATTGCTGGGGTTTTTTTCCCAGCTTCAAACTTTTTTTGGAACAGAAGCAGTAAAAAGAACTCAGGAATACTGAGCTGAGAGCTTAAAACAGGGCAAATAAATGACTGGGGAGAAGAACAGGGAAGGAGCAGACCCAAAGCCAGTGCGGATCAACGAGTGACCCATCTGCAAGAGTAGGGCTTCTGAATTTGCTCTGCCCCAGAGAGAAGATACTACAGCTGCCTGGTTAGTCCTGTGGAAGAGCCTGGCCCATGTAGCCAGAAGATTTTGAACTACCTCCCCATGGTGGATACGGAAGAGGAACAGGGAAGGTACGTGGCAGATCAAGAAAAAGCTGGAGGAGAAGAGTCTCTCAGCTTCGTTCTTGCTTCATGCAAGGCAAGTCTTGGGTTAGAGAAGACAGTGGCTCTCTGAAACACCACCTGGTTATTCAGAACAGGCCAGATTTCACAGTCCTTACTCAGGAGAGAAAATGAGACCCAACAACAAAACCCAGGAGTTTTGCCTGAGTAAGGAGTGCGTGAGCGGACTTCAAAAAGCTTTACTGCAAAGGAGCAGGGAGTCTTGCCTCGCATTGCATTTCTGTAAGAGACATTATACAGTGGTCAGGACACTTAGACAATAAAAACACTTGGCTCAAACCCACAAAAAAAATCCAGGCTTTCTATCACATGATTTCCCCCCCCCCCCATTCCGAATTATCTGACCGGTATTTGGAGCAACGAACTGGCTCCATTGCCTCCTTCTAAAGAAAGCTATCCCGGGTTTCACCCGAGTGTCCTGGGGTTCAACCAGGGATGAATCCACCTCGATGGACACATAATCGACAGTCAAAACTCCTGTGGATGGCAGGGGGAGTTTTGCCTGCGGGAGGACGGTGAAGGCCTGGTCTAGTCTCTCTGGACGTGGCACAGATTTTTCTCCAGGAAAGCAGGTACTTTGAGAAGAGTCGCGCGTGAGCAGCGTTGAGTCTAGTTTATCCTTCCACAACCCACCTTTGCCCTTCGCGTTAAAGAACCGGTTCAAAGAAAAGCTACTGTACAACCAAGTAAACTGCAATTATTGTGCTGTCTTAGGCAGTCGAGAAACTTAAAAGGCAAAACCAAAAAAGAAACAAGATTTTTCACATGTTTATCAGTTGAGACTCTAGTTTTCCCATGCCTACAAAAGTCCTCAGCAAACAGTATACCAGCCTCCCAAATAAGGTCCAGGCTATTCCAAACCAGCGTGAGCAAATTTTTCACTGTATTCAGACGGAAGCTGATGACTGAAAGATTAGTGCACATTAAGTGTGGCTGATGAGAGCAACTTTTAAAGAAATTCAAGTATTCATCAGTAATCCGTTCGGTTCAAAAATACTTTTGTAATCTGTAGTTTCAAGTTTCAAGAAACATAAAGGAAAAGGGAAAGGTGACCTGGTATGTAAGAAAATAATATTGCCAACAGTGCTATTACATTTGACCAGGAAAGCAAGGCTATTCAGTTGGCGCACAACAATTTTCTCTGATCCTTGCTTTTGGGGAGAGAAAAGACTTAAGATCTCTTTCTCGACACATGCACGCACCAGCAGGTTCTCCTCCTGCTTGTTGTAACAAACCCCTTTACTGCTCATTCCTGATAACAGCACAAACCCAGCAAGAATGAATTATTTTCACGGTGCACTTCCAGCACCTTCTCACACGCGTTTACTTAAGCCTCACAACACCCCTGTGAGGTAGGTAAATATTATTGTACCCATGTACAGATGGGTAAACTGTAGGCACAGAAAGGTTAAATCACTTGCCCAAGGTTACACAGCAACTTCGTGGCAGAGCCGGGCTCGAAACCCAGGAGTATTGTCACCCAGAAATCTGCAATGAGTTTTAGACCGTGGCCACTTTCTACGCTCGCTATAAAAGACCATCTGACAAACACAGCGCTGCACAAATCCAAATAACTCCATGTATTATAAGTGCCTGGTTGCCTTGCTGCATGTGTCCCAGGGAGCGAGGGGGGAGTAAAGTTTATATTCTCAAATCATTTGTGTCTGCATTCAATGCTTTGTTTTGTTGTGGGTTTGTTGTTTTTTTTTTTGTTTGGGGTTTTTTTTGTCTTTTAATATACAACAGGAAACCATAGTCCACATTATTTTATCAACAACACCACTTTCCAATTGGGTTGTGTGTTATTCTGAATGCACATTAAGGTCCAGATTTAAGCAGATTTATTTTAATTGTCACCAACTGCCTCCCTCCTCATCAGTGAAGAGCCAATGGAACACATGCAGCTCTCTGTCATATCATATTCTCATTTCTCTCATCATCCTACTGTCTGATCTTCAAGTAAGGAACAAGGGTTGAACACAGGCAATATCTAGCACAGCAGGAAGGCTCCAACCTTTCTTCACATCACACCTTGACAGGAAAGAGTCACCACACCGTTATTCCCAAGTTCAAACACGACAGAACAATGAAGCAATTCCAAACATGCTCATGGAGAAATAAGCTGATTGCAACAATATCTAGCGGGACCCAAAGGTCTGGAAATGCATTCTGCACACAGTGAAAGGTTTGCCCACGTCTATTTGGGATAGCCTCAAATCTTCTCCTTCAAAACCAGGCTGAGATTCTCTGCACCAGAATACACCTGAGCTCCAAGGAAAAAGAAAACCAGCGATTGATGCCCTGGGAAACTACCATCACCACAGCCCCAGGGCTTTAGACAACTGCCAAAATAACAACATGCAGGCTTCAGCAAGCAGAGGGTACGCAACGGAGTTCACATCGTCCCTACCATCTAACATCAACTACGTTGGCTTCTATGGGGATTTGGCATAGATCATATTTCATTGTGGTTATTTAGGGGTTTTGTTTTCCTTTTTTTTTTTTTTTTTTTGCATGACCACATTCAATCTGAACAGAATCCAGAGAAAAGCCAACCCAGTAAAAGAAGAAAAGATCCTAGAAAAGCCTGTCTTCACAATTTTCCGCTGAATCCGGCAGCTTCCAAATTGTCTCTTGCCCAAGCTGCCCAGCAAGCAGGCACTAAAAGGTTTTGCAAATGCACAGTAGTTAAGTTTTCCTTTTCAAAGCACCTCTGAGCTTCAATGAAATCAGGCTGGACGAACCTCAGACCACATTTTCTTTGGGAGGTTTAGTCATGCTGCATGTATGTGGTGACAGACGTGTCATGCATTTCTGTGGAGGGACAAGCAGGAGGGATAAATTGTGAAGTGAAGCTTGTGTGTACCAAAATACACCTGAAGAACACAGGATGGTTGCTCTCTGAGACTCAAAAGCAATGCTCCCCTCATGAGTAGGACCAGACAGGTTTTAGCAGACTAAAGCCTTAAATTAATTTTGTCCCTTCATCTAGTCATCTTTAAATAAAAACACAGGCAAATGACTTTTGGCAGGTGCAGAGAAGGACAGGATGAAGCAGACAATTAGCTCCAATCCAAAACACTGAAAATATACGTATTAACACTTGAAATCAGTGGCTTGCTTGCACTTTCCACTGGTAATTCTGCAACACGGGCTCCTCTTCTGTAGTTTAGGTTGGATATGTTGTGGATGAAAAATGCTTTGTGTGGGTGGCAAAGCATGACAAGGGCATGGGCAGGGACCTTGCAGTTCCTGTATTTCCATTGTTGATTTGGTTTGGTCTGAATCATTCCTGTCTCCAAATTAGCTGCCTACAGATGTATAACGTTCTCAGACTAAGCATGCCAGCCATCTGACATGGATGGAAGGATGGATGGGTTGATATCAGCACAATAAAAGTGACATTGGTTGCAAAACAACCTCAGCAAGAAAGAATCAAGTGAACTGAAAAATAACTTGTCCGTAGAAAAATGCCAGTTTGGAACTGATGTACTCCAGCATGTTCTGAATCCTGGCCTGTGGCATACAGCTGCATCTTTATTAGTAAATTAAACACTGCCAGGATTCATTCTGACCAAAGAGCCAACTGACAAGTGCTGGCCACATCTACACTACTAAACTCTTTCAACCCCCAACACAGAGCAGCTGCATTCAAGCTGCAGACAGAGGATGGTCTCTGGCCAGTATTAATGCCTGTGTAAGCTATGCCTGAGCCCAGGACTGGTTGGGATGTGTCAAAACCATGCCAGGGAGGGTCTGAACAATACAGCAGTGGGGTTGGTGAAGCCCTCGTGTCCCGGCTTTGCCTGGGCACAGCATAGTTGGCTGGTTTAGACAATCCCAGGTTTAATCCAGCAGAACAAACATGCCAGAGAAGTTGCCCACTTGTGAATAAATATGGACTCATCTCTCTTCATGACAATTTGAAGAACCACTTATGCAAGAAGGTGGGGCAGGGAGAAGCTGAGGAGTCAAAAACCAAGTGAAATCAAAACAAGTCACTGACCATCATGCCGAAGTGCACACCAAAAATCAAAGAGACCCTGGGCAAAAAAAAACACCCCAGGAGGCAAGTACTAGCCTTTTAGCACTGGGATTAGTACCAATAAAGAGCTGGGGGTGATTTTCCTCCCCGAGCTTTTGGCTTGGCAAAAGGCGCTGTTTGGCAACAAGATCACAGATAAACCTAAGAGGAAATGGTCACCACACCAAACTGTCCACCATGAACTCGTTGGGTGTAGTGGTAGAGCACACGCTTTACGTTAAGGCTATAATGAAGTCCTTCAAAGAGAAACAGTTCTTCAGGGTTGACACAGGCTCTCACTGGAAATCTTCTGCTAAATCAAGATGCCAGTGGGTATCATTCAAAGAAAGGACTAATAGTGGAGGCAGAAATTTTATGCAACTAAGCGTAACGAAAGAGTTTTAACACGCCGTGGAGGCACCTGCCTTCGTTGTTATCCATACTATGAGCCACGAAGAAGGAGGACTTTGGAGCACGAGTGTGTCAAGCCCTTAGTCAAGCTGGTTTGGCTGTGAGAAATTAGCACTGCATTGAGAGGTAAGGTCACTTCTAGAGTGTTTTGCCCCTCCACTCCCGTATCGGGATGGAGAGGGCGGCTGTTGGTGTGGTGGTCTGGAGCAAGAGTCCCGTTCCTGAGGGAAGGCAGGCTGCAGATGCTCATGAGAGGCAACACCGAAGGGTCTCCTCCTCAAATCCTGATAAATGTGCCTTGGCTTGTTGACTCATTTCACCATTCTAGGGCAAAGCGGCAGGATCTGGCTGTTCAGTAGGGCCAGGGAGTGGGATCACATCTCCAAACCAGTCCTTAAGATTGACAAGTTCGGAGAGCGGGACATTCTCATAGTGCTTTTGAAAATGAGGATGCTACCTCCTGGAAGAAAGGTCTCAGAGGAACAACAGGGTTGTTCATCATCCATTCCTTTCTCATGCTTATGCCAATGAAATGCAGATGTGTAGAAGAGAGGTCTTCGCGGAAGGACCAAGGAGAGCCTTTACACAGGTCATGAGTCTCAGGGAGCTGGATCAGAGTAACTCTACACTAGTATTAAAGAAAGCCCTGGGAGGAGAAATGCAGGTCTGTTGCTGGAGGATGGGCACCTCTGTGTTTTTATGACTCAGTAGCTGGGGGCAGCAAGTTCACTTCACAAATTACCTCTTTTTATGGAGACAGCATACTGACTAGGGAAGAAACAGGGTGAAATGTTAGCAGGACCCTTGACAAGGGACTGGTTATGGGACACAGACAATCGAGAAGGGAAATCAAGGCTTTTCACAAATTTATATGTGTATATATATGTATTTACGAGCATGAAAAACAAGGGACTGGGAATGTAGATAAGGGATGACAAGACAAAATTCCTCCCTTTGCATGAAAATGTGACCATCATATTGGTTGTAACCAGAGCCCAGCAACAATTGCCTGAAATAGAGTTTGACTGGGAATTACAGTACCAGTGACAATTTGGCTTCTTATAAACTTTGCCGTGTGTCTATTGTTTGGCGTGAATTGAGTCCTGCCCTCCTTAAAAGGGACAGACACCAGTTAAATGTTTTAAATGAAACAACTGAAGAAACACCAACATTTTCTCAGAACACTGCAAAGGACCACTGACTGAAAAAAATGTTTCTCTTCAGGTATATTCAGGCGAAGAAAGCATTCAGCTTCTTTTAAACTGCTATATAAAATTGGTAACTAGTTTCTTTTTAAGACTATTATAATTAAAAAACCCAATCGATTCCTCAAATTAAAAAAAAAAAGTAAATCATAATCATAATTAAAAAATGTCCCCCCCATGCTGATCTTCTCTACGGAACAGGTCAGCATGGGAGTTTCGCACCCTAGACAGTTACAGTATTTCTGGAATAAAAAATTGCAATAGCACACAGAAAATACTACAGCATTCACTTAAAAAGATCTCACGTTGTTGTTGTTGGTTTTTTCTTTTTCCCCTCCCAAGTAGAGGGATGGTGGGATTGAAAAGATGCCCTGAAACGGGAATATTCCTTTAAAGGAGCAATACTCTCGAAAAGGAAAAGGGTGTTAGATAGAGGCAAACCCGTGATTTAACTCGAAACAAGAGATTCCAGCACAGAAACAGAATTGGAGTGATGTGAATGTTCAGACACCGAGCGGGTTATTTGGGAATGTCAAGACAACCACACAACCCTCGGCAGGTGACCGTCTAGGCTTTGCCATCATCGGAGGCGGCAGCATCTCCTTGCGGTGAGAAGGCTAAGCTAAACCACGACGCTCTCGCTACGCTCTGGAATTTCCTCTGGTGGTGTTTCTCGCCAGGTACTTACAGTAGAGGGTGACACGAGACAGTTTTTATCAGCAGTTCCCCACACGTACCGAGTTGAAGAATTCTCAGCTATATCACAACAACAACATCAACGAAAATACAAAGCACCAAATCATCTCAAGACGTGAGTCAGTTTGCAGGTTGTTACCGTTTGAAGAAGTTTGTTGGTTGTTTTGTTGTTGTTTGGTTGGTTGTTTTGTTTTTTTTTTATATATATATATATATATCTCAATTTTCATGTTTTGTTTTCCTTAAAACAAAACAAAGCAAAACAAAACAAAAATCAAAACCCCAAAAACCCCAAAATGGAACGAAGGATGCTTCACAATCACTTTAAGGCTCGCACTGAATGAGACATGACAGGTCTTAACATGAGATTACAAATAATACATGTATGCCTTTCACAGCCTTAAAATGATACAGCAGGTCAAATTATTTTGCCAGTCACTGATCAAGTATTGTGCCTTTAAATTGACTCGCTTTTTGCTACTATGCTGAGTTTTATTATTACTGAAATAGTTATTAGAGATGTGAAAAATGTACTTTTAGCATCACATTTTTGGTATATAATTTCAATGTTTGGCAGATTTCTTATTTTCCAGAAATCAAGGTGGCAAGCCTTATTCTGGGCTCAGATGGTTGTGATCTACTCCACTGAAGACAGTGGTGCTTTAGTGTGTGCAGTTATTTGAAACAAGATCAGATACTGTATGACCGTGTCCACCTGGTGCAAACCGACCGCGACGCGCGGCCCATTTCCACGAGGAAAAGGTGGGATCTCATTTATAACCCGACTTGGTCAAGGCCCGCAGCCTTGGCCAAATGGTGTTATAAACCCATGGCCAGATCGAGTTACAGACCTGATTTTGTCTTTTCTGTTGGAAAAATCAAACTCCACTGAGGGTGTCTTGGCTTTGCTTTCTTATCTTTAGACATTTGGGTTTTATTCTGCTAAATCTAATCAGAGCAACAAGATTTTTTTTTATACATTTCTCTCTTTTTTGTTGTTGTTCATTTTCTCTTTTCTTTTTTTTAATTTTTTTTTTATTTTAAGGTTTCTATTTCAGTTGGTTGTGGGTTTTTATTTTTTTCCTGGCATATAATCATCAAAGAGTTTTGCATGAGAAAGGTGACAGTACTTAATGAAACTCAGCACCTAAGGGCATAAGGCAGTTGTAGGTTTGTTTGTTTGTTTTTTTTTTTTTATTTTTCAATCAGCACCAATCCCATAAATAATGTTCTACACTTGGTGTACGGTATAAAACTGATGTGGAGATGCCTCCTTCTCCACCTGTGAATCCTAGGTGTGGAAGTTGAAATACTGTTTCTTGTGTGTAAAAAACAAAAGAAAAGTTTTTCTTTTTGTTTTTACTTACAAAACATAGAGAATATCTTTTTTTTTTTTTATACATACAGCAACCAGAAAGAAAGCTTATCTGAAGGTTTGTGTTTGTTTCATGATCTGTGTTTACCGTAAACAAAAATAAGGTCCCCTCTTTTACTTTTGCTTTAAGGAGCTTTTAAAGTGAAGATTCATATTGTAGCAACTCATATAAGAGAGGTCCATCTCTATACCTAATACCTACAGCTGTGGGGGTGACATACTGGAGGATGTTGATAGTTCTTCTTAACCTCCTGTCTACAAAATGAGCATCCCATGCAGGATACCTTTTTCTTGGGATGTCAATCTTAATGAGAGGCCCCTCGGGGGGGTAGGGTCGCCCAGATGGAGTAGATGGTACCATTGCTCTCACCTGGAAAACGGGCAAGCAAGTGTCAGCTGTGAGTTCCTCCTGTTGCTCCGTGACCGCTCTGGTGGGCGTAGCCTGGGCCCCCCGGTACCCAGGGGTTTGGGGTGCCATGGGCTCAACATCGGGGGGCAAAGGAATGCCCCAGAGCAGCTCGGCGCAACAGGAGCTGACAAGGATCTTAGCTCTTGGCCCCATGGGATGCAGCACACCATAATATAACAGCATCAAAGCTATCCCAGCAGCAAAGCTAAGAAAGACACAACACAGTGCTGGCACGGCATATGAGTCAGTAGTGTCAGGATCTCTGTAAAAATACCAAAGGAGCGTCAAGGCCGCGTTCTCCGTCAGGACTACCGTGTAATACGCAAACATTCTGTATCGAGTCCGCCCTTCCTTGACATTAAACCAGCAGAAAATGTACACAATCCCTACCACCATGTTGAAGAGGATCTCCTCCCACTTAGACATGCAGAAATCTGTCCCACCATGGATGATCCAGAAAGCCATGGCACACCAATGGACCACTACAAAGATCCCAAAGTAGAGCTGGAAGATGGAAGCAAAGAGAGCAAAAGAAATAACTCGGGATGAGATGGTGAAGAGGCGCCAGAAGAGATGGATGAGGGCCCCTCTGTAGCTCATACTCTTCTTGTCGTCCCTAGAGTCCCGAAGAAGCTTGTGATAGGAGGCTAGCACCCAAGCCAGGGACATCAGGGAGGCCACAGAGGACACACCTGCCGGAAGACACACAGATCCACCGAGTTAGACAGGAGGTTTGGTTGAAAACATCATCTGCTCACTAAATTATTGCATCTGGGGCAGGCTCAGTAGCCCAAAGGTTCAACACACGTCAGGTTGTCCTTACAGTCTAGAGGAGAGAAATACAGAAATGTCAGTGTGGGAATTGGAAATGATGCTGCATTCAGGAGTTCTCTGACACAGCACATCATGCTTATCTTCATGAGCCATTGGCTCTGCCACCCGACCCCAGCCCTTCTCTTCCTACAAGGAACAGGCTCTGTCTCCATCCCATTAGATCCACATCTAAGGATTTGAAATCCACATCCCATCTAAACGCTGCTGCCCAAGCATGAAGACTACTTTCTGTAGAAAGCAATCCATCTTGGAGTGCACCATGGCAAGAGCAGGACATCTGTATTCCTTATAACTGCACAAATCTTTTTTATTCTGAAACATTTTCATACAAGCAACATTCACATTCACTTGTACTTGATTCTGCCTTAATCAGGAATCCTTGTTTGCATTCGCCTTTGGAAAAAATAGGTCAGGGTTTTTTTCACCCTGTGGTCTCATGCAGATAAATATATAAATATAGGGAGCATCAAGACTCATGAATACCCTCCAAATGTCCTGAAACAAAGAATCTGATCTCTCCAGCAACTCCCCCTCCCTGTTTCCAGGATGTGGTGAAGACCTATATGTGAGGTAGGTTATCTCCAGTCTTGTCTTCTGGATGGATCACAGATCCAAGTCGCAGTCATGTCTCAAGCCCTCTCTCATGCTGCTCCTGGTGGAACACCCTAGAGGGATCCTGGATCTGATCCATCCTCTTTCTTTGCCTGGAACTGCTGAGGGAGCCAGTACCAGCATGCAGCTCTGCCCAGTGCACACAGACTCTCCGGTACCGCTTCCCTCAGTGAGGGTATTGCTTGTTTTGGAGTCACCAACAGTTCCCAACTCATCCCTCTGCACCCTGGCATGGGGCAGCCATACCATCATATTCCAAAGGGGTGCCTGCCCCATCCCAACCAACAATTAAACTATTTATTTGCTTGAATGGCTAACAGAGTGCCCTATCACACTTCAGGAGCTTTGAAAAATACAATACCATTGATTATCGCGAGGGTAAATTGAACGAGTCATTGAGCAAAGCATCGTGACAAAAATTAATTGACAGAATCCTGGGAAAAGAAAAGGCCACTGGCATCTCATTCCTTTGTCCCCACTGCTGCTCACTGGGCAACTGCTCTGCAGGTGAGGATACAGATGATAGACTGAGATTCATGACTGGGAAGCTAAATAACTTGGTAGTTAGATTTGGGTTGGCCTTTGCTGAAGATTTACCTGGGAGCATCACCTATAAAAGCTAAAAGAGAAATGCCAATGGTTTCAAGCAAAAAAGCCCAATAACAAACACCCCTACATCTCTGATGAAAACAAGTCTAGCTCTGTTTTGCTTCTACTACTTGAAGAAAACCCAAGGAGCAGCTTGCTGCAGCTGCTCAAGATTCAAAAGCTGAAGTGTCTGAAAACCCTGAAGTTCTCCTCCTGTGTTCTTCTCAATTTTTGCTCTTCTCACAAAGTTCTGGCTCCCATGGGGATGGAAGGAAGACCCAATGGTTCTTAAGAACTTATATAGACTTACAGAATCATTAAGGCTGGGAAAGACTTCTAAGATGATCCATTCCAACTGTCAGCCCAACACCATGTGCCTACTAAACCATGTCCTCAAGTGTCATACCTTCATGTTTTTTTGAACACCTCCAGGGAAGGGGCCTTCCTTGGGCAGAGTGTTCCAGTGCTTCAACACTCTTTCAGTAAAGATATTTTTCTAATATCCAATCTAAACTTCCCCTGGTGTGACTTGAGGACATTTCCTCATCCTATCACTTGTTACTTGGGAGAAAAGACCACCCACCTCACTACAACCTCCTTTTAGGTAATTGCAGACAGCAATAAGGTCTCCCCTAAGCCTTCTACTTCACCAGGCTAAGCAATCCCAGTTCCCTCTGTTGCTCCTCATAACATTTGTTCTCCAGAACCTTCCCCAGCTTCATTGTCCTCCTCTGGACATGCTCCAGCAGCTCAATGTTTATCTTCTTTCGAGGAGCACACCTCATAGTGAGGTGAGGTTAGAATTCCTCCCTTCCAGCATAGCTATGGATGGAGGAGAGGTGATGGACAAGGTGGTCAGGAAGGGTGTCAGACATCCATCTCTGCCCCTCACTGAAAGTCTCCCAGCCTGCAGGTCCACCAAAACTATGTCCTTCCACCAGCTCTCAAGCCTCTCTCTCAACACCTTGCCTTTGGGCTAACATATGCATTAGTAGTTCAGACTGAATTTTAAAAACCAACAAACCACAAACTAGTAAGACCAGTGGCCTTACCAAAGAGGGAAGATTTAGGCCATCACCTTTAAGAAACCCACAATTTTTTCCAGGTTCTAAAACCTCTTGAATATAATATTAAGAACCACTTGAATATATGACTTGGGGACTCTAATGGATGGAAACTTCTGAAAGTGAATACCTTGAGCCCCAAACAGATGTAGACCAGATTTATTTTTAAACTACCAAATCACAGAATCATAGAATGGCTTGAGTTGGAGTGGACCTTGAAGATCATCCAGTTCCAAGCCCCTGCCATGGGCAGGGACGCATTCCACTGGATCAGGTTGTTCAAACCATCCAACCTGCCTTGAACACCTCCAGGGATGGAGCAGTCATGATTTCTCTGGGCAACATGGGCCAGGGCCTCCCCACCCTCACAGGAAAATATTTCTTCCTAATACGTCATCTAAATCTCTCCTCTTTCAGCTTAAAACCACTGCCCCTCATCCTATCCCTGCTCTCCCTGATCAAAAGCCCTTTTCCAGGTTTTCTGGAGCCCCTTTCAGTTCTGGGAGGCTGCTCTAAGATCTCCCCAGAGCCTTCTTTTCTCCAGGCTGAACAACCCCAGCTCTCTCAGTCGGACCTCATATGGGAGGTGTTCCAGCCTCCTCTGGACTTGGTCTAACAGATCCACAACCCTCCTTTGCTGAGAATTCCAGAACTGAACAGAGGACTCCCAATGAGGTCTCATGAGAGCACAGCAGAGGGGAGAGTCCCTTCCCTTGACATGCTGGTCACGCTTCTTTTGATGCAGCCCAGGATATGCTTGGCTTTCTGGGCTGCGTAAGATTTTTGTGTTACTTTCTGGGATGTGTTATGTTTTTGGTAGATGTAACAGTTTTGGAAAGCTGCGTAACGCCACACAGTTCTTATGGTAAGTGATGCTACACGTATAAGTATTATGTTTGATGCAGTATCTTCTAGTTATTCAGTTTAAAAAATTCCCATGATTAGTAGAAAGAAAAAAAAAGTCATGTATTGTCTTATTTTAGTACTGTTACACTAGAAACTTGTACAGCATTGGATACACCTGTAAGCTGAAACACAAGCAGTGCCAAGCCACAAGAGACAGATGTGCCACACTGGCTTAAAAATGTTTCTGTTGGGTTCATTTATTCTTGAATAGAGAGAGGAATAAGATATACAAGAAATAAAACCCCCACCATATACATAAAGGCTTTTCCCACTGTAATGTCTTCAGCACAGAAACCGACATTAATCACAGTCTTTGCTGTAAATTGGACGGGGCTGGCTGAGGGAACGTGTGTTGAGTCACTCATATTGCCTGCTGATAGTCATCTGAACATCTCCTCGAGTCAACAAAGAGAGACAGACACCCCCAGAAAGTGATTCACCCTGTCCTAAGATCCATGTGTGGGACAAGGGGGGCTGACTCATGCTCCCAAAGTGTCTTTCTGCATCCCTTGCCAGGGGAGTGCGGGGATGGTCAGGCGGGATGAGTCCTACCCTTACTAAACAGTTTGTTGTCTCCTTGTTTGCACCAAACTCTGAGGGGGGATGTGAGGTGTCTCCAGACATTTCTGCTGTTGTTCAAAAATTCACAACAATGTGAATTTTGGCATCCTAGTGATGAGCAGGATCTGGACCTGGGTGTAAGTAGGTGCACGTCAACAGGAACCATGGAGCAATATAAAGACTTCCCCGGTACTTCTTACTGTGTTGCCACAGAAATCACTCCCTGGCTATTTCATTCTAGTGGGAGGTGTCCCTGCCCCATGGTAAGGGGGTTGTAACTGGATGATCTTTAAGGTCCCTTCCAACCCAAACCATTCCCTGATTCTATGATACAGACCTAAATGACAAAGCATCCCTTGGGTTTTGTCATCTTGACCATGAGTTTCTCATTCCCATCTCTCCCTGTTACTTCTAGCCTGTGATATCTTCATACAATGTACAGTTCTCACAGACTGTGGGATAAACTGTTCCTTTCTTTGCCACTTCTCTAGGCCTTATTTCTCAGCAACTAGAGATACCTGTCCAATTATAACTAGAATTAAAAGTCCTGATAAGTTGGATCACATGGGAAGCAGGTTTTTATTTTGATTTTGACTTTTGCACATGGTGACTGACGCACCTTCATCCAGCACGAGTGGGTTTCAGCTCCCTTCCAGAGTTTGTTTATCAAAGAGCTGGGGTTGGTTTAAAACTGAAGTCACTTCAAAACACCCACTCCCACTCCTCCCACTCTGTGCTTAGTCTTGGGAGTGGAAAACACCTGGCATGCACTGCCATATCTCTGTGGGCATTCTCAAGCCAGAAGGACATCAGCTACAGGGGGCTGGAAGCCTTGGGGTTGCATTTGTGGGATCTGTATCCCACCTGCCTGTAACAAGTCAGACTGCCATAGACAGAGGTTATATTCAAAGTCTCTCCACCAGGCTGTACAAGAGCCCTTGAACTCCTCCTATCACCTGCTAGAAGCAATTATTGACTCACAGACTTTAGTCAGCACCCTTGAGGAGTCAAGCCCATGTGTCTTGAATGACACATCACAAGTATTAGTCCCCCAAATCCCTTTAGTAACATTCCCTGAAGTCCTTGCGGTGAGACATCTCCTAACCTACATTTAGTATAGTGAGGTAGAACTTCTTGACAGTAGATTTATCCAAGGTCTCATATAAAATCCATGCTAAAGCAGGGAATATATCTCCTTCACATCACAGTGCTCCCTGCAATTCAGACAGGATCCAGCTCCTACTGTAGAGACCCACCTCCAGGTGTTTTGGGGTAAGTGATGTCTCTTACCTTACTTGATGGAGGATTAAGACTTAGTTCCACCCTCACAGATAGGAATCCAGCAACATCTGAGGTGCTGTAGGATATTCCAGACCTCCACGTGGAGCTGGCAGATGCAACAAGCTCACATAGGGAAGACAAGAACATTTTGGGGCTGGGAGTTGGAGTGAGACAGGGTACTCAGGGCATCCCAAATGACACTAGGCAAAAGTCAACCCAACTGTTTCCTGAGCCATTACAACTCATGGAGCCAGAGCTGTACAAAAGCTGCTTTTTAGACCCTGTGGCTGTCTTGCTTACATCTCCACTGAACACAGGGAAGCTCAGACACCCCCATCATGTGGAGGTAGCTCCATCAGGCACCTTTGTTTAGGTGTCTGAATCTGGAGCTGAAATAGTCCATCATCTTGAACTGCTTTGATGCTGACTTCTTGCCTTAGTAATTCTGTCTTTCTTGGGGGACTTAATGAACACTCTTCAGTGCTAAACACACATGGCACAGAGACTAAGCAACAATGAACAGTGAAGAGAAATGAGAAAGCATCTGTATCAAAGGCTAAACTTTCTGGGAAGAGTGTTGGACCAAGGAATAGAGTCTCTGAGAAACGGAAACAAGAGCCATTGCTTGGGATCATGAAAACATGAATAGACCAGAGTATAATGCAGGTAGTGATTTGATATCGGAGGAAAGGACAATGAACCACACTGAGTCCAAGCTCCTGGAGAAGGTTGAGTTTCAGCCTATGTGTGTTTTCATCCTCTGGTTCCTACTGATGGCCTAAAAGGTCATTTCAGAAACGTAACAAGCGTCTTTGCAAGACCCACTTCCACAAGAGAGTCTCAAAAGAATGACACCCCCCCACACTCCCCCCCTCAAATTGCCATTTCTGGAATCACAGAATCATAGAATGGTTTGGGTTGGAAGGGATTTTAAAGATCACCCAGTTCCACCCCACCCCGTCGTGGGAGTGGGGTTTGAAAACTAACACAGAAACATTACTTAAAACTTTACTTTGTGGGAGGGCAGAATGAACTGGGACATTCCTGATCACAGCAGTGTGCTACTTTGGGCACCAGATGAATCATAGAACGCTTGGGTTTGAAGGGACCTCAAAGCCCATCCAGTTCCAACCCCCCCTGCACTGAGCAGGGACACCTCCCACTGCATCAGGTTGCTCAAAGCCTCATCCAACCTGGCCTTGAACACCTCCAGGGTTTGGTGCAGCCACAGCTTCTCTGGGCAACCTTTGCCAGGGCCTCCCCTCCCTCAGAGTAACAAATTTCTTCCTAAGATCTCATCTAAATCTCCCCAAGAATAAAAACAGTGCATGGAAAGCCAAACCAATCCAAACCTATCTGGCCTATTCATGCCTTGCAATTACACATTTTACAACCAGTCTAATAAAAGCTGTAGACAAATCATGCACTCACACAAAAGAAGATTTAAAATGAACAATATATCCACTTTCCCCTTACTTGCAGTGTTGTTCAGCTGAGGAGAGAGGGTTTTCACTAGGGGTAAGTACAGTGTCCATCAAGAATTCAGCTGGAGGTTATTGACTCTGAGTCATTTGAATGCACTTCCTGTAGCATATTCCCTGTGTCTTCACTGTGTTGCCTGTCCCTTTAAACCACAAAATGATGCCTAAACGGTGCTCTGTTTCTTTTTTGACATTAATTCTCTGAAGACTCTGAAAATGGGAAGATACCAACATTTCTCCTGGGTGAGCTGGACAGCAAATACTCAGCGCGACGGGAAACCTTCTGTCAACCCCTGCACAAAGGCAGCGCTTGCTTAATGCCAAGTGCCACGTCTCAGTTCCTCCTCATCCCTCGCTGGCTGCTCAAGCCTCTGTGCTGTGAACCCTGATATTGTGCTTTCCCCTTTGGGTGGCACGTTCCTCCCTGAAGCTCAGTGTGAATCGAGAGGCAGGCATTCATTTTGATGCATACAGAGTGAAAATGCACTTATACACAAAAGAGATCGAGCTGGATTCTGCTTTTGTAACAACAATGCCTTGAAAAATGCTCCTCCCTCATTTTTAAACTGTTTTCATTTATTTGCACCAGAGTAAAAGGGTTCAGAATCAGACCCGAGGTCTCATTTTATTTGTTTGATGCTTGATCTTCCTTTTTTCTTTCCTTTCAGAGGTGGGAATCACTTTTGTCTTTTTTCCTTCATTCTCTCCCTTCATTTTTCACTTTGAACATAGAACAATATAGATCATCACCAGAATATAAATAATAAAAAGGCTGCACAGGTTGTTTTGGCCTTCATTTTCCTCATAGGACTTCAGGACACTTCCTCAACCAGTTTCTCCATTGTGCCACCAGTTTGTTATGGTAGATGAGCTCTATTGCACCTATGGTGAACATCACCTTACGGTGCGATCCAGGAATAGCCTGCTCACATCTATGGGTCTCCTCACTGAAGGCCTTCTTTCAAGGAGCATCACAACCCCATTCTCCCCAAGATCTGCCATCCACAGGATGCAGCTTCACTGGTCTATAAGAAATAGAAAACTGCTGGTAACTGTTTGGGAAAGGCAGGAAGCAAGGATAACTCAATTCAGGGACCTGTCTCCAAGTAGATCTGGACAAGAAGAAGAAGGTCTTCCACCTCTGAATCCCACTGGACCTTGCTTGCTTTGAGTTTCTATACAAGACAGTCCATTTTCAAGGTAGCACAAGGAGGGCTTTTCTACATTGGACCAGAGGAACATCTGTGTCTCTAAAACTTTTATTGTGAATGTGTGAAAGTCTGTAGCAAGGCAACATCAAACCAGCTTGCTCACATGGAGAGCTGTCCTCCCACCCCTTGCCAGTTAAGGGCTGTCTCATATCCTGAAATGTGAATGCTTCCTAAAACCTTTTCTTTTTGCTCAATTAAGATGTCCTCACTGACCTCAGGAACACTGAATCTCTTTTTAGTTCCCCTCCAGCCTTCACCTTAGCGTTGCCTTGAGGAGCTGAGGTCCACAGGTTCACTGTGGATTTCATTTCAAAAGGACTTGCTTCTCTCCCCTTTCATCCTGCTGCCTTTCAGTTCTCCCAAATGCCCCTTTTCCTCTACTTCTAGACGAGAAGACCGGTCACATCCGTCTGATCTGTGCTCTCATTATCTTGGCTGCTTCTGCAGTGTTTCCTCCTATTCATCTCCTCTGTAAACTCAGGAGCTGCCAAAGTGGCTCAGGCCCTGGGGCTGTCCATCCTTGTATCCTCTCCTGGATACAAATCAATGACTGATCCTTCTGCAGGAGGCACAAGCACCCTAGACTGAGCAGAAATGGGATAATCTGTCCTCTGCTTTGGATTCCCCTTGAACACCCTCAGTGAAGCATCAAATCTCCTGTTGAAAATGTTGGCTTATTCCCCACCATAAAGGACTGGCAAAGCTTCCCCCTCGTCTTCCTTGCATAATGTGCCTCAGTGTTTATCCCACCCAAGGAGAGGTGCCTGAGACATGGGGTGAGTTGCCCTCTAGAGACGCCTCTTGACTCTGCCTGGAATGTGGATGATCAAATTGAAATGAGAAAATACATAGAAGTGGGTAAGATGGAGAGTACAGTAGATAACAGTGGTTTGGCATCCACCAAATCCTCACAGAGCCCTGAGTCCTGAGGGAGGGAGAATCTCTCTCAGAGATGAAACCTCAGGAGAGCCCTGAGTCCCAGGAAGGTGAGGAGAGCAGAAAGGAGGCTTGGGAAACCTGTTCCTGGCTCCAAGATAAGTAGAATATCTGGCACTGACTTCAGCAGAGCAGAAGTTACCAGATCCAACATAACATGGGCAAACTGAATTGATGCAATACAAAAATTTCATACTACTGAAGGTCAAACAAGGGGGCTGGACTAGATGACCAACCCAAACCATTCTATGACTCTATGAAAACAACCTCCCAAATGATGAGAGAAGGGTGCTGTGACCAGTCAGAGGATATATTTAAGCCAAAGTTCTAATCATTCTCAAGAAAGTGGCAGCAGAAACTCAATATCCTCCTGCTCCATCCATGAGAAGAAGGCTGATCTCAACAGGCACATATGCACACAGTCCTCATAGGCATGCAAGGTCACAACTGGTTTCCATGTTAGCCTTGCCCCCTTCCTAGGATGCTGACCACAGGTATCTCAGGTTTTACCTATTTATGTAGGAAAAAAAAGCTGTTCAACATCCACTCTGCAGCTGAAACAGATCTGGCAGCACTTTCCTAAAGTTGAAATCTCAATCCTTTTAAGCGTCATCTCGCTTACCTGACTGAGATCTTTGATCTTGCATAGTGGCTCGACCACTACATAACCACTCATAAAAAACACAGAAGAGAGGAAAAGGGAATATGGGAACACAGGCCTTGAGAGACCCTGGGTCACCATTTAGACTAGGAAATGAGAAACACAGCCAGGACTAGTCATTAACCCTCAGCCCAGCTGGCACAGTCTACCATGTCCGTGCTATTAAACTCTCTCAGTAGCTGTTGCCAATCTACCTCTTGGGAATAATTCCTGGACTATATTTTCTCATGCCTGCAAAAACTGTGGGAAAGGGCTAGCTGGGAAAATCTGTACCAGAGACCACGTTAACAGAATCACTTGGGTGCCAGTGCTGGGGCTCCAGCACTGTTTGCATTACAGATACAACCTGTGCACAGTCCTCTGCTTATCACAAACACGGTCATACAATGCCCTTCATCACTTTAAAAATAATGTGAAGGAGCATCTCAACCCTTCTGCAGTTCAGTTCCTGGTGATGGAGACTCTCACATTACCAGATTTTCCAGGCTGGGCTTTTGGACAGAGTAAATTAACCCAGGTGGCTGCTCTGTCCAGACAGCTCTGGGGAGCCCAGGTGTGTCAACCAGAGCTTAGGTAAGACATGATACAGCCATCTAGACAGCTTTATGCCAGGTTAATCCTTTATAGGTTAATCCTTTCAGGAATTTGGTCTCAGTTATCCTCTCAAAGCTATGTCTGAGGAAAATGTCAGCATGACTCTATTGCTACAGCTTGATGGGCAAACCTTGCCTTCTGGAGAAAAGCCCTCTTCTGAAGGGCCATCCAGCTGATAGAGTCTCTGAGGGGATTCTGTAGGTGGAGTTAAGGGAAAATAACCTCAAAATAATATATTTCAGGGGGATGCATGGCAAGCATCCAAGACCTCTCAAGAATCTGGGATGAGTTTGGTAAATAGTTGCGGTCCTAAAGAATCTGGAGGCAATCATGGAGAAGAGAGGAAGGACAAACAACAAGCCTAATCTTTCCATTGTAGTCCCTTTTGATGAGAGGTTGCTACAACATTGTTACTGCCTGCAGCTATTTATTTTGCAACCACTCCTCCAATCTGAAACTTCCCCTAAATGTTAAGAAAATATAAAGAAAGGAATTCTCTGTCCCTCTCTGACCAAAAGCAAACAGTTCCAATTCAGTGGGTGCTATTTTGGGGGTGTCAAAATAGAGGAGTTCTTTCTTTTGTGACTTTTGGCCAGTAAATCAGAAATCTCATTAATTTGGCTGATGGTGTTTTCCATGTTGGTGTGGAGCTACATTTGATGGTGTTTCCAACTACAAGAGCTGCTGTTATCACTTAAATTGGGGTTTGTGTAGCCTGGCAATCCACACTCCCTGCAGTGAAGGCTCAGGCTATCTTACACAAGGGTCAGCATCTCTCCAGGATCTTCCCACAAAGCCCCAGTGCATGCTTCCCCAGTGCATCCTCCAAAAGGCATGCTGAACCTCATGTGGACAGGTCTACATGGAGGTTCTTTGAGACACTGAGCCCCTACAGCTATGTCCCTCTCTGTCTTCTAACGCCACGCAGGCAGGAATGAAAGAGAGTCTGATCTGAATCTGGTCTAAATTTATCCAGGTACCAGTAACCTGGGCTAAATCTGCAGTGGAAATGTGCTGGAGGAGCAGCAGCCAGGATTTTCTGGCCATAGTTGAGAGTGTTTGGAAATAGAGCATGAGAACTCTTATATGTGTCTATTTTTGTCAAAGGTTGTATGAATTGCTGCTCTGTTCAGAGCAAGATACCCTCTGCAGAGTCATCACTGTAATTATAAAGACTTCAGTTAAATTCCTGTTAATACCAATGACTTAAACCACTGCCTCAGAATTCACACTGAAAATGAACCCCATCTGAATCCCCAAAAGTCAGCAGCCACAGACAAGCAGAACTGAAGCTCCTTGAGAGCTCCCTTGAAATGCTCCATCAGGATGTCCTGACAACACTTGCAGCAAGAAAAGTTTTTAAATCTCTGCATGCAGAGAAAAATCCCCCCTTGTAGGCAATGTTACAGCAACTTGGCTCAACCTGAAAGCAGCACAACCAGCCTAGGAGTGTACAGATCTCAGACTTCCATTGCTTTTTCTTGGTGTACTCTCTGGTTCCTCTTGTGCTCACTTGCTTCTGACCTCAGGTCAGAAATCAGAGCAGTTTGAGCAAAGACTTTATGGCCATTGGTGTGGCCCAGAGGCATCCAAATCTTACCAGGCACTTGAGATAGGAGAGAAATCCACTTAATCTACATTTATAGTTAATATGGAGAGCTAAGAATCACCATTAGCATGGGTCTACCATGGGTGTCGAGACCAAAGTCACCCACGTATGACTGTGCTGCTCTTTTAGCTTCTTGCTTAGATGTGCAGTGTCGTGTGGTGGTTGATTGCCAAGATCTAGTTTTTTCCCCTCTGCTGTTTAAAATAGCCTTTCCCAGAGCAACAGGACAAAAGCCTTGAACATATGATTAATTTAACTGAGAAAAGTAAGATGGCAAAACCCAAGAAGAGTTATTCTTGGAGGAAAAAAATCATACTGCACATTCAACAACTGGTTCTTTGTGAAGGACACTTCAGATACAACTTCTAGTGGGCAGTTATTTGCTCATCTTAACAGACTCAAGCTCCCAATTTACACTCTGCAAAGGTCAGAACAAGCCTCCTATACTGAGATTTTTCAGACCTAATGAAATTTGAACTCTACTCCTTGGAACAATTAGAAAAAACCCCACACCTTACGATACCAGTAGAAAAGGGGGAAAATCCCTTTGCTAAGGAAAATAACACATGGCTTGATTTAGAATAAAATCTCTCCCCATCCATTTCTATGTTCTGAGTAGGGGGAGTTCTCATGAAACATCACAAGTCCATGAGCACATACAATATGTTTGCACTTTGATATTTGTTACAGCCTATTTATCCTGGCATTCTGGTTTAATTCAGATGAGAACCACAGCCACTGAAAAGAATTTAAATCTGCCCAGCACAAGTTGAGAGGATGTTGCAATCTTGCAGGTGGGATTAAAATACTTTGAAAAATAGGAGAGCACATCAGCACTGGAAAGGAAAGCCCTAGGAGTCCTGTTGTTCACTTCTGGACATAACCATGAAATTCTCTTTTCCCTTGCACAGGTCTGGGACAGCATTTGAACCTGGGATCCTGTGCCTAGAGATCAGTAACTGAGCAAAGCCTAATTCTGCCGACTGCTACATCTGTGTCACTGTTCTGTCTCAGCCTCCAAAACAGGGTGGCCCAACCCAGACTGCTTTTTGGGAATCATCCTTGGCCCATGCTAACACCTGAGCCAAGTCTGGAAATTGTTTGGGTTGGTTCTAGCTCTTGTGGGCTAAAAATGTGCCAAGGACTGTGACAACTGAACGACCTGGATGACCAAGATTGGGTGGCTGTGCTTATGTTCTGATGTGATTCAGTTTATTAGCATAGAAGATACCCAACAGACTCATCACCAGACTGAGGAAGCAACATCTTCTGCCAGGGCTTAGTGAAGGAAATTCCTGCTATAAATAAAGCTCCCACGGCCAGTTCCTTGGAGATGAGGTAACATCAAGGCAACGTTTCAAACAGCCTGTGCCAGTACCAAACATGGATCCTGCAAACCACCTCTGGTTAATGGTTTGGACTGGACACAGAAAGTTTGCAGGGCATTAAAGAAATAACTTCATCCCAGTTCTGGAAATGCTTTTGACCTGATGGGGAAGAGGAAGGAAACCAAACTTGTTTCACACACACTGGCCAGGGTAAGACACCTTCATTCAGTGTGTTTAGAGGAGATGCATCATCAGTGCACACTTCGCTAACCTTATGGTTTGTAAATCTTTGTTATTGTGTAGGGGCCATTGCTGGAATTGTCTTGGAATACCTGCAGGTGAAGGGACTGGTCTCCTGAAAAGAAGGAGCACCTTGACCCTTCTGAAGAGTACATAAGGCTGGAATTATCAGAGTGAGTACGGCAGAGCATTTCTGTGAGTGATAAAGTAGCAAAAATGGATGCAGTACAGCTGGTGCTGTCTTGCAGCGGGGCAGCTGAAGGCCCTAGGGACACTGATTTCCAAGGATAACAGCAGGAACCTGTTTCTTCCTCTGCTTCCCATGCTTTGTATGCCCTGCAAAGGTTCAAGTGATGTGTAGCAGGCCAGGACTCAACGACACACCAGCATCCACCAGTTAAGTCACATTCGGCTTGGCTTATCTCTCCTGGGTCTTTCTGCCTTCTCAGAAGTTCATGTGTGTGTAAGATGGAGCTAAAATTGCCTCTTCAACAGGGTAATGAACATCACCTTCCTCCAGGACAGTCTGAGATCCACTTCCCTACTGCAAACATCTGTTTGCACCTTAGGATATATGAGATATGGGCTCCTGTGACAGGGACACAGCTGTGCCTGATGGACATCCCCCATCACTGAGCATCCGTGCAACGATGTGAATGGACTGAGGACACTGAGGGCATGAAGCTGGTCAAATGCCACTTAGGACAAAAGTCATTTCAGGAGATTTCCACTGACTCAGTAAATCTGCTGCACTCCCAGCCTCAGGACTGTCACCCTGAGCTAATCATCTAAAACAACTGAAAGTTCTTTCCTTCAATACTCAGCAATTTTGAGCCGGTTGCATCAACCTGAACTCTTCCATCTACATCAGACTTAGATACACAGAGAAGTCCCTGAACAGCACCTGCCCAGCATCTTCCTTTTACACATCTCAGCAGCTATGTGCTCCTTGTTTATCCAGTTCTCCTGGATGCCTGATGTGAACCCCAGAGCTGCACAACAGAGCGACCTCAGTCACACAGTGTGAATGCTGGGAGTGTCCTAGGTAGGGACAGGAGTTGGACTCAATGATCCTATTGGGTCCCTTCCAGCTTGGGTAATTCTATGATTCTGTGACCTGAAGGTGAAAAGAGTTGAATTTCCACGTATTCCAGCAGCCAAACACCATCTCTTCCTCTGCTCTAATCATGATTCTGTGGTGAGTGGCATGACTCCAAGAAATTCTGCAGTATAAGATTACCTGAAAAAGCCTTAATTTCCTGCCTGGAATCTGTTTGGCATGAATTTGCTCCCTAGGAGCCTTCAGCCTAGAAACCTTGGGCTACTCAAACCTCTCTGTCTACGCCTCGCTTGCCCAGCTGGCTCACAGCTCCTAGGAACAGCACGAGCTTGTGCAGTGCTCTGATGATGTAACCCCCTCCCAACGATTCCCACTGTCCTACAAAGCCTAAAATTGGCAGTGCTGGCCCCGTGCCAGCGCTGCCCCATGAATGGTGACTCATCTTTATTGGCCACAGCACCGTCACACGCGTGACGGTGGCACGTGACACGAGCAGAAGGGCTTTTTATCAGCCCTCCAAAATCAAAGCAAGGTGGTGGACGGAGAAGCTGCAGGTGGGGATGGGCTAAGGGATGACGTCTCTCTTTGGGTTTGCTCCAAAGCCCATTAGAAAAAAAAAAGAAAAGCTGTCACTGGTTTCAAAGGCTCCTGGATCTGGTCCTTCCCCACCGCGTTGGGACAATATGGCTGATGATAGGGCAAGCTTTCCCTACGCTGCTCATGCCAGCACGCCTCGGGCTTGGCCTGCTCTCAGCCTGCCAGAGCAAGACGTCCTCAGTGCCCACTGCCAACTGTGGAGATGGCTTTTTGCTGCTGCTGGGAACTGGCCTGGGACCAGCGACTCATTTCAAGCAGGGCACCAAATTGCTATCTGTCATCCGGCTTTGGTGAGAAGGAGGGGATGGCAGGAACAGAGCCATATGCCCCAGTCTGGCAAAGCATTTCAGTCATATGAGTGGCCTCCCAGGAGAGCTGCTTATGTCTTTGGAGCTATCTGGGCCTTCTGTGAGGTGCCTCCTTGGTCTGCTGATGAGCATTTAAAGGGAAACTGTGGCTGAATGAGGACAAACTTTCAATGCAGATTCCTGGTTCCTCCC
This sequence comes from Tapera naevia, assembly GCA_033556795.1. NCBI lineage: Eukaryota > Metazoa > Chordata > Aves > Cuculiformes > Neomorphidae > Tapera > Tapera naevia. Next base: position 35,008,269 of record JAUMJJ010000079.1, on the reverse strand, counting down.
TGCCAAGTTCCTCCATCAAGAACACAACTGGTTCCTCACCCACACAGCAATAAGCAACTGCTTTTCTACTCTTGCTTCTTCTGTCACAGGGAACTAGGGCTGGGTGATGAATGTTTCCCATTTCATTTACTCCTCAAGGAATGACATGAGAGAAAGAGAGAGAGAGAGAATATGGCTTCAACCCCATGGGCAAAGTTTTAGCATCTTTTTAGCTTTTGATCTGCCTCACAGCCCAAGCCAAAGCCCAGAGTGTGCCTCTGGTAGATCTTTCACCCACCCCATCTCTTGTTACTGAAGACTCTATGAGGTAAAGACTTCTTTTAGGTACACATTTCATTTAACATAGAATGGTTTGGGTTGCAAGGGATGTTAAACCCCACTCAGTTGCAACCCCTCTGCCATGGGCAGGACACTTTGCACTGGATCAGGTTGCTCAAAGCCTCATCCAACCTGGCCTTGAACACCTCCAGGGATCAAGTATCCATGACTTCTCTGGGCAACCTGGTCCAGTTGAGTCTTGCTGGATCTAAGGAAAAATACACTGGTCAGAAAAGGGAGGAGGATTTCTGCTCCTGGAGGACAAGGACTTTGCCTAGGCCTACATTAGTGTCTCACCCATCCCAAATAGAGGGTGTAAATGATGTGTTGGTCTTTTTTGTACTGAGCTCTCTGGAATTTGATGCTTGTGTAGAAAGGACAAACCATAGTTTATTTGTAATGGTTATGGGACTGCACACATGAGGACCATAGTGCCATGGTTTAGATGATGGGTTGGTGTTAGTGTTGGTGTTAGTGTTGCGTTATAGGTTGGACTTGATGATCTCAGAGGTCCTTTCCAACCTTGTGATACTGTGATACTGTGATACAATTTGATGTAGTGAGATCACAGAGATTTGAAGTTGGGGTTTTGGAGTCATCTTTCATCACTGTGGGAAGGTATAGATTTAGTTACACTCAAACTGAAAGACATCTGTGGAAAACAGTCACCAACAACTCACAACCATGACTTCTACACATCTAGCACGGCAACTCTCCCCCATAAGCCTCAGTTTCTGTACCTCTACTAAGAACCAAGTATTTGCAGGGATCTTTCTCTAGCCCTGTGGCCAGCAGGCACACCCTGGCACCATTCATACCCCATCTCTTGCCTTCAAAGGTAGCCACATTCAACTGCCTTTTGACAATAGTCCCTGGTCTGTGTTTACTCCCCAGCAGTCCTTGGGGGATTGTTTGGCTGTGGGTTAGCTGTGCCAAGCCAAAACCATGTCAGACTCATGCTAACAGGGCACCAGTGGTGATGATGGCTGCTCCTTGTCAGTGCCTGTCCACTTGCACACCAGAACTGTGTGTCTGCTGGGCTTTCTGATAGATGTACTTGGTTCAAACCTAATGAGTCTCCTCCACTTTGTGTGGAGATGAAGGAATTTTAGTTTCTTCAGTGACATTCAGCCCAGTGTTGACCACATTTGAAAATCACACCCCAGGGCAACTAAAGGCTCCCTTTCTGACTTCATTTCCCCAGTTAAGAAGGTTATTTTGATCTTTTGGGCTTGAGTGGGAAGGGGATTGAGTAAGAAGCAATTCATTCATTTGTTGTCCTTTAGATATGGCCTTGTTTTTAGACCTCAAACCATTCTGTCATGATGCCTTGAGATATTTCTTCCCCTCTGAATATATCTAACAGGACATTTCAGACAGGATGTAGTTCATAGCATATCCATTATTCACAGCACATTACTGGTTAACTATCAGCCTGTCATTGGGGAAAATGAACTGAGAGATTTATCTCCACATTAAACCTGACTCATTATCACTCACACAGGACTCCTCTCACTCAGGAGCAGGAGTGTTTAACTTGAGGCTGGCTCACCCTGAACCCACTCAGCCTGGGGATACCTTCTCTGGGCAGTGAGGGCAATGACTAACCCACCCCTGCTGTTCATCCTCCAATAGCCCACAAAGACCTACTGAGTTTTCTAAACTAAATGACTGGGAAAATCATCTTAATGTGCTCCTGCAAGAAAGGGCAATCCCTGATCATAAACAGCCTCCAGACACAGTATGGAAAGAGTCAGGGCATGAGTTAACAGGCAAGACTTTGCCTTGGGAGAGACGACAACATCTGACTACATCATTCTAGTTGATAAATTGGAGAGATATGGATTTGATGGATGGACCACTTGGTGGATAAGGAATTGGCTGGATGGTCACACCCAAAGAGCTGTGATCAATGGCTCTGTGTTCAAGTGGAGACATGTTATGAGTGGTGTTCCTCAGGGGTTGATACTGGGACCAGGGTTGTTTAACGTCTTTGTCGCCGACATCGACAGCGGCATTGAGTGCACCCTCAGCAAGTTTGTTGATGACACCAAACTGTGCTGCAGTGACAGGCTGGAGGGAAAGGATGGCATCCAGAGGGACACGGACAGGCTTGAGAGGTGGGTGTGTGCTAACCTCAGGAAGTTCAGCAAGACAAAACGCAAGGTCCTGCATCTGGGTTGGTACAATCTCAAGTTCAGTTACAGGCTGGGTGGAGAATGGATTGAGAGTAGACATGAAGAGAAGGACTTAGGGGTGCTGGTGGATGAGAAGCTCAACATGAGCTGGCAATGTGTGCTTGCAGCCCAGAAAGCCAACTGTGTCCTGGGCTGCATCAGAAGAAGTGTGACCAGCAGAGTGAGGAAGGTGATTCTGCCCCTCTATTTCGCTCTTGTGAGACCCCTCCTGGAGCCCTGTGTTCACTTCTGGAGTCCTCAGCACAGGAAAAATATGGATCTGTTGGGAGTCTAGAGGAGGCCACAAAGATGATCCAAGGGCTGGAGCACCTCCTGTATGAGGACAGGCTGAGAGAGTTTGGATTGTTCAGCCTGGAAAAGAGCAGGCTCTGGGGAGACCTGAGAGCAGATTTCCAGTACTGAAAGGGAGCTACATGAAAGCTGGGGAGGGGCTCTTGATCAGGGAGTGCAGAGATAGGACGAGGGGGAATGGTTTTCAGCTGAAAGAGGGAGATTTAGATGAGATCTTAGGAAGAAATGTTTTCCTGTGAGGGTGGTGAGGCACTGGCACAGGTTGTCCAGAGAAGCTGTGGCTGCCCCATCCCTGGATGTGTTCAGGGCCAGGCTGGATGAGGCTTTGAGCCCCCTGATCCAGTGGGAGGTGTCCCTGCCTGTGGCAGGGGGGCTGGAACTGGATGATCTGCAAGGTCCCTTCCAACCCAAACCATTCTGTGATTCTATGGTTCTATGATCACTTGTGAACTCCACCAGCCAACACACATCTCTAGCTGAGATGTCTAAAATCCCTTTTAGTGCCTTGCTTGCATCACTCTGCTTAAAAAGTGATTCCCTTGACAGGCTGAATTGAACGTTGCTTTTTCTTAAACACACCAGCAGCTTCAGACTACTTATTTTAGGCTGCAGAGAGTGTAGACGCCTCACAAAATGCCAGAGATTTCAACAGGACTTTGCATAATGAGGGCTTACACTGCAAATCTCTTTCAGATCAACAGCAGGGTTAGAGAGGAGACGGGGATGGCATCAGTGAACAGACAAGTCTTTTTTGGGGGGGGAGGAAACCCTGTGCTGAAAACTGCAGCCTCACGCAGGCAAATTCCCAGCAAAAGCATTGTGTAAAGCACTCGTGACAGGAGTGACGGAGGTTAGAGCGTTGGCTAAATCTCATTAAGTCTTAAAGCAGCCACATGAAAAAATTAAGTATGAGGAAACCTCTTTAAGAGGAGATTTATGCTGAAAAACTGGAACCCCTCTCACCTCACGAACTGCCTCGAAGTTGGATGTCTCCTTTAAGCTGGTTATAAGTGCTCCTTTCCATTCAGTGCAGAGGAGCAGGCACCTTGGCAGGGTGATGTGGGTTAAGGATGGTTTATTCTGCAAGAAGTGAGGTGGATTATGTGCTAGGATTATGAAATGAAGATTTGGGTTGCTGGGCATTTTTTTTTTGTTGCTGTTAATACCACATTTCCTCCTGCAAACATGCCATGTTATTTAAATCAGGTTCTCTGGCCAGTGCTGATCAGGAACCTAAGAGAGATAAACCATCCTTTCATATCATCCTCTCCAGAATCTCAGGAACAGATAAGACCAGTGAAGGACAGAGTTGCATCCTCTTCAGAGTCCAATTTCCTCCTTTTATGTAACCCTAATGATTAGGTCTAAATACATCACTCAGGTTCTGTCTAGATTCCATGGAGAAAGGTGCTGCTGGAGTACAAGAACCTTGTCTCACCTCCTTCAGCTACTTTGGACATGGGCTGATCCATGTTTTGGAGGCATCTTTCCTTCTTCGCCTCCCGTTGGCTCTGTTTTGGACCCACACAGCTGTGGTTGTAGCAGATGAATCACTCAAAAAGGACCTGCAGGCCAAGACCAGCTTCTTCCAAGTGTGTATTCAGGAGCTGATGTCAACTCATTTGTCCCAGTAGCCACAGCACAAAGTACTCCAGTTCCAGTGCTCAGTGTGCACCTTCCAGGTCAGATCTGCTCACCTGACAGAGGACACTGAGTTCTCATTTCTTTTTTCTCTGTGCTATTTTCTGCTCTTTCCAAGTCACCAGGCAATGGCAGCTAAGCTGAGATCTGTCATGTGCTAGGAATATGATGAAGGAATAAATCCTCACCTTCATGAAATCTCACAGGGGGTTGTCCCAGGCTTTACCTGACATCAAATTCCAGCTCCAGCACTTCTGCTGGTGATGGTGTCAGACCATGTAGGAGATGCTACCCTTGGGTGAGCAGGAGTGCACTAGTGAGACCTGTCCACTCTTCGAGCCCCTAAGAAGCAATAAACACAGGTTCCACCCAACCCTTTCAGACTGGTACCTCTCCAAGTAAAATGGGTCTTGGAAGGCATGGAGAGTCTTTTCTTTCTTCTGCCCATCCAACACCTACAGAAACCAGGATATTAAACTCGATTGTGGACCTTTCTGTCACCATTCTCCTAACCATCTCTGGAGGAGATGCTCTGGGTCTGAGTGAAAATCTGCAGTGTATTCATTCCTCTCACTGTTAACGCAGGGAACTAAGAGAAAAAAAGCAAAGCCTCCTGGTAGCTGCTCCAGCAACTCTCTTTCTGCATCTCCTAGAAGAGGAGATGGGGACATTAACTGCCCCATTTCAAGAAGACCAGAGCCTGGCTTGGCTTCCTGCACTGGGTTTGGCATTGCAGTCTTAAGAGCAGGGAGGACTGGGACCTGCAGGAGGTATTTATGCCATGTATAATGGTAAACTGACCTTCTTCTAGCACTGAATGAATCCATAAGGCACTGTGAACCGTAAGGAAATAGCTGGAATTTGGATATATTAGCAGGGGCTGTACCTGGGTTTACAATTTATATTGTGTTCAGCACAATACATTTCAGTTCTGGAGTCCTCAGCACAGGAATCTGTTGGAGCAAGTCCAGAGAGGTCCACGAAGATCATTTGAGGGCTGGAGCACCTCCCATCTGAGGACAGGCTGAGAGGGCTGGGCTTGTTCAGCCTGGAGAAAAGAAGGCTCCAGAGAGACCTCAGAGCAGCCTTCCAGCACTTCAAGGGGGTGCAAGAGTGGCTCTCTATCAGGGAATGCAGGGATAGGATGAGGGGGAATGGTTTTAAGCTGAAGGAGGGGAGATTGAGATAAGATATCAGAAAGAAATGTTTTCCTGTGAGTGTGGGGAGGCCCTGGCCCAGGTTGCTCAGGAAAGTTGTGGCTGCCCCATCCCTGGAGGTGTTCAAGACCAGATTGGATGGGGCTTTGAGCACCGTGATCCAGTGGGAGATGTCCCTGCCCATGGCAGGGGGGGTGGGAACTGGAAGGGCTTAAAAGACCCCTTCCGACCCAAACCATTCTATGATTCTACAATTCCTTAAGTCCTGCCGTGGCCCATTTTGCTGGCATTGCATCCCTCAGTGACACAGCTGATACTGTCCCCGTTCAGAGGCAGCACTGGCTTCTTCCTGTGAGAAGACTCTCTCATGTAGACAGGGTGAGCAAGGAGAGACTTGATTTGATTTTTAAATCACTGCCTTCCTAACAAAATCCATCGTCCTTTGGTTTCTGCCTGCTTTAAGGGAAAATCTTTGCTGCTCCTTTTCATAACGGCTGCTCTCAGCGTTTAATTTCCTTTCATGTATTTCCACACAGGACAGGAGGAGGAGGAGGAAGACTTGAGCCCTGAATGGGCAGAGAGGAGCTCTAGGAAACCTTGCACCTGAGTCAGGAGCACTGAGCAAGCTTTGCTGCTCGTGTCCATCAGCAGCGCCCGACCCTCAGCACACAGCTCTGAGATGTGTGACTGCATCTCTGACACAGGCAGGGGAGGAGGCAGAAAGAGGGTGCACCGGGGACCCTGAGAGCTCTGCTGCTGGAGTGTGGCAGGCAAAGAGCCCTCCAGGGCTCCCGGAGGCAGGCAGGGACGTGCATTGCCTTGGAAGAGAGCTCAGCTTGCTCGCTGTGGTGGAGAAAGGGAGGAACTGCATAGCTGAGGAAGCAAGGGGGGGGGGGTTGGAAAATGATGCAGCTTGTTCGGTGGATTAGGCAGCCATGCCTGGAAGTGGCAAACTGAAATAGCTGCAGATTTGAAAGCCTAGAGGGATTATTCAGCTGTGTCGTCTGACTTCCAGCACAACAGAGGCCAGTAGACTTCACCCAGCGCTCTCTGCAGCGAGCCCAGCAATCTGCAGAGCTCCCTGGCAAGCCTCCTAGGCTCTGCTTTATACATTTTTAGCAGGGTTAATAATGTTGGAAGCAGCAGGAAAAGGGTGCTGGCAAATGAGAGCAGATCTAACAGGAGTTGTAGAAAAACATGTTCATCATGTCAGCACTTTGCAGGCTCGGAGAGCTCGTGAGGAGAGGCTTCCGAAACAGCCTGCGTAAAGCAGAAAAGGGAAACCTCTATAAACAACCCTGAGGGACACAGTTCAGGTATGGAGGAAGAGGAAAGCAGTCCATCTGACCAAAGCTCTAGACAGGGGTGACCTTGGTCCAACCAGCAAATATTAACCCTGAATCATGGAATCATAGAATTACCTGAGTTGGAAGGGACCCAAAAGGATCATGGAGTCGAACTCCTGTCCCTGCACAGGACACTCCCAACATTCACACCATGTGACTGAGGGCATTGGCCAAAAGCTTCTTGGGTGCTGCCAGACTTGGTGCCCTGACTGCTTCCCTGGGGAGCTGTTCCAGTGCTCCAGCACCCGCAGGGTGAAGAACCTCTTCCTAATATCCAATCTGACCCTCCCCTGGTGCATCTTCCTGCCATTCCGTCAGGTCCTATCACAGGTCACAAGAGAGAAGAGCTCAGCACCTCTTTCACCTCCTTCCCTTGTGAGAAGGCAGTAAAGAGCTCTGAGATCCCCTCTCAGTCTCTTCTTCTCCAGGGTGAACAGACAAAGTGACTTCAGCCTCATCTCATATGACTTCCCCTCCAGACCCTTCCTCAGCTTTGTAGCCTCCTCTGGGCACTCCAATAGTTTTATGTCCTTTTTACACTGTGGCACCCAAAACTGTGCTCAAGGTGGGGCTGCACCAGTGCTGAGCAGAGCAGGACAATCACCTGAAGAACTACTCAGCTCCAAGAAACAACTCAGCTCTGCCAGAAATGGTGTGTCTCGAACAGGTTGTCTCTGGGAAGCCAAGAGTCATCCCTGGGGAGTGTGAATTGAGCAGGACCTAAATAACCCAGCAGCTCATCAGCTGGTACCACTGTTGGTCTTTGGAAAGGACAACTCTCCCTCAAGCTGGTGACCCTTAGGCAGCCAGCATTCCCCTGGGCATGGCTTGGTAGAGCTGCTCATCCCAGTGCTGGGAAAGGGGCGTACGTCACTCAGCTGGGGTGGATGCTCTGTGCTCAGGACATCACTGCAGCAAAGGACCAAACTGGAAAACACTTTTCTGTGGTTGCTTCCAAACCTGTTTTCATCCACCTACCTTTGCAATGTTACCTGCTTTACCACATCTCTCTCCCTACACAGTTCCCTCCACTGCCTTCTTCCCTCTCTTTTCTTGGATGTGCTGAAAACCACAGAATCAAAGATGAAACCTTAATATCTGGATCCTCTTCAGAAAAGTTCCTACAGTGTTTAGTTATTAAAAAACCCTCTTATACTACATTTCACACAATCAGAGCACTGCACAGGCATTGAACCATTTGATCTCACAACATAAACTCAAATCTGGCCAGTTTTATCATCTCTCTTGTATAAAGAAACCGAGGCAGGGAATGCTTGCATTTGCCCGAGGGGCAAATGAATGGTGTTGCTATAGGAGCAGAGACTGCCTGCCTCCTCCTGACAACATCATCATTTTTTTAGACTGGATAAGCTGAATCTTGTCTTTTGCCTGATACTGTTTGCTTTTCCTCAGAGGAACGAGCAGGAATTTTACCCAGCGAACACAGCGTGGAGTTGGAATGAGATTTGTCCCAAGTGGCAGCCCCTTATACACCAGGTAGGGCAGAGAGCAAAACATCCATCGGCAGCTGAACCTGGGATCAGAGGGGAGGGAGAGGCCACGAGGATGGGGAAGGGAAGGATGAGGTGGGGTGGGGGGCACTTACATGGTAATGTTTCTGCACGGTTCTTTTGGATCATTATGCAGAGCTGTAGCACCAGTTGAGGGGCGCTCTCCAGGAAGGTTTCCAGGAGGCGCAACATGTTTACATCTGCATATTCGTACATCATAGCCCAGTAGAAACGCTGCTGGTGTTCCTTCCGCCTCTGGCTCTGGATCCCCAGGTACATAGTTCGGATATACCTGCAGGAAACAGGAGGAAAAACCACGTGTGAGACTTTGGCACGCATCAAAAGTTGAGGAGGGTGGGGCCGCGGGCCAGTTGTTTGGGGGGAGGGAGGTTATCTGGAGGAAAGGGAATCTGAGGTAAGCACAGGTGTCCACGCAGGTATCATAGAATTGTTAAGGTTGGAAAAGACCTCTAAGATCACCCAGTCCAACCACCAGATCAACACCACTGTGCCTACCAAACCATGTTCTCAAGTGCCACAGCCACATGCTTTTTGAACCCCTCCAGGGATGGGAACTCCACCACTGCCCTGGGCAGCCTCTGCCAGGGCTTCACCACTCTTTTGGTAAAAAATGTTTTCTAATATCCAATCTAAACCACCCTTGCCACAACTTAAGATCACTACCTCTGGTCCTATCACTTGTTACCTGTGAGAAGAGACCAACACCCACCTTGCTACAACCTCATTTCAGGTAGTTGTAAAGAGCAATGAGGTCTCCCCTCAGCCTTCTCTTCTCCAGGCTTATATTGTCTCCTGCGAGATCTAAGGACTACTGTGGTATTGCAAGAGTGGGAAACCTTTGATTTGCACCACCCAAACATAAAGTGAGAAGGGTAGGAAATGTTGGTGAAGCATTTGTACAAGTACACAACTCCCTCACTTTGTTTTCATGATATGAAGAGAAACTGCTTGCCAACTGCTAGCTACAACACTTGGCAGTGGCTTGACAGATCATCTGAGCCCCTTCAGCACTCTAATGAGGAGGTTTCCTCACAGACCCCAGAGATTTGGCCCTATTTCATCACAGGTGGACCAATGAGACACCACCTTCACCTTCAGTGACCTACAAATGCAAAAGGCTGCAGCTGACCACTGAGACTTTGAGCAATGTTGGACCAGTAGGAGGGGTCTCATGAACGGTTCTATTGCCTCTGTTGCCATACCAGGTGTACAAAGAGACCTCCAAAACTCACCCTGGGGCACAACTTCCCTTGAGAGAACAACCCTTGTAAACATAACTGATCAAATCAGGGTAGCACAAAGTGCCCAGATGCTGCAGAACCCAGACCATTTAAGAATGGAAGCATCTCCTAACTTGGTCCTTTCTAATGCTTGCTGGTATTAATTATCTAATATTGAGTATTGCTTCTTCTAATCCTAAGTGCTGGCTGTAACCTTCTGCACATAAATTTGGGATGAGAATCATTTCACCTAACACCAACGTTAAAGTTGGTCATCTGAGCCAGTCAATGGACAGAAACATCCCCTCCCAGGACTGCTCATCACTCCTACCTCAGATGCCAGGAGGACAGTAGGATGAAGTGCCTTCTGGAGCGGAGGGGAGGGGCTTCCAGCAGAGACTGGGGTTTTGCCAAAACAATTAGATCATTCCTTACCACTCAGGGCGAGACTGGACAGCAAGGAAGAGCAGGGGGAAAGGACATAAGCCTTGACAGCCTCTGTATCTCCAACTTACACCCAAAAACAGGGAGCTGGGAAAGAAGTTATCATCCCCTTGTACTCGGCGCTGGTCAGGCCGCACCTTGAGTGCTGTGTCCAGTTCTGGGCCCCTCAGTTTAAGAGAGATGTTGAGATGCTGGAGAGTGTCCAGAGGAGAGCAACGAAGATGGTGAAGGGGCTGGAGCACAAGCCCTATGAGGAGAGACTGAGGGAGCTGGGGTTATTTAGCCTGGAGAAGAGGAGGCTCAGGGGAGACCTTATTGCTCTCTACAACTCCCTAAAAGGAGGTTGTAGTCGGGCAGGGGTTGGTCTCTTCTCTCAGGTGACCAGGGACAGAACTAGAGGGCATGGACTCAAGCTTGGTCAGGGGAGGTTTAGACTTGATATGAGGAAACAAATTTTCACTGAACGGGTGATTGGCCATTGGAATGAGTTGCCCAGGGAGGTGGTGGAGTCATTATCCCTGGAAGTGTTTAAAAAGATTGGATGAGGCACTGAGTGCCACGGTTTAAATGACGAATGGGTGCTGGTGTTGGGTCATAGGTTGGACTGGATGATCTCGGAGGTCTTTTCCAACCTTGTGATACTGTGTGAGAAGCAAAGGCAGATCTGCAAACCCTGCCCTTTCTCAAACACCTCGTCCTTCCTCCCCGTTCGCGGCTCGCAAGCACAGAAGTCGAAAAATCCCGAAAGAAGATGCAAGGACACAAAAAATGATGCAGGGAAGCCACCAGATGGGGCTCGATACTCGAGAAAACGCTCCGGCGGTCAGATACGACACTGGTGACACTTGAGGGGGACATCGCCAGCACAGCCCGAGTCGGGTGGAAATGCCCAAGGACCACCTCCTCGCCCACAGACACCAGTCCTCCTCCCACTCTCCAACAAGTCCAAGGCCACCACTTGCACTCAGTATTTCCCTGAAAGGCTCCAGCCCCAGGAGCTGCAGGATGACACAGGAATCCCCCCCTTCCCTTCACGCATGCCTGAAATCAAATAAATGCAGTTTGTTATGAAAGGCAAAGTTGGGTTGTGGTGGCTCAAGAAGAAAGCGGAGAAAAGGTGCATGTAACTAATTTCTATAACATCAGTGACACAGGGCCATGGGCAAAGACAGCATCACCTCGGCCAGGCTCTTGGCAGACACATATTGCACGGCCTCCCCTTCCCAGGAGCTCCCATTCCTGCTTGTGCATGAAACCTAAAGTCCTCTTCTGAAGGTTGAGCCACTGATTTACTGTCATCCCAGTCATGGACAAGGAAAAGGATTTATTAATTTTCACCCTGCAGCACTCTTTTACCTGTTTGCACCTCAGTCTTCTTTTCTCCAGACTAAAAACCCCCAATATTTCTTTCAGTCCCTTCTCACAGCTCATATTTTCTGGACTTCTACTCTTCCCCACTGCTGTCCCCACCAGCTGTCTCCAGGTTTTTGCTCCTTTTAAGTCTGTCTTTATTTTCCAAGCACTTCAGATTGGCAGAACTAAACCAAACCATATATACTGAGTCACTCAAAAAGATTAAGAAGAAACTAACAGAAGGGACAACACCTCCTGCAGTGATTTCTCCTTGATCTCTAGGGATTCACCTCCATCCACATAATTTAACATAAATGTTTCTAACTGGCCACAGTGAGAGGAGATGTCACCCATCCATGGAGAAAGCACACGTAAAAGGACATTAAACCAAACTGAATTAACATAACGTCCTGGTCCTGTCTCCACCAAAGGCCAGAGCCACAGCAACACCAAATTCTCTTGCCTGTTGAGTCCACAGCCTTTTGCAAAGTTCAGCTTGCGCATTGTGTTCCTTCAACAGAAGGGGAAACTGAGTCATGGAGAACCAAAAGGGCTCTTCCAGTCTTCTGGCAGCAGAACCCAAATCTTTTAGTGCCTCTAACCACCACAACACAAATCTATGAGTGGATTACTGCTCTGACTGCTGATGGTCCTCCACCCAGGATGCACGTACTTTCTTGACACCATAAAGCCCAACCCTTCCCAATTTGATTGGTACTGGAAGACCCAGCAGGACAAATAACTCCCTATCCAACTGCCACATGGGATTATGACCTTGGAAACCCCTTGGCATACTTTTGGCCAGCAAAAGGTCACAGCCTCCCAAATGAACAGCACATGAGCAAAATATCTCCAAGCAGCAGAAGGGAAAGGACCTTCCCTTTGTATTCTCTTTTTGGTCTACGCAAAGATATGGTGCTCTCTCTTTAGCATCCTTCAGACCCAAATCTGACAAAGAGAGGAAAGGTGGGAGAATGGTTTGGGTTGGAATGGCCCTTAAAATCATCCAGCTCCAACCACCTGCCATGGGCAGGGACACCTCCCACTGGATCAGGTTGATCAAAGCCCCATCCAACCTGGTCTTGAACACCTCCAGGGATAGGGTAGCCACCACTTTTCTGGGCGGCCTGGGCCTCACCACCCCTGCAGGAAAATATTTCTTCCTAATAACTAACCTAAATCTCCCCTCTTTCTGCTTCACCCTGTTCCCCCTCATCCTATCCCTGCACTCTCTGATAAAGAGCCCCTCCCTAGCTTTCCTGTCACCCCCTTTCAGTACTGGAAGGTCAATTAAGGTATCCCAAGAGCCTTCTCTAGGCTAAACAAGGTCACTGTCCTTAGTAGATACAGTGCAATTCCTGACCTTGGTCAGCCTGTGGGTGCGTGGGACAGGCCATCAGGACTGTTCTTTCCTCAAAACACAGCCCAGGGCCTGTGTTGATGTGTCCTTCCGTGCTCCTGCAACCCTCTTACACACCAGCATCCTCTCTGTTTCAAGGCAGCCTCTTTGCCTGAGGCATCCTCCTACACTTTCTGCTGGTGATACTCAGAGCCACCTCTATAAATTGACCAGTGCCAAGGCACCAGCATCATCCTGTAAAAGTTCACCCTGATAAATTGTCAGCACAGTCTCCGGTAGTTTTGGCCAAGACCATGGAGGTAGCCACGAAGAGTCGAGCCATGCCAGCTGGCCAAAGACAAAGGCTGGACTTAGGTCTGCTTTGTTTAATGGTACAGATAGATCCTATGACTCCATAATCCTGTCTCTGGATCTTTCTGCTACAGCCCTGCTGAGACAGCTGAGCAGCCTCTGTTATCCACATGAAGCATCTTTTTCCATAGGGTTTAGGTTTACGTAAGTCTACAATTAGATAATGTCCTCTTCTCCCTCCTGGGGGCTCTCCAGAGGTTATTTGACCACATTTCTGGAGCTGATGGCTTTGGCTTCTTAGAAAAATGCATTGGTACAGGGACAGCAGTGACTTTGCCCCGTGCAGTTCGTGTGCTACTGCGACATACGTAGTAAATAAGTATGAGGGTAATTATACCAACAGGAATTCTGGGAACCCTGCCAGAACAGAGGGAATAGCCTACCCTCCGTGCATTTAAAGAAAATAGCCCTGAATCCCCCTCTCAACCCCAAATTAGTTCTGTCTCTTGAAGCCATGATGGGACTTAGAACTAAAAATACATGCACACACACAAATAGACACACTCGTATGTAAAAATAGCAACCATGCAAAAAAATAAAAAGCCAGAGGTTCGGCTCCTGTATCCAAAATTAAGCTCTTAAATAAATAAATTAGCCTGATTTTCAAAAGCACAGAAGCAGTTGAATGGCTTTCACTGAAATAAGAGCAAGCATCGTGTTGCTAAAGATTGAAGATCAGGCCTGAATATGGATTTGAAAGTCTAATTATAGAATCCTGTTTGCTACCAGCTTGACCGAGAACAACAAATTTCAGGTGAAATGACATTGATTTTTTTTCCCTTCAGAGTTTGTCTACACTTAAGTAGTGTCAGTAAAGGTAGGAAAAAGCCCTCAGAAAAGTATATAAAATGAAAATAAACCTCATGAAGCTCAACAAGGCCAAGCGCAAGGTTCTGGACCTGGATTGGGGCAATCTCAAGCACAAATATAGGCTGGGTGGAGAATGGATTGAGAAGAGCCCAGGAGAGAAGAACTTGGGGGTGCTGGTGGATGAGAAGCCTTGAAATTGCCTAGTTTGCTAGTACAGGTATATGGAAAGATGGCAAAAAATAGGATCTGAGGTACTCAAACCACCCCCAACTCTTCCTGACCAAGTGCAGCCAAGCCTACTACTTCTTTCAGAGAAGCAAACCCTGGCTTGAAAGATGGGAAAGCGTGCTTGAGAAACCAGAAACACACCTCCAGGGAAAGGAGGAGCTTAGAAAATTAATTCTGCTGAGTAGGTTGCATCTTACACCTGTAGAACCTTACATGCCCCTTTGGATTTCATAGAATCACAGAATGCTTTGGGTTGGAAGAGACCTTTACAGGTCATCTAGTTCAGCCCCCTTGCAGTGAGCAGGGACATCTTCAACCAGATCAGGTTGCTCAGAGCCCCATCCAACCTGACTTTGAATGCTTCCAGAGATGGGGCCTCCACCATCTTCCTGGGCAACCTGGGCCAGTGTTTCATCACCCCCAGTGTATCACAGCGTCACAGTATCATAAGGTTGGAAAGGACCTCCGAGATCATCGAGTCCAACCTATAACCCAACACCAACACCAACACTAACACCAACCCATCATCTAAACCATGGCACTCAGTGCCTCATCCAGTCTCCCCTTAAACACCTCCAGGGTTGGTGACTCCACCACCTCTTCCTTATATCCAGTCTAAATCTCCCCTCCCTTAGTTGAAAACCATTTCTGCTTGTCCTGTCACAACAGGCCTTGCTAAAAAGTCTGTCCCCATCTTTCCTGGAGCCCCTTTCAGTACTGGGAGGCTGCTCTAAGGTCTTTCCACAGCCTTCTCTTCTCCAGGCTCAACAAACACAGCTTTCTCAGCCTGCCCTCCTAGCAGAGGTGCTCTAGCCCTCTGATTACTTTCGTGGCCTCCTCCAGACCCACTCTAACAGATCCATGTCATTCCTGTGCTGAGGAACCTAGAGCTGGATACTCCAGCTGAGGTCTCAGGAGAGCCAAGTAGAGCAGTTTATCAAGATGAGGAGGGCAACAGGTACCACACTTCCCAGCATCTCATCAACCTCCTCCTCTTCTCTCTGGACAGCCCTACTCTGCCATGGCACTACAGGACTGCGGTTATGTCCCAGATGCCACGGTAGCCACGAACGCAGGACGGATGGACACCACCTCCCTCACCATCCCACGTACCAACCTTCTCCCTGCTGGAAGAAGATGGGTGGGATGAGGTGAGTTCTTCAGCTGATGGCTCACCCTCCTGCTGCCTCCTCGGCAGGCACTTGTGAGGGGCCGTCATCCTTATGCATTAGAGGGTGTTTACGGATTAAAAGCCCACTCCTTGGAAGGGAAGAAATGAGGACATGTGTAACTGCTCGGCTGGAAGGCTTGCAGCAAAGGCTGCCTGAACATACCCTTAAAGTGAGGTTATGTAAGGCCAGATCTCAGCTGGAACAAGCTGGCATCCACAGGGCCCCAGCAATTTACACCAGCTGCGGCTTTGGCCCGCTTTTTTAATTTTAATGAATTATTTTCATTCTAAGAGATATAAAAGGAATATAAGATGCGGCGCTCAAGCAACAGGGGAGCATGAAAGTAAAATGCTGTCTATTAAAAAAATCAAAATCCAACTTAGAGTTGCCATCACAATTAACGTGCTCAATACCAACATTTGCAAGCAATTTTTTTTTTTTGTTATGATGTTGCAAGTTAGCGATAAGGATTCACAGATGGGTAATTATTGCTCCTAGTTTGAGTATCAAAGTGGCAACCCTGGGGCCCCATCCAGGTGCTGACATACCAAAGCTTTGTCTGGCTGCTTCCACGGCATCAAACTCCTCCAGAACATCCAAACCACCTCTGGGGAATGGTTCCTGGCTTGGGCTACTCCTTGAAGGATGTGCAGGACTTATTTCCACCACTGCTATTTGTCTGGGGCCAATATCATGCTGTGGACCACTGCTAAACTTGGAAAGATCACTTGACATCTCAAAAGCGAGAAAGAGCACCTTAAATCTTCTCATAGGACTAAACAAACCCTTCCCTTTAATCTAGCATCCTCAGGTGTCATCCCAACCATATATGAGAAAGTCATAGAATCACAGAATTAGAATTATCTGGGTTGGAAGAGACCTCCAAGATCATCAAGTCCAACCCTTAATCCAACACTCTCATGATTACTAGATCATGGCACTGTCACATCCAGTCTTATTTTAAAACCCTCCAGGGATGGTGAATCCACCCCCTCTCTGGACAGGCCATTCCAATACCTGATTACTCACTCTGTGAAGAACTTTTTTCTGATATCCAGCCTAAACCTTCCCTGGCAGAGTCTGAGCTCGTGCCCTCTTGTTCTGTTGCTGGTTGCCTGGGAGAAGAGACCGACCCCCACCTGTCTACAACCTCTTTCAGATAGTGGTGGAGAGTGATGAGGTCACCCCTGAGCCTCCTCTTCTCCAGGCTAAACAACCCCAGCTCCCTCAGCCTCTCTTCACAGGACTTGTGCTCAAGTCCCTTCACCAGTTTTGTTGCTCTTCTCTGGACCTGCTCCAGCCCCTCAATATCTTTCTTGAACTGAGGGGCCCAGAGCTGAACACAACACTCAAGGTGTGGCCTCACCAACGCCGAGTACAGGGAAGGATCACTTCCCTCGTCCTGCTGGCCACACTGTTCCTGATGCAGGCCAGGATGCCTTTGGCCTTCTTGGCCACCTGGGCACACTGCTGGCTCATGTTCAGCCTCCTGTCAATCAGTACCCCCAGGTCCCTTTCCACCTGACTGCTCTCCAGCCACTCTGCCCCAGCCTGTAGCGCTGCATGGGGTTGTTGTGGCCAAAGTGCAGGACCCAGCACTTGGTCTTGTTGAACTTCATCCCGTTGGACTCAGCCCATCCAGGTCCCTCTGCAGAGCCCTCCTGCCCTCCGGCAGGTCGACACTCCCTCCCAACTTGGTGTCATCTGCAAATCTCTCACAATTTTGATGAACCCTGACTTTTAGAATTGGGATTCTCAGAGCTTTCTGAAATCTTGCCACTTGGGGCATTCCCTGACATGGTTTATACCTAAGAATGAATAAAATGCAGCAGGAAAGGTGTTCATCAGGTGTTGGACTTCCTGCCCTCTCCTGCCTGCTAAACACCCTTCAGCATACAACTACCTCTTATTTAGTTAATTGCTTCTATCAGCTCCTGTTAAACAATTATTAATCTCCATTCCATGCCTTGTCTTGCTCATTGGAGGAGAATGTTGCTGAACACAAAATGAGCTTATTCCATGCCTCAGAGACACTTAAAAAGCTTGAATGTGCAGCATGACATCATTAATGAGTTCTGTGGACCAGTAGGTCATGGAAGGACACCGTATTCCTCTCGACAAAGAGTTCATTGCCATTTGCTGCTGAACCTGGCTCTCCAGTATGAGACTTTATCCACCCTCTAAGCTATCACAACATCACTGTGATCCAGGATCAGACTTGGGAGTCACTCAATAACAAGATTACACAAGAGTAATTTCATCAAGGTGAGAAAATTGGATTACTTGGCCTACATTAACATTTTTGAGTTAAACTGAACCAGTGCCTGCTTCAATCTCTTGTCATGTTTTTTAACTTGTTATTTCCTTATCCCTGCTTGAAAAAGCCTCTATGAGTGAGATTCTCAAAAGCATTAGCCAAGACCTGTTCCCTGTAAACCCAAAGGGTCAAGTCAAGTCAAGTTTTCTGAATACCCCGAGTTCCTAACCATGAGAACCACCACTTCAGTGAAAATAATGGTCTTTATGTGAATTCAAACCCCTATTCTTTAAAGGCACATATTTGAGAGGGGATGATACTTGAAGATCCATTTATATTAGAAATCCTTGCTTTTTTGCAAAATATTTGTGTCTGAAATACCTACTAGAAAGAATGGCAGTGCCAGTCTTCTGTGCATTGTAACGATTTCATATTCTAAGCCAGTTTAAAGGTGTTTTAAAGCACAGATGGCTTTACTACACACCAACCATGAAAGAGGCATCTGATTTATTTTGTAAACCATACATTGGGGAGCATCATATCATAGAGTGATGGAATAATTTAGGCTGGAAGGGACCTCTAGAGGTCTCTGGAGCAAGCCTCCCCTCTAACTTTGAAGGCAGAGAAGGTTGGTCATGGCCTCGTGCAGCTGAATTTTGAAAATCTCCAAGGATGAAGACTCCACAACCTCTCTGGGCAACCTGTTCCAGCACTTAACCACAATCATTGCCGAAATGATTTTCAGCCCAAGATCATTTTGACTATTTAAAGAAAGTCTACAAATCAACTGCTCCTTGAAAAGAGTCAATTTGATCAAATAGCTGGAGAGAGGCAATAAAATAGCGAGGCTGCAAAGATCCAATTCCTGCATCTTTGATGTTTGCAGGCTGGTTTAACTTGTGGTTGATAATTTGGGGGCTCTGGTACACAAAACAGAGAGCTGTCATCAATAAAGCTCCCAGGTCCTCTGAAATCATTGCTTTAATGGCAATGCCAGCCAAATGGGATTACATCTGGAGCGCCTCCTCTGCCATCATCTGTGGTCTTTGCTCAACTCCTATTTTTTTTGATGGTTTAAGCAGATATAAGGGGTTGCAAGACCGCACGGCAGAGCTGCAGGTGTGAATTTCATCCCACTGAGAGATACCGGGGTCATAACCTCCAACAGATACATGGGGTAGAAAACTGGAGCAAGGGCATCACTGCAAATTAAAGCTCCAGAGACAAAAAATGCATGAGCTGACTGTAGCCGTGTTGCTCAATCTGAGGGATGTTTCTAGGACTCATCTTTGTGACTATTCTCCATTCCTAGCTGAAGAGTAGTTTTCCCTGACTAGCAGACAGCAAGATCATAGAATGATAGAATAATTTGGGTTGGAAGGGACCTTAAATTTCCATGGGCAGGGACACCTTCCACTGGATCAGGTTGCTCAAAGCCCCATCCAACCTGGCCTTCAGCACCTTCAGGGATGGGGCATCCACGACTTCTCTGGGCAACCTGGGCCAGGGCCTCCCCACCCTCACAGGAAAACATTTCTTATTAATATCTGATCTAAATCTCCCCTCTTTCAGCTTAAAACTGTTTTCCCCTCATCTCATCCCTGCACTCCCTGATCCAGAGCCCCTCCCCAGCTTTCCTGTAGCCCCCTTTAAGTATTGGGAGGATGCTCTAAGGTCTCTGTGGAGCCTTCTTTTCTCCAGGCTGAACAATCCCAACTCTCTCAGCCTGTCCTCATACAGGAGGTGCTCCAGCCCTCAGATCATCTTCGTGGCCTCCTCTGAACATGCTCCAACAGATCCATATTTTCCCTGTTCTAAGGACTCCAGAATTGAACGTAGTCCTCCAGGTGAAGATCACAAGCAGAAGAAGAGAAAGAAATCATAAGAAAGTGCTAGCCCTGAACAGCCCTGCTTTCTGGCACTAGTTCTTCAAACCTTCCCAAATCTGGGCTGTTACTGAAATATCCATGCTCAGCCAGAGCCTGGCCAGGATTTCTTTATTTGCAAAACCAGTCATGAATATGTCATTGACATATTCATTACGACCCAATTTTGCAAGCAGCTCTGCCCAGCCTCTCCTCACCTGTGTCCCCAAGCACTATGGGGTTCCCCTGGATATCCAGGTTGCAGAATCCCTCTTTCCAGATCTTTGCTCAGTAAATCAATACAGCACCACAAAATAGCTTTGTAGTGACAGCTCCTACAGTTCTGACCCAGGCTTGTAGAAATCCTGTTTATGTTTTTACTTGTCAACTATTTTGTGAGGTGTAGAGTCCTAAATCATGGAACTACTCGAGTTGGAAGGGACCCAAAAGGATCATCGAGTCCAACTCTAAAACACAACAAAAACCCAAAGACCTCTTCAGCATCAGGGTATGAATGCCTTCTTGATCTTAATGTGGGAAACATCTCTGTGCTGCGTAAAGGAGCTGGTCAGGGGCTGCTGGAGAGGATATTGAAGTGATGGGTGCTGCAGAGACATGGCACAGCATCTATCACACATGGGAGGGTCTCATGTCCTAACACTGAGTCAAATGCTCTCTTTTATCACAGACTCTCCCCTAAAATTAGTTATGAATACTTAAGTCCCAGTCCTCTTCATATTTTACACATACTTATTTACTTAAAGTATACTCCGACACCTAGTGCTATCGCCTCCGGCAAAGCCTTCTGTTTTAAATCAAAGCTGTTAAATAGCTTTACATAGAAAGAAAAAAGTTGAGCTCACGCTGAATTTTCACTTCAAGAGTGTTTCAGTTAATGGGGTTTAATGTCAGGGCTCTCCTTTTGGAAATAAAACTGGTCCCAGTCCAGTAAGCCTTACAGGAACAGATGCAGCTAAAGGCCTTGAAAGAAAGTGGAGGTCTTTCAATTGACTGGTCTTGGCTCCAAGCAAGGGAAACTTCAAGGCAAACCCAGAGAAATGCCTGAGGACTCTCAAAATGTGAATATTCAAGGGTAGGATGCTACAGGAACACATAAGAGTAGTCACCTTCCCCTTTTTATAGGATGGGCCACGTTACAGTGTTTAACCCAAATGGTCTTGAGAGGTCATTTGGCTTCATGTAGACTGAATGGAGGCACAGGATCTCAGGAGAGAAGTTTGCATTGCTCAGCGAGGCCAAAGACAGGGACACATCTTCATATCCTCTTGGCTCTCTGCAAGCATCCAAGATCCCTTGGTGGAAAATGCAGATCAGCAGAGGGGAAAGCAATGGCTTTATCTAGCTGTGAGTCCCCTGGAGATGGAAACATAACGTGGTGGGTTTCTCTTGTAAGGGTTTTCTGCTTCCTGAGTGAGTTAACAAACCAGTTTGGGGTAACAAGAAAAAGATCTGAACAGAGACAGCAGGTTGCCTGCAGTCTAAACCCTCAAAAAGTGATGTGGGTCCCAGAGCCAAAGAGGAACATGACTTGGAGCTGGGCCCCTCACTCAGAGGGCAACATTTCCTATTCCCAGTCTCTGGCTGCTGAGGAAGATGAGGGCATCACATCTCCTGCTGGGAGATCAGGGAACTGATACAGGAACTGATGTGGATTCTAGGATAGTATTTACTGAATTTACGGTATTTACTCTCTCCTTGGCCATCAAGGTCACTGATGAAGAAGCAACACCTGAAATCACAAGACAAGACTTTTTCATACAGCCTAAGCCTCTCCTAACCCTCATGGATGATGGCTTCGTAGAGCTGAGAAGGGGGATGTTCCAGGAGAGACTCTGCCAGTGAGAGGGAATTCTTTAAGACCACGTCAGTAAAACAGCAGCAAGGAGTGGTTTAGGGAGAGAGGACCCTGCCTAGGAAAACGGAGGCTGATTCTCAAGGACCTGGTGAAGCTGAAAAAAACCCTCTGCCTGCTGCAGAGCTGTAGGCTTGCTGCTGGCTGCAGCATCCTCTGCCTGCTGCTTGCATCCCCTTCCCAGCACACACCGCTGCAGAGCAAAGCACCAGGGCTCCCGGGGGCCAGCAAATCCTCTGGGCAATGATTAGGAACCACTGGGGTCCACCCCAGCCTCGTGAAGGACCATCACAGACCCGGGACCAGCTCATCTGTGCCGCAGGGGTCAAAGGCATCCCCGGAGTAAAGCTCCCGCCGCAGCGGCTTTGCACGAGGGTTGCGACTGTCGCCTTCGTTTTGCCATCCCTTTGAGAAGAAGGAGCTAAAAATTGGGTGAGTGCCTGTGAAATCCTGGAAGAAGGGCTTCAGATGGTGGCTATTTTTAGTTTCACAGAAGCTGTGCATACATCAGCGAGGGCCTGCCTTCCTCTCCCGGTGCGCACGGCTCTGAGAAATCGCACGCCATCCTCCCAGCCTGCCAGGAAAGAGTTTAACCCTTGTCATCTAGCTGCAGTCAGCCCCATCCAGCTGCACCTCAGTATCACAATCACAGTATCACAAGGTTGGAAAGGACCTCTGAGATCATCGAGTCCAACCTATAACCCAACACCAACACCAACCATCATCTAAACCATGGCACTCAGTGCCTCATCCAGTCTCCCCTTAAACACCTCCAGGGTCGGTGACTCCACCCCCTCCCTGGGTGCTCATTCCAATGGCCAATCACCCTTTCAGTGAAGAATTTTTTCCTCATATCAAGTCTAAACTTTCCCTGATGAAGCTTGAGTCCATGCCCTCTGGTTCTGCCACTGGTCATCTCGACATGGACAACGATGGGGACCAGACAAGGGGCTAGAAAGGACTAAATGGCCATTTCAGCTCTTGCCAGGTGGAGGAAGACTGTGGGAGTCTTTGCCTCACGGCCTTTATATCATTCTATTTGGTGGGAGCAGCAGGGATCTTTGGTATCAGTTGGGGATTGAAAGGGAACTCCGGCATCTGGCTCTGATCACCAACAGCTGTTGCTGGGAAACAGCCACACTATGAGCTGAGAGGGGCAAAGCTGAGTTCAGAGCATTTGCAGGACCCAAGGGTTGATGCCTCAGCTCCAGAGACCTCATGATTGCCAAGTTTTGTGCCATTCATGAACTGCCACGTGTTGCCTTCAACCACAGAATCATAGAATGGTTTGGGTTGGAAGGGACAATAAAGAACATCCGGTTCCAACCCCTCTGCCATGGGCAGGGACACCTTCCACTAGACCAGGGTGCTCAAGGCCCCATCCAACCTGGCCTTGAACACATCCAGGGAGGGGGCACCCCCAACCTCCCTGGGCAACCTGGGCCAGTGTCTTAGCACCCTCATGGTGAAAGATTTCTTCCTAATGTATAATCTAAATATTCCCCCTTCCAATTTAAAGTCATTACTTTAAAGCAAATGCACCCATCATGAGGTGCTTAATCCTAATCTGCAACCTACTCACCATGAAATCTCCAGGGAAACATGACCTCATCACTGCATAAGCTCCTCAGATGCTTGGTGTCACATCTCTTTCCTCCCACTGGCTGTGTCTCCACTGGTCCTGACACATCACACCAGGAAAACCATTGCTTGCACCCATAAAAGGGATGAGGCCAGGGATGGGACATGAGATCTCAGGTTCACTGAAATGCACAATGCCTTTTGATGCTCTATTAACAGAAAATCATCACAACATTTATTTCTGTGCTGCTTCCTCCACGAAAGGATGAGAAGCAATGCCTGCGAGAGGTGCGCGCAGACGATCTCTGCGCCTCACCCTCACGGTGCACGTCAGTGTCCGTTGCACTTTAACATTTTCCAGCTCTTTAATATTTATTACCTCTGCTGCTTTGTATTACTCATCAGCTATTCCTGGCCAGAGGAAATGTGCTGGTGGATTCGAAGCGCGTACGTACCCTGTTCTTTAAGGGGGCTCCGAGTACAACAGCAGTCCCGCAATCACGCACACGCTGCACTGCATTTGGGCATCAGTCTCCTGGGGTTTTGAGGCACTGGCTACAAGAGAATCAAAGGAGCTTAAGCAGCCCCTCACAGTGGCTTTTCAAAGGCCACAAGGATGCAGCAAGCCTTCAGGAGAGGAGACACAGCACTTTGGGAAGGTAGAGGAGCCCTTACCTCAGCGTATTTGTGCTGATCCCTGCAGAAACACCCCCTCTTCCCCTTGGCATGCTTAAGAAGTTCACATGAACATCCTTCCCTGCTTTACTGGCCTCCTCCCAGCCCCATAATTAACCACCAGCCTGCCAACAGCTTTGCCTGCTTGCAGTATTTCTTCCAGCTGCTGGGGGCTCGGGGGCTCCCACTAACGATATAACACAACAAATCAAGTCAAGGTAGGCAGGAGCCTATGGGTGGCTGCACTTGCAGCTGTTTCATTTAATAGGTAATTCCTAATTAAGACTGACTCTAAACAGCATGACAAAGAGGACTACTTTCTAGTGGTCATGTTCAGGAGCAGAAACAGCCCAGGTACAATATTGCCCAGTATTACAGTAATTTCTCTTTTTTTTTTAATCTCTTCTCCTACTAATTTAAAAGGAGCTTTCTGCTTGGAGCTTAATAAAAGTGAAGCCACCTGATCACGTCCTCGTTCCACCACCCTCCAGGCAGAGCTGAGTCTCCTCGCTGCCGGTGGACAGTTTATCCAAGTGACACTAATGTGGTCACAGGAGCTTTCTGCCAGCGAGCAGCATCTGGACTGTGAGGTACAGGATCCTGCAAGCCCAGCCCAGGGGATGGATGTTCATGCACAGTTAGGTGCAGAAATGGAGGCAGAGAGGTTAAGTGACTGTCCCTGAGCTAGTGGAGGAAACCAGTGTGGCAGCTGGTTTTTTTTTTAATCCAGGAGTCCTTTTCTCTCTGGATGGCCTCTTTGTCTCATTTTAGAAGTGCAAGGTGCGTGCTTAATACAAAAGAATACAAAGCCCTTCATTTTCACACACATCCTTTCGCCCTCCTGCTTACTCAAAATGCTTCCCCAGCCTCTTGCACGTCTGATACAGCCAACACAGCTGCTCTGCACTGCACAGAGATGTTTGCATAAACATTGACTATCGTAAATGCTTAGATGAGATCTATCCCAGAAGCACCAATAAACCACTGAATGCATTGATCTAGACGTGACTCAGGAGTCACCACTGAATAATCTCTTCAGGCACCTTCCTCTGGCTAAGCCCGGGCAGAGTTTCTGCTCTCATCAGCAAAGCAGTAGAGGTCTCTTCCATCTTGCACTTCTCCAGGGGAAGGCCAGCTGAAATGACACGTGGGGGTTATTGATTTTTCTAATGAATGAATGGATTTTCCCCTTCTGTGCTCACACTCCCCTCCCTCTTCTGTGGAATAATTCAGCGCCTCTGTCATTTACTGCTCAAATGCCTCTCTGAAGTGCAAACATGCAACCTTTCCCTGTTGGCATTGCACGTTGTCTCCAAAGCCCTGGCTCTGGCTCCTCTGTTTTCTTGCATTATCTGATCTGGTAATGGCAGGAAGATGCACCAGGGGAGGGTTAGATTGGATATTAGGAAGAGATTCATCACCCAGCGGGTGCTGGAGCACTGGAACAGCTCCCCAGGGAAGCAGTCACAGCACCAAGTCTGGCAGCACCCAAGAAGCTTTTGGACAATGCCCTCAGTCTCATGGTGTGAATGTGGGAGTGTCCTGTGTAGGGACAGAAGTTGGACTCCATGATCCTTTTTGGTCCCTTCCAGCTCTGGTGATTCCATGATCCTGCAGAGCATTGCCTCCTGGAGGGAGTATTTAACCTCGTGTAGCGAGGCAAGGATCCCAGGAATGGAAAAACGTGGAAGTTTTCCTCCCAAGAAGGAAAGTGTGTGGCCAGAGCCCTTGGATAAGCTCAGGCTGTATGTCAGATGATGTAGAACTGGCTGGGAAAGGTAGTGCAGCTGCCTATTGGGATGGACCTGGAAGAGTTTCCTGCACTCCAGAGATCTGCTCTTAAACAGAAGCAGAGCAGATGTCGTGGTTGTTGAAGAGCTGAAGGAAATACAGCTGGGGGTTTTGCAGTTATGGGTTGAAGAAAAAGAAGCCCTAGGGTCAGCTGAGAAGCAAAGGGATGTGCTTTTTTTGGCTACAGGGAATCTCACTGCTAGCTTGAAACATCCTTTCACCCTGCCTCCCCTGGCTCCTCCCTGGGTAGACCATCTTTTGAGACCCTGCTCTTCCCAGCGCTTATGTTCTTCGCAATCTGCTGCCCAGCTGCTGTTGGCCATGGCTTAGGGGAGCTGCTCTGCAGCCAAGGGACGTGCCAGCTACCTGTGCAGGTGTTCAGAGGAGCCCTTTGGCAGCCACAGTCCCCTGATGCAGCTCAACATTTTTAGGCCTCCTGCCCCTACAAGTCCTGCCTTGCAGGAGTTAGGACATCAGACATCATAGGACATAGCGTATGTCTCCTGCTGTATCTGCAGAGGTGTTGGAGAGACCTGCCAACAGCAACCAGCTTGAACAGGTTCTGAGAGATCTCTTCCTCATAAACCCGAGATTGTGGAGCTCAGCATCCCACCTGCCACCTTAGGAAGATGGGTTTTGGCATAACCCCTCCATTACAAACTCTGACTCTCTCCCAGGTGGCCCTTTGCCTCCAAAGCTAAGCCCTGACTGGTTAAAAAGTTGTAGTTGACTCTAAACATCTCAGTTCAGGTTGCAGATCCCGCAAATTGGAGTCTAAAACTTCAGGTACTTGAGTCTCCTAAGTAGGTCAGCTAGGCCAGCAGACACAGGAGGGCCTGTCCAGCACCAGTGACAGGTCTAGGTGACGAGAAGATTCATAATTTCCTCTTCCATTCTCCCTTGCCCCCAACACACCACCCCAGACCCAACTAGGAAAAGTCTCTGTGCCCTCTTCTGCCACCCCGGAGGGTGGCCAAGTGGGCTCAGACCCATTCTTCAAGGTTCAGACCTCTTCTTGTGGCTTCAAATCCCTTCCTGTGTGTCAAATCCCTTCTTTGCTGGGTGTGAAGGAAGGGCTTGGCCATCAAACATCACACGTGAACCCATTAACCATCCCAAGCCAAGCAAGCAGACAAAGCTCTCAGATTCCTGTTTTGGGGCTGCTGTGCAGGAAAGCTGACACTTAGACATCTCCTGAGACGTGGCAACACATCAGGAAGATTCTAATCTCATGGCTTGAAGATAGGTTTGGAGAGGATCAAACTGAGTTTGATTCCCTGCAGCCGAAAGCGCTTCCTCAGCCGCACGAGGTGGCCGGATGCCAGCAGGCTGGGGTATGAACATGGTCTCATGTGGACACCCTGTTGGAAAGAGGATGCTGCAGGCTTGAGTCATCTCCAGGCTACGGAGGGAATTAAGCCTCCAGCATCTACTGCCTGCCCTGCATGCCCTGCCTCTTCAGGTGACAGCTAAAAGTGGGACACTGATCTTACACCTTTTAAGGTAGGCTTGTGAAGGAATCCCTTTTCTCCTTGCTCTCCTCACACAGGCTGTAAGAAATATTTTGTCTCAAGTGTTTCCCTTCTCTGATACCCCAAAGCCTCTGAGGTGACCTCAGCCACAGTAGGAGTTTGCTCCAATTGTTTGTCGCTTTTTGTTGAAGTTCATGTATCTAAAAATGTTATCTGGAGCCACAGAAGGAGACACAAGTCTCCTGGAATGGGATTTCCTTTCTTACTTCAGCTGCCTAAAAGTGGGAAAGCTATTTTAAACTCATCATCTCTATTCCATCTTCTATCAACGGAGAGATTTCCAGAAAGCCATTCATCCTTTCCCAAGATGTCTACAACGCCTCCTCCAGCTTTCCTGTCTCCTTCCCTTGACTATAGAAGGGTCCAGACAACTAGCTGAGATCTGATGGCTGATACCAGATGTCTCCTTGGCATCTCTTTTTTTTTGCCAGATGCCTCTCACCTCTCACATTTTGAGGACCCACTTGTGCTGGATGCACACACGTCCCCACGGAAAAAAACTTGGGGGACATGGAGCCTGGGGCAGTGCCAGGGACCATGACAACAGGTAGGAAAGGATTTTCCTATGGGAAGTGAAGTTCACACTAAAATTGAATTCATTCCCATCTGACAGCTGGAGTTGGAGGTCCCAGATCTGGCTGGGATATTTTTTGTTTCAGCCATCTCTTAACTTAGCCTTCTTTTTCCTTTATGAAGCAAATACACAGTCTTGGGGAGATGACAGAGACCATGAATAGCTTTCTTCTAGAACAGACCCTGTTTCATAGCTTCCATGTCCATCCCTACCCAGAGGAGTTGCCTTTTCTTTCAAAAAAAAGTCCCTAAGGATAACAATCCCATGCATAATCCCCCAGCTGGTTTATCCCAAGGTATCTCTGAAGAATCTGGAGACCAGGGTCAAGACTCACAGCTATCTGGGACTGTTTCAGATACCCACGGACAGCTGGCAGGTAAAGACACAAAGCACGTGGAGCACCTCTGCCCTTCTAGAC
This sequence comes from Tapera naevia, assembly GCA_033556795.1. NCBI lineage: Eukaryota > Metazoa > Chordata > Aves > Cuculiformes > Neomorphidae > Tapera > Tapera naevia. The sequence continues at coordinate 34,980,282 of JAUMJJ010000079.1, read as the reverse complement.
CCACATCTGGGGATGCACTGGGACACCCACAGCATTCTGAATGGTATTGGGTGCCTGGGTTGGACCAATGAACAGAGCTCCTTTGCTTTAGACCAGAGGGAGACTCTGACAGCCAGGACACTGAGCCAGGCAGGCCAACTCCACCCTGCCAGGCAAGAAAGCAGGCTCTGCTCCTCAACAGGTTCTTAATTTCATAGAACTACAGAATCATAGAACTACCCAAGTTGGAAGGGACCCACAAGGATCATGGAGTCCAACTCCTGTCCCTATATAGGACACTCCCAACACTCACACGTGTGACTGAGGGCATTGTCCAAATGCTTCCTGGGTGCTGGCAGACTTGGTGCTGTGACTGCTTCCCTGGGGAGCTGTTCCAGTGCTCCAGCACCCACTGCGTGAAGAACCTCTTCCTGATATCCAACCTGACCCTCCCCTGACACAGCTTCCTGCAATTCCCTTGGGTCCTGTCACTGGTCACCAGCAAGTAGAGCTCAGCACCTCTTTCACCTCCTTCCCATATGAGAAGGCAGCAAAGAGCTCTGAGATCCCCTCTGAGTCCCCTCTTTTCTAGGCTGAATAGACCAAGTGCCTTCAGCCTCTCCTGATACTTCTTCCCCTCCAGACCCTTCCCCAGCTTTGTGACCTCCTCTGGACACTCTCCAGGAGTTTGATGCCTTTCTTCTCCTGTGGCCCCCAAAAGTGCCCCCAGTGCTCAAGGTGGGGCTGCCCTAAAGCAGATGAGAGCAGGGCAATGCCCTCCCTCACCCAGCTGGTGATGCTGTGCTTGATGCCCCCCAGGACATGGTTGCCCTCTTGGCTGCCAGGGCACTCTGTTGGCTCATGTTCCACTTGCCATCGACCAGAAGCCCCAAGGCTTTCTCTGTAGGGCTGCCCTCCAGCCTCTCAGACCCATTTCTTCACAGATTTCTTCATCTACACCTTGCTCATCTAGTTTACTCACCCCATGCCTGAGGATCTTGCCCTTCCCTGGCTCCAGCTGCCCACTGCAGGCACAGGCTGGAAGAATCCCTTGCTGTGAGACTGACAGCATGGCCTGCATGTCCCTGCAAGCCACAACTACCAGGACCCTCTGCCCTTGCACCCTCCAGGGCTGCTATTCCTCCTGTCACCAGCTATGCCCTTTGACTAAGATGTCACTGCTCAGTCCTTAGAGAAGTGAAGCAGCATAGGAAGGAGATTTTGGAGCTCGCTCAGTAGGTTTGTAGGCAGCAGAGAGTGGTAGATGGGCAAAATACATCTCTCTGAATAGCTTTGATTACCAAGCTGGGAGGAAGGGTTACCAAGCTGGGAGGAAGGGTTGATCTGTTAGAGGGTAGGATGGCCCTACAGAGGGACCTGGACAGACTGGAGAGCTGGGCTGATTCCAATGGGATGATGTTTAATAAGTCCAAATGTCGGGTACTTCATTTTGGACACAACAATCCCATGCAGAGCTACAGACTGGGGACAGAGTGGCTGGAGAGGAGTCAGGCAGAAAGGGACCTGGGAGTGCTGGTGGACAGGAAGCTCAACATGAGCCAGCAGTGTGCCCAGGTGGCCAAGAAGGCCAATGGCATCCTGGGCTGCATCAGGAATAGTGTGGCCAGCAGGACCAGAGGAGTTATCGTCCCCCTGTACTCGGCACTGGTCAGGCCTCACCTTGAATATTGTGTCCAGTTCTGGGCCCCCCAGTTTGGGAAAGATGTCAGGATGCTGGAGTGTGTCCAGAGGAGGGCAACGAAGATGGTGAAGGGGCTGGAGCACAAGCCCTACGAGGAGAGACTGAGGGAGCTGGGGCTGTTTAGTCTGAAGAAGAGGAGGCTCAGGGGAGACCTCATTGCTCTCTACAACTCCCTAAAAGGAGGTTGTAGTCGGGCAGGGGTTGGTCTCTTCTCTCAGGTGACCAGGGACAGAACTAGAGGGCATGGACTCAAGCTTCGTCAGGGAAAGTTTAGACTTGATGTGAGGAAAAAATTCTTCACTGAAAGGGTGATTGGCCATTGGAATGGGCTGCCCAGGGAGGGGGTGGAGTCACCGACCCTGGAGGTGTTTAAAGGGAGACTGGATGAGGCACTGAGTGCCATGGTTTAGATGATGGGTTGGTGTTAGTGTTGGTGTTAGTGTTGGGTTATAGGTTGGACTTGATGATCTCAGAGGTCCTTTCCAACCTTGTGATACTGTGATACTGTGATTATTAAGACAGCAAATAGAGACAGTCAGGAAGCAGGATAGAATCATAAAATGATCTGGTTGGAAAAAACCTCCGAGATCATCGAGTCCAACCATATCTGTCCTCTTACTAAACCATGTCCCTCACAAACACAGCAGTCATGCAGCAGAGCCAAGATACTGTCCACAAAGCCTTTTCTCCAGCATTGGATCAGCCCTTCAAGTAAGTGTAACTCCTTTAGTTTTTCCTTAGGACTAGTGACCAGTTCTGTAGGAAGCCCAATCTAATTCAGAGTAGTCTTTCACACCTGATTATTCAACTCTTCCACCCCATCAACCCTACAGTAAAGATTTCATAGAATCACAAAATCACAGAATGGTTTGGGTTGGAAGGGACCTTGAGTATCATCAACTTCCAACCTCCCTGCCATGGGCAGGGACACCTCCCACTGGATCAAGTTGCTCAAAGCCCCATCCAACCTGGCCTTGAACAACTCCAACGATGAGGCATCCACCTCTTCTCTGGGCACACTGGGCCAGGGCCTCACCACCCTCACTGGAAAACATTTCCTCCTACTACCTAATCTAAATCTCCCCTCTTTCAGTTTGAAACTATTTGTCCTTATCCCACTCCTACACTCCCTGATAAAAAGCCCCTCCCCAGCTTTCTTGTAGGTTCCCTTGCAGTACTGGAAGGCTCCCAGAAGGTCTCCCAGAGTCTTCTCTTCTCCAGGCTGAACAACCCCAAGCTCTCTCAGCCTGTCCTCATAGCAGAGGTGCTCCAGCCCTTTGATCATCTTCGTGGCTTCCTCTGCACCCACTTTAACTGAACTATGTCCTGCCTATCTATTCATAAACTGATTTATTTTCCTCTGCCATTCAGCCAGTCCTTCTCACCACTATTTTAAGAGATGCTTTATTCTATCAAGGGGTAAAGTCCCTGGCAGCGATGTGGGGTTGAGAGACCTGGGCACAGAACCCAGGAGTCCTGACTCCCAGGTATCACTGTTATTTTTATTACAGCAATGTTAAAAGGTTTCTGCTGAGATCAGAGTTTGATTGTACTGAGTCCAGTTCATACACATAGTGAGAGACAGTTCTTGCCCTAAAGGATTTACAATCTAAACTGACAAGGACAGAAACACAGCAAAGGAAAGGATGTGTAATTAACAGCAGGAGACTGAGGCACTGAGAGATGCAATAAATCGTCTGTGGTCACAGAGAGAGCTTGTGGAAGAGCCAAAACCTGACCCTTGATTTCCCACCAATGCTGTCTTGTCTCAGCTATGAGGGAAGCTGGAGGAGTCGGGATCTTCCCTGACTGTCAGGTGAGTCCAAGACCCCCATCAAAAAAAGCCAGCCCAGCCCAAACACCTTCTTGCCTTTGCTCCTTCTTTATTGGTGCATGACCAGGAGGAAGGAGAAAAGCCCACTCTGGTGCCACCACTGCTGGTGTCATCAGCAACCCCTGTCAACTGGCTTTGGTTGACCCAGACAAGTCTCCTCAGAGCCCTATTAGAGGGATCCAGGGCTGAGCTGATAGAAAAGTCCTGGTACTTCTACAGACTGGCAAGAAAAGCAGGGGAAGCTGAAATCACTTTTCCTTAGTGGAAACCTGCCTGAAAGGGCTGGTTTCAGGGAACACCTGCCTGAAAGAGTGACCCTAAGTTTAGCACAACACCATGCTAAGACCCTGGTGAGACTTCATCATTTCTGAATCTTGTCAGGACACCTTTCAGCATGGTGAGATTACCTCACCTGTCTGTGAACCCACGCCACACAACACTCCTGGTCTGCATTTGCATGAGAAAGCCCATGAAAACAAATACATTTACTCTGCTCAAGTAGAGGCTGATAATCCTAGATTGATAGAATGGTTTGGCTCAGGAGAGACCCTAAAGACCATCCAGTTCCAACCCTCCTGCCATAGGCAGGGACGCCTTCTTGTAGATCTGGACTCTGACATCAATTCCTTTTCCATTAGCATCCCAAAGCTCCTCAACTCTTAGGGACTGATTTAAACCATAGCAGTGATGCAAAGGAGATTTGATTTGTACTGAACGGCTAATCAGTGGAGCCCCCAAATCTGAAGAGTTTAAGATTAGGTATAGAAGGACTTGATTTAGAATCATCATAGAATTGTAGAATGGTTTGGGTTGGAAGGGACTTTTAAAACCATCCAGTTCCATTCCCCTGCCATGGGCAGGGACACCTCCCACTGGATCAGGTTGCTCAAAGCCTCATCCAACCTGGCCTTGAACACCTCCAGGAATAGGGAAGCCACGACTTCTCTGGGAGACCTGGGCCAGGGCCTCCCCACCCTCACAGGAAAACATTTTAGATGTATCATCTAAATCTCCCCTCTTTCAGCTTAAAGCCATTCCCTCTCATCCTATCCCTGCACTCCCTGATAAAGAGCCCCTCCCCAGCTTTCCTGTAGCCCCCTTTAATTGCTGAAAGGCTGCTCTAAGGTCTCCCTGGAACCTTCTCTCCTCTAGGTTGAACAATCTCAGCTCTTTCAGCCAGTCCTCATATGGGAGGTGCTCCAGCCCTCTGATGAGCTTTGTGGCCTCCACTGGACTCCTTCCAACAGATGGATGTCCTTTCCTTTCTGAGGACTCCAGAACTGAATGCAGATGAGGTCTCGCAAAAGCAGAGCAGAGGGGCAGAATCACCTCCCTTGCCCTGCTGGTCACACTTCTTCTGATGTAGCCCAGGGTATGGTTGGCTTTCTACCTTCTCACATCCAGCGCTGTGTCTCATTTAGCTATTCACTGTCAGTCTGATCATTTTTGGCCCCAAAATGAACCAAACTCTCTAACTGTCCAGAAATTGGAACAGTCAGGTCTGTAGGGGAGAAAGAGGCAAGGAAGGAGCAGGGTGTAGTTGAGGTTTGGACTCAGAAGTGACAAGCACCAATAAAAATGACAATCAAAACACAAATGGTGCTGTTAGCAGTTAAAAACAGGTAAAGCTGTTTTTCAACAAGAATAAGTGTCAAGTCCTACCAAGACAAGTTAGAATTTCACTTGCTGAGCCACATTGCATGGAAGGGGAAACAGAAACAGAGAAGTCTGCACCCCCCATGACTATGCCCCAGCATCCCTGGCCCTTACTGTATGTTTTGTGTTCATTACACTGGTTTTTACTCTGAAGCCTTAATCATCAGGGTTCTAACCCTCAGACAAGCAGAGCTATAATGTAGGAAAACAGAGTAATTTGCCCATGGTCACACGAAACTCGTATTTCTGAGATTACCCTGCCTCCATTTGGTCATAGCTTCATCCTGTTGTGTAACTGCTTTTCCTTCCTCGCTGGCCTAGAATCCATGCTGGATTAGAAATGGTTATGATGTCAATAAACAGCTTACTGCTGTGGGTGCTCTCAACATCTGCATGTAAGCCTTCGTTCGCAGCCCCAGCAACGGGGAATTCAAATGATCTGTCTCATTTCATCTTCTCCTCGCAGCGCGCCGTCGCGGGAGCAAACATTCCCATGAATTATTCGTGTCAAATCACAGAGTCCCCGCGTGCTCCTGAGAGCAAACAAGCACTTTCCTTACACAATATTTATGGAGCAGCAGCATTAGGTGAGGAACGAGGAGTTTTAGGGCTCGTGGCACTTACTGGGCCAAGAAAAGGAATGTTTTTTTTTCACCAAGATTTGTTCCAGGCTCTGGGGCCTCACATAAAGTCATTAATTGAACATTTCAGGGTCCTTCTCTGGCTCTGAGGCCAACAGGCAGTGTCTGACCACTTCCATGCTATGGAACCCCCTGACACTTCCAACCAGGGTGTGCACATCCAGCACCCGTGGGGAATGGGATGAGCAGGGGACCTCCAGACAGCAGTGGAGTGTGCTCTCATAAACCAGGATGTAATAACGCCTTGGGTCAATTTATTGTACACATTTGATATTGTCACTCTTCTCCTACGGGAAAGCATCTCTGACTCAGTGAGTTTAAGCCAGTCTGAGATAGCTGTTGCCTCTACAAAGCCTTAATCTTGCAAGGATCCTGTCATCGATCCTGTCGGTTGGCACCGACAGCCAACTCATTCCTGGACAATGCCCTGAAGAAGGGTAAAACCTTCAGGATGGGACCCCACAATTCATTCCTGTGGCCTCAGGAGGGTCCTCAGCTCTAGTTTTCTTCACAACACAGATTGCTTATTTGTGCATTGCACTCTGATGCATCCCAGCATTGAAAAAACATCAGCCTGGCTCAAGCAGACTTTGTGTTTCAGAAGGAGCCCTTGGGTTTTGCAGTCTGCACTCTCCCTCTTGCTTAGCTTCAGTCCCCTCTCAGGGAAAGTTAATTTAGGATGCCAGCCTTCAAGTGAAAAATAGTATTTGTTTGGGAAGCACCAGACTGAGGGCAGCTGTTCATGCACAGAGGCAGTCACAAGGAAGTCAGAAGGGAAGTCTTTAGGAAGTAAAGTTGTGCCTGAAACTCCTGCTGTTACACGGATCCAAGTCAGAGATATTCTTGGTGATTGCCACAACACCATCCCCACCGGCATCATTTCAGAGAGTCAGAGAATCATAAAATCACAGAATGGTTTGGGTTGGAAGATACCTTAATGCCCATCCAGTTCCAATCCCCTGCCATGGGCAGGGACACCTCCCACTGGATCAAGGTGCTCAAAGCCTCATCCAACCTGGCCTTGAACACCTCCAGGGAGGGGGTAGTCACAACTTCTTTGGGAAACCTGTGCCAGTGGCAGTGTTTTATTTCAATAAAACACAAAGCAAGCCAAGTTACAGTAACATCTTTTCTTCATGGACTAGGTTAATCTTAGTTGAGGTCTCTTAAGAGCACATTCCCTGATAATAAGAGTCCACCCTAACAGTGTCACCAAAGCCTGGCAAGGCTCCTCAAGAGCTCATGATCTTAAATAACCTGTTTTCCTTCACAGCTGTGAAAACTGAAGTGCCTTCACCCATTCTACTGAATAATGGGAATATTTCTGCAAGCTTGCCATGGTAATTTAAAATCAATTTTACTTTTGTATCCCATTATAACTTTTGCTATAGGAAATGAACGCTTTGGTAAATCATATAATGCCTGCAAAAACAACAAAGTGCATTTAATGGTAGTACTGCAAGGTCTAGTTGGTTTTCAATTAAAAAAAAACATGGTTATATGTATCATAATTTAAATATGTACTTTTGTAGCACACCAGCTATGAGAAACACAGGGAAGGCAGGTGAATCTGGAATGGACCACTACATCTGTGCACCAATGGAGAGGAATGTGCTCAGCCACTCAAGAACAAAGGTACTCTTTGAAGTATCTTCTTGGATTCATAGAATGGTTTGAGTTGGAAGGGACATTAAAGATCATCCAGTTCCAACTCCCATTGGATTGTAGAAAATCAAATGATAGTACAACTGGGACTTTTCACACTTCAGCTATCACTTGTAATAACTTCCCCCTCCCTAGAAGTGTTCAAGGCCAGGTTGGATGGGGCCTTGAACAGCCTGGCCTAGTGGGAGGTGTCCTTGCCCATGGCAGGGGGGTTGGACTGGGTGGGCTTTAAGGTCCCTTCACACCCAAACCATTCCATGATTCTTTGATACATCTATGCTAGGAAACTCAGCAGCGTGTGAGAACGTGGAAAAGGGCTGAAGCTGGACTGCTCACACTGAAATTGCTGGTGTGGTCCTGGCACAGCTTTGTGCTACAAGAATTAGCTCTCTCCAGACAATCCCCAGGCATGGATAATAAATTAGCCGAAGCCAGGGACCATTTAGAATAAAACATCTGGGGTGTTGCCACATCATTTTGGTGGCTGAGAGATTTGTTGGTTCAAATGTGAGCAGATCACGCAGGCTGGTCTCAAGGTCAGAGAACACTCACTGATTACTTCCCTCATTTAGACATGGCCATAAAAGGTGGGCTTCCAGTCCCATGTTTTGCCTATTTTTCATTTGAAAACTGCCAAGGAGAGGTCCTTTTAAAAAGGTGTGAGGTTAATCATAATGAAATTCCACAGATGGCTCTAAAAGACCTTCTCCACAAGCCAAGAACAGCATGTAGGGGATGGAAACATCTTTGGGTTAAAAATCAGCTTCACTTTTAAACTTCCTGGTGGTTACGTGATAAGGTGATCGGAGACAGTGATGAAAGATGATGTCATACCTTCCTAGATGGATTAAAAAACTCTACTAAAATCACTACGGTGTTCTTTCTGCTCAAAACCCACAGCGATGTGGCAGGGGTGGACACAGGCCTTGGGGGCAGCGTGGCTGGATCCAAAGTTGTCCCCAGATGAGGCCATTCCCAGTCTGCATGTATGGGCCAAGCAATGGGGCTGCAGGAGGTTAGGTGCCACCTGCACATGCATACCCTGTGGAGGAGCCAGAATGGCCAAAGCATCACCCTGCTGCGTGCATGATGGTCGCCAGCCCCATACCCAGTGCTGTGGAGGGAGTGTTAATGGGTGGAGGTGCTAAATAAAGCTTACTTCAGCCTGTCACCCTGCAAATCATGTTGGATATGATCTGAAACCAGGTCTTCTGCTGGCTGACAGTTGGCCTCCCCAGTGGATTACGAGGTATGGTGGAGGATGCTATTCATCCTCCTGCATTTGGGGAGTGATGTTCAAGCCCTCTGGTGACGCTGTCACTAAAGCCAGAGCTGTATCTTCTACAGCAAATCTCAGAATCACAGAATTACCCAAGTTGGAAGGGTTCCACAAGGATCATCGAGTCCAACTCCTGTCCCTACACAGGACACTCCCAACACTCACATCGTGTGACTGAGGGCATTGTCTGAAAGCTTCTTGGGTGCTGGCAGACTTGGTGCTGTGACTGCTTCCCTGGGGAGCTGTTCCAGTGCTCCAGCACCCGCTGGGTGAAGAACCTCTTCCTGATATCCAATCTAACCCTCCCCTGGTGCATCTTCCTGCCATTCCCTTGGGTCCTAGCACAGGTTGCAAGAAAGAGCTCAGCACCTCTTTCACCTCCTTCCCTTGTGAGAAAGCAGTAAAGAACTCTGAGATCCCCTCTCAGTCTCCTCCAGGGTGAACAGAACAAGTGACCAAACAAACTGCTTCTGTGCTCCCAAACTTATGGGACTGTTTTTCTGCCCTTTTTCTTGCTGGTGAGTGGAAATCACAGAACATATTGGTTACCTCCAGCCCTTTCCTGGAGCATCACTTTTAAAAAAAAATATGCTAAAATGAAGAAGAAAAATAGTCACTTGTCTCTGAGTTTCCCTATTTAATTTGCTACAGCCATTCAAAACCAAGGTGTTTCACGCTGTCCAAGCCTCCAGATTACCCAGCCCAGCTCTTTAAATGCACAGGACAAAAAGAGAAAAGAAAGGCATTAGGCTGGGCCTTCATCTCCTCTCCTGATGGTGGCTGCTTTCAGCTCTTGCTGTCAGCAGTCCCCTCCTACCATCAGAGGAATCAAAGGTGAAACTGGCTCCGACATGACAAATAACAAAAGCGCAGGCTCCTGGCTCCTGAGCCCCGAGTCATTAGGAAGTTCCTTCCTGCCTCTCTCCCAGTTGCACGTTAATGAGCGGAGGGAGAGCCAGGGATGGTTTTGCTCTGTGTTTGAGAGACAGCTTGGGAGATGAAACCCGCCGTTCAGTGGCTTTCACAGGAAAACTGCTCCCCTCCCAGGTTCTACAAAAACTCATCAAAACTGGCGTGCACAGGCAGGCACTGCCTGGACCAAAAGGATGGAAAAGGGCTGGGGATGGTGGTAGAAAGCCCCTCTGATCAGCCCATGTGTCACCTCTCCTGTGCTTGAAGGCATTTTGTAGGTGGAGGTGGGAATTTCAAGTGCAAGATGACTTTGAGATTAATGCTAAGGATGCACAGTGCAATAGGGTGGATGGACAAGTCAGGGTGATGTTTAGCGTGGAATCATAGAATGGGTTGGGTTGGAAGGGACCTTAAAAATCATCCAGTTCCAACCCCCTGCCATGGGCAGGGATGTCTTCCACTGGGTCAGGTTGCTCAAAGCCCCATCCAACCTGTTTTTGAACACCTCCAGGAATGGGACAGCCACAACTTCTCAGGGCAACCTGTGCCAGCGCCTCCCCACCCTCACAGGAAAACATTTCTTCCTGATATCTAATACTGAATCTCCCCTCTTTCAGCTTAAACTCTACTCCTCATCCTACCCCTGCAATCCTTAATAAAGAGCTAATTCCCAGCTTTCCTGTAGCCCCCTTGAAGTACTGGAAGGCTGCTATAAGGTTTCTCCACAGCCTTCTCCAGGCTAAACAACCCCAACTCACAGCCTGTCAAGAATGGACTGTGTCCGGAGGAGGGCAACGAAGATGGTGAAGGGGCTGGAGCACAAGCCCTACGAGGAGAGACTGAGGGAGCTGGGGCTGTTTAGTCTGAAGAAGAGGAGGCTCAGGGGAGACCTCATTGCTCTCTACAACTCCCTAAAAGGAGGTTGTAGTCAGGCAGGGGTTGGTCTCTTCTCTCAGGTGACCAGGGACAGAACTAGAGGGCATGGACTCAAGCTTCATCAGGGAAAGTTTAGACTTGATGTGAGGAAAAAGTTCTTCACTGAAAGGGTGATTGGCCATTGGAATGAGCACCCAGGGAGGGGGTGGAGTCACAGACCCTGGAGGTGTTTAAGGGGAGACTGGATGAGGTACTGAGTGCCATGGTTTAGATGATGGGTTGGTATTGGTGTTGGATTTTAGGTTGGACTTGATGATCTCGGAGGTCCTTTCCAACCTTGTGATACTGTGATACTGTGAAACTGTGAACATCCTCGATGGTAAGGAGATCTTTGATCCACATGGGACAAGAGATCTGGTTTGCTTTGCTTAGTTTGGTGACATTTGTAAAACAGTTGGGTGACAGATGGGACAGAGAGGCTACACCTGCAAAACTGTCTTCAACCTCTTCCACATAGATACCAGGTTATGGAAGATGCACCCCAGCACCATATGGACACAGCTACTACAGAAGATCAGATATGGAGCCAGAAGACCATCTTGGATACAAAATAAAGCCCTTCCCATGAAAGCTTAACCACGACCAGTGTTTTCCCATCTAAAATAGTTGTTTTTAACAAATGGACATCTTCCTTCAGGGGACAGCAAGCAGTGTCACTGTAAAGATGCCTTGCTTGTGTTAATGAGCATTTTGCCCAGTCACAGGCATGCAGGGACCCCCACCCCTTGCCACGTCAGTTGGTGAAAGCATAGCATGTGCTAAGAGGTCTGGGCTCTGCAAAGCCTCTTGGGAGCTGGCAGGGTGTCTCGTAGGCTGCCCGGAGTACTCTAAGTCCTGGAGGATTACTCATGCAATGCCACACCACTACTAAGTTGCATGGGCAGACACGTGGAGAAGGAAGTACAGTGAGAAACAAAATCTTTCTTACCCCACCCTCTATCATCCCAAATCAGCGAGAGGCTGCCTGTGCCTCGGGTGCAATGTCCAAGACAATCAGGCTGACAGTGCCTTCGAGGGACGCTGTCAAAGAGTTTTAGGATCACGATTCGGTGAGGGAAAGATTTCACGACCGACTTCATGGGAAGGAGCCACTTTGCAGACAGGCTAAGAGCACAACCTGCAGTCCGTGTGGCTTAACCCCTGGTTCCTACAGTCTGACACTGCTACAGGATGGTACCATCATCCTCGAAGAGGAGGGTTGGGTCAAAAATGCAGTAGGAGAACTTGGGTGAGGAGTCTGGCAGGAATGAGGGGTTCTACGAGAAAAGCTCTTATTAGGTGGATGGTGGAGACGTTGTGGTGCAGCCCAGTGGGATGGGGAGATGCCCTTGGCTTGTCCTTCTGGTCTGTGTTTTTCTAGCAGTTTGGGTACTGCAGGTCACCAGCCTGACACGAGACACTGGCAATGCCTTGGGGTTTGCGGCGAGCGGATGTGCAGTGCACGGTCAGGGCATCATCGGGTTATTCGTGTCTCCAACATGAGATGTCTGATGTCAACTGGGCTTCCTCTGCGGCCAAGGGAGAGCAAGGGGCAACTGCAGAGGGTGACTCATCCCACCACACCAGCCTCCTGCACTGAGTCATCCTCTGGAGGAACCTCTCCCTCAGATGGAGAATGGGAGGACAAGGTGGTTCAGAAAACTCATGGGCAGAGGAGCCGTAACAGCTGCCGGTGATTCTGGTCACTGTAAGGGATGGGGCAGTCAGGGAGCCCCTTCCCACACATCCATTCATGCTGGTAACGCCCAGTGTTCTTTATATTCAACAGGAAGAAAAACTTGTGGGTTTTTTTTTTATAGTGAGAGTCACCTGATGTGCTTCAGAGGCCTGCTTTAGGCTGAGATGAATGATGAGTTTAATTATAAATTATATAGCTCATTTTGAAATATCTCCACTGACAAAGTAATCAGTCAGGTGAGGTGAATCCTATCCTTCTGGTCCAACGCTCTCCTATTTAGAAACCATCTACATATTCACCCAATTCCATTTTCTAGCATGACTGCTGTCCCCCTTTCATCTTTACTAGGATTTTGCCCACAATCTCTTTACGTAATGACTCTGGAATGAATTTTGAAACCATTCTGATTATTATTTTTAATTTATGAGCACCACAGAGCACTACATATCCCAAGGAAAACACATAATGAATAAATAAACCACATATACACAGAACCATAGAATCACAGAATCATAGAATGGTTTGGGTTGGAAGGGACCTCAAAGATCATCCAGTTCCAACGCCCTGCCATGGGCAGGGACACCTCCCACTGGATCAGATTGCTCAAGATTCCACCAAACCTGACCTTGGACACCTCCAGGGAGGGGGCAGCCACCACTTTCCTGGGCAACCTGGGCCAGGGCCTCATCACCCTCACAGGAAAACATTTCTTCCTAAGATCTAATCTAAATCTCCCCTCTTTCAGCTTAAACCATTCCCCCTCACCCTGTCTCTGCACTCCCTGCTAAAGAGCCCCTCCCCAGATTTCCTGAAGCCCCTTTCAGTACTGGAAGGCTGCTATAAGGTCTCTTCCCCAGGCTGAAGAACCCAACTCTCTCATATGGCCTCTCATCATCTTTGTGGCCCCCAATAGACCTAGGTCTTCCCTATGTCAAGGCTTCCAGAACTAAATATACCCTTATCCATACCCTTATCCATAGATTTAAGCTCATATATATGCACAAACTACATGTATACATATCTTATTTATTCACTATATATGTATATACATGTGTATATACATATATATAGAGGTATATATGTACATAAAATGATTCAAAAACTGATTTATGACCTATATATCTTTATGAATAAATAATATGTGTGCATGTATATCATATATATGACCATATACATGGTTCTTTATATGAATAAATAAACAATATGTGTGTATATATATCATATATATGACCATATACATGATTTATTTATTCATTTATATATCTATAGAAATATATATATCTATATTTATATATCTATATTTATATATCTATAGAAACTCCTGCTGGCAGAGCAGGACAGACCAGGAATTCCTGCCCGATACAAATATAGGAAATCATCTTTGAGATTCAGCTGGAATAAATAAATGAGCAATTTGAAGAATTTGTGTAAAAGACTTTTTGAATGATTTGGGAAATGTCTTTTTAGATACCTCGGAAACGTCACTTCCTGGTAAATATTTTTTTCCTGGTTATACCTCACTTTTAAACTGCATATTCAGTGTACAGCACCCATATTGCTGGATGTGATGTCCCACTACCTTGTAAAGCATTATCATGGCAAAACGTTGTTTCAAAATAAATAAAGTAAAACAAAATAAAATAAAATAAATAAAGTAAAATAAAATAAAACAAAATGGAATAAAATAAAGTAAAATAAAATTAAAGAAAGTAAAATGGAATAAGGGCATTTTTAAGAATATTGATTGAATCATTGTCTTTGGAAAGGGTTTCTCACTGGTGATGCAAGGAAGCAGCTACACCTTGGCTCCCTTGTTGCAGCTAAAGATAAGAAGAAAAGTTGCTTTATTGGGTTCCTGCTCCACATGGAGGCATCAAGAGACCACGGTCAAGCTCTCACTGTCCTTCCCCTGTCCCCACAGTCTCCGAGGCGTTACGTGAGCTGAACTTTGCTCACCATCTGGCACCTCTTCCAGCCCTTCCATTACCCCCGTGCCTTTCTCTGGTTTCCCTCCTGAGCTGCAGACGGCGGGTCTGGACAGAGCCTCCCTGGAGCCACTGCAGCAACCCCAGCAGCAGAGATCGTATCGCTGCTCCTGGCTGCTCAGGATGGATGGAGGAGCCTCTCCTGCTGTGGCTGTGCAATGGGGAGTGGTGCTCAGCCACCCCATCCCCGAGCTGCATCCCTTGCACCACAAATCCCATCTCCCTGTCTTTGTTCTGAGACTTTGTATTTGATCTAGAAACGAGCGTGGAAATGACTCATTTGATGAGAGACACACACAATGTTATATTTATATATAAAGGACTATCTTTCACATTAATTCATGAATCAGACGTAAGCTCAGATGCAGAGCAGACAAACTCAGTGGTTGCAGAGATGTCCCCCTGCCCTGGGATTTAGTTCAGCTTTTAATAAACTCAAGGGTAGCTGGCCAGAGGGGCTCATTTATTAATGCCTCGATGTCTGGGGGGAAGCAGACACAGAGCAAAGCCAGGACAGAGAGGAATGGTTCCCCACCACGGCGAGGGATGTGCCACCCAGGAGAGCCAGGGGATGATGCTGTGAGAAGGGCTGAGCACTGGCTGCAGAGGAAAGAGAAACAGCCCTTTGCAAAAATCACTAAAGCAAGCAATAGTAACTGGAGAGCTACTTGTAAGCTGGGCATCTCTCCCCTGCTAAAAGCTTTGCCGATAGCGCTGAAGGAGCGGCTTGTGATAAAAATATATATATATATTAAAAATATCTGCTCTGACAGGCGTGAAGCTGGAAAGCAGAGAGGGAGGGGAGGAGGTAAGGTGGGTAGGAATCATAAATCAAAATGTTTTGCTGCTTCTAATTAAACCCACCAACCTGTTTGTAACAAAAACCATGCTAAGTCAATGGGAAGAGATAGGGATGAGAAGCTGCCGCTGCCTGACGGCTGCGGTGGCCGTAAAGCTGAGCCTCACGCAGGAATACGGTGGCTGCGCTGTCTTTACATTGTGTTTGCAGCTTCAGAAAAACCTCCAACCATCTGTGCCAGGCAGAGAAAGCGGGAGAAGGCAGAGGGATGGCTGCCAGGCAGAGCAGAGAGGGAGGAAAATGTTGCAGGCTGTAAAGGGAGGGCTGGAAACCTTCTCACTGCGCCGCGTCCTCTCCAGCCAGACGGCTGCAATGTGCTTCTACCAGCCCTGCAGCCACCGAGGCTTGTGCAACCCCCTGAGCCCAGGAATGGGTCAGGAGAGCAAAAATCAGATGAAAGGGAGAACTGAGAAAGGAAGAAAGCAATCCAGAAATCATGCTACCACTTCACTGTCCAGGACACTGCGTGTTGTGTGTTTGTGGTCCCCTCTCATCTCCAAAAGGATGCAGCAGAGCTAGAAAAGGCTCAGAGAAGGGTGGTGAAGGTGATTAGAAGGATGGAGGCATTTCTATAGGAACAGCAGCCATACAGACCAAGGCCTTTCAGTCCTGAAAAGGGAAAATTGATGTGATATAAGATAAATAGCTGTAAAATCAGGAGTGCCCTGCATTGAAAGAATTTCCTAGCAAGAGCTTGGAGCACCAAAATGAAATGGTTAAGTGACAGTCAAAATTGAGCAAAAGGAAGGCTCTTTATTTTCTACACAGCACAGTTAGACTGGGAAACTTCTTCTCATTCTGTCAAGCACTTAGAAAGAAATTAATAGACAAATTCAACCACTGAGGACAATTTTGTTATTCACTGAATTATAGAATGCTTTGGGTTGGAAGGGACCTTTACAGGTCATCCAGTCCAACCCCTACTGCAGGACCAGGGACATCTTTAATCAAATTGTGTTGCTCAGAGCCCCATCCAACCTGACCTTGAAGGTTTCCAGGGATGGGGTCTCCACCATCTCCCTGGGCAACTTGGGCCAGTGCTTCATCACCCTCATTGTAAAAAAATTTCTCCTTATATCCAGTCTAAATCTTCCCTCCCTTAGTTTAAATCCATTGCTCCTTGTCCTGTCACAACAGGCCTTGCTAAAAAATCTGTCCCCAGCTTTCCTGGAGCCCCTTTCAGTACTGGAAGGCTGCTCTAAGGTCTCCCTGGAGCTCTCTCTTCTCCAGGCTGAACAACCCCAACTCTCTTGGTCTGTCCTTGTACAGGAGGTGCTCCAGCCCTCGGATCATCTTTGTGGCTTCCTCTGGACCAGCTTCAACAGCTCCATGTCCTTCCTGTGATGAGGACTCAAGAGCTGGATGCAGTAGTCCAGATGAAGTCTCATGCGAGTGGAGTAGAGGGGCATAATAATAATAATAATAATAATAGTAATAATAATAATAAATATTAAACTGACAGCACCACATCTAGCTTGGGAATGCTCTTCTGGAGCATCCTGGGATGCAGCACTGTGTGCTTGCCTTTTCTTACATCATCCAGCTGCTGATCAGCCTGTACTTGGTGGACTTAGAGAGCTGGCTGGCCAGAAAAACTATTCTTTTTTTTTCAATGCCAAATTTGGCTTATTTCAAGCTTCTCAGCCAGTTCCACCTCAAAGCTGAGTTACCATCTGCAGGGCAGGGTCTGCTGAGCCTGCTGCTTGTGATTGCAGTGAAAGTACCCAGTGAACTAAAATCTTGGACAGGAATGGCATCGCTCTGGCTTTCCCAAGGCTCCCTCAGAAGCTGTCCCCGTTTGAGTTTGAAGCCCCAGAGTTGGTCAGAGAGAAGCTGTGTGAGCTGAACTGTGATTTGTCCCCATCCCCATCCCTGGAGGTATCTAAAAGATGGGCAGATGATGTGCACAGGGATCTGGTTTAGTAGTGTTCAGGTACAGTTGGACTCCATGATTTCACAAGTCTTTTCCAACCAAGCAATTCCATGATTCTATGATTCTGCTGGCAGATACCATCACACACTCATTGCATGTTGGGCCACACCATAGGAGAAAGATGTTTGGGGACATCAAAACCTATCTGCTACTGTCTGTTCAGCAGGGAATGGTGCAGCTGGTCCAAGATCTTATAAACAACCTACAACTCTTTCCAAGAAAAGAGTTGACCTTTGCTCCTTGCCTTGCACTGAATGGATTAGGGAGGCTAAAGTTTTTCTAATGGCCTATTGACTCCGAGCAGAAATCTGCTGACCTGTTGTAAAGAAAGAAGGAGGAGGCAAAAGAGCAAGCTCTGCTGACACACACCGAGGTTTCTGCTACTCTTCAGTTGCCAGACAAAATAAACACTGTGAAATTTCCACAGGTCGGTTGAAATGCTGTGTTAGTGCTAAATACTGCTGTGAAGTGGGCAAAGTGAAAGCGATAATTAAATACTTAATAACTAACAGTTTAGGGACTTTTTTGTCTACACAGAGTGGGAGGTGGTATAACAGGACAGTAATGAGCTGGTGGAGTGATTGCCCTTACCACCTGAGGAATTTCTCTCTACAGCTCCCTGCAAAGGAGATTGCAGTGGGGTGGATGATGGTTTCTTCTCCCAAGTGGCAAGTGACAGGATGAGAAGAAATGGCCTCAAGTTGCACCAGGGGAGATTTAGATTGGCTATAACGAACAATTTCTTCACTGAAAGAGTGGTGAAGCACTGGCAGAGGCTGCCCAGGGCAGTGGTGGAGTCCCCATCCCTGGAAGTGTTCAAAAAGCATGTAGACCTGGCACTTCAGGACATGGTTTAACAGCCACAGTGGTATTGGACTTGATGGTTGGACTTGATGATCTTAGAAGTCTTTTCCAACCTTAACGATTCTATGACTCTATGAAAGTCACTTGAGAACATCATCAGATCATGGGTTTTGGCTTCCAGAAAGCTCCCCAGGTTTGACTTAGCCACGCAAATAATAGAAGGAAACCCTCGCGGTCCCTGTTGGTGCTTTGTTCCCGTTACCACCTACCCACACTCTTGAAAGAAGTGAAGCTTTTTTCAAGTTGGAGTTTGACTGACATCACTTTCCAAACATGGGAGCTCACTAGGTGATTTTATCTCCTACAGCAGATATTGCATTTCCAAGTGTGAGTAACTAATGGTGCCCATTCAAGACGTGGCTGTGCTTTTAGAAATCAAAAGTTCACCCACTGGGGCTATTCTGACTCAGGAGACAGGAACCATGGGAACCATTGTTAGCATTTCACAGTAGAGTGGGTTGATATTTTTAATCAACATTTGCATGCTTTAACTTCACTTCTATTTTATTTTTATCCATTTCCTTTCTCCTCATATTTTCGGAGGACAAAAGGAAAGAAAGAAAAAGAACTTTTTAATTAAACTTTTCAAGAAAACTATAGCACAAAGCTGTTCTTTATATTACAGGAGATAAATCACTGCAAACACTTCAAAAACCCCTTCCTATCTTACTGTCTGGTGCGTTGTGTCAGTGTAATCATAGAATGGTTTGGGCTGGAAGGGACCTCAAAGCCCATCCAGTTCCAAGCCCCCTACCATAGGCAGGGACACCTCCCACTGGATCAGGTTCCTCAAGCCTCATCCAACCTGGCCTTGAACACTTCCAAGGATGGGGCAAATCTGAAGCAATCTAGGGTTCAAGTTTGGGTCTAGATTGAAAGGGGCCACCAGCTGAAGTTTTCTGTGATTGCTGCTAAGGAGCCAAGCCCAGGCAATTTGATGCTGAACGCATCTTGGACACCGTTGGCCACGGCCAGGAGTGCCACAACCATTTTCCTGATGAGCCACGTGGCCTGCAACAGACCCTGTATTTGAGCACATGATCTTCTGGACAGGCAGATTACATCTGTGTTAGCAAATCAAGGTCTTAAGCCTGACACTTCTATCATCTGAACTTCTTTTGGATGGTTCTTGCTCTAGGTTTTGCCCTCTATTAAAAATTTTTGGCAAGCTTTGGGCATTAACTTGGGCAGGGACAACAGTCCTGATATGGCCACTTTGTTTTGGAGGATAAGAATGTTTAAAAAATTAATGTGTACAAAAGGCTCTATTTTATTTCCTAAGCAGATATGTAGCCAGTATTTCCTGATCTACATTTCAGCATGGTTGGATTTCTAGGAAATATCTGCCTACAATGACTGGTAGAGATTTGGACTGTAAGAAAAATCAGGAATGGGATACACCTCTCAGTTACTAAAACTACTAAAGGTTTGGGGGTCTGATACATATTTTTCAAAGGAAATTCAACTTTTCAGAAGCGAAAGCTTAAAATCCTGCAGGATTACAGAAATGTTATGATTTTGTTTGTTCCTAGGAGCTGTGATTCAGATACTCCATGTTTTCAGTCTCAATTGGATAAGGTTTCTTAGGGAGACTTGCACTTGGAGGATGTAGCAGCCTTCTTCCCTGCATGTGTGACTTTATGGAGGTAAAATCCAGTGTTCTCTCAGGAAGAAGACACAGAGACACCTAGAACATGCTTCTGCCCAGATTTTGTTGTCTCTGTCTTCCTGGCTCCAGAAGTAAATGCCAGGATGGTGATTCTGGAGCTGACTGAAACCCTTGTGGCAAAAACGCTGGCCTTCACGTGGCTCTTTGTGTAAGCAGATGGAACAGAGGCCATGGTCCATCCCTAAGCACAACTCCACACTCCAGTGGAAGAGGGGTAAAAAGGAAAAATGAAGGGAAGCTGCAAGAAATCCTTTAGGGGGAAGGTGTGAAGGCATAGTGCTGCTGTGGGGCTGGATCTGGGTTACCTTTAACTGCACCACCAGCCACTGCCAACAAGAAGGAAGGTCTGACTGGTGCAGCATTGCAGAAACTTGTCCTGCTGGTGGGCTCCAAAACACCCTCCTGTTACACACCTGCCAGAAGGCATCTCCCTGAGCAGCCTGTGCTGTACCCCTTGAGATGGCTTTCAGAATGCCACCTAACCTCTGGCTGCTGGTCCAAAAGAGCGTGAGGCTCCTGTAGGTCCTATATTCAAGCCACCACCCCTACATGGTTTCTGGGCATCACAGTATCACAGTATCATAAGGTTGGAAAGGACTTCTGAGATCATCAAGTCCAACCTATAACCCCACACTAACACCAACACCATCACCTAAACCATGGCACTCAGTGCCTCATCCAGTCTTCCCTTAAACCCCTCCGGGGTCGGTGACTCCACCCCCTCCCTGGGTGCTCATTCCAATGACCAATCACCCTTTCAGTGAAGAACTTTTTCCTCACATCAAGTCTAAACTTTCCCTGACCAAGCTTGAGTCCCTGCCCTCTAGTTCTGTCACTGGTCACTTGACTGAGCATCTCAAGTAATGCTAAGAACTTGTACTCAGGCAAAATCCTGAAGTGGAAAAAGCTGTAAGGAATGAATAATGCAACAAGCTGAACTGAACTTTAGGTGATTGAAATAAAAGTGTAACAAGTAACAAGGGTAACTTTTGAGTTAGATGCCCCAGATCCTCTCTGTAATCAACAGAGAAATGCATTTGTGCTACTTCAGATAGGTGTTTCCCTCCATTAACTGTAAAGGGGGTCACAGTAACAGCTCAGAGATAAGTGTCTACATTGTCAAAGCTTTCTTCTGGTTAGGTGATTCCCACTATTTATATCTTCTTGTTTTTCCCAGATGTAGATGGCCCTCTGCTCTCTTCATGTTTATCCAAGAGTCCCATTTCCATCACTGCCTATATATCAAAAATATAAATGCCCTGAGATTTTCTTAAAACACTCAGGAAAATGAATCATAGAATGGTTTGGGTTGGAAGGGACCTTAAAGGTCATCCAATTCCAACCCCAGGCCCATGGCAGGGACACCTTCCACTGGATCAGGTTGCTCATGGCCCCATCCAAGCCTTCTTCTTGTTACTACACAAAACAAGAAGGTACCAGCTATTAATCATGCCTTACTCTGCATCACTCCTCTCACCATAGAACATTGCTTGGAGCACCTAGAGCATATGCTGTACTGTCAGTGATGGGCAAAATATATATGGGCTGAACCAACACTACCAAAACTGGAATGAAGAGCTATAAAGCTCTCTAGGTAATGGGGAAATGGTTTTAAGATAAAAGATGGGGAAATGGTTTTAAGATAAAAGAGAAGAGATTTAAATTAGCTATTTGGAAGGAAACTTTTAGAGTGAGAGTGGTGAGGCACTGGCACAGGTTGGTCAAGAGAAGTCATGGCTGCCCCATCCCTGGAGGTGTTCAAGGCCAGGTTGAATGGGGCTTTGAGCAACCTGATCCAGTGGGAGGTGTCCCTGCCCATGGCAGTGCAGTCAAAACTAGATGATCTTTAGGGTCCCTCCCAACCCAAACCATTCTATGAAAGATATCAAAGAAGGATATTTCAGGAGAAAACAACCAAAGGAAAAGCAAAAAAAAGCCCTCTGCTCTAGACTAAATGGTAGAGTGATGATAAAGGCTTCCTCAAACCCTCCTCAGTTGGCTCATTAAACACCTCTGAACACAATGAACTGACAAAATACTTCTTCATAGGTGCCAGTGAGGGTCTCGTCATGCTTCCACGGACTTTGGAGCAGCATTTTGGCCATCAGACCCAATTCTCCTGAACAGTTTGGCAGCGGTAGCCTTGACAGCAGTCAGTCCAGCTAATGGGCAAGACAGGGAGGGATGCTCCCCCTCTACACCCTGGCAAGAAAGATCCTTGGATCTAATGGTTCATATCCTGGCCTGCTCCCCTTTGTGCAGGAGCATTTGCCTGTCAGATTAATAATGCAGTCAATGCAGCTTGTCACCACGCATAAGGGGAGCTGTGATAAGCCCAGCATCCGATAAAGCTGTCTTCAACACTGACAGCTAGTGTAATTTCCCAGATTGTTGGCAAAGGAATAGAAAGAAATTTAATGGGACTCTTCCAAAGCATTTCTTGGGCTGGCTGATCCTGCCACCAGTGGGGGGAAAGCAGGCAGGTGAAGACCTGGATCAGTAACAGGACGCGATGTGCAACGGCAGCCTGAAATCCCCACAACAAAATCCTCCCATCTATGTTTGCTCAGACACAAGGTTTGGTTGATAAGGGTAACTGGAAAGGACTTCTGTCAAGCACTTGGCTCTGTGTCATGCAATATTCAGATGGAAAACCAGCCCAACGCCGTATCAACACAGCTCGTGCTCACTGGCTTCGCACGGGCTGGTTAACACATCTCCTGCCTGGCTGAGGTCGCAGAGAATCACAGAATCTTTGGGTGGAAGAGAAATCTGGAGCTCTCTGTCTGACCATCTGCTCAAAGCAGGACTATGTCCAACACCTGATGAGGTCAGCCATGGTTTGGGATAACCAGGTCTTGACAACCTCCAAGGGCGGAGATTTCCCCACTTTCCTGAATAGTTCTTCCAGTGCTGCACAATGTCCCATGAAAACACTTTTCCTGAAGTTCAGTCTGAACCTTGGCAAGTGGAACATGAGCCACCAGTGTTCCCTGGCAGCCAAGAGAGCCAACTGTGTCCTGGGGGGCATCAAGCACAGCATCGCCAGCCGGGCAACGGAGGGCATTGCCCTGCTCTCATCTGCTCTGGGGCAGCCCCACCTCCAGCACTGGGGGCACTTTTGGGGGCCACAGGAAAAAACGGCATCAAACTCCTGGAGAGTGTCCAGAGGAGGCCACAAAGCTGGGGAAGGGTCTGGAGGGGAAGGAGTACGAGGAGAAGCTGAAGGCACTTGGTCTCTTCAGCTTGGAGGGGACTGAGAGGAGACATCATTGTCATCTACTGCTTCCTCATAGGGGAAGGAGAAGGAGCAGGCACTGATCTCTCTGGTGACCAATGACAGGACTCGAGGGAATGGCAGGAAGATGTTGCAGGGGAGGGTTAGGCTGGACATTAGGAAGAGGTTCTTCACCAAAATGGTGCTGGAGCTCCCCAGGGAAGCAGTCACAGTGTGAAGTCTGACAATATTCCAGAAGCATTTGGACAACATCCTCACACACACAATGTGAATGTTGGGGTTGTCACAGTATCACAGTATCACAGTATCATAAGGTTGGAAAGGACCTCTGAGATCATCAAGTCCAACCTATAACCTAACACTAACACCAACCATCATCTAGACCTCTTGTCCTATGCAGGGACAGGAGTTGGACTCAATGATCATTGTGGATCCCTTCCAACTGAGGACATTCTATGATTCTATGACGTGATGTACAAATCCGGGTTACAGTTTTGCATTAGAAGTAAAAAGGCATCAGAGAAAAAGCAGGAAAGTATATGAATTCTGGTCTGGCATTTTAAAAATCAAATGTTTCAATCTCCCATGTCAGCTGTTAGCTCAAAATAAAATGGAAAAATCACCCTGAAACAAAGGAACTTTTTTTATATAAATATCCAAAAGCAGAGGGTGAGCTGCATTGGGAAGGGGAGGGTCCGTCTGTCAAACACAGAGAGCTGAAAATCAGGTGGTAAAATCTGAGGTGGATTCCCCTCCATCCAGTTTTCCTCCTAAATTTCCACCCCTGCTCGAATCCACGCTTATCCAATACGTGGGTGTTCCTCTAACCACGCTGCATCACAGCAGACCCCTCCTCTGCAAACCATGAGTTCAGAGCCCACACCAGGCATTATGTCATCCTGCGAGGAGGAGCTGGGCAATTCTGCAATGACTTCTTTCCTAGTCCTTTTATTCAAGCCTTTCTCTAACAGCACTGCTGAAGAACTGGGAAAGGAAAAATAAAAATAAGGAAAAAAAGAGAAGCCTGGCCACATGGGAAGGGTATAACAAGAGGAGAGCCCATGCCAGGAGATCCCAATCAGCATCCCAATATTAAAAGAGCTGTGGTGCAGGGTTGAAAGTGGTTAAACTGCCTCCCTGGCTGCTGTTCACCTGCCGTGCGTAAAAGCCAGCTCGCTCTTGCTTGCAAGAAACCCCGTGTGCAGCAAAAAGGTGATGTCATCCCTTCCCTGCTCCTGAAATCCAGCTCCTTGCTGAACGCAGCTCCAGGCTGGTGTTATTAACAATCCCTTTTGACACATCCTGTGTTCTGATGATTTCATTCTTTCTTTTATTTATTTTTTTTATTTTTTTTTTTATTTTCCTCTCCACTTTTTTTTTTTTTTTTGCTGCACAGTGACCAGGCTCCCGAGAATCAGGTTGATTAAATTTCTATGCCTAGCAGCTTCCCTGGAGTCCACATAATTTATGTAAATACAAGAGATAAGAAACGAGGGGGAATCACAAGAAAAATGGAGCATTAAGCCGCCAAGATCCATTAAATTCTCCATCACCCTTTTCAGAATCTCAATGCTCAGCCGTATCCCCCCCATGTTTTCCCCCAGCATGGATCAAATTAACACTTGTTGGGCTGAGGAAATCCACCAGATTAGTCCCACCTTCTGCCTAACATTTGGATTTAGCCCTGCCTGCAATGAATCAGTGCACAAAATGAGCCCTATTTGAAAACCAGGTGGTGCAGCTGGTCGCAGCCTTCTTGCCTAGATGCATCATGAAGCAATGCTGAGCAGCTGGAGCTCATTCCAAGCAGAACCAATGCAGGGCACATCCCTGTACATAGGTAGTGGTGGGTAAATTAAGATCATAGAATCATAGAATGGTTTGGGTTCAAAAGGACCTTAAAGCCCACCCAGTTCCAACCCCCCCTGCCATGGGCAGGGACACCCACTGGATCAGGTTGCTCAAAGCCCCATCCCACCTGGCCTTGAACACCTCCAGGGATGGGGCAGCCACAAATTCTCTGGGCAACTTGTGCCAGGGCCTCCCCACCCTCACAGGAAAACATTTCTCCCTAACATCTAATATAAATCTCCCTTCTTTCAGCTTCAAACCATTCTCCCTTGTCCTACCCCTGCACTCCCAGAGAAAGAGCCCCTCCTAGTTTTCCTGTAGGCTTTCTTTAAGATGAGCAGGGCCTCTCCATTTTAAGATACTTTGGAGACACTCTGAATTTTTGGGGGTGTGTTGCCAGCTAACAGAGGATTAATCTGAGCCCCCTGTCATGACCACACTGAGCAGTCCCTGAAATTTGCCCAAAACCAGCACTTCAACCCCAAACCCTGGAGAGCTGTGCCGGGAAGGAGAGGGAAGAAAGTCAGCAGCCTGTTGCCTGCCTTCACGCAGGCTCTTCCTTTCCCCAGCGCCTCCCAAGCACCTTGTTGAGCTCAAATCCCTTTTCCAGCCCGTCCATCACTCACTGTGTAGCCAGGGCTTCACAGCCAGCAAACACCTCCATGAAATAGTGCCAGGACATCGGCATGACAGCTCGGGGTCTATCTTGTTAAACTGCTCCTAGCACTGTTTGGGCCCACAGCAAGAAATACACATCAAAAATGACTCCCCAAGTTGTTTTGGGAGGTGGCCTGGATAGGGGATGGCTCCCAGCCAGCAGGCTGGATGGAAACACTCTGTTTTGAGAAGTACAACAGAAACAAAAGACATAATAGTAAGGACATGGTCAGATCGTGACAGTTGGCCTCAGGGCCAGAAAACACATCTGGAAATCCATTCCTAAGGTGCACAACCACTTGGTAAGTGCCATCCCAGACATGGGGCATCCATCCAGAGGTGAACATACACACCCTAACCAGCTCTGCTTGCTCCCAAGCTGGGCTCAGCTCGGTTTGTGGAGGAGAGTCACCACCATGTCCACAATCCACAGCGGTGCTCAAAGTGTTCCTGCTTTCACAAAGGGAAGCTGAGACCACTTCTGACAGCAGAGGGAACCTTGGGGCTGGCTGTGCTGTCTGGAAGTCACTCACATCTAGACATCTTTAGAGGACAGAAAACGGCCTCAAGTTCTGTCAAGAGAGGTTTACATCGGATATTAGGAAAAATTTCTTTACTGAGAGAGAGGTGAAGCTTTGTAAGAGGTTGCCCAGGGAAGTGGTGAAGTCCCCATCCCTGGAGGTGTTCAAAAACGTGTCAACGTGGCACTTGGGGACATGGTTTAGTAGGCACGGCGAGGTTGGGCTGATGATTGGACATGATAATCTTAGAGATCTTTTTCAACCTTAATGATTCCACCTTCTCCCTTCTTCCCTTGCATTTTCAGTCCTGCAGAGAAAATACAGCTAAGCCCAGCTCTTCAGAAATATGTATCTTTCCCTCTCCAAATGGATGGCATTACTAATAATACCACAGACTTTTAGATTTGAGCTCATGGGCAGAACTTGAATTGTTTTTCTTAACTGTGATAGACAGAAACATCTCTTCAATGGAAGCAAAGACACTCCAACAACAGTGTGATTTTAGGATGTTGGAGCTTGAGGAGAAATATTGCAAACACTGAGTTAGGATGAAATCCCAAGAGCATAAGTCACCAGCTCACATCCAGCCCTGTCCTTAACCTGGATGCTGCAGCTTTACCTTCGGTGTTGCTGCTAATGCCAGAGAGTCAATCCCTTGTACCTGTGCCCAGGGCACGATTAACTACTTCATTGATCAAATATCAGCTTATAGATCTTTCAATAGTCATCTAGGATCAAGATCTAATTAAGACTACAAATGAGATAATCATGCGTAATGAAGTCTTCGAAGAAAATTACACCCAAGGCTTACATTCTGCCTGAGTTGCAAATACTTTTGACAAAGCCTCAAAGCCCAGGTTAAAAAAATGAAGATTACATGGAATGATGGGTATGAAAAAACAAAACTGCACAGGTTTCAAAAAAAAGAAGGCTACCTAAAATCTGCAGCTCGGAATTATTTGAGACAAACTTGATTGGACGTATACCCTCGAAATATCCAATAATTTCGCAAATCGATTAAAGTGATTTAATCGACCAGCAATCGAAAGAGGATTGTTGAGCATCCCTGAGTAAAACATCTGGGTTTCAGCTGTGGACACACTCCCAAGACCATCCTTGACCACAGCCAAAAAAAAAAAAAGCCAAAGTGGCAACCTGTTTGAACTTCCAAACCAACAATGGAAACAACACAGCCCTGTCTAAAGCGCCTTGTAAATACTGCGTGCCTGACATTTAGCAGGGTCTGAAAGGTCTGTTCCTTGGCTTCATCCTGTCCCATGGATGCATCATTTGCTGTGCTATCATGCTAAAAATGACTACGGTCATTAGGAACAATTTATGCTTAGGAAAATAATTACCATCATTAATGGGGCAGAAAGCAGACGCCGTTAGGAAGAAGGAACAGAGTTGTGACAGCCGACCGTGCACGCGATGTGATTGACGTACCCAGCAATTACGGTGTTCACATGATTAGGCATCCTGACTAATTTAAGTTAAGGCTCAGGAGGGAGCCAATAAGTGATATGTCCAAGAGATGCCTGAGAAAGGCCAACGGGATAACAAGACAAGTCACATCAGTGTCTTGGACAACTGACTGGAAGCACAGCATGGGTGGTAGTAGCCAACAGTCACCGTTGACCATCGTGGTATACAAAGTGTGCCTGCAGATTCAAGTCTGTTAAAAATAGTCAGTGAGTGGTGTCAGCAGCTCATAAATGAGGTCATGCCTGGCTACTGGACCATAACTGCACTGAAATGCAAGGTCTGCAAAAAGATGCCGAAGCCAGGTGCCTAAACCTTTGGGCCAGCTGATGGCATAGGAAGGACAAAGCACAAGTAACTGCATGGAAGAGATGGCTCATGCTCAGGTGTAGCTCTCCCAGTGGAAAACAATGGTGAAATGAAATCTATAAGCATCCAATTGGGATCACATTTTCAGGGCAGATGACCCAAGGAACACTGGTCTGAAAAACTCAATGAGAATGTGAAAGTCCTGCCTGAATTTCCTCAGGATTCCTCTTTTGGTGAAAAGCATGGGGAGTATTGGCAGTTAGTTAGTAAACCCCTTTAGATTATCTGAAAAGTTTCCTAAAGATTTAATGTATTACTTAACAAAAGAGTGATTTTGGAAAGTATACCGGTCAGTGAAATTGGATGATGGTTGATTGATAGCAAATGAGGAAGGGAAGTATATCCCAGCACGTGGCTGTCCATATATAAGGCAAATCTCTTCCAAATCAACCTGAAATCAACCCTTCTTGGTACCCAGGATGTGAACGGCCACAGTTTTGCTCCAGCAGTGACATCTCAGGAGTGATAAGACCACTGTGGAAAGCCCCCAAACCACCTTCTGATGCAATGCCCAGGCACAGTCTTGCCCATCCAGATGCCATTCACTTCTTTGCTACTCCCTGGTTCGAAACACCATCCTCTCCTTTCATTAATTCTGAATCCACAGACCATCTACTCTCCTTGGCATCCAAGTTAGAATCATAGAATGAATCATAGAATGGTTTGGGTTGGAAGGGACATTAAAGACCATCCAGTTCCAACCCCCTGCCATGAGCAGGGACATCTCCGACTGGATCACTTTGCTCAAAGCCCCATCCAACCTGACCTTGAACACCTCCAGGGATGGGGCATCACAGTTTCACAGTATCATAAGGTTGGAAAGGACCCCCGAGATCATCGAGTCCAACCTATAACCCAACACTAACACCAACACTAACACCAACCCATCATCTAAACCATGGCACTCAGTGCCTCATCCAGTCTCCCCTTAAACACCTCCAGGGTTGGCGACTCCACCACCTCCCTGGGCAGCCCATTCCAATGGGCCAATCACATCCATGACTTCTCTGGGAAACCTCTGGGCAACCTGTGCCAGTTCCTCACCACCCTCACAGTAAGAAATATCTTCCTAATATCTCATCTAAATCTCCCCTCTTTCAGCTTAAAACCATTCCTCCTTGTCCTGTCACTGCCCCCCCGATAAAGAGCCCCTCCCCAGCAAACAAACTCTTTGGGGAGCAACTTTCCAGCTCCCTCTGTCAACAGACTAAAAACCATCTTGTCTCTTCAGCAGAGAAACCACTGATCATGGTTGTGCCCCTGCTCCATTGCAATAAGAAGTCTCACAGGTCAGCTCTAACTCCCTGAGTATCTGGTCTTGCACTGACTTTTGCCAATTCAGCAGCTAAGATCTTGTCGTGATTTAACTTGATAAATTAAGGAGCCTTTTAGCACCAGGGCTGTCCCCAGCATTTATTTAGTGAGCCAGTTTACATCAATCTATAGCATTATGAGCAAATGTATGATTGACAGCAAGGAGCATTTCTGCTGTCCCTGTTTGCCTTGGGATTTCCCCCAGCGAAAGGCAAGTTGTCATCAGAGAGAGAAAAGCACATGAAGGGGGGGGCACAGAAAGAACGGGTTAAACCATCACAAAACCACCCAACTCTTGTGAAACTTCCCATTCAATTGTATTAAGCATGGCACAAAACAAATTAATTGTGCTGAAGCACCTCCCATACAAGGACAGGCTGAGAGAGTTGGGCTTGTTCAGCCTGGAGAAGAGAAGGCTCCACAGAGACCTTAGAGCAGCCTCCCAGTACTTCAAGAAGGGTTACAGGAAAGCTGGGGAGGGGCTCTTGATCAGGGAGTGCAGGGATAGGATGAGGGGGAATGGTTTTAAGCTGAAAGAGGAGAGATTTAGCTTAGATATCAAGTAGAAATCTTTGACTGTAAGGTTGGGGAGGCCCTGGCCCAGGTTGCCCAGAGAAGTGGTGGCTTACCCATCCCTGGAGGTGTTCAAGGCCAGGTTGGATGGGGCTTTGAGCAATCTGATCCAGTGGGAAGTGTCCCTGCCCATGGCAGGGGGGGTGTAACTGGATAATCTTTAAGTTCCCTTCCAATCCAAGCCATTCTATAATTCTATGATTCTATAACTGAAGATGTGCTGTGGCTGTTTTGTTTCCCAGGACACCCCTTGGGTGGGAAGACAAAGCAATGACCAGGAACACTAAGGCCTCACCATCAGTAAACTCCTAAGTGTGAAGAGGAAAAATACATTAAGGATGATGCAAAGTGCTCAGATGTTACCCAAATAAAAGTAGTGGTGCTCTGGACTGCAAGGCTGAGCAGACAGGAGAGGGAATTACCACGGCTGTAGCAGGCGTCATGTCAAGCAGGACACAAAGGTGAAGTGGACACTCAGGCTTTGGTGCTGCCTCCCAGGTTCCAGAACTTTTTTATAAAGAGTTCATTTAATAAATAGGCCATTTAGTTTTGCAAACAGGGAATCCCTTCACGCTGCATTCCAGCAGGTAGTACATGAAACATGGTGGCAGGAGGCAGGATTGCCAGGCTTGCAGCATGGGAAAGACTAATTAACAAGCCAACAACCCAGCATCCAGAAAGTGAAGCTGAACAGACAGCACGGAGAGATTAAGGCAGCCAGGAGCACAAGCTTGCCAGGGAGAAGAGCTCCCATAAAGGCATGGGAAGAAGAACTGAGGAGGACTGCAGAGGTGAACATGGATTATAACAATGCATATGGAATAACTTTATCACTGCACTACAGAATCATAGAATGGTTTGGGTTGGAAGAGACCTTAAAGATCACTGGGTTCCAACACCCCTGCCATGGGCAGGGACACCTTCTAGTGGATTAGATTGTTCAAAACCTCATCCAACCTGGCCTTGAACACCTCCAGGGATGGGGAAGCCAAGACTTCTTGGGACAACCTGTGCCAGGGTCTCTCCGACCTCATAGTAAAGCATTTCTTCCTCAGATCTAACCTAAATTACCCTCTTTCAGCTTCAAACTGTGCACACTCATCCTATCACTACATTCCCTGACAAAGAGCCACTCCCCAGCTTTTCTGTAGCCCCTCTAAGTAATGGAAGGCCACTATAAAACAGCTCTTGATGTAGAGCTGCCCATCTGCTGCCCGAGAAAAAAGGAGTCAGGTGCCCCCTTCATCATGGATGTAAATCTACTGGTATGATTCACATTCCTCCAGATCTAGGGCAGGAGTATTGAAATCACCCTCTCCACTCACACCACAAGGAACAGAAAATCACAGAATCATAGAATCATTAAGGTTGGAAAAGACCTCCAGGATCATCAAGTGCAACCATCATCCCAACACCACTGTGCCTACTAAACCATGTCTCCAAGTGCCACAATTACAGGCTTTTTGAAAGCCTCCAGGGATCGTGACTCCAGGGAAAGTTTAGGCTTGATGTGAGGAAAAAGTTCTTCACTGAAAGGGTGATTGGCCATGGGAATGGGCACCCAGGGAGGGGGTGGAGTCACAGACCCTGGAGGTGTTTAAGGGGAGACTGGATGAAGCACTGAGTGCCATGGTTTAGATGATGGTTGGTGTTAGTGTTGGTGTTGGTGTTGGGTTATAGGTTGGACTCCATGATCTTGGAGGTCCTTTCCAAACTTATGATACTGTGAAACTGTGGAACTCCACCGCTGCCCTGCACAGCCTTTTCCAATGATTCACTACTCTTTCAGTAAATAATTTTTTTCCAATATCCAACCTGAACCTCCCCTGGTGCAATTCAAGGCCATTTCCTCTTGTCCTATCACTTGTTGCTTGGGAGAAGAGACCAAAACCTACCTTGCTACAACCTCCTTTCAGGTAGCTGTAGAGAGCAATGAAGTCTCCCCTCAGCCTCTTTTTCTCCAGGCTAAACAATCCCAGTTCCTCAGCCACTCTTCTTAATACTTGTTCTCCAGCCCTTTCACGAGTTTCATTGCCCTTCTCTGGACACGCTCCAGCCCTTCAATGTCCTTCTTGGAGTGAGTGGCCCAAAACTGAACCCAGGACTCGAGGTGTGGCCTCACCAGTGCTGAGTACAGAGGGACAATCCCTGCCCTGCTCCTGCTGGCCACACCATGGCTGATCCAAACCAGGATGCTGGTGGCCTTCTTGCCTACCTGGGCCA
Organism: Tapera naevia; assembly: GCA_033556795.1. Taxonomy (NCBI): domain Eukaryota; kingdom Metazoa; phylum Chordata; class Aves; order Cuculiformes; family Neomorphidae; genus Tapera; species Tapera naevia. Next base: position 34,948,462 of record JAUMJJ010000079.1, on the reverse strand, counting down.
CTCCTGCCTCATGTTCAGCCACTGTTGACCAGCACCACCACGTCCTTTTCTGCCAGGCAGCTTTCCAGTCACTCCTCCACAAGCCTAGAATGTTGCATGGGGTTGTTGTGACCCAATTGTAGGACCCAGCACTGGAAGTATGGAGGAGCTGGGTTTTGGGGAACAGTATTTTTTTGGCGAGGGTATTTATTTCTTTGTCTGTTTAGCCTAAAATATAGACAGCACTCAAAAGCTCTCATAGTCAGTAACACTCTGCTCCTCAATGGATCTCAGAGGTATAACCCCAGTTGATTTCAATGGAAGCTGAGCTAGCCCAACACTGAACTGTTTTGGAAAATCCAGCCCTAAAAGCATAAATTCCACTAATCTTTTTTTAAAGACTTCTATAAAATCTATTGTCATGCACATTATCACGAGCTTTCGGCACAGCTCCTGCAAAGCCAAAGACATTTTCAACTGCATCTTTTGAGGCAGTCATAAAGAACCTACTGTCTGCATTATTGAGCTCTTGTAGATATTTTTTTGTCCTTTACTTGTGGCTGTAGCCTCACAGTTGTGACAGATTTCATTTCAAGTCCTTTATTTACAGCTATGATGTGCTCTTGTTTAATCATCCCTGTCCACCTTGCTTCGTACATTATATGTAGTCAACTGCACTCTGGCTCTTTTGCTCCTCTGCTGCTAAGAAGAAGAGAGGAGACACAAGGAGGAAAACCTCAAATGAGACAGCTAACAAAATTTTCTCTCTCCCATGGGTGAATAGTGGGTGTCACTTTGTCTTCCCCACTGTTGAGTTTTCCCTGGTGACTCAGACAGAAATTGCTGAGCAGACTGCAAAGGTGGGTAGATCCCATCAGAGCAAGATGTATGCGTGTGCACCATTGCTGGACACACTCCTCTGTCATTCAAATCTCTCCTGTCCCTATTCCCCAAGACAAATTGACCAGAGATGGTGGGATGCCTCAGACTGACCTGATGCAGTGAGCATCTCTTCCATTATTCAAGCAACCTCCTCTGCCACATTCTTCTGCCCTTCTACTCTGCTCTCATGAGACCTTACTTGGAGCCCTCAGACCAGTTCTGGAGTCCTCAGCACAGGAAGGACATGGATCTGTTAGAGCATGTCCAGAGGAGGCCACAGAGATGATCTGAGGGCTGGAGCGCCTCTGCTATGAGGACAGGCTGAGAGAGTTGGGGTTGTTCAGCCTGGAGAAGAGAAGGCTCCAGGGAGACCTTAGAGCAGCCTCCCAGGACTGAAAGGGGCTCCAGGAAAGCTGGGGAGGGGCTCTTTATCAGAGAGTGCAGAAACAGGACAAGGGGAAATGGTGTTAAGCTGAAAGAGGGGAGATTTAGATGAGATATTAAAAAAAGAAATCATGGAATCTCCTGGTTGGAAAAGACTTTTGAGATCATGGAGTCCAACCGTACCCGCACACTTACTAAACCATATCCCTGAGAAACTCATCTATCTGCCTTTTAAACACCTCCATGGATGGGGACTCCACCACCTCCCTGGGCAGCCTGGTTTTTCTGTGAGAATGGTGAGGTCCTGGCCCAGGTTGCCCAGAGAAGTTTTGGCTGCCCCATGCTTGGAAATGTTCAAGGCCAGGTTGGATGAGTCTTTGACCAACCTGATCCAGTGGGAGGTGTCCCTGCCCGTGGCAGGGGGTTTGGAACTGGAGGGGCTTTAAGGTCCCTTCCAACCCAAACCATTTGAGTCAGCAGTGGCCCAGGTGGCCAAGAAGGCCAATGGCATCTTGGCCTGTATCAGAAACAGTACGGGCAGCAGGAGCAGGGCAGGGATTGTGCCTCTGCACGCAGCACTGGTGAGGTCAAGTACTGGGGTCAGTTCTGGAACCCTCACTCCAAGAAGGACATTGAGGAGTTGGAGCGCGTCCAGAGAGGGACAACGAGGCTGGGGAAGGGGCTGGAGAACAAGTCCTGTGAGGAGCAGCTGAGAGACCTGGGGTTGTTTAGCCCAGAGAAGAGGAGGCTGAGGGGAGACCTCATCACTGTCTACAACTGCCTGAAAGGAGGCTGTGGTGAGGTGGGTGTTGGTCTCTTCCCTCAAGTGACAGGTGACAGGACAAGAGGAAATGGCCTCAAGTTGCACCAGAGGAGGTTTACACTGGACGTCAGGAAAAATTTCTTCACTGAAATGGTGGTCAGGCACTGGAACAACTGCTCAGGGAGGTGGTGGAGTCGCCATCCCTGGAGGTGTTTAAAGGGTGGGTAGATGAGTTTCTTAGGGATATGGTTTAGTAAGCAGACAGGTACGGTTGGACTTGATGATCTCAGAGGTCTTTTCCAAACCTAGCATTCTATAATGCTCTCCGGGATCTGAGTTTCCTCCAGGATCAATATTTTCTGAACACAAAACATTGGGACCAGCACTTGGACGATGTCCTTGACCATGTTTTTGCAGCATTTCAGTGGCATTGGGGCTGCAGATGTGCGAGGTACAGAACTTCAGTGCAGAGGGAGTAACAGGAGAGAGTACAACATATGCAACTCTGCGAGAGCTCACACAAGAAGAAGCTGTCTGCAGAGCATCCATGAGTGGTGGATACCCATCACAGCAAGCTGTGTTTCAGCAGTACATCCCTGGAAGTATTTAAAAGAGATGTAAATGCGGTGCTTAGGGACACAGTTTAGTGATGGAGTTGGCAGTGTGAAGTTAAGGGTTGGATTTGATGAACTTAAAGGTCTTTTCCTAAACCATTCCGTGATTCTGTGATTTGCAGTGTGGCTCCCGGGTGAAGAGCTGTGGCCTCCCCACCACCCTGGCATGCTCCATCCTCAAACCACTCAGCAATGGCTCCTCCTCTTGCTGTAGACCTGTCTGAGAAAGCCTGTCTCATATCTTCACATTAGCATCATCACCATAATCATTCCCTTAGGGAGCACATCAAGAGGAAGCTAATGTGAAGAGATGGACCTCACCATCATCTGTTCCAAAAGTGACAAAGATCTCTGGTCATTCTAATCACTTGAGGATTGAGTCCCACAGCCAAAGGGCAGCTATGCAAAAGGTCTCACCTCACTGCACTTGAGAATTTCACCCAAGGGCTCCTCAGTGCCAGTCTGCCTGGGGAGCTGAGCTGTCTCAGTTGGTCACATCATGGGGGAAAAGGAAAAAGGTGATCTTTTGTATTTCACTAATCCTGGTGCCTTCCCACTGCCCCGGAGCTACCTGTGCATCACAGCTCCTGCCATTTGTTCAGAGCAAAACCTGGATGGGTTTTCAAGCCATAGAATCACAGAATGGTTTTGGTTGGAAGGCACCTTAAAGATCATCCAGTTCCAGCCCCCTTGCCATGGGCAGGGACACCTCCCTCTAGACCAGGCAGCTCAAAGCCCCATCCAACCTGACTTTGAACACCTCCAGGGAGGGGGCATCCACACATCCCCTGGGCAACCTGTGCCAGTGTCTCAGCACCCTCACTGTGAAAAATTTCTTTCTGATGTCTAATCCAAATCTCCCCCCTTCCAGTTTAAAGCCATTACTGCTTGTTTTCCCATCATCGAGGCCCCACGGTCCCCCTCTCACAGGGGAATTCTCACCTCTCTCTTTTTTTCCCTCTTTTTCTGAGAGCAGAACCATTTTCTTCACACTGCTCTGGAGCCAGAAACATCTGTGGCAGAGTAGAGGGTTCCGTGCTCAAACACTTTGGATTAATTACTGATAGGACTCCTTCCTCCTCCATGGATAAATAAGGACTCTACTTGCAGTCTCCTTTGGGACTGTTTAAAAGGTCCCTTCCTGCACTCAGGTAGGAATTTGTTCAATTCTATGCCAGTGGGGATTTTTTCCAACAAACAGTACGAAAAGCTGAAGAAAGCAACATGAAGAGGAAGATTTACTCCCCAAGGTGGTTTGGCACACTCCAGATGGAGGCCACAGGTCCAAGCTGTTGCCTCACTCACCAACACGATATCTGATGAGGCACTGAGTGCCATGGTTTAGATGATGGGTTGGTGTTAGTGTTGGTGTTAGTGTTGGGTTATAGGTCGGACTTGATGATCTCAGATGTCCTTTCCAACCTTATGATACTGTGAAACTGTGATACTGATGCAAGGTCAGAGAAAAGAGGGCTTCAAATTGTCCCTTCTGGTTCTGCAAGTGAAATATTTGCAAAAAGAAGGTGGTTGTGCCTTGGATATGCACCCTGAGAACTTGATGTTCTGATTTTCTAGAATGCCTGCACAGAGTAGGTGAATTAGCACTGACCCAAACAAGTGTTCACCTCGAATCCTGTGTTCAGCTTTGGGCTTCTCAGTACAAGAAGGACATTGAGGTGCTTGAGCGTGTCCAGAGAAGGGCAATGAATCTGGTGTAGGTTTGGAGCACAGGGGTTATGGGGAGCAGTTGAGGGACCTGGGGATGCTTAGTGTGGAGAAGTGGAAGCTGAAGGGAGACCTCATCGCTCTCTGCACCTTCCAGAAAGGAGACTGTAGCAAGATGTGCACTGGTCTCTTCTCCCAAGTAACAAGTGACAGGATGAGAGGAAATAGGCTCAAGTTACACCAGGGGCAGTTAGATTGGATATTAGGCAAAATTTCTTTACTGGAAGAGTGGTGAAGCCCTGGCAGAGGCTGCCCAGGGCAGTGGTGGAGTCCCCATCCCTGGAGTGGTTCAAAAAATGTGTAGCTATGGCACTTTGCAACACAGTTGGGCTGACAGATGGACTGGATGGTCTTACAGGTCTTTTCCAACTTTAATGATTGTATGAAGCCTCCAGATACAGACCATTCCCACCACACCTTAGATACCCTCAGGCAGTTATACCAGCCACAAAACATAATGGCTTTCCTTTAACAGACCTCCTGTAGACTCCCTGTTTCCCTTTTTGTTGTTGCATTTTTCACCTACATTGGTCCTTAGGATGAGTAGCTCTGTTCATGCTACCTGGGGTGAAATTTCAAATTTAAAAATTCTTCAGGTATAGAGAAAAATAATCATCAAAAAAACCCCAGAAACACTAAATTAAGGATTCCTTAACTTGTACACCAACTGGTAAAAGAACGGGTAAATGATCAGCGCTACACTCCAAACGCAGCTCTCCCAGCTCCTTCTCTCAGTCAGGCTACTGATCTATGAAATTTTCTCTGCAGATTTACTTTCAGGGGGAAAAAAAACCAAACCCCACTCTGATTACAGGAGGGAGTGAGGTTTAGAGTAGAAGAGCTATTTCCCAGTGGTGCTGGGGGCTCTTTCACTACAGCACATCACTGCAACCTAAAATATAACTGTGCGCGAGCTGAGACTTGGTTATTGCTCACGTGTGTGTTTTTCACTCAGAGGCAGATAACGCTGGGTGACTTTATCCTCCTCTCTGATATGTAAAATTCAGCTGAATTCCTTTGCATTTTCCGTGGGCTTCCCTGCCTATCCAGTTGGTTACCAAAACTCAGCTCATCTGTGCTAATTTCTTAACCTGGTTTTGTGGCGGCGTCCCGGGTGGATTGAACTAAATTGGAATAAGGCGTGTCTGATTCTGGAATAAGAGCATCAACACAGGGAATTAACTACAAACCACTAATGTCAAGTACGTCATCCAGAATAAGTCCTTGGATAAATGAGGCTTAAGGCCACCTTTAATTTTTTCTCAAAAGCAGATTTATTTTTTTTTCTTGGTCTGTCTCTTGATCAGGAAATGCTCACACAGATATTTTGCCTTTCCCTCATTTCAACCCCTGAACCCTCCAGATCAGCTCTGTGAAGGGGATGCTCAGTGTGCAAAGTCTTTTGTTCACTCAGGGCTTGATCTTGCTCTTTATGTCACCGGGCTTATTTTGTCTGAAAGAAGTTACTCAGATCACAGTCCCCACCCAACCACAGTTCCTTGAGCTTTTTTAAAGACTGACTGTATGGGAGCACCCTGAAAAACTGAACCAAACCGATGAGAGGTGTGATTTTCAAAGTTGGTGAATTATTCTGCATTCACTCTTTCATGTAAATTTAATTTCATCTGGGTCTACTAGGAATCATTTGTTCAGAATATGTATATCTGGGCTTTTAACTCACCTTTCTTGAGCTCAACATGAGCTGGCAATGTGTGCTCACAGCCCAAAAAGTGAATCATAACCTGAGCTGCATCCAAAGAAGTGTGACCAGCAGAGAGAAGGAGGGGATTCTGCTCCTCTACTCTGCTCTCATGAGACCTCTCTTGGAGCCCTGTGCCCAGTTCTGGAGTCCTCAGCACAGGAAGGACATGGATCTGCTGGAGGGTGTCCAGAGGAGGCCACAGAGATGATCCGAGGGCTGGAGCACCTCTGCTAGGAGGACAGGCTGAGAGAGTTGGGTTATTCAGCCTGGGGAAGAGAAGGCTGTGGGGAGATCTTAGAGCAGCCTCCCAGTACTGAAAAGGGGCTCCAGGAAAGCTGGGGAGGGGCTCTTGATCAGGGAGTGCAGGGACAGTGTAGTCTCTGGTGAACTCAATGAAATGAATTATTGCTTTGATTTTAGCACTACAGAAGGGTAATTCTGTGTCTTGATTGCTGCTTGAGTAAACTGTGAGTCCCTTTAATGGTTCTGGTGTGACCAGTCATAAATAAACCTAACAGGAGTCACAGTTAATTGGACCTTCATAGAATCACAGAATGGCTTGGGTTGGGAGGGACCTTAAAGCCCATCCAGTTCCAACTCCCCCTGCCATGGGCAGGGACACCTCCCACCAGACCAGGCTGCTCAAGGTCCCATCCAACCTGGCTCTGAACAACTCCAGGGAGGGGGCATCCACAGCCCCCCTGAGTAATCTGTGCCAGTGTCTCACCACCCACACTGTGAAGAATTTCTTCCTGATGTCTAACCTAAATCTCCCCCCTTCCAGTTTAAAGCTGTTCCTCCTTGTCCTATCACTGCAGGCCCTTGTAAAAAGCCCCTCCCCAGCTTTCTTGTAGCCCCTTCAGGTACTGGAAGGCTGCTACGAGGTCCCCCTGGAACCCTCTCCAGGCTGAACAAGCCCAACTCTCTCAGCCTGTCACAGTAGAGGTGCTCCAGCCCTTAATGTGTTCTGATGGCCAATATCCTCCTCCGTGGGTCTTCATCATGCTATGAAGTGCAACAGGGCAGGACACAACAGTTGCTGTGCTTGGGTGTCAGTAAAAAGGATGCTCACTCTTCACTGATTTGCCATCTCCTTCCAGATGTTTGACTCCCCCTAAACACCTAGGACACATCACGAACTGAGGAGGCTGAGGGAGATGCTCTGGTTTCACCCAAAGGACTGTTAGTAGCAGTCCTCATCTCTCAAGAAGTCCTATCTGGGCAGTGGACATCCAGCTCCCCCAGGCTGTGTTTGCTCACGAGATGCACCCGGTCCTGTGGTGGGAAAAGCCAGAAGGTGATGGGGAAGGTGAGGAAGATTTTGCATGGGTGCACTTGCAGGGAGAAGAACAACTTTGAACCTCTGGCCAGTATCAACCAGACCTTTGTCCCAAATTTGATGGGGCTGGGATGAGGGAACTGGGGTTGTTTAGTCTGGAGAAAAGAAGGCTGAAGGGAGACCTTAAAGCTCTCTACAGTTACCTGAAAGGAGGCTGTAGTGAGGTGGGTGAAGGTCTCTTCTCCCAAGTGAAAAGAGATAGGACAAGAGGAAATGGCCTCAAGCTACACCAGGGGAGGTTTAGATGGATATTAGGAAATATATCTTCACTGAAAGGCTTGTTAAGCACTGGAAGAGGCTGCCCAGGGCAGTGATGGAGTCACCATCCCTGCAAAGATTTAAAAGATGTGTGGATGTGGTGCTTAGGGATATGGTTTAGTGGTGTATCTGGCAGTGTGAGTTTTACAGTTGTACTTGATGATCTTAAAGCTCTTTCCCAACCTAAATGATTCTGTGCTTCCATGATTTTGTGACTCTCTGCTTAGTGATGGTGCTTGGAGCTCCTGGCACCTAACAGCAATGACAGACTTGGTGGTGGTCACCACAGAGCTGTGCCAGCATAGAAAGTCACATCCATCCCTGTAACAGAAGGGACTAAGGTCTCCTCCAGGATCCATCATCTCTTCAGGGAGAAGGTCAAGGTTGTCAAGGTTGCACCTCATCAGGAGCTTTGCTGCTAGATGTGTCTCCCTGCCTGGCAAAGCTTTTGGCATTAACCCTGGAGATCGAGCACCCCTCTTCCAAAGTGGGCAACAGGCGTTGCCCAGCACAAGTCTCAATGTTACAACCCAGACAGTGGGTGACAGTGTGAAGATCTCAAAAGAGGATATTCCTTTTTTCTCCAGAGTAAATGCCACTCAATTTCTTGACACTCATCAAAAATCAAGTCATCTACATACAACCCCGGGTGCAAATCTGAAATACCTCAAGCTTGGGACCTGCCTGCTTGGCTCCCAAATCCACACTGAGGTGAGGCTGCAAGGACATCCCAATGGGTGCCCACCTCCTTCTCCCAGAATTCCCACATGCTCTCCACAAGGGTTGGGTTTTGGTGATCTCATTTCAGGGACAAGGGCCTGTGATAACAGCTCTCCTGCATGCACACACACTGAGGACCTCCAGATGTCTTCTACAACCCTCACAGCCTCCAATACAAAGCAGGGTCAGCTTGGACATGGGAAGTTAGCTGAGGATTTCCCTTGCTGCAGCCAGAGCCCAATGCTTGTCATCCTTTTCTTGGGCATCTCTGAGTATGTTACGAACTTCTTCTTACCCCCCAGTTGACAGAAGACAGGAATTGAATCACCCATCACCTCCTCGCTGGGCTGAGTTCATTGGTTCACCCAGTCCCCCCCTTGTAGGTCAGCCAAGAGTAGACAGAGGACAATTCTCCACAACAAACCCAGGGTAAGTTACCTCATTCCCTCTGCCACTCAGTTTCCCCTCGTTTTCCTAAGCAACCTTCTTAACATCCATGAAGAGCAGTCACTGTCACCCACCTGTGCAGACTAAAGTCACTTTCCACCCAGGGACTCCCAAACACCTCACTGTCTCCTTGATAAACCTCACACTTTAAGGTGACTGTGTAGACTTTATGGAATCATAGAATGGTTTGGGTTGGAAGGGACCTTAAAGCCCATCCAGTTCCAAACCCCTCCTCACCATGGGCAGGGACACCTCCCACTGGATCAGGTTGCTCAAAGCCCCACCCAGCCTGGCCCTGAACATCTCCAGGGATGGAGCAGCCACCACCTCTCTGGGCAATCTGTGCCAGGGCCTCACCACCCTCACAGGAAAACATTTCTTCCTTAATATCTAACCTAAATTTCTCCTATTTCAGCTTAAAACCATCCCCCTTCATCTTATTCCTGCACTCCCTGATCAGGAGTCCCTCCCGAGCTTTCCTGGAGCCCCTTTCAGTACTGGAAGGCTGCTAAAAAGGTCTCCTTGGAGCCTTCTCTTCTCCAGGCTGAACAACCCCAACTCTCTCAGCCCGTCCTCCTAGCAGAGGTGCTCCAGCCTTTGGATCATCTTCATGACTCTCCTCTGGACTCGCTCCAACAGGTCCATGTCCTTGTTTTTCTCAAGCTTTTGTCACCGCCCCACCTTAGCCCAACCTTGTGATTGAAGGACAATGACACAGGACAAGGCCATGACCATAAGCATCACCACCAGGCAACTGCTCTAATACAAAGCCAAAGGCACCAGAAATCAGAAGTGCATTCAGCAGGCTTAGATGAAAATTCCTGGGAACAGAGAAATCCTGATTTTGCCTGTGAATTCTCCATCCTAAGAGCTCCGCAAACTCTGGTTTCTCCTGCTTCCCATTAACCCCCTTTCTTTTTTAAGAACCAAAAGATTGATGGAGCTTACAAAGACCAATTACCTGATCTGCATATTCAACGAAGCTGAAATGCTTCATAAATGCGACATGAGTTTTAACAGTATTTAATGATATGAATTAATTAATAATTCTTTAAAGATGTCAAACATTTGTAGATTTAAAAACTTTATAACTCTCAATAAATTCAGTGAGGTTTAATGAATTCCTCCAGATTTATACAGCTTCTGAAACACACTCCATCTCAAACAAATTCACTAATGTATGCAATTTTAGGAGAAAGGAAGAAAGAAAAGAAGGAGAGAAGAAAGAAAAAGGGGAGGGGGGGAAGTGACAGTTTTATATTAAGTCTTGATTTAACAGGAAACTGATCTATTAAATAACTTCAGCATTTTGCTATTGTTACTTGATTGATTTTTGAGCAATTCTGCAGAAGAACTCTTGGGCTGGGAACTCAGAGGCTGCACAAGCACCCTCTGTCAAAAATTTGGGGTCATCCCTTTTAATGTGGGTGGAGTAAAAGAGTCCAAAATGGGATTTCATCCCCAAGGGAGAGACAAGAGACTTGAAATGGTCAAACTGCCTCTTAGGATGCCACAGGGTGGACGCTGCTTAATGCTAAGATGAGCTGGCACATATTGATTATCCAAAAGGTGAAAAATCCCACTTGTCAAAAGATTTGTCACAAAGAGGAAGGCTGTTCTGTGGAACAAAGACGCAAAGGTTCTTAACTCCCTTTTCCCAATCCAGGAAGAAAATAAGGGGAGAAGGACAAGATGTAATGGCCACATGTTTCACCAGGGGAGGTTCAGACTGGATATTAGGAAGAATTCTTTCACCAAAAGGGTGGTCAGGCACTGGAACAACAGCTCAGGGAGGTGGTTGAGCAACCAACCCTGGAGGTGTTTAAAAGACGGGCTGATGAGCTCCTTAGGGACACGGCTTAGTAAGGGGACAGGTACAGCTGGACGCGATGATCTCAATGGGTCTTTTCCAACCAGATGATCCTATGATTCTATGAAAAGCTGAGACATTAACATTTAGTCTTGGATAGAGTTTTATTTTCTGCCATTTCTGGAAATTTTACTAATTCAGAAGATGGCATCTTTACGTCTCATTTAGCAGAGCAAGCTTAATTATTTGTATTATGACAGTGGTTGCAGTCTCCTCCTTCGAAAAGAGATAACACACAGCTAGAGCCAGTCCTCCCCAGATGATTTATGGTTACTAGCAGAAGAGTTTCATTTACACCCTCCTGTAGCACAGAAGCACCAGAGACGTCAGCCTAGGTCCTACAAAGGGATGTCTTCCAGCTCTGATCTGATCACTGCGGTGACTGGGAAGCGATGAATCATGTGAAATGGTGTCAGACCCCAAAAGAAAATCCCAACTCCCACGTCTCAGTTCTGTGCCTTGGCCTCGAGACTGCTACTCCTCACCAAGCTCTGAAGGTCGCTACGGCTGGTGAGATTTCATTTTCCAACTGGCTGGTTGTCCACAGGGAAGGATCGTGTTGTTAAAATCAGCTATTTCACTGCAATGCTTCTGTCTTCTGAAACATCTGAAATCTTCTGTAAATAAAACAGGAGACTGCCTTTTTTTGAATTAGGACTATTAACTTGTAAATGGTTGTTTTTATTTTACAGGATGATGTTTTGATTTTTGGGAATCAGCAGGCTGCAATAATAGCGACAAACCAGCAGCAAATAGCTGCAAAATGAAGTCTGGATATCAATTAAAATATGTGTATGTATAAGTCTCTACATACATCTATGTCTCTATAGAAACACAGAATCACAGAATCATAGAACGATTTGGGTTGGAAGGGACCTTGACATGTTATCCAGTCCAATTCTCCTGCAGGAGCAGGGACATCTTTAACCAGATCAGGTTTCTCAAAGCCCCATAAACCTGACCTTGAATGTTTCCAGGGATGGGGCCTCCACTGTTTCCCTGGGCAACCTGTGCCAGTGTTTCACCACCCTCATTGTAAAGAAATCGTATTCCTTATACCCAGCATAAATACAACCTCCCTTAGTTTAAAACTATTACCTCTTATTCTATCCCTGCACTCCCTGGTAAAGAGCCCCTCTTCAGCTTTCCTGGAGCCCCTTCCAGTACTGGGAGGCTGCTCTAAGGTCTCCCTGGAGCCTTCTCCAGGGTGAACAAGTCCAACTCTCTCAGCCTGTCCTCGTATGGGAGGTGCTCCAGCCCTTGGATCATCTTTGTGACCTCCTGTGGACCTGCTCCAGCAGATCCACGTCCTTCCTGTGCTGAGGACTCCAGAACTGGACGCAGGGCTCCAGATGAGGCCCCACAAGAGTAGAGTAGAGGGGCAGAGTCCCCTCCCTCACCCTGTTGGTCACACATCTTTTGATGCAGCCCAGGGTACAGCTGGCTTTCTGGGCTGCAAGCGAGTCTATGTCTCTATATACATCAATATCTGTATCTATATCTGTATTTGTATCCATATCCACGCAGCTACAGATACACACACACATTCTCTCTTATATATAAATTTTGCTGGAATTATTTCTGAAGCAAACTCTGCCAGAAATCCAATTCCACAAACACATCCTAAAGGTCAACGTCTTACATCCATTTACAAAGTCTGGATATTCCACTTGTCCCCCTACACCTTTGGTAATTACACATTTCAGAGAAGCTCTCTGCAGAGAGGAAAGCATTGTGAAAGTCGGGGCAGGGGCTGAAAGCAGAGCAGGGGAAGGAAAGAGAAAATAACTCATCCTCACCGGTGAGACGCGTACAAAGGGACTGGGATTTGTCCTAAAACAACTTCCCGAGCTCACGTCAGAAGAAAGACAAGAAGAACCATAAAACCAATGAGTTCAGAGAGAGGAATGAGCCTTTGCTCTGGCTTGTTCAGGGAGTTATTGATTCTCCCATACATCTCAGCAGGCTTCTAGTCGAGATCACTCATCCCACTCCTACAACATATTGGATACATAAATCTCCGGGGACGGCCACTGAAAGGCTCTCCCTGCCTTCACAAAGGCCACTCTACGAGGGATGAGCGTGTCACGCCGCGGGGCACGTTGGCTGTTCTTAGAGGATGGGGATGGTGAAGGAATCACAGAGGCACACGCAGCTACGGCAGGTTTGACAGAAGGGTTGGTGTTGCCTTTTCTCAGTCATAATTGCCTCGTGGCAGAACCAAAAGGGCACAAAAATCAGAGGCCCACAGAAAAAAAATGCAGTGGTGCTAATGTAGGTCAGGTTCTTCCCACAGATTCACCAGCAGGGACGTGCCCCTGGTCCCTCAAGGTTTTTCCCAATGAGTGTGCGTGTCTAGGAAGGCACAAAGAAGAACTGGTTGAATTTGCACCCAACATTTACTTTCTGAATGGACCCTTGGCTTTTGCATAAGAAAGACCTGAGAAGGTTTATGACAGAGGATGTCTGGAGAGAATGTGTGAAAGCAAGTTTGGGAAGAGCCCATAGCAAGCTCTTGTTGGTCTTCAAAGGGCTGATTCACACCATAATCTCTAGGACAAACTGTCTGGGGCATTGAGGAGCACCCACATGAAAGCAAGGGGTTACAGTAATCCATGTGCAGCTTCTTGTTCCCACTGCCCTCTGAGGGACTCAGAGAAGATAAAGGCATCAAACCAAGGGCCCACCTACAGGTCTCTTCTCTCTAGTGGTGCCCAGTAGCAGGTGCCTAAGGAAACTTTACAAGGTGACCTTCTCCTGTGCCCATCAGACACAAATCAGCAGCTCAGGAGCCTTCTGATGTACAGACTTCAGTGCTGTCTACCAATGGATGTGTCCTCCATGGACATCTGCTCCCTGTTCAAAGAGACTTTCAGTCCCAATCACCACGGGACCCTGCATTACCAAGTGCCACTGTTCAATAACCCCCTGCACCACCACATGCTTTTTGGGGCCTGTTCCTGACCATTTCACTGATTGCCCCTGGTCCTTTCACTGTGAACCTTTACAATCTTAGAGAACAGTCTCAGGCAACTCTGTTCTCTTTGTTCCTTGAAGTCATTCATTCTAAAGGGAACTGAGCCTTCAGGAGGAACCTGGTCCACAGCACCAGGCTGCGAGCCCCAAATCAGACCCAAGTCCATGTTCCAAACAAGCTACTGACCTTCTAAAGAGTGTTGCTTTCCTTGTGTGACCTGTATCCTTCAGGAGTGGGATTACAGTGTGTGCTTGTGTCTCTAAAAATGCAGTACAGCAGGGCTCCAACCGCAGCCTCTGCAAGCTGCTGTCACGCAAACCAAACCCTACCACATGCCTCTCAGGCTTCCCATCGCTGGTAATGAGGAGGACACCTATTCCCTCTTTAAAGAAGGCTCAGACATGATTTAGTTTCAGTCCTGACCTTCTTAGAATCATAGAATGGTTTGGGTTGGAAGAAACCTTAAAGATAATCCAGTTTTAACACCCCTGCCATGGGCAGGGACACCTCCCACTGGATCAGGTTGCTCAAACCTCATTCAACCTGACCTTGAACACCTCCGGGGATGGAGCAGCCACCACTGCTCTGGGCAACCTGGGCCAGGGCCTCCCCACCCTCACAGGAAAACATTTCTTCCTAATAACTAATCTAAATCTCCCCTCTTTCAGCTTAAAACTGCTCCCTCTTGTCCTATCCCTGCATTCCCTGATCCAGAGCCCCTCCCCAGCTTTCCTGTAGCTCCCTTTCAGTACTGAAAGGCTTTTATAAGGTCTCCCTGAAGTCTTCTCTTCTCCAGGATGAACAAACTCAACTCTCTCAGTCTGTCCTCGTATGGGAGGTGCTCCAGCCCTCAGTTCATCTTTGTGCAGTCCTCCAGACTCACTCTAACAGACCCTTGTCCTTCCTGTGCTGAGGACACCAGAACTGGATGCAGGGCTCCAAGTGAGATCTCATTCAGAGCACAGTAGAGGGGAAGAATCCCCTCCCTCGCTCTGCTGGTCCCACTTTTTCTGACACAGCCCAGAACACAGATGGCTTTCTGGGCTGCAAGCACACATTGCTGGCTCATGTTGAGCTTCTCATGCTCCAACACAGCAAAGTCCTTCTCTTCAGCAAGCATTTCTCATTTTCAGTAACCCATGTGGTGACTTCCCATGCCCTCCACCCAGCTGTGCCCAACATCACACACCCTGAGGACAAAACGGGCCGTTTCACCCCTGCTCATTTTCAGTACCAAGTGCCCTCCTGTATTCTGAAACCTTCTCCTCTTCTTCTTCTCTCATTTTAACCCCACTCCTGCTCATCACGGGAGCCAATAAAAAAGGAGCAAAGGAGCTCCAGGGCCTGTATGTCAACCCAGTGTCTCTTCATCTCAAACACTGCATTCAGTTTTGAGCCCCTCACTCCAAGAAGGACATTGAGGGGCTGGAGAGTGTCCAGAGAAGAGCAACGAGGCTGGGGAAGGGGCTGGAGAACAAGTCCTACAAGAGCAGCTGAGGGACCTGGGGTTGTTTAGTCGAGAGGAGGCTGAGGGGAGACCTCATCACTGTCTGCAACTGCCTGAAAGGAGGTTGTAGTGAGGTGGGTGTTGGTCTCTTCTCGCAAGTGACAGGTGACAGGATGAAAGGAAATGGCCTCAAGTTGCACCAGGGCAGGATCAGATTGGACATCAGGAACAATTTCTTCACCGAAAGCATTCTCATGCCCTGGCAGAGACTGCCCAGGGAGATGGTGGAGTCCCCATCCCTGGAGGGGTTTAAAAGATGGGTAGATGAAGTGCTCAGGGATCTGGTTTAGTAGTGGACACGTATAGTTGGACTCGATGGTCTTTTCCAAGCAAAGTCTTTTCAAACCAAGTGATTCTATGATTCTATGATTCTATGGTTCTGTGTCTGTCACATGCAACATCTGGGATGATTCTATGGTTCTGTGTCTGTCACATGCAACATCTGGGATGCTGTTGCTGCCCACCACAGCTTTGGCAGGGCCCCTTTTCCAGCAGCAATGAGGATGCTCAGCCTCTGTGATGGGACTCAGAGGGATGTTGCCATCCACGTGGAGGTTTGCACGGAGGGTCCCTGTTGCTGACGTGCTGCTGCCTCCTCTTGGCCAAGGGAACCCAGACACCTGTCTGGCTCACTAAGTCACTCTTTTGATAATGCAGATCAGCTGCTTGGGCTCTCAGCATCCTGGGAACTTCCTGGCTCTCTGCTTTACAGGGCAGGCTGAGTCAGGAGATAAACAGAGGAAGCAAGTCTATAATTGAAACAGAGGGGAAATCTGCAGGGGAGTTTGTCTCTGAATGACAAACAGAAGTCGTACAGGCAAGAAGAAGCTGAGGGGAAAAGAATAAACAGCAGAGAGCATGGCTTGACCTCCTTCATTGCGTGGGCTACAACCAAGTGCCCAGGAGAAGGGGGAGGCAGGTCTCACTCCTCACCCCTGACCTGACACAGCAGCACCAGAGCACTTTGCTGTGGCCACCCAATCCACGCAAATCAGACCTGAACTTGAGCTGTTATTGAAGAAGAACTTGCCAAGACCAGAGCACCCTGATGGACTGTTGTGGCATTGATAAATAACCACTAAAGCAATGCTATAGTCATGTTTAGGGCTGCTGTCCAAGACTAGGACAGAGAGCACACACTCTTGATCTGATGTGGTCTACTGAATCTACAAGCACTGGGAAACTGAGCTGCAAAGCACTAACCCAGCTTGCTTAGTGCTCCTCTGGCCTGGATGATGCTACCCTCAAGGCAATCAGCTTTCCAGGCACTTGTGAGAAAGGAAGGCACCATCCCATGGAAACAGAGGTGATGCTCCCTGAAAACACCATGAATGTGGCAAGAGCAGTCGGACACCAAACGGCTTGATTTTAACATGAGCCAACAGTGAGCCTTGGCAGCCAAGAGGGCAACTGTGTCCTGAGGGGCATCAAGCACAGCATCACCAGCTGGGTGAGGGAGGGGACTGTCCTGCTCTCATCTGCTCTGGGGCAGCCCCACCTCCAGCACTGGGGGCACTTTTGGGTATCACAGTTTAAAAAGGGCATGAAGCTACTGGAGAGTGTCCAGAGGAGGCCCCAAAGTTGGTGAGGGGTTTAGAGGGGAGTGGTATCAGGAGCAGCTGAAGACACTTGGTCTGTTCAGCTTGGAGAAGAGGAGACTGAGGGGAAATCTCATCATTGTTTACTGCTTCCTTACAATGGAAGGAGGAGGAGCAGGCACTGATCTCTTCTCTCTGGTGACCAATGACAGGACCCAAGGGAATGGCAGGAAGATGTGCCAGGGGAGGGTTATTCTGCACATTAGGAAAAGGTTCTTCCCACAGAGGGTGGTGGAGCACTGGAACAGCTCCCCAGGGAAGCTGTCACAGCACCAAGTCTGCCAGCACCCAAGAAGCATTTGGACAACACCCTCAGACACATGGTGTGAATTTTGAGGTTTCCTATGCAGGGACAGGAGTTGGACTCAATGACCCTTGTAGGTTACCTTCCAACTCAGTACATTCTCTGATTCTCATCTTGCTTAAGTTCAAAGGGACTCTGAAGAAATGCAACTGGTTGGAGGCACCTAGGAAAGGAAAACTTGAAGAGCTTTTGTGGAAGAGATTAAAATTTCCTCCTTCTACCCTGTCTTCCCAGCCCTGCTGGAAGGCCTAAGTACTTGTCGTTCTGAAGCTGGGACAATAAAAGAAGAGGTCCGTGGCCTTTTTGATAATACAATAAGGACTGAGACGCCTTTCAGACGTCAGCTGCTGGCAGTAATCAGCACTTCCCAGCTGCTGAGTCATAAATAGCTTGAAAAACATTTCTAGTTCTTGCTGTCCTGTGAGTTAATGCCAGAATGGGCAGCCTTAAAAGCAAAAAAAATCCCCAAATCACCTGTATGGCCCCAGAAATCTCTTTTAAAGAGATTACTTAGATGTCAGTTCTGGATTGTATTTATCTCATTGCTTTCTCCTCCATGTTTCCACCTTCTCTCTTTTCCTTGGACATCCCAACATGGTTGGAAAAGGTCATTCTTCTGTCACTCATGCTGTCCTTGTGCTGGTGACAAACGTGACCAATCCTCTTAACCCATGCCATCCCCAACATCTTGGGACCTGGCCTCCTCCCAGCAGGGGCTCTGCTCTTCTGCTCCCTCCCTATACCTGCCCTGTCCCCTCTCCATGTCTGTCCATGCCAGAAGAGCAGATAATAAATGGTTTCACTAAGCAACAAAGACTTTTATGCTGGTTTGGGGGGCATTTTTTCCCCATTTTTCAGGAAGAACAAAGATGTTTCTGTGTGGAGTTGTCCACAAATTTTCCAAGTCACTCTTCAAACCAAACATAAACCCTCGGCACAGCTGTCTTGTGACAAGAGATCTTACTCAAGTGTCCAAAGGACTCTTCCATTTTGTATTAAGCTTGTTCAAAATTGGTTTAGCAGCATTACTGAGAAGAAACAGAAGAAATAACCAGCTCCTTTATGACACTTCTTTTTAAGTGAATGCCAAGCACGCTGCAAGAGTCGTCATCATTAATTAAGCAAAAAAAAAAGGCCAGCTGAAGCCAACATGAGCGTGTCCATGCAGCTGTTTGCGTAATTTCAAATAAATAAATGTATATATGTACATATTTTAGAGCTCCTTATCCAGCTCTGGCCCTAAAACCACTTTCACACCATCAAATCCTCACTCGACAAAGCAAGGTGGTGGCACTGGAGCTGCCTGTTGGGGATGGCCCCTAGGCTGGGCTGTGCTAACTCCCAAACTCAATACAGCAACTGCTTGGGTTGGTTTTCCTCAGCCAGGTCAAAGCTGTGCCAGCAACAGTGACATCATTTTAGTAGGATTATAAAGCTCCCTTGCACCTTTTAGTTTGCTCATATAGGTGAGGCTGAGGCTGATCTCCATCTTTCAGGTAGGGCAGGAGATGCCAGAAGCACTTCAGAACACGATAGCCCGGTGTTGTCACGGTGGAAACCACACCCAAGCAGCTTGGTTGCAGTTAATCTCTGCTATGACTGCACAGGTTGGTGTCTCCCATGCTGGAAATGATATGTCTGCAATTCCATGGCCCCAGTCGGGTTGAGGCTGCCCCACAGCTGGAAAAATGGGAGAGGAAAGCTCAGCCTTTAGGTGCAGATCCATATGCATAAACTCTTGTGTCCTTTGAAGGGGTGTGGCTGTACCCAGACCACCTCATGGGAACAGTCATGGTCCCAGCTCCATTCCTGGGCACTATGTGGGTCAGTGTTCATCGGTCTTGACCAACCAGTGCCACAAGAAATGAGCAATGCAAATGGCAGCCCCTGTGTCAGGGTCCCAGCACTGCTGCATTTACTGGTACAGACACCCTATGGCTCTCCCTGCTTCCCACTGCTCTTCCCTCTCTCCTTGTGACCCCAGTTTTTCTCTCTCAGGACATCCCCAGTTCAAGAAATCTCATTTCCCCCTCATTTTGCAAGGACTCAATATTTTATGTAAACCCAGGACATGGGAAGACAAGAGACATCCACACGGAGCAAAAGCCTCTACAACTCAGCAGAGAATATTTTAAACATTAACAATAATAAGCAGAGAGCTTGGCCTACAAAATCCTGCTACAGGGCATCCATCCCAACGTGGCAACGCTCCCGAGTGGCTGCTGGGACTCTCTGAACTAAGTTTAGCCCAGAAATGAGCTCAGCCCCCTCGCTGAGGTCTCTGACTCATGGTCTCCTCACTGAGCTGGTGGAAGAGGTTTGCTGCTTCCCCTTCCAGCCTTCACCGCCGATGACTCCTTTGCCACGGGTGGTTTTCTCTACGCCAGAGCAGAAGACGCAAATGCACCCATGGGATGTGGCAGGGACTTCATGTTCCATCCACTCCCCCCATGGTGACAGCATGAGGCTCTGCTTGTGCTGAAACCTTTGGCTCCAAAGGGACCGGCAACTGCCCTGGGTTGCTCCCTGTCCTGGTTTTGCCTTTGCTTTTCTCACTGTTGCTCCCACCTGCCTGTTGCACGTGCAAAAAGAAAAAAATAAGTGGCCAGAACTGGCTGACATGGATGTTGGGCTGGGGTTTTACCCAGCATCATCCACCAAGAACCATGGCGTGTCCTTGCAGGACCCTGCCCAATGGCTCTCAGCCAGCCTTCGCACAGGAGACCTTCAGGGAATCACAGAATGGTTTAGGTTGGAAGAGACCTTAAAGATCATCCAGTTCCCACTCCCTGCTATGGACAAGGACACCTCCCACTAGACCAGGATGCTCAAGGCCCCATCCAACCTGGCCTTGAATACCTCCAGGAATGGGGCAGCCACCTCTTCTCTGGGCAACCTGGGCCAGTGTCTCATCACCCAAGAAGAATTTTTTCGCCCCTCCCCAGCTTTCCTGTAGCCCTATTTAAGTACTGGGAGGATGCTCTACGGTCTCCCCACAGCCTTCTCTTCTCCAGGCTGAACAACCCCAACTCTCTCAGCCTGTCCTCATAGCAGAGGGGCTCCAGCCCTCTGATCATCTCCATAGTCCTCCTCTGGACTCGCTCCAACAGTTCCATTTCATTCTTAAGTTGGGGATTCCAGAACTGGGCACAGGACTCCCGGTGGGGTCTCCCAAGAGCAGAGTAGAGGGGGAGAATCCCCTCCCTCAGCCTGCTGGCAATGGTTCTTCTGATGCAGCCCAGGACAAGGTTGGCCTTCTGGGCTGTGAGCACACATTGCCAGCTCACATTGAGCTTCTTGTCAATCAGCACCCCCAAAGTCCTTCTCCACAAGGTGGCTTTGGCGCTCCCCAGCAATGCTCCCGGATGACATCCCAGTGTCACTCCAGGCATGGGGACACCCACGCTGCATTTGTCACCCTGTGGCTGCCCTGACTGTGATCTTCCCCAGGGAGTACCAGCTCCTCCCAACCCTTCCCCTGCTACAAACACAACAGTCAGAGTTAAGCTCTGTCCCTGCCTCAAGCTAAGCAGGAGGGAGGCCTTCAAGGACATCTTTACGAAATATGACGAGACAGGGATAAGAAGGTATAAATAAGGAGTAAATTGGAGGGGGGACACCCCAGGAATCTCACAGCCATCACTAGGAATAAGCACAGGCAAAGGGGAAGGAGGGGCAGCAAGGAGTGAGCTTGCTATTTTAAGGACAAGCTCCAATAGTAAAGTAATCATCTCCTGAGCAATGCTATTTTCTGGATCCGTGCCCTCAAGTCAGCACGAAGCCACTGTGCTTTCTATTCCAGTCACACCAAACGCTTCTCACCAATCTATCCATCTTAATCTGAGCTCCAGCAGCTGCACGGCCCCACCGGGGCGCAGGGGTGCCCAGGGATGAGGGGTGCTGAGGGAGATGCATCCCTGCCAGCTCACCCACGAGCACACCAGACTATCTTCGCCTTCGTCTTTGCCCCCAGGCAGGATGCTTCTTTCATCTGCATCCTCATTGCTGCTGCTGGTGCTGGACAAAATGCCTCCCACGTAATCAGCTCCCAGCCTCCCTCCTCCTCCTCCTCCTCCTCCTCATCTCTCTCCACCCTCCACCCCCTCCTCTAGCGCACCACGGCTACAGAGAAAGGGAGAAAGGGATCGGTCCTGCGGTGACGGGGTCATTCCAGGAACTGTCACCGAAATGTTTGCATGCATAAAACACCCTGGTCCCACTGCAGCACCGGGAGACAGGACCAGCTGGCCACGGAGCCCAGGAAATGCCAGGATGCTTCATCCAAGTTACCCTCCTGCATCCCTCCTCAGTGATGCCCCAACACCGTGCCTGGCGATTCGCACTCTGCGTCCCTCACCTGACGGGGTCCAAGAGCTTGGTCTGCTCTCCAGAAGGCACGAGCACAACCCCAACCCGGCCCAAAGCCTCGTTCACCTCCATCAGCACCACCCACCTCCCATCCTCACCTCCCTCTCTGCTCTTCATCCAGGCCAGCCAGCCCCAGCCAGCCCTCAGCATCACAAAAAGCTCTTCCTTGCTCTTTTTATGCCTCTATAATCAGGCAGGAGCTGCACTTCATGCTGCAAGGATTTCCCTGCAAACTTCACCTTCAAAAGCCAAAGTCCCCAAAGCCCCAAGGCACAAGGTTTTTCCTTCTGTTTAGCGCTAACAAGTGGTCAGGAGCTGGAGGTTTTTGCATTCTTCCCTAATTAGAACGTTTTTCAGAAGCTGAAGAGATTAAAAAGCCCAGCAGATTTCTAACAAATGATGTTTTTACAGAGCACAAAAGGACCTAGACTTTAAATAAGTGTATATACACATCCACACACATGCAACACGTTTACAGGACCTTCCCGGACACAAATTATTTATGCTTTAGAAGGCAATTGTCCCCAGGGCTGTCTTTTTCCTAACTACCCAGACAATACCTAAATGCTAATCACTGCAATAAAAAATACACTGCATCAAAAAGCCTGATCCACCCAGGCAATTTTGGTACCTTTTGCTCTCAGATGCTTGGATTTAAACCCCATTTTTTCCATCAGAGTGCACAAAATCCCTGAGCTCTAACATGTGCCTCCCTCTGTGCCTCAGTTTCCCCACACGCCTCATGGGCTCAGCATTGAAGTCAGGTGACACTGAAGTTTGTGACAAGTCCAAGACCTCTTTCTGCTTAAAGAAATCAACTGCAAATCAAAAATCAAAGCTGAAAAAAAGGCTCAGGGCAAGCAAGTTGGGGGTTTTGGGGGGAAGAAACCCTTTTTACAATTTTTTTGAGAATTTTTTGAAAAAGCATGTATAACATGATCCAAAAGGCAGCCAGAAACCAGTCACAAGGAATCCAAAGTTCAAAAACATGACCTCATAATTTCTCCCAAAGCTGTAGACCAGGGACGTTAATCAAGTTCCTTCACTCTGGTGATTCAGATTTGGTCTTTATATTCGTTCCCTCATTTGTACATTTTTTGCCCCCTTCTCACCCCTTTTGCCTCCAGCTCAACACAGCAAGGTAAAGCCCTTTAAACATATTAATAAATAAATATTTATTTATATGCTCAGCAATGAGTTTGACTGAATGAAGCCGAGGATGAAGAGGAGGAGGAAGAGAGGATGGACAAGGATGGCTGTTTGCAAAGGGCTGCACCCATGTGGGAGATGCACAGAGGTTAAAGATCTACTGTTAAAACCAGCTCCAGGGTCCCTTACGTGAGACCACCTGGTCCTGTTGAGCCATATCATAGAATCATGGAATGGTTTGGGTTGGAAGGGATCATGAAGGTCACCGAGTTTCAATTCCCCTGCCATGGGCAGGGACACCTCCCACCAGACCAGGCTGCTCAAGGCCCCATCCAACCTGGCCTTGAACACCTCCATGGAAGGGGCATCCACAACTGCCCTGGGCAACCTGGGCCAGGGCCTCAACACCCTCATTGTGAAGAATTTCTTCCTAATGTCCAACTAAACCTTCCTCCTCCCAGTTTAAAGCTGTTCCCCTTAGTCTTATCAATCCAGGCCCTTCTAAAAAGTCCCTCCCCAGCTTTCCTGTAGCCCCCTTCAGGTACTGGGAGGCTGCTCCAATGTCTCCCTGGGGCCTTCTCTTCTCCAGGCTGAACAAGCCCAGCTCTCTCAGCCTGTCCTCATAGCAGAGGTGCTCCAGCCCTCGGATCAACTTCACAGCCACCTCTGGACCCGAGAATCTACACTGTTTGATTTTCATCTCCTGCCCAAAGTGCCTGGGCCAGGCCCTCACCCCATGAGTCAGGATTTAGGTGCCCTAATAGAGTACGTATAGACATATATACTCATAAACACTCAAAATGGGAAATTTTTAGTTTCTTCCCCCTCTAAAAAAGGGGAGGAAAACCAAAAGCAGCAGATCAAACCCAAACTTCTAACAAAATAGCAAAATATGATCCAGCTGTGAAGTCATTCCAGGTCCTCAGGACTAAATTGGAGCAAGTCCCTGGGAGTTACTTGAGCAGCAGAGAAGAGGCAGAGAGCTGCAAGAGACAGTTATACACCCTGCGGCTGGCACAATAATAATAATAGTAATAATAATAATAAGCCATGTCCAATCAGCCCTAATATCCATCACCGCCATCAGATTCAAGGCAGGAGCAAGAACTGGAAGGAAATAAATATGCCTGTGATTTCCATTGCAGTTAGAAACTGATTAGAAATCCCAGCAGAGGTGTTTTCAGCCACAGATGCCCTTCAGCCACTTCTCCAGGCGAGGCTGCTGCACTCTTGTCTCTCCTGGTACCTGACCCTACTCCTCTTCCCCAAGTCTCACTTGAGTTTTGCTTCAGCTGTAGCTGGGGTCATGCTGGGCTCTAGACCAAGCTTGAGGGACAAAGCCAACTGCCTTCATGCATTAACAAAATTAAGGACTTTCCCTGGAACTCTTCCCTGGAATTGTACAAGGCCAGGCTGGAGGGGTCCTTGAGCAGCTTGGTGCCGTAAGAAGGATACGGAACTGTTGGAGTGGGTCCAGAGGAGGCTGTGAAGATGATCTGAGGGCTGGAGCACCTCTGCTATGAGGACAGGCTGAGAGAGTTGGGGTTGTTCAGCCTGGAGAAGAGAAGGATCTGGGGACACCTCACAGCAGCCTCCCAGTACTGAAAGGGGCTCCAGGAAAGCTGGGGAAGGCCTTTTTACAAGTGCTCATAGTGAGAAGAAAAGGAAAGTGGAAAAACTGGAAGGGGAAAGAGTCAGATTAGACATTAGGAAGACATTCCTCATAATAAGGATGGTGAGACACTGGCACAGGCTGCCCAGGGAGGCTGTGGAAGCCCCCCTCCTGGAAGTGCTCAAGGCCAGGCCGGATGGGGCCCTGAGCAGCCTGGTCTGGTGGGACGTGTCCCTGTCCATGGCAGAGGGGTTGGAACTGGATGGGTTTTAAGGTCCCTTCCAACCCAAACCGTTCTGTGATTCTACAATTTACTCTCCCTTGTGTCAGTGACCCTCACTGCCTCAGCCTGGATTCATCCTACCTGAATACACACACAAACCCAAGGGCTGATGTTAGCACCTTTCATTCAGTAGATAAACCAGGTCTCATCTTGGTGGTCATGAAATGCTCATCCCAAGCCAAGATGGGGATTCATTCTTCGAGTTGGCCAAGGCTTTGAGTTGAGCTCACAAGTAAGACCTTGTGCTGCTCTTCATGGAGCAGCTAGGAAAATGCAGCAGTAAATCTCCAGCTGCTCAGGCACCTCCTTCTCCACCCAGTCCCTGCTGAGAAGACTTTCAACCCCACAGTGATACAGTAAGACCACATGACTTCATTTTCTTATGGTTGTCTCATCAACACTCCTAATAAATACAACTACTTCACTTTGCCTTTTGGTAGTCAAAGGTCCCCTTTGCAGGTTTCAGCCACCTGCTCCCAAAAATTCATGGAAAGCAATCGTAGAATCATAGAATCATAGAATAATTCAGGATGGAAAAGACCTCTAAGATCATCAATTCAACTGTCAGCCCAATGCCACCATGTCCCAAAGAGCCTTGACTAAATGGAAATATCCTCAGCAAGGCAATGTAGGTATGGGAAGATCTGGAGAAGCTGGGTCACGGGGTAGGATCCTACTGAGGAGTATCACTTGTAGGTGCCTTCTCTCCTACCTGAGCCACATGACAAGAACCACAGCCACCATGGCTTCATCTACAGCCATGAGTTAAACAAACACTGCCACGCCACTGGGACTTGACCATTCCCACTGAAACTGCTCAGATGGTCCCTGGAACAACTCATAATGGCCCAAACCCACCCCAGAGGCTCAACCTGGGAATCAGCACAGCTCAAGGGACTCTACAGAGTCTTGCTCCCACAGCTGCACCCATGGCTGCACTGCAGCATTCCCTTTGCTGCCCCCAACATCCACACGTGAACCTCTCCTCCCTGCCACTGTCACCCTTGAACCCCAGCAAAAAGCCAGCCGTGGCCTCCAATGATGTCCCTGCAGTCTCCCCATGAGAAGCTGGTGAGCATTCACATGGCCAGCGGTGCTGCGGAGAAGGACAGAAAAGTGATGGAGACCCCTGCGCTAGGACCACGTCCTGCCTTCTGTGCTGATTGCCCACGGTGTGCCAACTCTCAGAGGTCCCTGCTGAGGGGGAAGGTGAAGAGCAGTTTATTTTCTGGGAAAGGCAGAAGAAGGGGTCACGGTGTTTGCCTTGAAGCACTCGGGTGCTGATGGATGAAGCTGTTACTGCAATGCAGGAATCACGGGTGTGGTGACAGGGGAAATTTGGTGTTACTCCTCCATATATCCTCTTTCTCTCCTCACCAAGAGATTACTCTTTCATTTTTCCTTCTTCTTGTGCTGGTGCTACAGGGAGGAACAGCTTGACTCGGAGAAGGAACACTGCAGACAGATCCATCAACTTCATCCTCGCCAGCGGGGAGGAGCCGAGCCGCCGAGCCCGACGTGGAAAGAAGCAGTGAGATGTCTCTAACTCGGGGACATCTCTGCATTGAGGGATGATGGGAGAGCCCTTCAGCCCCCCCTTACCTCCCCGAATCCTCCGTACTCTCAGCATCCCCTTTCTGCCTCCGCACCAACTCTCTCGTTACCGTGACAACGGTTGGCTCACATGAGCCTCTCCACTCGCCCACCCCAATGCATGTGCATCCAACGTGAGATTTTAGAGGGCTGCCATCAAGCCAATGCCCTTGGGCTGGGTGCTTGGAGGAAGCTCCCCATTGCAGCTGAGTCTTGTAGCAGAAAGAAGCCTGCTATGTTGGGGATCATCTCTCTTACTGAGCTCCTGGGCAAGGCTATGAGAAGAGATGGATGCTGAGAGCAGTGGGGGTGCAGGAAAGGCAACATGGCAAACCCTTGGAGTGCTTGGGGCCAGAGCTGATGCTGAGGCTACAAATCTGCAAGGGAATGAAACCCATGCTGGAGCTTGGTCTCCACCCCTGAGGCCTTGACCATGTCCACAGTATTACTCTTTCCCACCCTCCTAAGCATGGTGGTTGCATCCCAACCACCTGTTGGGGATGATCCTGTGCCCATGCCAGCCCATGAGCTGTGCCAGGGATGGTTTGGGTAAGTCTGAGTTGGTCAGGACTGCAGTGGTGCAAGGAATGGTGGTGGGAACATAAGGGTAGAGAAGATTGGACCTCAGCCCTTGTGTTTCATGAACAACTTAGAATAATCAATCACTCAGGTATGGCAGGGCCTGTGCAAACCTGAGCACATCTTCTGGTTGCTGGCAGTGCTTTTATTTCATCAGTGCCACGGCTGATGTCAGGGCAGGTGCCTGAAGCAACAGTAGTGACTTTCATCAATGAATAAATTCAGGTAGTGACTCACATAAAACCCTTCCACTTGCTTGCCCTCTGCTCCAGGGGATAGATTCAAATACCAGCTACTTTGGCTAAATAGACAGCAGGGACATGAAGCCACCTCTACAGACACTGCTAGAAGCATTTGCAGTGAAGAAGGGCTATGCCTAAGAAAGTGGCCAGATGGTGGGACAAAAGAGCAGGAAGGATTTCAGTTAGTGCAGGAGGAAAAGGGAACATGAATCAGAGAATCACAGAACGGTTTGGGTTGGAAGGGACCTTAAAGATCATCCAGTTCCAACCCTCCTGCCATGGGCAGGGACACCTTCCACCAGAGCAGGCTGCTCAAGGCCACATCCAACCTGTCCCTGAGCACTTCCAGGGAGGCACCATCCACAGCTTCCCTAAACAAAATGAAGAAGTGTCCAGGGATAGAGAGGGGACAAGCAAGTTGGCTGGAGCTCTGCACATCCCTATTGAGCAGATGTGAAGCAGGAGGAGGGCAGAGAAGAGAAAGCAGAGAATACACTCCCTATAATAAGCACAACTCGTTTAGTTGTATTGCTTATGATTGGGAAAATTGGTAGCTCTGTAACCCAGAGCACAAGAAAACAGTCAAGGAAACATCCCACTCTTGCAGGTCTTCTCCCCTTCCCAGTTCTTGGCACAAATGACCACCAAGTTGCAGGGAAGAGTTCACCTCATGTAGAATACTGCATTCAGTTCTGGAGTTCTCAGCCAAAGAAGGATATGCAACTGTTAGAGAGAGTCCAGAGGAGGCCACGAGGATGATCTGAGGTTTTGAGCACTTCCCCTACAAGGACAGGCTGAGAGACCTCGGTTTGCTCACCCTGGAGAAGAGAAAGCTCTGGGGAGACTTTAGAGCAGCCTCCCAGTACTGAAAGGGGCTCCAGGAAAGCTGGGGAGGGGCTCTGGATCAGGGAATGCAGGGATAGGATGAGAGGGAGCAGTTTTAAGCTGAAAGAGGGGAGATTTAGATTAGTTATTAGGAAGAAATGTTTTCCTGTGAGGGTGGGGAGGCCCTGGCCCAGGTTGCCCAGAGAAGTGGTGGCTGCCCCATCCCTGGAGGTGTTCAAGGCCAGGTTGGATGTGGCTTTGAGCAACCTGATCCAGTGGGAGGTGTCCCTGCCCATGGCAGAGGGGTTGGAACTGGATGGGCTTTAAGAACCTTTCCATCCCAAACCATCTTATCATTCTATGACTATAGAATCTTTGCCAGCATAGTCCTTGCCACAGTCTTCTCCCAGCCCAACCAATGCTGTTCCAAACTGTCCCACCATATCTGCTGTAGAACAGACCCAGGACCAGCTGCTACACAGAGCTAACATAGATTGTCCCATTTGCTCTCAACATTACATCCTCATAAACAGCACAAAAATAGTCAGCTGGGTAGAAAAGAGAAAGGGAGGCAGATAAAGGTAAAGAAAGGGCACATGTTTCACCCTTCTCTTCTCAAGGAAAAGACCATCCCATGATCTCACCTTGCAGAAGGCATCAGTGAGTCCCACCAGTCGAAAGTCACACCTTTTGAAAAACTCATTGTATCACAGTATCACAGTGTCATAAGTTTGGAAATGACCTCTGAGATCATCAAGTCCAACCTATAACCCAACACCAACACCAACACCAACCCATCATCTAAACCATGGCACTCAGTGCCTCATCCAGTCTCCCCTTAAACACCTCCAGGGTCGGTGACTCCACCCCCTCCCTGGGTGCTCATTCCAATGGCCAATCACCCTTTCAGTGAAGAACTTTTACCTCACATCAAGTCTAAAATTGTAGTGAGTCTTGAAAACTTCGCTTTCTGGTTCACTTTACTTGACCAGAAATCTGGGACAGCATTCTGAACTCTGCTGGAGCAAACACAGGAATGGGAAAGGCGGAAGAGAAGAGCACAGAATCACAGAATCGTTTGATTGGACAAGACCTTTGAGATCATCGAGTCCAACCGTACCTGTCCACTACTAAACCAGATCCCTGAGCACCTCATCTACCTGTCTTTCAAATACCTCCAGGGACAGTGACTCAACCACATCCCTGGGCAGCCTCTGCCAGTGCCTGAGAACCCATTCAGTGAAGAAATTTTTCCTAATACGTAATCTGAACCTCCCCTGGCATAACTTGAGGCTATTTCCTCTTGTCCTATCACTTCTCACTTGGGAGAAGAGACCAACACCCACCCATCATGTTACAGATTTCTTTCAGGTGGTTGTAGACAGTGATAAGATCTCCCATCAGCCTTCTTTTCTCTAGGATAAGGCAAAACCTAGAAAAAGAGGTGAGATCCATGACCAGCATAAAGACATGGGTATAGGAGAGGGGATGATGATTTTTTCCTCACTCCTGTTAATGTGGCAAACCTAATCTGGAGGCAAAATCCCTTTGCTTTCCAGCAATGAGGGAGTTATATATAGTGCTTCCTGCCCTGGCCTATGGAAACAAGTCAATGGAGGGGAAAACACAGCTCAGTGTGAACATTGGACCACTGGAAAGGGAGTTAATTAGCCCCCCTGCTGCTAATTATTGCCATGAGACCAAATGTTTTATGCTCTTTAGAGAATGCCAACCATTCAATGGGAAGAAAAAGAAAGGGAAAAGAAAGAAAAAGCATTGCACTGGTTGCTGGAATTTGTTTGCAAGACCACTTTATCAGTGTCAAGAGAAAAGCAGGCTGTTCTACACCACAGGGGTCTAAACTGCTCAACTCACTAAGAGGCAGTTTGCTGGTGGAGGAGACTCTGCTGCTGCAGCTGAGGTTGTTCCTGATGGGGCCCAAAGGTGATGGAGATGTTACTTAGAATCATAGAATCACAGAATGCTTTCAGTTGGAAGGAACCTTTACAGGTCATCCAGTCCAACCCCCCTGCAGGAACAGGGACATCTTTAACCAGATCAGGTCTCTCAGAGCCCATCCAACCTGACCTTGAAGGTTTCCAGGGATGGGACCTTCACTGCCTCCCTGGGCAACCTGGGCCAGTGTTTCACCACCCTCAATGTAAAAAGTTTCTTCATTACATCCAGTCTAAATTTACCCTCACTTAAGTTTAAAACCATCACTCCCTGTCCTCTCACAACAGGTCTTGCTAAAAAGTCTGTCCCCATCTTTCCTGTAGCCCCTTTCAGGCTGCTAAAAGGTCTCCCCAGAGCCTTCTCTTCTCCAGGCTGACCATCCCAACTCTCTCAGCCCGTCCTCATACAGGAGGTGCTCCAGCCCTCTGATCATCTTTGTGCCTCCTCTGGACTCACTCTTAACAGATCCATGTCCTTCCTGTGCTGAGGACTCGAGAACTGAACGCAGGACTTCACGAGAGGTCTCACAAGAGCAGGGCAGAGGGGCAGAATCCCCTCTGCTGGTCACACTTTCGATGCAGCCCAGGATACCATTGGCATTCCGGGCTGCAAACACCCATCGCTGGCTCACGTTGAGCCAGCAGCTCAGGAGGTGCCTTACTCACTGTTTCTCTAGCTCCATGCAGGTCATGCTGGATCATGGATCCCTCTGTGGGATGCCCAGGACACGACAGGCGATGAGGACTGGACCTTATGGCTTTCAGAAGGGATGTTCTGTAAAGCTCTCACTTCTGTCTCTGGCTAATGCCACTGTGCCATGGGTTTCCAGGCCTAGCGCTCCCTCCATGTGGTCATTTTGTACCCTGGTCTTCAGAAACAGCCCTGCTCTCAGTTTGTTGTTGTACTGGTACCAGAGCCCCACATGTGGGTCACTTAAGGTCACCTGAGATGTCATCTACAGCCATGGACACCTCCAAAGGTGGCTGATGCTATGTGTGTTGGACACCTCTTGTGGGTGGGATGAATGGAGGTGTCTCCACTGCTGACAGAAGGCTCTTTGGTGACCCCAATCTCCTCCTTTACATACATACAAGTCAGGACCCACTTCCCAGATCTGCAGTGTGGACTTTGCCCCATACCAATTCCCTCTGAAAGCAGTGACAGCCCTTACCTCTACTGCTTGCAGCCACTCAAATCTTTTCTTTCCCCCAGCACACACCATGCCTGAAGGCTGAGCAGCTTCTAAAAACCAAAACATAAGAGGCAACCTCCTTTGTTCTCTGTGTGCTCCTCACTCCTGCCTCCAGCCTTTCAGCCCCAAGCAGCCCTTGACCTGCCCCTATTGAAAAGACCAGCTGACTTCCACATCTTGTGAGGAATAAACGTCTGCATTGTCTGAGGGCTTTCCTGTTAAAGGATTGGCAGATCTTCCCTCCTGGATGGCAGAGAGTGCTCAATCCCAGCATCCTGATAGATGCTGTCTAATGAAAGATCATGACAGGGACACCAAGCTGCAACGGGGCGGAGGGAGGAAAGGCTGTGCTAAAGTCTCAATGCTGATATTTTAATCCAATTAGTGCCCCTTGCACACTAAATCAGCAGCTCTTGGGAAAACCTCAGCGTAAAGGCAGTCGGGTGGGTAACAGCCGGGCCGGGGGGGGGGTCTGCAGGGCTTTGGCCACCCCCTCAATGCTTTTGGGGGGTCATAGAATGGGTTGGGTTGAAAGGGACCTTAAAGATCATCCAGTTCAAACCCCCGGCCATGGGCAGGGACACCTCCCACCAGACCAGGCCACTCCAGGCCACATCCAACCTGGCCTTGAACACCTCCACGGCCTCCCTGGGCAACCTGGGCCAGTGTCTCACCACTCTCATTGTGAAGAATTTCTTCCTAATGTCGAATTTAAATCTTCCCCCTTCCAAATTAAAGCCATTCCCTCTCATCCTATCAGTCCAGACCCTTGTAAAAAGTCCCTCCCCAGCTTTCCTGGAGCCCCTTTCAGTACTGGGAGGCTGCTCTACAGTCTCCCCGGAGCCTTCTCTTCTCCAGGCTGAAGAAGCCCAACTCTCTCAGCCTGTCCTCATAGCAGAGGTGCTCCAGCTCTCTGATCATCTTCATACCCCTCCTCTGGACCTGTTTCAACAGTTCCATATCCTTCTTGTTACTATGACAGGTGGCAAAGAAGGAAATTAATCTGCAAAGCCAGCTAGACCTTGTCCAGTGGTTTACAGGGAAAAGGAGTTTGCCAAAATATGGCCTGGCAGATAAAAAAAATTATTTCATTTGTTTTGAGGTCAGTTGGGGAGCCACTGGGCTGGTAGAGATGGCACAGCGAGATGGCAGAGCAAGCCCCAACCCAGTTCAGGAGTCGAGATGAGACAGAAAGCACTGCCACGAAGCAAAAGGGATCTGGGCCCCGTGATGGATGGGAGACAACAGCAACAGAGACATCACGCTAATGCTAAAGCAGGTCCCACATTTCTCTACTGCCAACAAGCCCTTCGCTGCATTTTGAAAGCTCTTTTTCCCTTTCCCATTCAGTAGATCGTGGCTGAGAAAGTGATTTCTCAGGATGCAGATTAAAGCAGAACAGCAGAGAGCCCCCAGCGCAATTATGAAAAGGAAGTCATAAAAAATAGTAATTAAAAGTCGTATTTCTGCTGGGTAAATGCCTGGGTAGGGATGGGAGTTGTTGGAGAGAAAGAAGCCTGAAAGACAGAGGATGCAGCGGAGGCAGAGCTGGGAAAGAAAGGTTTTGTCTGCACCAGCAAACAAAACAGGGACAGGGATTGCACCTGTCAGCACGGGCCCGTGCATGGTTTTAGAATCTTAGAATCACAGAATGGTTTGGGTTGGAAGGGGCATTAAAGATCATCCAGTTCCAACCCCATGGGTAGGGACATCTCCCACTGCATCAGGTTGCTCAAAGCCCCATCCAACCTGGCCTTGAACACCTCCAAGGATGGGGCAGCCACAACTTCTCTGGGCAACCTCTGCCAGTGCCTCACCACCCTCACAGAAAAACATTCCTTCCTACTATCTAACCTAAATATCCTTTCTTTCAGGTTAAAACCATTCCCCTCCATCCTATCCCTGCACTCCCTGATAAAGAGCCCCTTCCCAGCTTTCCTGTAGCCCTGAAGGCTGCTCTAAGATCTTCCTGGAGCCTTCTCCTCTCCAGGCTGAACAAACCCAACTCTCTCAGCCTGTCCTCATATGGGAGGATGTTTATCCAGAAAAACAGTCCCTTTGGGTCCTGGTCTGTGCTGTGACCTGTCTGTGCCTTGGTTTCCTATTGTATGAGCCAGGGATAATAACACACCTGTTGGGTGTCCTGCCTGTGTAGATGGTGTGGTGGTGGACACATGGTTTTCCAGTGTAGCTGCTGAACTGGAGGTGAGGAAAATGCAGAGCAATTTGTGTCGGAAGGAAGAGATTTCTCTCACTGAAATGAAAACATGGGAAAACTTCTATTTGGTTCAACCCTGAACCAAGCACATAGGACCTCCTGGAGTGACTGCCAGGGTGCAGCCCAAGGGCATCTCAGGTGGCATTCAGTTGTTCTGTTTGGGCACGGGAATTACTGGTAAAATCCTCCATGTAAAGGAAACATCTGCATAGATAAATGAACCAGAGCCTCTTCTCTGAGGTCTTCTCCTTGGGCTGCCCAAACTGCAGACACTCTTGCAGGTCCTGATTCAGCTGTACATGCAAGAGACTTGTAGCTATGATGCCTTCTGCATCTGTGGGAGAGGACATGGGGTACTTCTGCCCACTCCCCAACCTGGTGTCGGCCCCTCAGGCTCAGGCCTGACCTTCCTAGCAGAGGGGTCTGCAGGTGATTGCAGTCTCAAGATGCTGCTCCTGGAAACTTAAAACAAGCTCCTGCCATGGCTGAACAGTCAGGAGAAGCTGCCAGTGGGATGGCTGCAATGAGACCTTCCCAGAAGAGGATTCACGTGCCATTTATCAGCCCATTTCAGCTGCAGTGACACGGTACCAACCCCAAAGGTAACAGATGAGGCCAAGACCACGATGAACCTTTTGGGAAAATGCTCAGAAAGCCCTGAAACCATCAACCCTAAAGCCCAGTGGGACTCTTTGCCTTCCTGCCTGTGAATCACCGGAGATGTGGGCAGCAGGAATTAAACAGAAGACACAAGAATGGAACAACAGTAATCGAAGATTGTAAACACTGAGCCAGCCTAAAAACTTAATGGGTCTAAACAGGCCCCAGGGGAAAGCAGGAGGGAAAAGGGTTGAGAAGGAGGATGGGCTGGTTTTGTCTGATGGGTGGAAAGGGCTGGGGGAAGATCAAGCAACCCACTGCACTCAGAGGAGGGGAACCAGATGCTCAGGGAGAAGGAGCTGGAAATGCAATTACTCTCCCAGACGTGCAGCTGGGCTGGGTCACACCCAAGAGCTCAGAGGAAATTTGGAGTGAGCTGTGTGCAAGACACAGAGGTTCATGACCTCCATCATCCCACCCCTGGCTGTGGGGCCCACATGGGTTTTGGGGCACAGATTGGTGGAAGCTGTTTGAGGGATGATGGGAAATTATACTTAGGGAGGATAGAAAGGGTTTTTTTTTTGTCCTGTGTATATGTTCCTTGGACAAACAGGAGATTTGCTTATGGAAAACAACCTCATTGGTTCTCCCCATAAAACAAGGAGAGTGCTCAGGCCAGACCAGCATGAGCCTGGTGGGTGAGACATGTGCTTCAGGTCACGGAATCATAAAATCATTAAGGTTGGAAAAGACCTCTAAGATCAAGTCCAATTGTCAGCCCAACACCACTGTGCTTACCAAACTATGTCAAAGGCCATGTCTACATGCTTTTTGAACACCTCCAGGGATGGGGACTCCACCACTGCCCTGGGCAGCCTGTCCCAATGCTTCACCACTCTTTCAGTAAATAATTTTTTTCTAATATTCAGCCTAAACCTCCCCTGGTGCACCTTGAGGCACTTCCTCTCAACCTATCACTTATTACTTGGAAGAAGAGCATGTGGAAGACCAAATCCCTGCTGCATTTACTTCTCCACGGTGCAGATGACCATCCTAGGCAGGACCTTCTAGAAAGTCTGCTCCAGACAAAAAGAAGTGGCACCTCTGGGTTTTGACACATCACAGTCTTCCCACAGAAGGCCCCTTTTATTTAGAAATCTCCACATGGCTTTGTGCCATCAATGATTCCTTGAGCAGCTGTATTTTCTCTGGGTAGAACTGGAAGCAGTGTGCTCCAAAGCCCTGTTCAACCTATGATCTTCCAAGGATGTACAAGAGCTCCTGGGGGGGGTCTCAACTACCTCACAACTTAAGAACTCCACAATTATTCTTGGAAGAGGGAATATTTTCTGGGCTAAGAACCTAATGAACTTCCAACCCTCACACTTCTTCTTTACAAGCCATTTGGAAATAATTTTCAGACCAGATATGCACTCTCTGATATAGAGCCCCTCCCCAGCTTTCCTACAGGGCCCCTTTCAGTACTGGAAGGCTGCTATAAGGTCACTCTGAAGCCTTCTCTAGGCTGAAGACTCCATCTGTCTCTGCCTCTCCTCCTAGGGGAGGTGCTCGAGGCCTCAGATGATCTTTGGAGTCTCTCCTGGACTCACTCTAACAGATCCATGTTCTTCTGTGCTGATGACTCCAGAACTAAACTCAGGACTCCAGGTCCAGTTCCTCAGTGCATGGCATGTGCTGAGCATCAGGTTTAGAAGGGCTCCAGCTTGGTCCTCTTGAAGCTACCTGACCTTAAGAAAGTTCAGAAAGGGTGACCAGATGTGCAGGCTTGGAGCCTGTCAACTTGCTGTCTTTCTCTTCCTCTGTCAGCCCATGAAATAAACCATAATCCTTCCCTACAAACTTCCCTTCCATTACAATTTGTATAACCATAATTTCAGTGCTGTGCATAAATTTACTTTTAAGTTTCACTCTGCCATCCACAAGAGGTGATTGAAATTGAAGCCATAAACAATCAAGACAACATCAACTTTACTGTTATTACAGCCGTTAGGAAATTTCAATGTTCTTGCAGTATCCCAGGGTTCAAAAAACCCTGCCCTTCCCATTTGTTTCTTCACATGCTCTATCATGAAATCATAGCCAGACCTCTCCCTATGCTGTGATGCAGCTAAGAAAACAAAACATCTGTGAATAAAAAAGCAAAGCACAGAATCACAGAATTGTTAAGGTTGGAAAAGGCCTCTAAGATCATCCAGTCCAACCATCAACACAGCACCACTGTTCCTCCTAAACCATGTCACTAAGTGACATCTACTTGCTTTATGAACACCTCCAGGGATGGGGACTCCAAAACTTCCCTGGGCAGCCTCTTCCAATGCTTCCCCACTCTTTCAGTAAAGAAATCTTTCCTAATATTCAGTCTAAACCTCCTCTGGCCCAACCTGAGGCCATTTACTCTCATCCTATCTCTTGTTACTTGGGAGAAGAGACCAGCATCCACCTCACCATAACCTCCTTTCAGCGAGCTGCAGAGAGCGTCAAGGTCTCCTCTCAGCTTCCTCTTCTCCACGACAAACAATCCCAGGTCCCTCAGCTGCTCCTCTGAGCACACTTGTGCTCCAGACCCTTCATGAGCCTCGTTGCCCTTCTCTGGATGTTCTCCACCAGCTCAACATGTTTATTGTACTGAGTGGCCCAAAACTAAACACAGTATTCAAGGCACAGCCTCACCAGTGCCATATATAGGGGCACAGTCACTTCCCAGCTCCTGCTGGCCACACCAGGCTGCTGTTGGCCCTCCTGACCAGCTGGGCACACTGCTGGCTCACGTTCAGCCAGCCAGACTGGTTTCTAAGGGATGCTGGATTCTCTGTCCAATACAGCACAAACCCCAGAGAAAGATTTACTGAAGCCTGTGACATTCATACAGACTCTGTATCAGGTGGTTTTGCTGCAATTTAAGAGGGCGTGTGCTCCTGGGCTGCTTTTTCTGAGGACATGAATTGGTCCCTTCTTCCTCTGCCTGTTCTTGATTGTTTGAAACTTGCAGAGTTTATCTTCTAACAAATTACTATTGAAATATGTGAGAGGTCCTGGGCTGCTGTGAGTCACCCTCCATCCCTCCGCAGGTCTGGCCTCCTTAGGAAATCAAAGTAAAGTTGTGACAGCAGCTGTGGTGAAAGGCACTGCACAAAATCTTCTCAGGTGAAGACGGGTGGTTTAAATGTCTCTGAGGTGAGATCTGACTTGAAAATTTTCCTTCAGGCTCTAACACTTAAGGGGAAAAAAAAATGCTGATGGCTCTATCTCTGCTTGCCTGGTTTCAGTTGTTTTCTGAGGGCCTGATGTGCATCCTGCAGAGCCTGAGGTTGGCAATGCCATAGGTGAAGCTGCTAAATTCCACAA
Organism: Tapera naevia; assembly: GCA_033556795.1. Lineage (NCBI taxonomy): Eukaryota > Metazoa > Chordata > Aves > Cuculiformes > Neomorphidae > Tapera > Tapera naevia. Next base: position 34,911,410 of record JAUMJJ010000079.1, on the reverse strand, counting down.
TGTGGGGGAGAGAGCTGGTTGATCACATCAGTACCAGCTACCAATGGGACAGGGACTCTGCCAGGTAGCTCAGCACTCATCTCCCAGGTAGTGGTGACTGACTCCTCTCACCCTGCCATGCTTGTCACCCTAATCCATCTCTGAGCCCATGAGGGAAAAGTTGATGTGTGCTGTAGCATAGAATCATGGAATTGTTAAGGTTGGAAAAGACCTCTAAGATCATCCAGTCCAACCATCAACAAAACACCAACATGCCTCCTAAACCATGTCCAGAGCACCACATGCACATGTTCTTTGAGCATCATGCAGACCTCAGACACATCCACGTTTTGGACCTTCTCCGAGTCTGTGCAAGCCACCTTCTCAGGTCCTCCTCCAAGAAGAGATCACAGCTCTGCACGACTGCACGTGGGAAGAGGGCACATGTGGGATGTCATCTTGTCCAAGCATGCACATGTGTTTGGGTGTGCATTTTGCACAGGCACTCAGGAGTATAGAACAGAATCAGAGAATCACACAATGGTTTGGGTTGGAAGAGGCATTAAAGCCCATCCAGTTCCAACCCCCTTCCTCGCCATAGGCAGGGACACCTCCCACTGATCAGGTTGCTCAAAGCCCCATCCAGCCTGGCCTCAAACAGCTCCAGGGATGGGGCATCCATGACTTCTCCAGGAAACCTGTGCCAGGACCTCCCCACCCTCACAGGAAAACATTTCTTCCTAAGATCTCATCTCAATTTCCCCTCTTCCAGCCTAAAATCCTTCCCCCTCATCCTATGTCTGCACTCCTTGATAAAAGACCCTCCCCAGCTTTCCCGTAGCCCCCTTGAATTACTGGAAGGCTGCTCTAAGTTCTCCCCAGAGCCTTGTCATCTCCAGGCTCAACAACCCCAGCCCTCTCAGCCTGTCCTCACATAGGAAGTGCTCCAGCCCTCTGACCATCTTTGTGGCCTCCTCTGAACCCTTTCCAACAGTTCCATAATCCTTCTAATGCTTGGGATTCCAGAACTGGACACAGGACTTCAGGTGAGGTCTCATGAGAGCAGAACAGAGGGGCAGAATCCCCTCGCTCACCCTGCTGGCCACGCTTCTTTAGATGCAGCCCAGGACACGGTCGGCTTTCTGGGCTGTGAGCACACATTCCCTGCTCATGTTGAGCGTCTCATCCACCAGCACCCCCAAATCCTTCTCTTCAGGGTTGCTCTCAATTCAAAGTATGTTAAAGAGTGCATTAAACATGACACAAGAGTGGCTGGAGAGTTGCCTGGTGGAGAAGGACCTGGGGGTGTTGGTTGGCAGCAGCTGAACATGAGCCAGCAGTGGCCCAGGGGGGCAAGAGAGCCAATGGCATCTTGGCCTGGATCAGACACAGCGTGGGCAGCAGGAGCAGGGCAGGGATTGTGCCCCTGCACTCAGCACTGGTGAGGCCACACCTTGAGCACTGGGGTCAGTTCTGGGCCCCTCAGTACAAGAAGGACATTGAGGGGCTGGAGAGCATCCAGAGAGGGGCAACGAGGCTGGGGAAGGGGCTGGAGAACAAGTCCTGTGAGGAGCAGCTGAGGGACCTGGGGTTGTTTAGCCCAGAGAAGAGGAGGCTGAGGGGAGACCTCATCACTGTCTACAACTGCCTGAAAGGAGGCTGTGGGGGAGAGTGTTGATCTCTTCCCTCAAGTGACAGGGGATGGGACAAGAGGAAATGGCCATGAGTTGCACCAGGGGAGGGTCAGACTGGATATTGGGAAGAATTTCTTTACTGAAAGGGTGGTCAGGCACTGGAACAGTTGCCCAGGGAGGGGGTGGAGTCACCATCCCTGGAGGGGTTTAAAAAATGGGTAGATGAGTTTTTGAGGGACATGGTTTAGCGGATGAGGGGTGTGATTGGACTCAATGATCTCAAAGCTCTTTTCCAACCAGAAGATTCTACGACTCTATGATCCATGCACCAGTATGTGTGTGCCTGGTTTTTTGCACCCGTGCCTGGGCGTGTGCAAGCTGCATTTTGCCAAGGTGTGCAGAGCACACTCATGCAACGGTCTGTGCACACCTGTGCACAACCTGGAGGTGTCTCTGTGCACCCTTGTGCGCGTGCCCCGAGCGTGAAGGGTCACTTTGCCCTCTGTGCAGCAGTGCCCACGTGTGAGTGCAAAGGGATGCAGAGATGTGCACGTGCACGTTCAAGGAGGTCCAAGCAAACCCTTCCCGTGCAGATCCCTGGCTCTCTGTAGGGCTGGGCTGAACGGGGCGAGGTACTGAGGAACGGTAACGGGATCTCGCTGTGACTCATCAGCGCGGACCTGACAAACTGTTGATCCCATTGATAAAAGCCCAGAGGGTTCGGGCACCCAGCCAAATCCCTCCACTTTCATTCATGGAAAGGAGGGCTGGGGAGGGAAATGGGCTGGGCTCGGGGCCAGGGAACAGAAGCACAAGCAGTTCTGGCTACTGCACAGGGCCCTCCGATAGCCATGGATGGAGGCCAGAGGCAAGGACAGGAGCCGGGAGCAATATCCATCCCCACACAATGCAGCTCCAGCCAGAAAACAACAAGGCAATGGTGTCCTGGGCCAGAAACTCTCCTCGGGGTGGGGGAAGAGGAGCAGACCCTTCAGCAAAGCCCTGTCCCTGGGAAAGGTCCTTTCCTTTTCCCTTTCTGTATATCCCTCCACCAGGGGAATTAATCCAAGCAGTGCTGTTTTCCAGTCGGATGTAGAGCCAAGCTCCAGTCCTACGTGTCCCGTCAGCGAGGTAAAGGCAAGGAAGGGGCAGCCCATGGGTGCTGTGGGATGCCCATGCTGCAAATATCCCTCATGCAGCCCCTCACACATTCACATCTTTGTGTGTCTCCAAGCTTTCCCAGATGCATCCAGTGTTGGAAATTACACATGACAGTCTCTTGCAGCTTTTCCTAATTGCTGCTGGAGAGGAAGAGGCATCTGGAGCAGCCAGCTCATCCACCCTGTAAGAACAAATCCCTCAAGCCCTGTCCTTGCATGGCTGGGAAGTTTATACATAGAATCACAGAATAGTTTATGTTGGAAAAGACTTTTAAGATCATCAAGTCCAACCATAAACATCACATTGCCAACTGCACCACTAAACCATGTCCCTAAGCGCCACATCTACATGTCTTTTAACTCCCTCCAGGGATGGTGACTCAACCACTTCCCTGGGCAGCCTCTTCCAGTGCTTGACAACCCTTTCAGTGAAGAAATTTTCCCTAATATCCAATCTAAACCTCTCCTGGTGCAACCTTTCATCTTGTCCTATCACTTATTACTTGGGAGAAGAGACAAACACCTACCTCACTAAAAGCTCCTCTCAGGTTGTTGCAGAGAGCAATGAGGTCACCCCTCAGCTTCCTCTTCTCCAGATTAAACAGCCCCAGGGCCCTCAGCAGCTCCCATAAAACCAGTCCCATCCCCAGCTCTGTTCCCCTTCTCTGGACGTGCTCCAGGCCCTCATGGTCTTTTACTGAGGGGCCAAAACTGAACCCAGGATTCAAGGGGCAGCCTCACCAATGCCGAGTGCAGGGTGATGATCCCTTCCCTACTCCTGTTGGCCACACCATGGCTGATCCAAGAAGGCCACCTGGGCTACTGCTGGCTCACGTTCAGCCACTGCCAACCAGCATCCCCAGGTCTTTCTGTGACAAGCAGCTTTCCAGCCACTCTTCCCCAAGCCTGGAGCTCTGCATGGGGTTTGCTGTGGCCCAGGTGCAGGACCCAACACTTGGCCTTCTTGAACCACCTCAGCCCATTGATCCAGCCTGTCTATACAGATCCTTCTGTAAAACCTTCCTAACCTCAAGCAGGTCAACTCTCCTGCCCAGTTTGCTGTCATCTGCAAATTGACTGAGGGATCACTTGATCCCCTCATCCAGATCACTGTTAAAGGTATTCAACAGAAACAGCCTCAGTGCTGAGCCCTGGAGAACACTGCTTGTGACCGGATGCCAACTGGATTTAGCTCTGTTCACCACATCTCCCTAGGCTTGGCCATCCAGCTGGTTTTTCACCCAGCAAAGAACTTGCCCATCCAAGCTACGAGCAGCCAGTTTTTCCATGAGAATTCTGTGGGCAATGGTGTCAAAAGCTTCACTAAAGTCTAGGTAAACAACACCCACAGGCTTTCCCTCACCCCCTAAGAGGGTCACCTTGTCATTCTAGGAGATCGGGTCAATCCAGCAGGACCTGCACTTCTTAAACCCAGGAGAAGATCTGCTCCATAACCTGCCCTGGCACTGAAGTCAGACTGAGAGGCCTGCAGTTCTCCAGATCTTCCTTCCAGCCCTTCTTGTAGATGGGTGTCATATTTGCCAATCTCCAGTCAGGTGGTACCTCCCCAGTTAGCCAGGATTGCTGATGAATGATGGGAAGTGGCTTGGTGAGCGCTTCCATTGATTTCTTCAATACCCTTGGGTGTGTCTCATCTGGCCCCATATGTGTCAGTCTAAGTGGTATAGCACGTCACTAACCATTTCCTCTTGGATTATGGGGCACAACTCTGTCTGGGCAACCAGTGCCAGTGCCTCACCACCCTCACAGGAAATGTCTTTCTAATCGCTCATCTCAAAAAACCCTCTTTCAGCCTAAAACTGTTCCCTTTCATCCTGTCCCTGCACTCTCTGAAAAAGAAGAACTCCTCAGCTTTCCTGGACCCCTTTTTAGTTCTGGAAGCTCTAAGGTCTCCTCAGAACCTTCTCTTCTCCAGGCTGAACAAGCCCAACTCTCTCAGCCTGTCCTCATAGGGGAGGTGCTCCAGCCTTTGGATCATCTCTGTGGCCTCCTCTGGATTCACTCTAACACATCCACATCCTTTCTGTGCTGAGTTCTCCAGAACTGAACTCTCCCAGTGCCTCAGGTGGTGCTGGACACGCTGCTATGACCCATCATAAAGGATGCTAAAGTGTTACTGCTCTGGGCAGAGATCTACCAGTGCAACTCCTTGCACAGCTGCTCTCAACCTGCTCTGTTGAAAAGGCTACCTTAGCTCAATAAGGCAAGGAGTGGGGTTTTGAAAACCCGGGGCATTTTCACAGACCAGCCCAAGAAGCTGATCACAAGCAGTGATGCTGGCAGACATGAGGAACCAATCAGCTCAAACACGGGTTGTGCAGGTTGGGAACCTGCATCTCAGGTTCAACCAGAAAGAGATCATGTCATGTTCCTTGGGCTCAATTCACCATCTCATGTCGACCTCATTGCTCTCTACAGCTCCTTAAAGGAGGTTGTAGTCGGGCAGGGGTTGGTCTCTTCTCTCAGGTGACCAGGGACAGAACCAGAGGGCATGGACTCAAGCTTCATCAGGGAAAGTTTAGACTTGATCTTAGGAAAAAGTTCTCCACTGAAAGGGTGATTGGTCATTGGAATGAGCACCCAGGGAGGGGGTGGAGTCACCGACCCTGGAGGTGTTTAAGGGGAGACTGGATGAGGCACTGAGTGCCATGGTTTAGATGATGGTTGGTGTTGGTGTTGGTGTTAGTGTTGGGTTATAGGTTGGACTTGATGATCTCAGAGGTCCTTTCCAACCTTATGATACTGTAAAACTGTGATACTGTGATAAGCAAAGAAACTTCTAAAGAGGTTTCTTTTCCAAGTGTCAGGTAAGGACACCTGACAGCCAACCCTATAATATTTTAAGCTGTGGGGATAAGAACTGAACCACAATCCTCTCTTGGAAGGGAATGCACAGAGGACCCAGGCTTGGATAGGCTGAACACATCCTGACTTCACTGATAGCATCTCCATGTCTTAGGGATGAATTGTAAAGACTGACAACCTGTCAAGGACAAAAGACTCTTCAAAATGACCCCACCTGCACTTTGATCCCTGGCCAAACCTGTTGTAAGAAAGACAGAGATGATGGCTGCTTTGCTTTGAAATCTGAAGCAGTGGCTTAAGTCAGTCCAGTCCCCAGACTAGTGTTGGATTAGACTCACTCCACTGCTTTAATGTGTCTGTAAAGGTTATGTGCTGATTCCTGAAGGTGTTAGCCATGCACTGGGGCTATGCTGGAAGGAAAAGTGGAAATGATAGCTTGAAAGCAAAAGGCAAATTTAAAGACCCCTCTGATTTGGGTGGGAGGGGGCATTAAAGATTATCCAGTTCCAAAACCTTGCCATGGCAAGGGACACCCTCCACTGGATCAGGGTGCTCAAAGCCTCATCCAATCTGGATGGAGTTTCAATGACTCCTCTGGGCAACCTGGGCCAGGGCCTCCCCACCCTCACAGTAAAGAATTTCTTCTGAATATCTCTTCTGAATCCTCCCTCTTTCACCTAAAAGCTGTTCTCCCTTGTCCCATCCCTGCATTCCCTGATGAAGAGCCCCTCCCCAGCTTTCCTGGAGCCCCCTTTAAGTACTGGGAGGTTGCTCTAATGTTTCCCTGCAGCCTTCTCTTCTCCAGCCTGAACGAGCCCAGCTCTCTCAGCCTGTCCTCGTATGGGAGGTGCCCCAGTTCTCAGATCATCCTCACGGCCTCCTCTGGACTCGCTCCAACAGATCCAGGTCCTTCCTGTACTGAAGACTCCAGAACTGAACTCAGGACTCCAGGTGAGGTCTCACGAGAGCAGAGCAGAGGAGGAGAACCATCTACCTGGCCCTGCTGGTCACACTTTTTTCAATGCAGCCCAGGATACCTGGTCAGTCCTACCTGGGGCTGACTTCACCAAATCATCAATCCTGTAGGTGACAGCAAGGTAACTGCAGAAAACTTGAGGCAGACATGCCAGAACAAGAGCAAAACACCTACAGAAACACCAGTCCCACTACTGGACCGAAGCAAACCAAGTCTCAGAGAGTGGTTCTACACCATTCCCACGCATCCTCACGTTACTTGCAAGCCTTGCTGCAGAATTCAGGGAAGCACTTGCCTAAGCAGTAGTGATTAATCACACCAAGCAGAGAGAAAAATGAGTACTTTAGCCGCGTATTGTAGCATGAGTCACAAGTTTCTGTGCGTGAGGAAAGCCGATCCCTGCGACGTGCTCTACCCACACAAGCAGTCCCATTGAGATCCAGAGTTACTCAAGCAGGGCAAGTCAAGCAAAGTGAAGATGTGTGGGTATCTTTCACAGTGCTTTTAAGGCAACATTCGAGGTTGCCATCCAATTTCTCCTCTTGAAATTCACTGAGCAATTTACTCCCTCTTGTAATGTTTTGGGTTTTTTTCCTTTAAAACCAAATTCACATTACAGAGAAAAATGGCAAGAACTGTAATTGTAGAGGAGGGGAGCAAATGCAGAGAAGGGAGAGAAGGCAGCTGTATTGACCATCTGCTATACCGCTAAAAACACCCACTTAAGTATCTGTTTACAAATCAAGTTGCCTGTGTTAGTAGAAACAGAGTCACTTGCTTCAGAAGTATCAAACTATTGGCTGCCAACATGCTGAGTTTATTAGGTAGCAGACTGGGTCTTTGTGAAAATGTGTGGTAGGAGGAATAAAACCAAAAGCTGTTCTTAACAAGGAAATGTTGAGAGGCACACGTTACTGTGCCTGCAAGGAGCTGAAAAGTGGGTTCACCCCTGAGCCAGCTGGGGTTGTTAGAGGAATCCTAAGCTAAACATGAGGGTATCTTAAAAAAACATCCTAAAGGTGAGGTGTATCTCAAAAATTATCCTAAAGATGAATCATAAAATCATAGAATGTCCTGAGTTGGAGGGGACTCACAAGGATCATCGAGTCCAACTGCTGTCCCTGCACAGGATACTCCCAACATTCACACCGTGTGACTGAGGGCATTGTCCAAAAGCTTCTTGGGTGCTGGCAGACTTGGTGCTGTGACTGCTTCCCTGGGGAGCTGTTCCAGTGCTAAAGCACCCACTGGGTGATGAATCTCTTCCTAACATCCAACCTAACCCTCCCCTGGCACATCTTCCTGCCATTCCCTTGAGTCCTTTCACTGGTAGCCAGAGAGGAGATCAGCATCTGCCCCTCTTCCTCTCCTTGTGAGGAACCTGCAGAACACAGTGAGGTCTCCCCTGTCTCCTCTTCTCCAGGCTGAACAGACCAAGTGACTTCAGCTGCTCCTGATACCACTTCCCCTCTAAAGCCTGCACCAACTTTGGGGCCTCCTCCGATCACCCTCCAGTAGCTTCATATCATTTTTAAACTGTGACACCCAAAAGTGCCCCCAGTGCTGGAGGTGGGGCTGCCCCAGAGCAGATGAGAGCAGGACAATCCCCTCCCTCACCCAGCTGGTGATGCTGTGTTTGATGCCCCCAGGACACAGTTGTCCTCTTGGCTGCCAAGGCTCACTGTTGGCTCATGTTCCACTTGCCATCGACCAGAAGCCCCAGGTCCCTCTCCTCTGGGCTGCTCTCCAACCTCTCACTCCCCAGTCTGTACGGACACCCAGGGTTGTAGTGTCCCAGATGTAAAATCCAACACTTGATGAGATGTATCTTAGATAAAAAAAGAGATAATGATGAATAAACACTCAGCTCCTGCTCCAGCTTTGTCTCTCCTGTTTACCAAAGGCCAGGAACACTGTACTGCCACAGAGACATCTCATGGCTGGCTTACAATACTGTTAGCAAAACTATTATTCCTTTAAAAACTTGAAATTCCCAGTTATTTTAACATTCCTGTACATCACTGACTTCTTGGAGTTCTTCAGAATCCCTCTGGCATGTATTTTGTACCATTCAAGCGTTTCTCTTAAGAAATTTCCTTTGAACTATTATTAAATCATTGTAATTGTGACATTTTCTGACTGTTGCCATAAGATATGGTCTGATACGTGATGGCATCAAACCAGTCTGGCAGTCTTGATCCAGCAAGTGGGTAGAAAGGCTTCCACAGTATCACAGTATCACAGTATCACAGTATCACAAGGTTGGAAAGGACCTCTGAGATCATCAAGTCCAACCTATAACCTAACACTAACACCAACCATCATCTAGACCATGGCACTCAGTGCCTCATCCAGTCTCCCTTTAAACACCTCCAGGGTAGGTGACTCCACCACCTTCCTGGGCAGCCCATTCCAATGGCCAATCACCCTTTCAGTGAAGAATTTTTTCCTCACATCAAGTCTAAACTTTCCCTGACGAAGCTTAAGTCCATGCCCTCTGGTTCTGCCACTGGTCACCTGAGAGAAGAGACCAACCCCTGCCCGACTACAACCTCCTTTTAGGTAGTTGTAGAGAGCAATGAGGTCTCCCCTGAGCCTCCTCTTCTCCAGGCTAAACAGCCCCAATTCCCTCAGTCGCTCCTCATAGGGCTTGTGCTCCAGCCCCCTCACCATCTTCGTTGCCCTCCTCTGAACACATTCCAGTATCCTAACATCTTTCCCATACTGAGGGGCCCAGAACTGGACACAATATTCAAGGTGAGGCCTGACCAGTGCCGAGTACAGGGGGACGATAACTTCTCTGGTCCTGCTTACTACACTATTCCTGATGCAGGCCAGGATTCCATTTGCCTTCTTGGCCACCTGGGCACACTGCTGGCTCATGTTGAGCTTCCTGTCAACCAGCACTCCCAGGTCCTTTTCTACCTGACTACTCTCTAGCCACTCTGTCCCCAGTCTGTAGCTCTGCATGGGATTGTTGTGTCCAAAATGAAGTACCCGACATTTGGACTTATTAAACATCATCCCATTAGAATCAGCCCAGCTCTCCAATCTGTCCAGGTCCCTCTGCAGGGCCATCCTACCCTCTAGCAGATCAACTCTTCCTCCCAGCTTGGTATCATCTGCAAATTTGCTGATGATGGACTCAATCCCCTCATCCAAATCGTCAATAAAGATATTAAACAGGATGGGACCCAATACCGATCCCTGAGGGACACCACTGGTGATTGGCCGCCAACTGGATGAAACACCATTTACCATCACTCTTTGGGCTCGGCCATCCAGCCAATTCCTAACCCAGCACAAAGTGCTCCCATCTAAGCCACGGGCTGCCAGTTTCCCTAGGAGTCTACTGTGGGGGACCGTGTCAAAGGCCTTACTGAAATCCAAGTATACCACATCCACAGCCTTCCTCTCATCCACCAGGCGAGTCACATGATCGTAAAAGGAGATCAGGTTGGTCAGGCAGGACCTACCCCTCCTAAATCCATGCTGGCTGGGCCTGATTTCTTGACCGTTCTGCAGGTGGTGCATGATTTCACCCAGGATTATCTTCTCCATGATTTTACCTGGGACCGAGGTCAGGCTGACAGGTCTGTAATTACCTGGATCATCCTTACGGCCCTTCTTGTGGATGGGCGTCACATTGGCCAACTTCCAGTCTTCCGGGACCTCTCCAGTGAGCCAGGACTGCTGAAAGATGATGGAGAGCGGCTTAGCAAGCTCATCCGCCAGCTCTCTCAGCACCCTAGGATGGATCCCATCCGGCCCCATAGACTTATGAGGGTCCAAGCGGCTCAGCAGGTCTCTAACCTCCTCCTCATGGATTGCAGGAGGGCCATATTGCACCCTGCCCCCATCAACCACTTCAGAGGGCCAACTGTCAAGCGAGCTGACATCCTTGTTGTTAAAAACTGAAGCAAAGAAGGCATTAAGTACCTCAGCCTTCTCTGCATCTCTGGTTACTATATTTCCCTCCACATCCAACAAGGAGTGGAGGTCGCTGCCGCCCTTCTTTCTGCCATTGATATATTTATAAAAACTCTTCTTATTGTCCTTAACAGAAGTGGCCAATTTGAGCTCCAGCTGGGCTTTTGCTTCCCTGATTTTTCTCCTACACGACTTAACAACATCCTTGAACATGACCTGACATACCTCCCCTTCCTTCCAACGATGATACATCCTCTTTTTCTTACTTAGTTCCTTCAGAAGTTCCCTACTCATCCAGGGCGGTCGTCTGCCCCTACGACTCTTCTTACAACACACAGGGACAGCCCGCTCCTGCGCCTGCAAAACTTCATTCTTGAAGTATATCCAAGCTTCCTGGACCCCCTTGCCACTAAGAGCTATTTCCCAGGGTACTTTCCTGACCAGTTCCTTAAATAATCCAAAATCTGCCCGCCGGAAGTCCAGCATTGATGTTCTGTTCCTGGCTTTTCCTATTACATTGTTCAGAGAGAACTCAATTATTTCATGATCACTAGACCCTAGACATCCTCCGACAACAACTTCCAGAACCAGGAGCCCAAACACTCTCAGGTTAATGAGCCCAGAAGGTCCTGTTCTCCTCTTTCTACAGCAGGTCCGGTGGCGATCTGAAGATTAAAACACTAAAATTGCTGTGAACACTAAAATTGCTGGTGGGTTCAGGGCTGGGCTACCTGGGATCATCTCAGCCTCAAATGCTAAGTCTCCCAAAGTTGCAGGTAGAAGCTCATCATGCAGTTAATTTCCCCCAGATGCTGGATCCCTGCTCCACAGGTATCAGTGAAAATCACGTTCTTCTGTGCCACGGAGTTCTCATTAAAAGCTCTGACTTCAAAACACTTTGGTGGAGATTAATGCCAGAGCGTGACTTTGAACCTCCCACGCTAGCTTTACGTGGAATTAAACCTCTGGTTTTAGGAGCTCTGGAGAACTGCAAATGAGTTTAAGCATATGGGGCTGCAGGGACACCTGGGAACAGATGGGTGGAAGGCACGTGGCAACGGGGATTCATCCGTACGGTCTGTGGATGCTGGGACACAACAATCCCATGCAGAGCTACAGACTGGGGACAGAGTGGCTGGAGAGGAGTCAGGCAGAAAAGGACCTGGGAGTGCTGGTGGCCAGGAAGCTCAACATGAGGCAGCAGTGTGCCCAGGTGGCCAAGAAGGCCAATGGCATCCTGGCCTGCATCAGGAATAGTGTGGCCAGCAGGACCAGAGGAGTTATCGTCCCCCTGTACTCGGCACTGGTCAAGCCTCATCTTGAATATTGTGTCCAGTTCTGGGCCCCCCAGTTTGGGAAAGATGTCAGGATACTGGAGAGTGTCCAGAGGAGGGCAACGAAGATGGTGAAGGGGCTGGAGCACAAGCCCTATGAGGAGCAACTGAGGGAATTGAGGCTGTTTAGTCTGGAGAAGAGGAGGCTCAGGGGAGACCTCATTGCTCTCTACAACTCCCTCAAAGGAGGTTGGAGTCGGGCAGGGGTTGGTCTCTTCTCTCGGGTGACCAGGGACAGAACCAGAGGGCATGGACTCAAGCTTGGTCAGGGAAAGTTTAGGCTTGATGTGAGGAAAAAATTCTTCACTGAAAGGGTGATTGGCCATTGGAATGAGCACCCAGGGAGGGGGTGGAGTCACCGCCCCTGGAGGTGTTTAAGGGGAGACTGGATGAGGCACTGAGTGCCATGGTTTAGATGATGGTTGGTGTTAGTGTTGGTGTTAGTGTTGGGTTATAGGTTGGACTTGATGATCTCAGAGGTCCTTTCCAACCTTGTGATACTGTGATACTGTGTGATACTGTGACACAATCACCTCCTCTAACGTAGACACTTAAAACAAGTCAGAGGAAGGGAGTTCATGCAGTGCCCATCCATACCTGTCACCAACAGAGCAAAAGTCTTGCCTGAAGACTATCTAAAGAGCTTCCCTCAGCTGGAATCAAACTTGGACACTAGCAGCACTTTCTCATGCATAGCCACCCTCTGCCATCTGAGATGTCCTAAGGGATCTTCCACACTCATGCATGCCATGGATTAACACCCAGTAGCATCTCTGACCTCTACCAGATACTTAGTGGTGGACAACCAAACCAGTTCCCAAAGACAGGAGTCAAGTCTGGATTCAGAAACCTACATGCATGTAGTGGGCATCTCCACGTGAGCTGTGTGCCCAGGTCTTCACCAGAGTGAAGGAGGAGTGGTCAGTGACTCAGACTGTCCCACCTGCCCCTAGCTGCTGCTCCAGCCTGCCTTGTGGTGTATCTAACAGCCTCAGGAGGATGTTCTGATAACCCAGTGGGTCTTCAACAGCAATAGCTGCCAATGGGTGGGCAAACACTGCTCCTTCAGTGGCATCACAGCCAAATCACAGAATCATAAAGACTGGAAAAGACTTCTAAGATCATCAAGTCCAACCATGAGCCCAACACCACTGTGCCTACTAAACTATGTCCCAGAGTGCCATGGCTACACATTTTTTGAACCCCTCCAGGGATGGTGACTCCACCACTGCCCTGGGCAGTCTCTGCCAGTGCTTCACCACTCTTCCAGTAAAGAAATGTTTCCTAATATCCAATCTAAACCTCCCCTGGCACAACTTGAGGACATCTCTTCTCATCTCATTGCTGTTACCTGGGAGAAGGCACCAACCCCCACCTCACTACATCCCCATTTCAGGGAGCTGCAGAGAACAATAACATCTCCCCACAGCCTCTCCTTCTCCAGACTAAACAGTCCTGGTTCCCTCAGATGCTCCTCATAAAACGTGGTTCTCCACACCCTTTACCAGCTTCACTGCCCTTCTCTGGACACACTCCAGTAGCTCAATGTCCTTCTTGTACTGAACTTAGGTGAAGGACCAGAGGAGTGACTGGAGTGATACCATCTACTTTGCAGATCACAGTATCACAGGGTTGGAAAGGACCTCTGAGATCATCGAGCCCAACGTATAACCCAACACTAACACCAACACCAACACCAACCATCATCTAAACCATGGCACTCAGTGCCTCATCCAGTCTCCCCTTAAACACCCCCAGGGTCGGTGACTCCACCCCCTCCCTGGGTGCTCATTCCAATGGCCAATCACCCTTTCAGTGAAGAACTTTTCCCTAACATCAAGTCTAAACTTTCCCTGACCAAGCTTGAGTCCCTGCCCTCTAGTTCTGTCCCTGGTCACCTGAGAGAAGAGACCAACCCCTGCCCGACTACAACCTCCTTTGAGGGAGTTGTAGAGAGCAATGAGGTCTCCCCTGAGCCTCCTCTTCTCCAGACTAAACAGCCCCAGCTCCCTCAGTTGCTCCTCATAGGGCTTGTGCTCCAGCCCCTTCACCATCTTCGTTGCCCTCCTCTGGACACTCTCCAGCATCCTGACATCTTTCCCAAACTGGGGGGCCCAGAACTGGACACAGTATTCAAGATGAGGCCTGACCAGTGCCGAGTACAGGGGGACAATAACTTCTCTGGTCCTGCTTACTACACTATTCCTGATGCAGGCCAGGATGCCATTGGCCTTCTTGGCCACCTGGGCACACTGCTGGCTCATGGTGAGCTTCCTGTCAACCAGCACTCCCAGGTCCCTTTCTGCCTGACTCCTCTCCAGCCACTCTGTCCCCAGTCTGTAGCTCTGCATGGGATTGTTGTGTCCAAAATGAAGTACCCGACATTTGGACTTATTAAACATCATCCCATTAGAATCAGCCCAGCTCTCCAGTCTGTCCAGGTCCCTCTGTAGGGCCATCCTACCCTCTAGCAGATCAACTCTTCCTCCCAGCTTGGTATCATCTGATGTCCAGGGCAACCACAACTCTTGTAAACCAAAGCTTCTCCATCAAGATTAGCCAATTCACATTTCTTTTCATCCATGGGAGATCTGGTTTGCACTCGAGCTTAGGCATAAGCAGGGGTCAAATTGGGACTATGAAAATATTGGTAGGGACGCTTAGAAATAATAAGGTAGATGGCACAGCTCCATCTTAAGTGTTGCCCACAGAAAGCCCTGGCAAACTCCTCTGAAGTTCTGGCTGACCTGTCTGCAGTCACTGCCCGTTTCACACTACATAAAATCCTGGTGACACACCAGGGATGTTCTTCCTGACAAACAGTCCCACCAGCAGCCCATCAAACCCCTTCAGGAAAGCCCTACCTGGCCTTCCTCCCTTATGCTTCCCTATACAGTAGGAGTTTTGTCGCTGAGGAGCCCAAGGAAGAAAAGCCCACACAGCTATACAGATTTTTAAGTTCCAGGGATGGGAGTGAGGAGCCAGCCCTCTCCTGCAGCTCATAGTACACTGGCAAGCCTATCTTTTAGCCAGGTCCAGCAGCTACCAGCCATTCATCTCCTGCAGGAGACAATATTCTCTGTCTCTTTGAACAACTGTGTTTTACGAGGGCGTATAAAGAGCAGACGCTGCCGATCAGCTGTTAATGCTCACTCCAAAGATGAAAACATTTAACGTGAAATCAGATCTTAGGGGATAGGATTTTTTTATTATTATTCTCTCTCCCTTTCCTTTTTTATTTCCTTCCCTTTTAATTTGTTCCTTTATCTCCCAGGCCTTGATAGTGTCAAGAACTGAATGATGACTATGGTGCTAAGTTGCCTCTGGTTAAATCAAACACCGCTTTGAGCAATGAGTGTCTGGGTAGGAGCAGTTCAGGAGTGACAGGGAGAAAGGGAATAGTCTGTGCTTTTTTGATGGGTGGAGGTAACCACGCTTTTAAGCTGATTATTAAGTGCTGGTTATCCTCGTCTTTTGGCACAACACAGCTTTCTACAGTGAGAGTTCAGATAATCTGGGCAAGAGGCAGGGTCTGTGAAGCTGGTGCAGGACAGGAGAGGATGCTCATAGCAAAAAAGTGACAACATAGAATCGTGGAATGGTTTGGGTTGGAAAGGATCTTAAAGATCACCCAGTTCCAACCCCTCTGTCATGGGCAGGGACACCTCCCACTAGACCTGGCTGCTCAAGGCCCCATCCAGCCTGGTCCTGAACACATTCGGGGAGGGGACATCCACAGCTTCTCTGGGCAACCCGTGCCAGTGTCTCAACACTCTCCTTATTAAGAATTTCTTCCTAATGCCTAATCAACAACTTTTCCCTTTCAATTTAAAGCCATTCTCCCTCATCCTATCACTACAGGCCCTTGTAAAAAAGTCCCTCCCCAGCTTTCCTGGAGCCCCTTCACGTAGTGGGAGGCTGCTCTAAGGTCTTCCCAGAACTTTCTCTTCTTCAAACTGAACAACCCCAACTCTCTCAGCCTGTCCTCATAGCAGAGATGCTCCAGCCCTCGGGTCAACTTTGTACCCTCCACTGGACCTGTTCCAACAGTTCCATATCCTTCCTATGTTGGAAATTCCAGAACTGGACACGATACTCCAGGTGGGGTGTCACAAGGGCAGAGTAGAGGGGAGTGAAGAGAAGGTCTTGTGCTTTGTCTTCTCAAACCAAAGCCACCACATAGGCATAGAAAAAAAGCCTGACACCTCCTACTACACAGCCTCTGTCTCTGCAGAAGAAATCACTGGGAATGCCAGGTAGGGGACTCATTTTGCTTGTCAGCAGCTGCCTCTTCAGAGGGTTGCTCAGCGACTGAACCAGCACCATCCAGTTGTGTGCACAGGTGCACACAGTATGATACCATTGCAATACCAGCACTGAATTCACTGCCATTACTTATGCTGATCAGCAACGCAGCCATTTCAAGTTGCTCACAGGTGTCTAAATCTGAGCTGAGTTTTCCTCAAGGTCAGTTCCTGCCTCTGCTCCCACCAGGTGAAGCTCCTCTGAAAAGCCGGCGCGCTCCTCCTGCTCCACGTTGTGTCATTTTACATTAGCATCAACGCCACTTAGAGCAGCAAAGCTCTGCTCTTTATTAATTCAGCAGGACTCTTCATTCACCTTATGCAGATGAACACCAAATGCATTCTGTGAGCAGCACTGGGAATCAGTCTCCCCACTTAAAAGAGGAGTTTTGGTTAACAGTAAGCTGAAAAGTCTGGAGAAAGGGGTCATTTTAGGAGCTACGTGGTCTGCAACACATTAGGTATGAGCTAGGTTCCCTACAGCGAAGGACGTGTCCTCAGGGACAGAACTTGTCACCTTGGTAGGGATGTAGAGCTTCCACCACAGCTCTGAAGTCACACAGCAATTGTGATGCCGTTTCTGGTCTATTGTCAGCCCTTTGGAGCCCAAATGCTTCTCCTCCCAAGGTTGTGTATAGCCTTTTCTACACTGTGAATTAGAAGCTGCCGTGCTATCATATAATTTAAACACCCAAGAGATGTCCAAAGTGGGGTCAAAATCCAGATTCCCCTGAACTGTTGGACTGAATTGCAGAAGATCTGAGAAACTCTTGGACTCAATGATCTTAAATGTCTTTTCCAACCTGAATGATTCTACAAATGCAACTGCTGTGCTGGGTCAGACTGGTCCATTCTGACTCCAACATCAGCCAATAAGATTCCCAAAAAGAGCATAAGAATTGGGTAAGATGTTAGTTCCCACAACATTCTGCATCTCCAGCAATCTCCATACCAGGCACTACCTATAGGGTTTCTTTTCTAGTTTTCTAATCTTAATGAGTTTCCAAGCCATGCAAACCTCCAGCATCCTCTTCAGCAATGAGTTCCACAGCTTAACCTACACCCCATGCGAGCCCAGCAAGTGTCTGAGCTCAAATACAGTGACATTGACACTGCTCTCCAGCTCCCAGATCAGGGGTGATTTGTACCTGCTAAGTTCAACGCTGGCAGGCAGATCCCCACCCACCCTGGGGGATCTCAGGAGTTTCCTCCATAAGAGGAGCCAACAGCATCAGACAAGCCCTTCTCAGCCCTGATATTTTATAATTTCTGCACCAACTTGGTTCCTGACATTGGTTTTACTTATTTTGCCCAGCCCAAACCAGACACCCACATCCAAACAGCACCTCTTTGGTGGTGGTTTCCAGAGCAGGTGGATCCACTATGTGGATCCTATGGGATCCCTGTAGATCAGTCCTTAGTTTCTCCTATATTTTCACTGAAAATGCTCTACATCTGGGGCTATTTCTGCTTGGGTATCCAGAAAACACTGGATATCTGAGTGGATCATGGGTTTCCCAAGGAGAGGTGGCAGTTGGTGGGGCTTAAGTATTCTCATTAGCAATCCCTAAAATTTCCAGACACCTGGCAAAGGGCAGCTTTGCTCGCACAGTCTGACAACACAGCGCGTAAATCCAATGCCTCCAGGACACACGTGCCATGTCCCTGCTAGGAAATAAAATGGGTCACAGCCAGTTCCGTGAGGGCAAGCAGCATGGCACAGCTCACAGCCATATGGTTAAACCTGCCCATCCTCCAAAACGGGCTGGCATCGGGCCAGCTGGAAAGCGTCCACTCTAAAACCTCAGATATTGTCTGGGAGAAGGACAGTTGGTCTGGGCCAAAACCCATGCTTGGGGCAGTGTTAATAACTGAGTGTTACAGATGATCCCTGACCAGGATTCATAGAATCATAGAATGATCTGGTTGGGAAAGACCTCTGAGATCATCGAGTCCAACTGTAACTGTCCCCTTACTAAACCATGTCCCTAAGAAACACATCTATCTGTCTTTTAAACCCCTCCAGGGATGGGGCCTCAACCACCTCCCTGAGCAGCTGTTCTAATGCCTGACCACACTGTCAGTGAAGAAATTCTTCCTGAACCTCCCCTGGCACAACTTGAGGCCATTTCCTCTCATTCTGTCACCTGTTGCTTATGAAGAGACCAACACCCACCTCACCACAGCCTCCTTCCAGGCAGTTGCAGACAGTGATGAGGTCTCCCCTCAGCCTCCTCTTCTCTGGGCTGAACAACCCCAGGGCCCTCAGCCACTCCTCATAACATTTGTTCTCCAGCCCCTTCCCCAGCCTCGTTGTCCCTCTCTGGATGCTCTCCAGCCCCTCAATGTCCTTCTTGTAGTGGGGGGCCCAGAACTGACCCCAGTACTTGAGGTGTGGCCTCACCAGTGCTGAGTGCAGGGGCACAGTCCCTGCCCTGCTCCTGCTGCCCACGCTGTGTCTGATCCAGGCCAAGATGCCATTGACCTTCTTGCCCCCCTGGGCCACTGCTGCCTCATGTTCAGCTGCTGCCAACCAACACCCCCAGGTCCTTCTCCTCCAGGCAGCTCTCCATCCACTCTTCCCCAAGCCTGTAACACTGCTGGGGGTTGTTGTGACCTAAATGAAGGACTCTGCACTTGGCCTTGTTGAACCTCATCCCATTGGTCTCAGCCCATGGATCCAGCCTGTCCAGATCCCTCTGCAGAGCCTCCCTTCCTTCAAGCACATCAACACTGCCACCCAGCTTGGTGTCTTCTACAAACTTGCTAAGGGTGCGCTCAATCAATATCAAGGGTCCCCTTCAGCCCTGTGCCCTTCTCCTGGTTGGTTTATTAGGGCAAATACAGAGACACAGCCCCAGGGGGCTTTCATACCTGCAAGGACCCCCCACCCTGGGCTGGCTGGCTCTGTCCCTGCATGCCAAACAGCAGAGGTACCTAAAACCACAGAACCACAGAATCATTTAGGTTGGAATAGACCTTTAAAATCATCAATCCACCTTTAACCTAACACTGCCAAGTTCACCACCAAACCATGTCTCTAAGCACCACATCCACATGGCTTTTAAATACATCCAGGGAGCATTATAGAAAACTGACCTTCAGGGTTCAGGCCCTGGTCGTGTTTAACTTGCTTGTATAGACATATCCTCACCACCTGGGCACATCCTCCATGTGCCCACCTCCCTGCCCACTGTTTCCCAGAAAAAATCAGAAGAACCAGACCCACGTGCTTTTGCATCCCACAAGATGCTGAAAGCACAAGCAGTCATGAAATCCACAAATGTGGGAAGGGGTTGATCCTGCTCCAAGCCATCCTAACCCCACAGTAATGAGAGACACAAATATGGGAAAACAGGGTGAATACAGCAGGACTGAATCCATGGCAGAGCTGGAGTGTATTAGAAATCCTGGCTCTGTTAGGGCCCTCCCACAGCAGGACGCTGGTGTAGGACGAGAGCCACTCTCTGCCTCTCCAGTTCAAAATCCAATTAGAATCATAAAATCATAGAATGGTTTGGGTTGGAAGGGACCTTGAAGATCACCCAGTTCCAAACCACCTGCCACGGGCAGGGACTTCTTCCACCAGACCAAGACTCCATCCTGCCTGGCCTTGAACACTTCCAGAGAGGGAGTATCCACAACTTCCCTGTGCAACCTGTGCCAGGGTCTCATCACGCTCATCATGAAGAATTTCTTTCTAATGTCTAATCTAAACCTTCCCCCTTCCAATTTAAAGCCATTCCTCCTTGTCCTATCACTACTTGCCCTTGTAAAAAGTCCCTCCTCAGCCTTCTCATAGCCACCTTCAGGTACTGGGAGGCTGCTCTAAGGTCTCCCCTGAGCCTTCTCCTCTCCAGGCTGAACCCCAACTCTCTCAGCCTCATAGACACAAAAGACTGAAGAGCATATAGAATGGAGAGATCTGAAATGTGATCTTCCATTTGAGCCAAGTGATACTCCCCTTTCTCCCCTTGCCAAAACCAGTTGAAAATATGCCTGACTCTTAGCCTTCACCATCAAGCTATTTACCATCATCTTCAATGCTTCACTATTTTGTGAATTGGGAACACCAAGCTAGTAAGAGGAATAGATTTTTCCTTTAATAGTTTTGACAGAAGAATCCTCTCCACACAGTGAAACCTCCAGAGAGACAAAAAATTAATTTGAAGGGGGAAACCCCCTTCCCAGCATCAGCCTGATATATTGACTTCAGAAATGGCCTTCTGATGGCTTCTATTCCAGTGTGTCCAGCCAAAACAGAAACCCTGCCAGTCCCTGAAGCAAAACCCTGTCAGGTCTGCAAGCTTCAGTTGTTTCAAGAAGATCAGCACTGCAAGATGTGGTACAGAGGTGTGACCTTCACAGGTTCTAACCATGCTGGCTGAAGGCTCTTGTGCTCACAGCTGCACATGGAGTCCTCAGCACAGGAAGGACATGGAGCTGCTGGAGTGAGTCCAGAGGAGGCCACAGAGATGATCCGAGGGCTGGAGAACCTCTGCTATGAGGACAGGCTGAGAGAGTTGGGATTGTTCAGCCTGGACAAGAGAAAGCTCCAGGGAGATGTTACAGCAGCCTTCCAGTACTGAAAGGGGCTCCAGGAAAGCTGGGGAGGGGCTCTTTATCAGGGAAAACAGGGACAGGGGGGAGGGGAACACTTTTAAGCTGAAAGAGGGGAGATTTAGATGGGATGTTAAGAAGAAATGTTTTTCTGTGAGGGTGGGGAGGCCTTTGCACAGATTGCCCAGAGAGGTCATGGCTGCCCCATCCCTGGAGGTGTTCAAGGCCAGGTTGGATGGGGCTTTGAGCAACCTGATCCAGTGGGAGGTGTCCCTGCCCATGGCAGAGGGGTTGGAACTGGATGGGCTTTAATGTCACTTCCCACCCAAACCATTCTATGATTCTATAAAGAAACAGTGACAAGGTGGTGAACAAAAATGAGAGATGTGGTTATCAGCAGGGTGGACGCTGCCTCCCTGACAAGGAGGTTTCAAGAACTGATGGCCAGCCCCAGGGGGACAGACTTGGGTGCAACCATTACAGCAAAAACCACAGCTGGCCAACTCCAAAGGAAAACATTTACACAAAGAGCGACGCCAGCATCCATGTTCAACTTCCCCCTCGATCATCAATCAATCACATGAATTGCAATACCCACAAACTTCTCTCACTCCAAGAGATGGTCTTCATCTCAGTGACTATGTGTACCATTGTACATTATTTCTTCACTGAAAGGGTTCTCAGGCCCTGGCAGAGGCTGCTCAGGGAGGTGGCTGAGTCCCCATCTCTGGAGGTGTTTAAAAGACAGGTAGATGATGTGCTCAGGGATCTGGTTTAGTAGTGGACAGGGATGGTTGGATTCAAGGCTCTCAAAGGTCTTTTCCAACCAAGCAATTCCATAATTCGCTGATCAACTAGGAGATACACCATTCCCTGGTCCCAAGAACATTCTGCAGCTAAAGCCTCTTGCCCAAGAGCAGGAAGGTTCATCCAAACTTCCTCCTGGGACAGGCCCATGGCTTTTCCTAACCCTGAGTGTGGCAGGGAACTGCGTTAGCTGGCCTGGGTCAACGTGGTGTGCTATGAACTCACTGCCTTCCTTCCCAGTGACTAATGCCATGCGTGGACATACAAGCACCCCTTGTTCTTCCAGGCCAGGAGCAGAACATCTCCTATGAAACAAAGCACTATTCTGCACGCTTCAGCACACAACTTCTTGTTCACATCCTCCGTGGCTCTGCAAGGAGAGCTTCAGCTGTGTGAGCGTTACAGCTTTTGTTCTGTGCTCTTCTGCCCCACACCACATCTGAAAGGCTTCAAATCAATCCTGAGGGGACAGTTATTACTACAGCTGTCACGTTTGCATTTTTAACCTCCTTGAAGAGCTCCCAAGGATAGCCAGAGGAGGGATCCTATTTTAAGTGCACGAAGCAGATGAAAAAAAAACCCCACAAAATTAGCACTTAGTGCATTTAGCAGACTGGCAAGCGGAGTGTTTGATCTGATCCTCAGGTTAGAAAGGGTTGGATTTCCTTGTAGAAGAGCTGAACAGCATCTTCCAAATCAAATTTCATCCTCCAGTTCCACCACCTCGCAGGCTGTGGATTCAGAGGATGTTTTCAGAGCCCCTGTGTTAGATGGACACACACACTACAAGAGTACAACTGCACAACCTCATTAGCTTAATTATGAGCAGTGGTGCTAGAAGGGCTCCAGTGCATGCTGGCAAAGTGTCAGCAACCCAGACTTGCAATAGCATCTGCTTCAAGGAGCTCAGGGACAGGCAAACCCCCCATGCAGAAAGGCAATGGGTGCCTTCTGCAAACAATTGTTTCTGGAGGGAAGTGCTATGAACCCTACGGCGCTGGAAACAGCAGAAGGAGGTGAAAAGTTTCCCCAAAGATATCTGGGAGGTCTGGCACTGAACGAGGCTTTGAATGCACTCCACCAGCTTTTCTAAATCAGAGGGTACTGCTTTGTGAGCAATATAAACTCATGGACATCAAAGTGATGGGAAGAAGGCCAGGTTGGATTGGGACTTGAGCAGCCTGGTCTAGTGGGAGGTGTCCTCACCCATGCAAGGGGGTTGAAACCGGATGATGTTTAAAGTCCCTTCCAACCCAAACCACTCTATGATTCTATGAAGAAACAGCCCCAGCCAAGCTACTTTACAACCTACTGTAAAATGCCTTGTGGTTTCCTTCAGTCCAGCTGGCAGTGACAGAGGGAGGGTTAGAAGCCAAGACAGAGGAGGAGGCTGTTTCATCCCATATAAAAGTTTTTTCTTAGGTTCTCCTCCCCGGGCAGACCCACCACTCGCTGCTGACACAGCCATTCCTTCTGCTCAGGTGTCAGAACTGCTTTTGGGTCAGAACTACTGGAAACAGAAACTGCAATCTTGCCAAAGGCTTTTCTTAATTTTGGAATCTATTTTGTGCAATTCCCAAAATGTTCTGAAGGAAGGACATTGATCTATTAGAGCGAGTCCAGAGCAGGTCACGAATATGATCCAAGGGCTGGAGCACCTCCCATCCGAGGACAGGCTGAGAGAGTTTGGGCTTGTTCAGCCTGGAGAAGAGAAGGCTCCAGGGAGACCTTAGAGCAGCCTCCCAGTACTGAAAGGGGCTACAGGAAAGCTGGGGAGGGGCTCTTGATCAGGGAGTGAAGGGATAGGATGAGGTGAAATGTTTTTAAGCTGAAAGAGGAGAGATTTAGATGAGATTTTAGGAAGAAATATTTTCCTGTGAGGGTGGTGAGGCCCTGGCACAGGTTGCCCAGAGAAATTCTGGATGCCCCATGCCTAGAGGAGTTTAAGACCAGGTTGGATGATGGCAGGGGGGTTGGAACTGGATGATCTTTAAGGTCTCCTCCAAGCCAAACCGTTCTATGCTTCTATTCTTCTATTCTATGCATTATGATTCTACAAACTATTCGTAGACACCACCAAGCACTCCAGATCACAGCTCCAGGTTGGGCTATCTAAATGCATGTGCCTATCTGTAGATGCCTCCACTTCCACCACAACCACTGGAGTCCAAGTCCAGACAGTCAGCACGGCTGGGAGAATGGATCAGCTCTCCCTAACTCAGATGTGTCCTCCAGGACAGCTGAATTGCTCTCCAAGCTCCTCTATGCTTGAGTCTCTCACTCACAAGGAGGCATCTAGCACCAACTATGACACCCCAAGTTCTTTCTCCTGGCCTTCAGCTGCTGTTTCAGAGAAGTGCTGCAGTCCCATAGACTCTGTGTGATGTTTGCCAGTCCCATACACGTTCCTATAGAAGAACAGTCCTCTATCAGCTGCAATAGTCCTTCAGAGCAGCAACCATCTAGTAAGACATGCAGCACCTTCAGCACCTGGAGAGCTTCAACTGTGGCCTCTGGGTACCATTGCAACACCAATTCTGGGATGGAGAACAGGAAAAAACATGACTGTGAGTCTGCACATGCTGGGGAGTGTCCAGATGATGTGTGGGTTACACTTTCCTTTTGTTGTTCGGGTTTACTCTTCAGTTGTTGCTCCAGCTGTGATTAATTCCACAAACCATTTGGGGCTGCCAGCATTTTTATCACTGTGGTGTTAATGAGAGAGGTTAATTAGTCCCTCCTCTTTCTCAGCTGCTTGGAGGTGGCAGCCGTCCTGGTGCAGTTTTAGCTGTCACAGACTGTGATGAAAGAGCCAATTCTGGGAGGGCAGAGCCATGGCCACTGCTTGTGCACCAGATCTGGAACAAGGGGAGCACCAACTTGAACCCTTGGGTTCAGCTGAGGCGAGGTCTCCTTGCAAAGCCCCAGCAAATGGAGATCCTGGACCTTGCTGGTGGCTTCAGATCCATGGGGAAACACAGGCTGCTTCCAGCTGGCACCCCAAATCCCTTCCACTATCCCTCCAGCTGATGAATTTGGGATGACCTGGGCACTCCATCCCACCCTGTCCTGTCCTTTGGACTCTGACCTCAGCCCCAGTCCAGCCTGGATTCTCCCTCAATCTACTGTGGAGGCCAGAAATATGTGCCATGTTCCAGCATGGTCTACAGGACATCACAGGACCAAGCTGGTCTCTACTAGGGATACTTCCGATCCCTCCTCCTTCCACTTCCATGCTACATTTTCAACCCTGTCAGCAGTTCACTCTTGGGTTGTTTAATTTCTCTTGACATTCCTAAGGCCAGTCCCTGCATCTTGGCAGGAATTACTGCAGTGGATCCATGGATGTGGGTCCATAAAGTCTGCGTGCCCAAATCCACCTGCTCCACTCACCACTCCTCGGGGCCAGTCAGAATCACCTGAGGGCCCTCTGCTCCTCTCTCTACATCCACATCTTGGCAGCCCCAAGGCCAGGTCTGGAGACCAATCAAAGTTGTGTGGGACTAACAGGAATAAGTCCATTAATGCAAATTTACAGTAGAATCATAGAATGGTTTGAGCTGGAAGGGACCTCAAAGTCCATCCAGTTTCACCCTCTGCCACGGGCAGGGACAGTTTCCACTGGATCAGGTTGCTCAAGGTCACATCCAACCTGGCCTTGAACACCTCCAGGGATGGAGCCTTCTCTTGTCTAGATTAAACAAGCCCAACTCTCTCAGCCTGTCCTTCTATGGGAGGAGCTCCAGCCTTCTGATAATCATTCTCTACCCACCCTGTAGTTGTGCTTGGGATTGCCCCAACCCAGGTGCAAGACCTTGCATTTGGCCTCGTTGAACTTCACGAGGTTTGCACAGGCATCTCTCAAGCCTGGCCAGGTCCCTCTGGATGATCAATCAGGCCTTTGTGTGAGGGTCCTCCTTCTCGAGCCAGCACATCCTTTTTACCTTATAGTACAAATGCTTTTTGCAGCACAACATGGTGATGGTACCAATATCTGCTAGAAGATGCCAAAGAGCAAAAAGAGCAGCACCAGCCTCTCTTGGGAAGTGCCCCATTTCAGCAGCTCTGCTGGTGCCTCCACAGTGAAGCAGGGCTGGAGCTTCCTCCTCATTGTTTTGTGTGAATCTTAATTTGTGCAAATTGCATTTCCACTTCTGTCTCCAGGTGAAGTAGGAGCCATCATCCTTAGCTTTGAGAGCATACAGACTTTCTCAGAAAAAAATACATTCTGCCAGCATGGATTTTTAGGAAAATGAGATACTTGATGAAAATCTACCCCCTTACCCTCCCTCTGATTATTTTTTATGTACTATAGACATGAAATAAAATATTTTTATTAAAATGTCAGCAAGCAAACAAAAAGTCTGAGGAGATATTCCCCACCAAAGCCAAAATCAACTCTGAAAAATTGCTAAAGCAGAACAGTTAACCCCCAGACTGCAATTTCTTTCCTAGGGAGACAGCAAAGCCTCCAGAGCTCTCTGTGCAGAGGGACTACTGCGAAGTCTGGCATTATTTGATTTTATCATTTTCACTTCAGAGTAATAACAGTCCTTCTGTAAGACTGGGGACTGGATTTGTCCTTATAATATGACCTTCTTGGAGCCTACAAGTTGTGGGAAAAGGACAAACTCTGGCAGCAAATGGACAAGATCTCTGGCTTTCTGCTGGTGGAAAGTCAGGTTTTATTCAGCCTCCGCCCCGAGCTGTGCAGTGATCTCCATTTATCCGTTATGATCTGCCATTTCCAGAGCCCCTGCTGTGAACCCAGGCCCAGTCTCTGATGTGGTTTTGCTTTTCTTGCAGTGGTTGAGCAATCTCTCCCCATCCTCCATGAGGAGAAAGAGCCCTTTCCCTTGCTACACCACTGCAGCTTTCCTGTAGATGCCCAGAGCCTTCCTGCACTTCCTGTGAGTGGTCCATTCGCAGGCCTGGTGAGGAGGCTGCAGCATTCCTTCTCCAATAATCACAGGATCATAGAATCATCTGGTTGGAAAAGACCTCTGAGATCATTGAGTCCAACTGTCCCTGTCCCCTTACTAAACCAGATCTCTGAGCACCTCATCCACCCGTCTTCTAAACCCCTCCAGGGATGGGGACTCAACCACCTCCCTGGCCAGAGAACCCTTTCAGTGAAGAAATTTTTCCTGATGTCTGATCTGAACCTCCCCTGGCACAACTTGAGGCCATTTCCTCTCATCCTATCACCTGTCACTTGGGAGAAGAGACCAACACCCACCTCACCACAACCTCCTTTCAGGCAGTTGTAGACAGTGATGAGGTCTCCCCTCAGCCTCCTCTTCTCCAGGCTAAACAGCTCCAGGTCCCTCAGCCACTCCACACAGGACTTGTTCTCCAGCCCCTTCCCCAGCCTCACTGCCCTCATCATACAACTCTTCACAAGAAATAGAGAACATCATTGCCAATGGTGCTCCCCAGCTTGGGGTAATGCTCTGAGCATCCTGAAGGTATCCACAGAGCTAGCAGCTTTCTCACAGATCATTTTCTTCCCTGTTCCCAGAGCCTTCACAGCCATTTGCCAAGTTAGTGGTGGAGGGATATTGAAGCAAACCAAATCCATGTCCTGGTGCAAGACTTGGTCAGTCTGATTCGTGTAGATATTAATTTTCTCTACCAGCTGTTTGGTTTCCTCAATGGTCTTCCCTCGAAGTGCTTGAGTGGAGAAGCCTTCTGCTCTCAGCAAGGCCCAGGCAGTTCTGCCAGCTCCAAACACACCCACTCCAGGAAGCATTTTCCTTCTGCATCCATTTAAGCACCAAGGTGTACACGCAGACCTTTGATAAAATGTTCAGCTCCTCAGCTTTCTGTTCCATCCACAGTTCCAACTACCACCTGCCTCGTCCCACACACCTCCCTGTGGATCACATGTTCAGAAACAAGATGGTTTGCTCTCCAAAAGCAGAAGGAATCATGATATGTTGGAATACACCACATTTACAGCTCAGATAAATCCACCCAAAGTCTTTAGACTCCTTCAAAGCCTCAACCAGAACAGCAGACTCCAGTAAGGGGTTTTCTTGCTCGCTCCCCTGATGGGATTTAATGTCTCCTCTAGTCAACTGCTCCTTCACCACCCCTAAGAAAAGTGCTGGGAACCACTCACTGCCTGTTTCAAAAGGTGAAGAAGTAAAGGAATATGTAACAAGCGAGGAGAACCATGCAGTAGACTCAATGTGAGTGGTAAAGCAAGTTCTGGTTTATTGCAAAGCTCATTCACATCTATAGCATAACCCATGTCTACTTTACTCATGTCTACTTGTCCAACAATCATTGCCCCTTACATGCACTTGTCTTATAATCATTAGTTTGGCTCCAAAGGCCCTACAATCATTAACTTAACTCTAAAAGTTACATTATCATTCCCCTCCTGCTTGCAATCATTGGCTGAGCTCTAAAGGTACATTAGCATGTTCCTCCTACTTGCTCCTCCTACTTGCAGCTACTGCTATATGCTCGGGTCTCATCCTGGCCTACTTCCCTAAGTTGTTTATTTGTAAAGTCACAAGGTCTTCTTGACCCTCTCTTGGGGATTTTCTCACTGCCTCCCTCCCTGTCAGCGTGACTTGGCAAAGTCCTCAGTACTTTTTCATCACAGCCCAGCTCAGTTGATTTCTGTCAGGGCTGATTCACAGAGCTCCTCCTTTGAGCCATGTCCACGCTCCCACAGCCATTCTCCAACAGGAATATGGTCATGTACTGAAAAAGGAAGGATAAATAGCTTCCTTGAGAAAATTGGAGCAGGTCAGTGGAGGCTGATCTACCACAAACCCCATCCCTCCACACAGTGCTAAGGTGATGTGGGTTCATCCCTTGATACTACTAGTGAGAAAAAACTTACATTTGGTTTTCAAACCCATCTAAGAAGCAAAAATAAGATATCTTTTCACCAGAGAGGGAATGGGCTAAATAAAGGAAACTTATTTCAGTATGTAGGAAGCATAAAGTCATCCTCACACAAACCAGCTGGGCCTGAAACCATGGAATCATAGAATTGGTTGGAAAAGACCTTTGAGATCATCAGGTCCAACTGTACCTGTCCACTGCTAAACCAGATCCCTAAACACATCACCTACCATCTTTTAAACACCTCCAGGGATGGGGACTCAACCACCTCCCTGGGCAGCTGTGCCAGGGCCCGAGAGCCCTTTCAGTGAAGAATTTTTTCCTGATGTCTAATCTGAACCTCCCCTGGTGCAACTTGAGGCCATTTCCTCTTGTCCTATCCCTTGATACCTGTGAGAAGAGACCAACGCCCACCTCACCACAACCTCCTTTCAGAGAGCTGTAGACAGTGATGAGGTCTCCCCTCAGCCTCCTTTTCTCTAGGCTAAACAACCCCAGCTCCCTCAGCCATCTCTCCTAAGGGTTGTTCTCCAGCCCCTTCACCAGCTTCATTGCCCTTCTCTGCAAATGTCAGGCAGATCCTTCCTCAAGAAGCGCATCAGTAGGTACATCAATCAGACAAGCCTTTCCTCCAGCACGCACATGAGCAAATGCATACCTCAATTATGGCTATGTGTGTTTCATTGCACTTGACCTTAAGAGTCCAATGCTTTATATGAAGGAGTTTAATTCAATTAGCACACCCACGGGGTTTTCAGCCAGCCTGATAACTGACCTGCTGATGTAGGACATTTAAAGGTAGCGCAGGGCACTGAAGTTGAAATGTACCAGGACAAGTTCTTAAGAATGGCTGAGGGAAATAGGGTTTTTTAGTCTGGAGGAGGCTGAAGGGAGACCTGATCATTCTCTACCTGAAAGGAGGTTGTAGTGAGGTGGGTGTTGGTCTCTTCTCTCTAGTAACAAGTGGCAGCATAAGAGGAAATGGCCTGAAGTTGTGCCAAGGGAGGTTTAAACTGGATATTAGGGAAAATCTCTTCCACTGAAAGAGTGAGGCACTGGAACAGGCCGCCCAGGGCAGTGGTAGAGTCACCATCCCTGGAGGGGTTCAAAAAACATGTAGATTTTGGATCATAGTTTAGTAGGCAACGTGGTGCTGGGCTGACTGTTCACCATCTCCGTTGCCCTTCTCTGTGGTTGCCCTTCAAGTTGTGGCCAGCATCCTGACACCCTGCCCTTGCACCATCTATCTCAAGTTCATCTTGACCTCATAAGACCCCTACAGCCAGCAAAAACATGGTCAAAGCACAGGTTTCACCTCTAGGAAATGGATGATTCCTATCACTAATGGTTAGCAGAGTAATTGACACAGTTTTAGCTGATGGAAACTCACATTGACGCAAACATTTCCAAGCTATGACCTTTTCCCAATAGAAGACACAGACAAATTGCAGCAGGCTGCCTCCCCTCATCCAGCACAGCCTTCCACCACCAGCCCAGCTGCTTTAATGTTCCCTGGGAGAAGTAACACAGCCCTTCAGCTTCACCCTGCACCCTCACTCTGGCAGGTTACAAAACAGGTCTCACTTTACACCAGACACCAAATAGAAAACACCACAAAGATGATGATCACAGCACATTGTGGCTACTGCTTTGTCATCAAAAGCAGGGCCTAGCACTTTGTTGTGCAGATGTGGCCAAGTCTGTGCGTTGAATTTCTGCATCTCTTCTGGGAAGAGGGAGGAAGACCCCACAGTCATGGGGAAACATGAATCAGGTACTTGAGCACCAGAGCACCTGCGTCAGGGGCATCATCTCTCTCACAGTATCACAGTATCACAAGGTTGGAAAGGACCTCTGAGATCATCAAGTCCAACCTATAACCCAACACTAACATCAACCCATCATCTAAACCATGGCACTCAGTGCCTCATCCAGTCTCCCCTTAAACACCTCCAGGGTCTGTGACTCCACCACCTCCCTGGGCAGCCCATTCCAATGGCCAATCACCCTTTCAGTGAAGAATTTTTTCCTCACATCAAGTCTAAACTTTCCCTGAGGAAGCTTGAGTCCATGCCCTCTAGTTCTGTCCCTGGTCACCTGAGAGAAGAGACCAACCCCTGCCCGACTCCAACCTCCTTTGAGGGAGTTGTAGAGAGCAATGAGGTCTCCCCTGAGCCTCCTCTTCTCCAGGCTAAACAGCCCCAGCTCCCTCAGTTGCTCCTCGTAGGGCTTGTGCTCCAGCCCCTTCCCCATCTTCGTTGCCCTCCTCTGGACACTCTCCAGCATCCTGACATCCTTCCCAAACTGGGGGGCCCAGAACTGGACACAGTATTCAAGGTGAGGCCTGACCAGTGCCGAGTACAGGGGGACGATAACTCCTCTGGTCCTGCTGGCCACACTATTCCTGATGCAGGCCAGGATGCCATTGGCCTTCTTGGCCACCTGGGCACACTGCTGGCTCATGGTGAGCTTCCTGGCCACCAGCACTTCTAGGTCCTTTTCTGCCTGACTCCTCTCCAGCCACTCTGTCCCCAGTCTGTAGCTCTGCATGGGATTGTTGTGTCCAAAATGAAGCACCCGACATTTGGACTTATTAAACATCATCCCATTAGAATCAGCCCAGCTCTCCAATCTGCCCAGGTCCCTCTGTAGGGCCATCCTACCCTCTAACAGATCAACCCTTCTTCCCAGCTTGGTATCATCTGCAAACTTGCTGATGATGGACTCAATCCCCTCATCCAGATCATCAATAAAGATATTAAACAGGACTGGACCCAACACCGATCCCTTGGGGACACCACTGGTGACCAACTGGATGAGACATCATTGTCCACCACTCTCTAGGCTCGGCCATCCAGCCAATTCTTAACCCAGCACAGAGTGCTCCCATCTAAGCCATGGGCTGCCAGCTTCTCTAGGAGTCTACTGTGGGAAACAGTGTCAAAGTCATGGGGAAACATGAATCAGGTCACTTGAGCACCAGAGCATCTGTGTCAGGGGCATCATCTCTCTCCCTCCAACCTATCAGAGGTTGACTTGAGGGGGTAGGCAACATTAATTCTAATTTTGGAACACCGATTTTCACCTCATTTTAAACAAAGTTTTTAAAAATTACCAAGTCTGCATGTAGGTGTGTGGTTTTTTCTTGAGATGAGAAAAGGTCAAACTGGAAGGTTTAAGATGAAAGAGGGAAGATTTAGGTTATATATTAGGAAGAAATGTTTTCCTGTGAGGGTGGGGAGGCCCTGGCCCAGGTTGCCCAGAGAAACTGTGGCTGCCCTATCCCTGGAGTTGCTCAAGGCCAGGTTGGATGGGGTCTGGAGCAAACTGGCACAGTGGGAGGCGTCCCTGCCCATGGCAGGGCAGGTGGAACCAGATGGGCTTTAAGTTCCCTTCCAATCCAAACCATTCTATAATCTTATGGCTCTATGAAGGTCAAAACAGTGACATTAGTGGCACCACAAACTCCATAAAACTAGTGCCTGTGTCCCACTTCTCCCCCATGCAAGACATGGGTAAGGCTGCACCCTGTCTCCTCAGCCAGGATTTGGCAGCACAGATGTATATGGGGTGTCCTTTACTGTGTGCACATGCAAGTGGCCAGCAACAGTTGTCACACCTTAACCCTTGCACAGCATTGCACTGGCTGAGCACCAAGGTGATGCACCAATGGTCTATGCCCAGAGAGGTCCATGCTTGCAAGGCTGCCAGCAAGAAAAGGCAGCAGCAAAGAGGGGAGGTGAGATCTCAGAAAGCACTGAGGAAATGGTCTTTAAATTGGAAAGGGGAAGATTTAGATTAGACATTAGGAAGAAATTCTTCCTAATAAGGGTGGTGAGACACTGGCACAGGTTGCTCATGGAAGTTGTGGATGCCCCCTCCCTGGAAGTGTTCAAGGTCAGGTTGGATGGGGCCTTGAGCAGCCTGGTGTAGTGGGAGGTGTCCCTGCCCATGGCAGGGGGGGTGGAACTCAATGATCTTTAAGGTCTGTTCCAACTGAAACCATTCTATGATTCTATGACTCTATAAAATTCAAGGAGCAGTGGGAATTGCTGAGGCAGACGTGAGCCAAATACCTAGAAGAATGGGCAAATGGGGAAAAAAGAGTGAAGCTTCAAAAGCTGGAGGCTGGCTCCCACTGCTTTTGCTCTGAGGATAGCAGGGATGCAGCAAGGGAGGATGCCTGGCCAAGCTCAGGGAGGCAGGGGCACCGACAGCTCTCATCCCTCTCCAGGGTATCTCGGAGCTGCTGTAAAATAAAGGAGGAAAACCATCCAGCGACCTCGGTGAAATTAGAAACTTAACAATGAACACGCTCCACATACAACTTGCCCATCTCTGTAGCCATGGAGACAGCTACAAATCTGTGTCAGCTGCAATCCACTCTCCAGTTCCTAAAATTTAAACCAAAAAGGAGGGAGAGAAGGCTGGGAGGCGGGAAGGGGGAATTCCTCTGCGCTGTTTGGCTTTGATGTGCATCACGTTTAAAGGCACAGGGGATTATCTGAGCCTGATGCTGGATAAAGTGGAGGCTGTGTAGCAGCTGATGTGTCCTGGCCACGCTTCCCTCCAGCAGAGCATCTCCCCAGACTCTGTCTCAGTGATGCTGGGGATGAACCCAGTGCCACGGTGTTCCCCAGAGGCTGCAAAGCTTCAGCATCCTCCTGGAGGCAGCAGGCTGAGGCAGCATCCCAAAGGGGATGGAAGGACCAGGAGAGCCAGGAAAGGAGCATCAAAGGGGTTGATTCAGAGGAGAAACACACAGGAAGGGACTGGTGGTCTCTGCACAGCAAAAAGGGCAGAGTCAGAGAGGAATTTCTGCTGCCAGGATGGCTTGAGAGAAAATGAAGTGGGAAGGAGAAGGATGGGCACAGAGCCTTGTTTTTCCTGGGTTTAGAGATCACAGCTGGGATGTAGGGCATGGACACAGCTCACATTACACAGCCTGGTGGCTGACTCTGTCTGCAAAGCAGCAAAAGTACAGATGTCTGTGTTGTTGGACAAGACTCACAGCCTCTTGGACTTGTAAGCAAGATCACAAATGAGTGAGAGTGGCGAATTGAACCTGTGCCTATACAGAAAGGTCATGGAAAGCTGCCCTTTCAGCTAGGCAAGAGCAAAGCCAGGGGATGTCAATACTTAAAGGGGCCTTTCAATACTTAAAGGGGGCTTATAAGAAAGACAGGGATCAACTTTTCATCAGGGCCTGTAGCAATAGGACAAGGCATAATGTTTTTTAACAAAGAGAAGTTGAGATGAGGTACTAGGAAGTCATTTTTTACACTGAGGGTGTAAAACACTGGCACAGGTTGCCCAGAGAGGCAGTAGATGCCCCATCCCCAGAAACTTTCAAGGTCAGGTGGGATGGGGCTCTGATGGAGTGGAAGGGTTGCTCACTGCAGGAGCTGGACTAGATGACCCACGTGTTCCCTTCCAACCCAAGCCATTCTATGATTCTATGTTTCTCCATAAGGAATAATGAATAATGAACAGCCACTCCACAGCCCTTCATGGAGAAATTCTCCCCCATCTTGGCCAAATACAAGCAACCAACCAACCAACTGACATTCTCACCCACTCAATCCCCACTGCTGACATTTACTACAATTTGGGTCATTTTTACCTCTTATGCATTTCCTTTTATTTCTTATTTTGGCTACTTTTGGTTTGTTTTCTCCCATTTTTTGCTACCATGCATCTCAATTCCATTTGTTCTGCTGCATGGAGAACATATCACATGAAACTAAAGGGCTGCAGGAAACTCAGCAGTACAAGGAGAGTTTAGAGAATTGAAAGCTACAATGTGTGAATGATCTACTGAGTTACAAAGCAAGGAAGAGCTCAGGGTTGTTCTCAGCTCTTCATCTGCCCTCACGTTGTGCCAACAGAGGTTTGGGCTAAATATTAAGAAATATTACTTCTGAAAGGGTTGTCAAGCATTGGAACAGGCTCCCCAGGGAAGCTGTGGAGTCACTATCCCTGGAGGTATCTAAGAGATGTGTAGATGTGATGCTTAGGGCCGTGGTTTAGTGGTGCTCTTGGCAGTGTTAGATTTACAGTTGGACTCAACGATCTTAATAGTCTTTTTCAACCTAAATAACTCTGTGATTCTGTCTTCGGAGTCTCCTCGGGGAGATGCTGTAGGATTTCCCATCAAAGCCCCTTGGGAAAGCCAGAGGTGTCCATTCACGGAGGTGAAAAAGACATGGATTATTCCAACCAGCTCCATTTGTCTCAAGGGCTAACCCACTGCATTATCCACAGGTAACCAGTGCAGAAGCAGGATGCAGGTTAAAGCCACGACAATGGAGAAAGCAAGCTCAGTTCCCATCAAGTTTTGTACGACTGGAGGGTGCTACGGGCCACAAATTCAAGACAAGCCACCAAATGCAACCTAATTTCCCCCTGCATTCGTTCCCTGCTCAACCACATTCCCACTAATATTACATAGAGATTTTAGACACATAAGATTGAGAGGGGAGAAGAAGTTATCAAGCAGAGGAAGACACTTGGAAAACCATCTCTTGGGTATGGATGCAAAAGAGAAACACACCTCACAACGACTGTAATAACAGACGACCTACAACTCCTAATTCATTAATCACTTCTATGGAATAAGCCTTATTCCAACAGGGGTGAAATCACCCAGCTCACTGCAATGCTCTGTCAAAGAGGTTACCACTTGATTAAGGTCTAAAATGTGCGTGGAGGATTTGTTGAAATGGACTTATTTGCTGCAATGCAATTAATTAGAGATACACTGCCAGCCAGGTATTATTTCTAATGCTATCTGATCAGTTTTCAAAAAAGAAAAAGGAAGAAAAAAAGGAGAAATTTAATTCATTCTAAATCAGGAAATTACACACATCAGTGTCACTCCTCTTTCTAAAGCAAAGAGGTTGTGCTTTTCCTTTCTAAGAAAAGCCCTTTGGAAGGCAGTTTTGCTGAATTTTGGATTTCCCCCATCGGTGAAGTGGAGCTGAAAGCAGCAATTGGAGTGGAAGGAAGAAAGTAAACACGAACACTTGAAGCAGCCTGTTGAACAGAGACACGTGAACACCCCACCCTGACTAATTAGCAGGGCTCTACTTGTTATGTGCACTGCAGTAACTTTCCAATTAATTTGTTCATATTTGCAAAGCCATTGAAAGAGGCAAAGCATTAAATATAGATGCTAAATAAAAGGGAATAAATAGCAACCGACACTTAGCTCTCCAGGTTTTTAGGCCCTGTCAACAGGGACATTCACTCACTGCCCAGAGCAGACTCCTTAACTAAGAACTGTTAAGTGCATTATTAATTTTTCAGAAGCAGCTACCAGACCTAATGAAGACACAGTTACGCTATGCATGAGGACTCTGCCCAGAAGAGCTTTAAAATTCCCAGCCTCGTGGCTGGTTAGGGTCACTGCTGATCTGCATCCCAGCCATAAAATGGTGTGGGCACAGAGCATCCCCTCTGCAGCCCCCAGTTCTTCTGCTGCCCATTTTGGTGTTCCCAAACCCCTGCCAGGGCATGGGCACGGGATGAACTGGACAGCCACAACCCATTCTACCTCTCCCACAGAACCACAGAATGGTTTGGGTTGGAAGGGACCTTAAAGACAATCTAGTTCCACCCCCCTGCCACGGGCAGGGACACCTCCCACCGGATCAGGTTGCTCATAGCCTCAACCAGCCTCATCCTGAAAATCTCTCAAGCTGGACTCTTCACTAAACAGTTTTACTTCTGACTCTTCTTGCTGCTCATGAGTGATGGTGGTTGCAGCACCAGGAGAAAACCCAAGTCAGGGACTCTTCTACAGCCTGTGCTGTGTGTCTTTGCTATTAAACTATCCTGGCATCCAGAACAGTGCAGTCCCATCCAGACTGTTGGGAATGGCCCCTGGTTCTGCTGGGAATCTGAACAGGCAATCCAGATGTGCCTAAGATTTCTTTGGGATGGCAGTTAGTATAGGCATTATAAGGAAGTGATATAATGTCCACTGGATTGCATGGCAGATCTCAACACGTGCTGGATGGTATCTGAAGATCCTGGCTGAAGGCACTGGTGATGAGCAGGACCCTGCAGAGCTATTCTTCCTTGATGAAGACATTTTGCAAACAATTGTTTCCACATCACAAAGCCCTTGTTCTGATCCCACTGGCACAGGAACAGGTTGCACAGGAGGTAGTGGAGGCTCCATTCCTGGAAACACTGAAGGTCAGGTTGGGCTGGACTCTGATCAATCTGATCAGGTTGAAGATATCCCTGCTCTCTGCAAGGGGGCTGGACTAGATGACCTGTAAAGGTCACTTCCAACCTAAAGCATTCTGTGATTCTGTAATTCTATGATTCTATTATTAAAAAGAATAAATTATCCATTCACCATTGGGGAAAACTGGAACACAGTATTCAAGACCATCCCAATGGCTCTTAGTAGGAAAAAAGGCCATCCCTACTGCGAGGACACTGGTGGCAATGTTCTCTTTCAGATAAACATGGAGGTGCACCTCAGAGCTGGATATCTCTTGCAAAGCATGTGCTGCTAGCTTTCATTTTTAAAACCAAGAGAGAATTTCATCTTGAGCACAGGGATCTGCAGTGGTTGCATCTATAGGCAGAAGACAGCAGTAGGTAGTTTAACACACCCTAAATTCAGACAGAAGAGTCACCTCCTCCCCTTGTGAATGGCTTCCACAGAAGCACACAGTTATGGAATGACCTACAGAGGAGATCTCATCTTTCTGAAATCCATCCCCAGACTGCCTCTCGTGAAGGCCAGTGGGTTTCCATCCCTTGCTCACATCACCCGCTGTTGTTTCATCACACAGGGTGGCGGGGAGGCAGCATTCAA
Source organism: Tapera naevia (assembly GCA_033556795.1). Classification (NCBI taxonomy): domain Eukaryota; kingdom Metazoa; phylum Chordata; class Aves; order Cuculiformes; family Neomorphidae; genus Tapera; species Tapera naevia. The sequence continues at coordinate 34,874,200 of JAUMJJ010000079.1, read as the reverse complement.
AAAATATCCTCTTTGCATGTCACCCCATGACCTCCAGGCGTTGAGGAGACAAGCTTGTAATCTGTGCAGTCAGCTGGCACGTTCCTTGGTTTAGGATTACATCAATTATCCCTATTTTTAGGCTGGAGGGTAAAGTCCCATAGTCCACCACAGAGGCAAACAGCTCCTAAAGAAAAGGTATTAACATATCTTTGTATTCCAGTCTTTGTCAAGCTCTACGAGAGATCCATCAAGAACCAGAAACCTACTGATTTCCAAAGCCTGGAGTATTTCCAGGATTCAGCTCTGCTCCAACCCAGCTGTTTCTCTTCCCCCCTTTTTCTTTCCTTACTCTCTGTTATCAGCAGGAGCTCGTTTGCCTCCAAGTACCTCCCTGTACTTCTTGAGCTTGCGCCGTCATTATCCTCCCTGCAGAAATTCTTGTACAGGAGGGTTCATTTCTTCATTTGTGGCTGCATCCCCACCGCTATCAGCAGTCAGGAAATACAACATCTTATTAGAGTTTTCTCTTTGATTAAGCCTCTCAGCTAATCACTTCCTTGCTGACCTGCCCCAAGACTCCTCATACAGACCTCCTGATTTTTCAAGTCATTATAAGTCACAGAATCATTAAGGCTGGAAAAGACCTCTAAGATCATCAAGCCCAATCGTCAACCCAACACCACCATGGCCACTAAACCACGTCACTCAGTGCCACATCCACATGCTTTCTGAACACCTCCAGGGATGGGGACTCCACCACTTCCCTGGGCAGCCTCTTCCAATGCTTCACCACTCTTTCAGCAAAGAAATTTTTCCTAACACCCAATCTAAACCTCCTCTGATGCAACCTGAGGCCCTTTCCTCTCCTCCTATCACCTATTACTAGGGAGAAGAGACCAACACCCACTCCACTACAACCTGCGTTCAGGTAGTTGTAGAGAGCGATAAGGTCTCCCCTCAGCCTCCTTTTCTCCAGGCTAAACAATCCCTATTTCCTCAGAGGCTCCTAAAAGATGTGTGCTCCAGACCCATCACCAGTTTTGTTGCCCTCCTCCAGTCACGCTGCAGCAGCTCAATGTCTTTCTTCTACTGAGGGGTCCACAACTGAACACAGGATTTGTGGTGGAAATCTGCACATGAGTTGTGAACCTTGTGCCAGATGCCACATGATGGAGATGCACTGTGATGCACAAACAAGGACATCATGAAGTAGAGCTAAAGAGCCTCTGAATGATAATCTGGACTCTTCACGACCACCTTTTTGATACAGTGCTACCAAGACTCAGCATTTGGGAATGCAGCAAGGGGCGTTATGCAATTAACTTCCTAAATTCAGGTGTCAATGTCACAAGGAGCTTTCTTGTGGCCTTCACCTTTTCTCCGTGACATCATTTTCTCTTTCATGAGCACAAAGCAAACAAAAGAGGCTTTTGAGCCATTCCACACCTGGCTGTCTTTGCTTTGTTTCCCAAGCCTGCGTGACAGGACAGCTCACAGCAGAGACAGAACAGCCACTGGTACAAAGCCGGCACTTCAAGCGCTTCTGGACATCCACTCTGCATTGTTATTTCCATTTTGAGACAAGCTGTGAAGTAGGACAGGAAAGCAGGAAGGCTGGTGGTTGGAACGTGGGACACTTGCCTCAAGACAGGATGAGTAGCTCTCTGCAAGTCACTTTCTGCTAAACTGTGGGGAGGGGCTCTTTATCAAGGAGTGCAGGGATAGGGTGAGGTGGAACGGTTTTAAGCTGAAAGAGGGGAGTTGCGATGAGGTATTAGGAAGAAATTGTTTACTGTGAGGGTGGGGAGGCCCTGCCACAGGTTGCTCAGAGAAGGTGTGGATGTCCCATCCCTGGAGGTATTCAAGGTCAGAATGGATGAGGCTTTAAGCAACCTGATTGAGCAGAAGGTGTCCCTGCCCGTGGCAGGGGGTTGGAACTGGATGATCTTTAAGGTCCCTTCCAACTCAAATCATTCTATGATTCTACTGTGGCTCTGCAGCCTTGTGTTTGGCTTCATCCACCCCTGATGCTGCCTCTCACAACTGTTTTAGATGAATCCTGCTTAAAAGCTGTGATAGCAACTACTACCTGTGCTTACAGGAGGAGTCGTAATGATTTAATGCTTTACCATATGAGCCTCTTCATGACTCTCATTGGTTACGGTATCTCCTACAAGAAGGTCTTTGTCTTGGAGACATAGGAGAAGACTGCTCTGAACTTGCAGAACTGGGCATCTGAGCATGAAGAGAGACACATTTAGGCAGCCAACTCCCTCCAAAAGTAGACTTCAGTTCCAACCCTCCTGCCACAGGCAGGGACACCTTCCACTGGATCAGGGTGATCAAAGACCCAGCTGACCTGGCCTTGAACACCTCCAGGGATGGGGCAGCCACGACTTCTCTGGGCAACCTGGGCCAGGGCCTCAGCACCCCCACAGTAAAGAATTTCTTTCTAATACCTTTTCTAAATGTCCCTTCCTTCACCTAAAAACTGTTGCCCTGTGTCCTATCCCTGCATTTCTTGATCAAGAGCCCCTCCCCAGCTTTCCTGGAGCCCCTTTCAGTACTGGAAGGATGCTATGAGGTCTCTGTGGAACCTTCTCTTCTCCAGGCTGAACAAGCCCAATTCTCTCAGCCTGTCCTCGTGTGGCAGGTGCTCCAGCCCTCTGAGCATCTCTGTGGCCTCCTCTGGACTCATTCCAACAGATCCATGTCCTTCCTGTGCTGAGGACTCCAGAATTGAACACAGGGCTCCAGGTGAACTCCCAGGAGAGTGGAGTGGAGGGGCAGAATTTCCTCCCTTGCCCTGCTGTTCATGTTTCTTTTGATGCAGCCCAGGGTACAGTTGGCCTTCTGGGCTCCTAGTGCACATTGCCAGCCCATGTTGGGCTTCTTATCCACCACATCCCCTGTTATCATGTCACCCTGAACATGGAAAATCCACCAAGTCACACTCCAGAGGGCCAACTGCTTGCCCTTTCCTTCCTGCCTCCAAAAACCTGTAGACAGAATTATTTAACACTGCTATAAAAATAGCACCCAGACTGCCCTGCTGTGCCAGACAGAGCAGAAATATCTAATAGGGAACAGATCTTGTCCCTAAAAATGTAGCAGGAGGTTACTGGGAAGCTGACTGCTAGATCCATATGTCCCAGGACCCACCAAATTTATCCTATTTTATCCTTTATGCAATGCTTTAGCAACCTGATGCAGTGGGAGGTGTCCCTGCCCATGGCAGGGGGTTGGAACTGGATGATCTTTAAGGTCCCTTCCAACCCAAACTATCTTGTGATTCTTCTAGCAACATGGAAAAAAGATATTCCTGCCCACAAACCATGCTGGTAGGAAATTTTCGTGCAGGAGGGTGTAATTCTCAGCCTGACTTTTTGCACTTAGATGTGAATAATCACACGCAGTACCTGAGCTTCATGAGTGACAGTGGCAAATGGGAAATTAATACAAAAAATAAACTCAGAACAGCCCTTTAGTGGAAATAATTCCTGGCACAGAAGGAAAGCGAAGGCTGCGCTGTCGCTCTGCTGTCTGTACTCTCACGGCTCCTTTTGAATTCAGAGTTGGTAGAAAACCAGACTCCTTCTTGGGGTTTGCTTCCCTCATGTCTCACCCTCACTGCAAGGCTCAGCAGTGGTTCCTAAGGTCCCGGAAAGTCTCCCCTGTAAGCAGATAACGGGTTGCACATAGTTCTTGCAGGATGCTCCTGGTTTTCCCTCAAAAACCGGGTTTCAGTAGTGGAACATCATTCTGCCACCTAAAACCAGCATGGGAGATGCTTTGTGGACAAGGCTTCACCAAAGCAAGCAGAAATAATTCCTGGGAAGGGTCACAACCCACCGAAATGCAAGTGTCCATGTCCAAGTCCCCTCTCCAGGCTCCTGTTGCAGCTAATGGAGACATCTGCATGCAGCCAGTGAAGACTGCAGAGGTTTCCTTCCCTGGAGCAGACTCCTACGTGTAGGCGTAGGAGGAGATGAACACAATCCCAGCCTGGCTGGCTGAGTGCCTCTTTTCTATCCTTAATTGACCCCTAAACTCACACACAGCTCGATCTACAGGAGGTTTCCCCAGGTGATCCACTGCATGTCCACTCTCTGCTGTCGAGATGCCTCATTCAGGATCATGACCCTGCCTGGGTTTGCAGCAGGACAAACGTGTGGTGTGATGATTGTGACAGGGTTTCATCACACATGATGGCACTTCATCGAAAACAAACATTTTGGTGTAAGAAAAGGATGGCAACCAACACCTGAGAACAGCAGTTCCAGCAACACAGCAACGGGCTCAGCAACGGTGGGAGTGAGTTGGTGCTGAATTCCCACGTGATGGGTCTCAAATTGCATTAGTTAGTGATATTCTCCCCAGAGGCCTCAGAATCAGAAAATCCTGGGTCTGAAAGGACCTCAGGGACCGAAATCCTCCTGGCAGCTCACTGACAGCTAGGCTTGCTCTGGCATCAGCTCTGGCTGTCGCACGCTCCTGAAAGAGCTGCAGGAGCCGGAGCTCCACCTGCGTCTGCTTGTGCCGATGCTCCAAATGCGCTGTGATGGAGTATGAGCTTTCTTGGGTGATACTGATGACAATCACCATGCTGTTCTCCCAGCCCAAAAGAAAAATCGTAGAACCCTAGAATCATTAAGGTTGGAAAAGACCTCTAGGATGTGAATCTGCTAGGACACTTATTCTATGATGCCACTCCTTTATCAAGCGACTTCTCTACGACGCAAATCTGCACTGACTCTTCTTCCCATTTCTCTCTTGTGACCCATGATAGGATTTCAGGGAATGGCAGAAGATGTGCCAGGGGAGGGTTAGACTGGATATTAGGAAGAGGTTCTTCACCCAGCGGGTGCTGGAGCACTGGAACAGCTCCCCAGGGAAGCAGTCACAGCACCAAGTCTGCCAGCATTCAAGAATCACTTGGACAATGCTCTCAGTCACACGGTGTGAAGATTGGGAGTGTCCTGTGGAGGGACAGGAGTTGGACTCTATGATCCTTTTGGGCACCTTCCAACTTGGGTAATTCTATGATTCCATGACCATTCTATGATGCAATTCCTCTATGCTGGGACTCTTCCTTGATGTGACTCCTCTATGACACGATCGGTCTGTGACCCGGCTCCTCTGTGACCAGAGTCCTCTGTGACAGAACTCCTCTATAACCCTTACAATTCTGTGATGCGACTCCTCTCTGACCCAACTCCACTGTCATGTGAATACCTCTATGATTTGACTCCTCTATGACCCTTCTTACCATTCTATGACACGACTCCTCCAGGACTAGAAGACATTTAAGATGTGACTCCTCTACGACACGACTACTCTATAACCCTTCTTACAATTCTGTGATGCAAATCCTCTGTTGTGACTCCACTATGATGTGGCTCCTCCACTACACCAATACCTTTATGAGGTGGCTCCTCTGTGACACCTCTCACCATTTTCTGATGTGACTCCTCTATGATGTGACTCCTCTGTGATCCAACTCCTCTATGACCCTTCTTACAATTCTCTGGCACAACTCCTCTATGACACGACACCACTATGACCTGAGCTCTCTGTGATGCAACTCCTCTTTGACCCTTCTCAACATTCTATGACCTGAGCTCTCTATGATGCATGACCTGAACCCATCAAGTCCATCTGTCAGCCCTACAGCACCTACTAAACCATGTAATGAAGTACCACTTCTACATGGTTTTGAACACCTCAGGAATGGTGACTCCACCATCTCCCTGGACAGCTCTCTGTGTCTCCAAGCTCTCCCAGATGCATCCAGTGTTGGAAATTACACATGACAGTCTCTTGCAGCTTTTCCTAATTGCTGCTGGAGAGGAAGAGGCATCTGGAGCAGCCAGCTCATCCACCCTGTAAGAACAAATCCCTCAAGCCCTGTCCTTGCATGGCTGGGAAGTTTATACATAGAATCACAGAATAGTTTATGTTGGAAAAGGCCTTTAATATCATCCAGTCCAACCACAAACCTCACATTGCCAACTTCACCACTAAATCATGTCCCTTAGCACCCCATCTACACATCTTCTGAACACCTCCAGGGGTGGGGACGCCACCACTTCCCTGGGCAGCCTCTTCCAGTGCTTGACAACCCTTTCAGTGAAGAAATTTTCCCTAATATCCGATCTAAACCTGCCTTGGAGCAACTTGAGGCCATTTCCTTTCATCCTATTGCTGTTACTTGTAAGAAGAGCACAACACCCACCTCACTACAACCTCCTTTCAGGGAGCTGTGGAGAGGATGAGGTCTCCCCTCAGCCTCCTTTTCTCCAGGCTAAACAGCCCCATTTCTCTCAGCTGCTCCTCAAAAGTCTTGTTCTCCAGACCCTTCACCAGCTTGAAAAAGTGTGCACGCATCGCGTTGCTGGCAAAATCTGAAGTTGCTCTGTCTGCCCATGGCCTCCCACTCAACTCCAAGCTCTTACAGTGGCACAGTTTGTTATCTCTTGCAAGCTCAGCCGGAGACTAAGTCCTAACACAATCCAACAAAGGAATCAGAGATGTTCCCGAGCTGAGAGCAGTACTTTGGAGCTGTTACTGCTCTCCTCTGAGAAGCTGAGCATCCTGACTTATTGCTGCCAGGCAGAGTGGAGCCTGGTTGCCATGGCTTGTCCTGCTCTTCAGCAGACAAGGAGCAGTCAAGGTTTAGCACAGGCAGCACAGTTGGGTTTGACAAACCGTCTGGACAGCTGTCGGATCTCTTCTCTTGGCAGGGAGAGATCATGTTGGGTTTTTTCACCAGTTCCAAGTCCTACGTGCTCTCATGTCTTAATGTGCTTGACTAGAGCTATGGATCAAAGCAGGTGCACAATATGACACCAGGAAATGTTCCCCTCCACCATGCTGGCTCGTACTCACTGTTAGCTCTCTCGGATCACAGAATCACTGAACCACAGAAGATGGAATGGGTTGGGTTGGAAAGGACCTTACAGACCATCAAGTTCCAAGTACCAACCTCCCTGCCAGGGGCAGGGACACTTCTTATTGGATCAGGTTGTTCAAAGCCCCATCCAACCTGGCCTTGAACACCTCCAGGGATGGGGCAGCCACCACTTCTTTGGGCAACCTGGGCCAGGGCCTCCCCACCCTCACAGGAATAAATTTATTCCTAAGAACTCATCCAAATCTTCCCTTTTTCAGCTTAAAACCATTAACCCTCATCCTATCCCTGCACGCCCTAAGAGCCTCTCCCCAGCTTTCCTGTGGGCCCCATGGGAACGCCAGATGACAGAAGCTTTTGAGAATATCACTCCAGGAGTATGTGTTTGTTTATTTCTTTGAGAAGGCAGTACATGGCAAGGCAAGTGGTGGGGAATGGCTCTGCAGACCTGGCTCTAGAAGTCCCCAAGCTGTGGCACACATCACAACAGGTGCTTCAAGCTGAGGCCAAGCAGCTTCCCCAAGATGCTCTACACCCTTTGCAGCTCTTGGGCACAGCCTGGTGGACCCTAAGCATGGTATGTTTGAGACCCCTAAACATTGGAAAGATCCCAGCTATCACCACAGCTAAGGAAGTAACATGAAACTTCTTTATCAAGCTGGATCACAGTGTTGGTGAATACCTGGAGGCCAGATAACACCACAAAACCATCAGAAGGGACCACAGGTTTGGAGGCTATCTCAAAACCCAGAGGGATTTTGCAAAGAGGAGCCTGGTTTGTTTTTTTTTTTGAGGCAAGAGAAATCTTCCTGCCCACACACAAAGAAAAAAACGCTGCAGAACTCTTTGAAAGCTGTTAAACTTCCCTCCTGGGAATTTCTCCCCAGGTTTTGAGTTTTTCCTTTTGAAAATAAAAAGCACGTTTTTGTGGCCTCAGAATCACACAACGGGACTGTTCACACATCAAAAGGTTTCAAAACACTTAAAAAAGAAGGTTCACTTAATAATCACATTTTCAATTTGCAAATGAACTCATTTATAGTGAAGAAAGGAAGAACATGGTGCACAGAGCAGAAGACATCCACAAAAGAATAAGCTCCATGCAGCAGACAATGGGCCAACATCTTCCCCTGATGTTTAACATAGAATCATAGAATGGTCTGGGTTGCAAGAGACCATAAAGTCCATCCAGTTCCAACCCCTGCCATGGTCAGCGACACCTCCCACTGGATCAGATTGCTCAATGCCTCATCCAACCTGGCCATCATCACCTCCAGGGATGGGGCAGCCAGAATTTCTCTGGGCAACCTGTGCCAGGGCCTCCCCACCCTCAATAGAAAATATTTCTTCCTAAGATCTCATCTCAATCTCCCCTCTTTCAGCTGAAAACCATTCCCCCTCATCCTGTCTCTGCACTCCCTGATAAAGAGCCCCTCCCCAGCTTTCCTGGAGGTCTTCTTCAAGTACTGCAAGGCTGTCATGGTAAAGTCTCCCCATAGCCTTCTCTTCTCTGGGCTGAACAAGCCCAACTCTATCAGCCTGAGCCCGGGTTGTCCCATCATTCCCTTTCACAACACCACAACCAGCTTTCTACCACCAGGAACTCCAGCCACGTACACAAAAAACCCCATCGTGGCACACCAAGAGTGCACCCAACATGAGAGCAACAGCTCCCACCACCACCGCTCACCCTCCAGAACCCCTACACTCTGTCCCCTAAACAACTGGCTCAAACCCTTCTCTGAGAAGTCCTCATTGATTCTTCTGGCACAAAACCTATTTGTCTCTTGGATGAGGCGAGCAGTCAACTCAAGTGCTTCTTTGCACAAATAAACTCTCGAGTCAAGATGAGGGTGTATTTAAACTGAATGGACTGGTAGGGCTGAGGCTTGCCAAGGAACTGGGGAAAAACAGCTTATCAATTCTACAGGCTCTGCTCTTGAGTGTGGAAAAGGGAGATGTCAATCACACAAGGTCATTTTACAATCCTCCAAGTATTTGCACTGTGCCCCAGCTGACATCAGTGTTCAAGCCATGGGACCTTGCAGCTGCACTAGGTGATTGCTGTAGGTCCTTCCAACTGGAACATTTCTAACACAGAATCACAGAACGGTTTGGTTTGGAAGGGACCTTAAAGCCCATCCAGTTCCAGGCCCCTGCCATGGGCAGGGACACCTCCCACTGTGCCAGGTTGCTCAAAGCCTCATCCAGCCTGGCCTTGAACACCTCCAGGGATGGGGCAGCCACCACTGCTCTGGACAACCCGTGCCAGGGCCTCCTCACCCTCACAGGAAGATCTCATCTAAATCTCCCCTCTTTCACCTTAAAACCGTTATCCCTCATCCTATCCTGCACTCCTTGATAAAGAGCCCCTCCCCAGCTTTCCTGCAGGTCCCCTTTAAGAACCAGAAGGCTGCTGTAAGTCCTCCCCAGAGCCTTGTCTTCTCCAGGCTGAACAACCTCAGCTCTCTCAGCCTATCCTCATCTGGGAGGTGCTCCAGCCCTTGAATCACCTTTGTGGCCTCCTCAGGACTCGCTCCAACAGCTCCACGTCCTTCCTGTGCTGAGGACTCCAGAAGTGAATGCAGGGCTCCAGGTGAGGTCTCACGAGAAGCAGAGTAGAGGGGTGAGAATCCCCTCCCTTGCCCTCCTGGTCACACTTCTTTTGATGTGGCCCAGGATCCAGCTGGCTTTCTGGGCTGTGAGCATCCATTGACAGCTCATGTTGAACTTCTCTTCCACCAGCATCCCAAAGTCCTTCTCTGCAGGGCTGCTCTCAACCCATTCTCCTCCCAGACTGTATTTATGCCTGGGATAACACACAGATTCTATTTCAGTTTGCCTAAAATATTTCCAAAGCTCCCTCAGTTGACGTACTGACCCAGCACAAACTCATCCTGATGGCTTGAATTTATGAAAGAACACCCCAGTTTCACGCCATGTCCACCATTCTCCCATAGACACACAATGCTGACAAAACTCCTGCATCTTTGGCTAATCTGACTGGACTAGGAAATTTTTCCAGTGGCCACCATCTCTCAAGCTTGGCCAAGCTGAAAATGGCACCTCAAGCACACATGACCCTCAACAGCTCTGCAGGAATCACAGAATGCTTTGGTTTGGAAAGGACATTTTTAGGTCATCCAATCCAAGCTCCCAGCAGGAGCAGAGAATCTGCAACCAGACCAGGTTGCTCAGAGCCTCATCCAACCTGACCTTGAAGGTTTCCAGGGATGGGGCCTCCACTACCTCTCTGGGCAACCTGGGCCAGGGTTTCACCACTGGATATAATCTTCCTTTTATCCAGTCTAAATCTCCCCTCCTTTAGAGTGAAAAATTTACTCCACAAGAAGCTAAGACTTATCAAGCTGATCAAGTGCAGCCAATTCTGTCTCTTCCAGGAAGACACTCCCAGCTCAGTTTCCAAAGACCCAAGGGGCAGGGAGAACGATGCATTTTTGGCACATTCTTACCAAACTGCAACAAAGTGCAGACTTTGGGAGGTCCCTGGGGGTGTCCAGAAGGCACACACTGAACTGAATCTCTGGAGCTCTTGCAGCTTCCAGTGTTCAGCGTGCTCCACCCTTTCCTGCTGCTTGCACATTCCCAAACCCACCTCTCCACCCGCTGAAGCCACCACATCTGGATGCATCAGACCTTTCCTACAAGAAATAAGCACATGGATGGATAAGTGGCTTCTTATGAACATTTCCCAAATAACTTTTCCAGTACTGGAATCTACCACTTTTATTGCATCCTGGAGCTTTCATTCTCATGAGCCACCCATGAGGCTCAAGGAAAATAAATGCCTTTTAGTAGAATCAGTGGGGAAATGGCCTTGATCCCAGCATCACGATCTCACAGCATCCCTGTCCTGCTCTGTGACCTCATTTCAGGCAGTAGACCCAGTCTGAACCCCAGTGTCTACATATCCTTAGCTCAGAGAAGAAGAGGAGGCTGAGGGGAGACCTCATCCCTGGCTACAACTGCCTGAAAGGAGGTTGTGGCAAAGTGGGTGTTGGTCTCTTTTCCCAAGTGAAAGGATGAGAGGAAATGGCCTCAAGTTGCACCAGGGCAGGTTCAGACTGGACATCAGGAAAAATTCCTTCACTGAAAGGGTTCTCAGGCCCTGGCAGAGGCTGCCCAGGGAGGTGGCTTAGTCCACATCCCTGGAGGTGTTTAAAAAAACAGGTAGATGAGCTTCTGAGGGAACTGGTTTAGTAAGGGGACAGGTACAGCTGGACTCAATGATCTCAGAGGTCTTTTCCAACCAAATGATTCTATGATTCTATGCTTCTACAAATGTTGTTTCTCACAGGGAGTTTGGTAAACACAGGATCAGTGCTGTAGAAATCACGCTAGGCAGCTCCAAAAGGCACAGGAGCTTATGAAGGAAATGATTACACCTTAAAAGCATGAACTAACTATGAGAGTCATTCAGTTCAGAGAAGAGGTTGCTATTGAGGCTGCAGATGGAGAAAAATTATGTCAATAGCATGGTTCAAACCACTGCTGTTTGAATAACCTCCTCCAGGCAGCTTTCGTAAACACAATGCCATAAAGAAGTCCTTCTGCTGCCCGTGCAGAGATGCTCTGACAGCAACTGGGCATCAGGACTCCTCTGCTCCTCTCGTAAAGGAGAGATACTCAGAGGGAACAAAGCTTGGCTGGAACTCTTGATCCAGAAAAACACTGCTGTAAACCTCAGACAGGATTCCTCGACAGCTCAGTGATGGCAGGAATTGAGGCTCAGATCAACATGCGATACCCTCCACGTGATGCTTAGTCCCCACCTCAGCTGGAAGGGACCAAAAAGGATCAAGTCTAATTCTTATCCCTACACAGGACACTCCCAACATTCACACGATGAGACTGAGGGCACTGTCCAAATGCTTCTTGGGTGCTGCCAGACTCGGTGCTGTGACTGCTTCCCTGGGGAGCTGTTCCAGTGCTCCAGCACCCTCTGGGTGAAGAACCTCTTCCTAATATCCAAAACTTCCCCTGGCACATCTTCCAGCCATTCCCTTGAGTCCTATCATAGGTCACAACAGAGAAGAGCTCAGCACCTTTTCACCTCTCTCCCCTTTTTGAGAAGGCAGCAAAGAGCTCTGAGATCCCATCTGAGTCCCCTCTTCTCCAGGCTGAACAGACCAAGTGCCTTCAGCCTCTCCTCATACGCCTTCCCCTCCAGACCCTTCCCCAGCTTTGTGGCCTCCTCTGGACACTCTCCAGTAGTTTGATGACCTTTTTCTCCTGTGGCACCCAAAACTGCCCCCAGTGCTCGAGGTGGGGCTGCCCCAGCACAGAGCAGGGCAGGACAATCCCCTCCCTCAACCCTCTGGCAGTGCTCCCAGTCCATCTATTTCTCTGCCCAGTCCTTAGCAGAAGGAGCAATATCCTTGACCAGAAGCTCTACAAGCAGACCTGGACGCATGCCCTGGCCCCCATAAAGCACAGCTTTGGTCTCGTTAGCTCCAGCATATCATTATTGTTTTAATTGGGCAAAGTTGCATGCCTGAAATAACTTTATTTGATTACACTTGTTCCCCCCTGGCACCAGACGTGTCAGCTTGTTTAACAGGTACAACACTGAATTTATGAGTGGCCAAAGCCAGCTGTAGCACCACACAGCCTCTTTCATTACCATCTCACTCGCTGGAGCTGTCTGAAGATATTTCTTGTTGATCCAAAATTTCCCATGGCTTGGAGTGATGCCGGAGAAGGGAGATGAGGGAAATCTTCAGGCTCGGAATCGTGAACACAGGTAGGTTAATATGCACAGCTGATAAGCTTGCTGCACACCTGCTCCATCCTGGAGGTCTCTACCTTTGCTACAAACCATCCTTCACTAGAAACAGCTGGTGGGGATATGGGAGACTCCAGAGCACACAGCCTGCAGCAGCAACTCTCACCCGCCTTGACCTTTACAAGTCAGAGCCAAAATTCAAAGAATTGGTTTGGGCTGGAAGGAACCCCAAAGCCCATCCAGTTCCAACTCCCCTGCTATGGGCAGGGACACCTCCCACCAGACCAGGCTGCTCAAGGCCCCACCCAACCTGGCCTTGAACACCTTCAGGGAGGGGGCAACCACAGCTTCTCTGGGCAACCTGGGCCAGTGCCTCACCACCCTCAGTGTGATTAATTTCTTCCTAATGTCTAATCCAAATTCTCCCCCTTCTAATTTAAAACCATTCATCCTATCACTACAGGTCCTTGTAAAAAGTACCCCCCCCCAGCTTTCCTGTAGCTCCCTTTAAGTACTGGGAGGCTGCTCTAAGGTCTCCCCAGAGTCTTCTCCATACTGAACAGCCCCAACTCTCTCAGCCTGTCATCATAGCAGAGGAGCTCCAGCCCTCTGACCATCATAATGAGGCTTTGGCACCTCACCAGAGAGCATCAGTTATCACCAAGGCTCATTTTGAGGACTATGGTAGGGCAGGTATCATAGAACCATGAACCATGGCTTGGGCTGGAAAGGAAATTAAAGATCATCCAGTTCCAACCCCCCTGCCATGGACAGGGACATCTTCCACCCAATCAGGTTGCTCAAAGCCTCAACCAGGCTTCCCCTGAACACCTCTAGGGATGGGGAATCTGTGACTTCTCTGAGCAACCTGTGCCAGTGCCTCACCACCCTCACATAAAACATTTCTCCCTAATTTCTAGTCCCAATCTCCCCTTTTTCACTATAAAATCGTTCCCCCTCATCCTATCCCTGTACTCTCTGATCAAGAGCCCCTCCCCAGCTCTCCTGGAGCCCCTTTTCAGTACTGGGAGGATGCTATGAGGTCTCCCCAGAGCCTTCTCTTCTCCAGGCTGAACAGTCCCAACTCTCTCAGCCTGTCCTCACAGCAGAGGTGCTCCAGCCCTCGGATCATCCCTGTGGCCTCCTCTGGACTCATTCTGACAGATCCGTGTCCTTCCTGTGCTGAACACAGGACCCCATCCCTCAGTGTAGATTTAAAAATCTCTCACCAGTTTGAAGCTGGCAGCTGCTGAGGTGATGCTCACTCTTCCCTCTTGTGCATTGAAGAGCCCACAGCCACCTGCCTAGGGAGGAAAAGCTGAAGCTTTTGCCTGAATGCAGCCCTTTTTAAACTGAGGCTTCTGCCATGAAGACACCCTCTGGCAATATTTCGTCCAAGTCCAGTTTTATAGGGCAGGAACAGTGCAGGGCTTTCCCCAGGAATATTTAGAGTAGATACTAGGAAGAGGGTTTTCTTTTTCTGTGAGGGTGGGCAGGCACTGGCACAGGTGCCGAGAGAAGTCATTTTAAGACCCATCCCTGGAGGTGTTCAAGGCCAGGCTGGATGAGGCTTTGAGCAACCTGATCCAGTGGGAGGTGTCTCTGCCCACAGAAGGGGTGTTGGAATTGGATGGGCTTTAAGGTCCCTTGCAACCCAACCCATTCTATGATTCTATGATCCCTTGATAGCAGCAGCTCAATTTTTGAAAGCACTATGACCTCACTGTCATAGAATCATAGAATCATCTGGTTGGAAAAGACCTCTGAGACCATCGAGTCCAACCATACCTGTCCCCTTACTAAACCATGTCCTTAAGAAACTCATCTAGCCTTCTTTTTAACACCTCCAGGGATGGGGATTCAACCACCTCCCTGGGCAGCTGTTCCAATGCCTGACAAACCTGTCAGTGAGGAAATTTTTCCTGATGTCCAGTCTGAACCTGCCCTGGTGCAACTTGCAGCCATTTTCCTCTCACCCTATCACCTGTCACTTGGGAGAAGAGACCAACACCCACCTCACCACAACCTCCTTTCAGGCAGTTGCAGACAGTGATGAGGTCTCCCCTCAGCCTCCTCTTCTCTGGGCGAAACAACCCCAGGTCCCTCAGCTATTCCTCACAGGACTTGTTCTCCAGCCCCTTCCCCAGCCTCGTTGCCCCTCTCTGGACACACTCCAGCCCCTTAAGGTCCTTCTTGTACTGAACCCAGTACTCAAGGTGTGGCCTCACCAGTGTTTTCTGTAATTCCAGTAAACACCATAATCAGTGTCTATTTTAGAGCATATTATTCAGTTTTAATACTTTCCAAGACTGGTTTTCTTTCTTTTCAATTGCAACTCCACCTTTGGGATTAGTGATTTTATTTTATGATGGGATATTAAGAGCAGGCAGAGCCTTTTTTTCTTTCCTTTTTTTCTTTTTTTTTTCACCAAGCCAGTATTCAGAAGGAACAGATTAAATCATTAAATACACACAAGCCCAGGAAACACTGGAAACTCTCAGCCATTATCCTATGAAGAGAATGCCAATGCAAACACTGTAATAAAATATTCTTCACTGAAATCAACACTAATTTTCCGAGGCAATCAAATCCATCCCCATGATCCCTCCTCCTAGGGAAACCAGCCAGCATGTCTAAATTTGGATCTATGTGGCTCCATGCTTAAATTTGGCTCAGACACACTGCAAATCAATGACTCCAGAGAGGTTTGCTAAGGAAATATTCCCGACGGGCAAAATTTGCTACAGCACGTGGCACCTCTCCTGACACAGCAGCAAAGAGTACGATGCTGCATTGATCTGGGGCTTCACAAAGGCTGAAGCTTCAAGCTACAAACTTGTTGAGGCCACTTTGACCACTATCTGGAGCTCATAGAATCATTAAGGTTGGAAAAGACCTCTAAGATCATCCAGTCCAACCGTCAGACCAGCACCACTCTGTCTATTAAACCATGTCACTAAACCATATCATCCTCTCAGCCTCCTCCTCTCCAGGCTAAACAATCCCAGTTCTCTCAGCAGATGGCTGTGTATTGTGCAAGGGGACAGTTTCCAAAGAGTCCTCAGTCAGGAGGAACACCTACAAATGCTGACGCTCCTTCAGCAGGCAGCCCAGAAACAGCACCAACTCTTTCAGAACACCTCCTCCTTCCTAGTCAATCCACAGAAGGGAAGAAGGATGTGCTACTGGAAAGGGCTAGAGCAGGTCTGATCATACTACTGGATGACCTTAAAGGTCTTTTCCAACCTAAATGGTTCTGTGATTTTGTAACAACCCAGTCAGCATCACAGGATGAGACAGGGCAGGACACGTCATACAATCATAGAACTGTTGAGGTTGGAAAAATTCATCACGTCCAACCATAAACCACCACCACTGTGCCTACTAAACTATGTCCTGAAGTGCCACAGCTACATATTTTTGAACACCTCCAGAGATGGTGACTCTACCACTTCCCTGGGCAGCCTCTGCCAGTGCTTCATCACTCTTTCCATATAGAAATGTCTCCTAATACTCAATTTAAACCTCCCCTGGCACAATTTAAGGCCATTTCCTCTCGTCCTATCGCTTGTTACTTTGGAGAAGAAACCAACACACAGCTCATTACAATCTCCTTTCAGGTCTCTTCAGCCTCCTCTTCTCCAGACTAAACAGCCCCAGGTCCCTCATAACCCCTGGGCTCCAGCCCCTTCCCCAGCTCCGTTCCCCTTCTCTGGACTCACTCCAGCCCCTCAATGTTCTTCTTGGAGTGAGGGGCCCAAAACTGAACCCAGGATTGAAGGTTTGGTCTCCCCAATGCCAAGTACATGGGGATGATCCAAGCCAGGATGCTGGTGGCCTTCTTGGCCACCCGGGCCTCTGCTGGCTCATGTTCAGCCGCTGTCTCCCAGGTCCTTTATTGCCAGGCAGCTTTCCAGCCACTCTTCCTCAAGCCTGGAGCATTGCATGGGGTTGTCATTGAGACCTTTGGTTTTGGACAGAGACCCTTCACTCCCCTGGCATGCCCTGTGTGCAGTTCTAACCTTCTGAGGTTAGCACCTACCATAGGTTAGCACCTACAGTACGTGCTGGAGGAGAGGGCAGCACAGCTTCATGACCAACAACTCCAAAACCATGGAACATCAGCACTGACCCACTGCATGGATGTACCAGATCATCAGACCAGCACAGGAATCCTTTTACTGCATTTACAACATACCCAGCCTTTCTACAGCTCGACACCCCAAACTCCCTCTGAGCAGAGATGGGTGATGGTCTCTTGGCTGTGCAGTGAAAGCTGCATCATCAGGGTTGGAAACAGCAAAGAGCTTCCGTGATGGAGGCTGAATCATTCCTCCTGTCTGTATCCATGGCACAGGATCAATTAACCTTTGCTATGGCTCCTTCTGTGAATCATTTAAGAGGGGTCATAGTTAAAGTGCTTCATAGGAAGTGGTTTTAAAAATACCCTGCTCTGCATAAGATGAGAGAGTTTGACACAGAGAAGGAGGGGAAAAATTCAAGCATGTTCAGCATCTTACGGATTAATCCCAGGCCTAGAGCCAGGATAATTACTGCCAGAAGGAACAAAAGCAACATAAATATAGGTTAACTAACAAAGGATCCCGTTTGCAAGGTTTTATACATCACCAGCTCAAAAGCGGATTTGTAAATTTAATTATAGAAAGATTATAAAAGCAGGTAATACCCAAAGGGTCGTAAAAATAATTTCACTATAGTGATGAGAACAAAAAAAACCAACAAAAAATAACCCAAACATTTTAAGTTAAGTAGGGCAGCCGATAGATCTCTTCAAGACCTTCCACAGGATTCGGACCAGACTGCTTGTCGGGGATGAACATGTGGCATCCTGCTAAAGCTGCATTCGCCACGATCTTCCAGAAATGCCACTTCCAAGGGAGAAAAGATAAGTCACTCTGACAGCCTTGCAACCTTCCAGCACTGGTTTTCTTAAAAACATCTTATTTTTTTTATAGAAGGTGCTCCCTGTGGCAGGAGAATGCGATGTTCTGGTCAAAGCCATGTTAGGGTGGAAGAGGATTCTTCCAATCCCATCCTTTCTGCATGGGTGATGTGAAATCCCTGAATATATTGTTTTCCATCAGGATTAATGGCATTTGTCTACCAAGAACAGCTTTGGGGGAGGAAGATGATTCATTAAATGCCATGGGGATGGATTTAGGTTCTACCCCACAACCGTGCTGACCAAGCTGTTGCCACTGAAAAAACTTGCCAATAGAACGGGTTATCCAAGAAACAAAAGCAAGAGCATTCCCTGTCATCCAGGCTGGACAATGGCATCCCTCACCCTGCTAAAAACAGTCTGAAACACACATCTATTTCCAAGTATCTACACACACTAATTCACTGTGGCATCATTAATCCTGTAGATGATCTGAAAATAAATCCACCTCAAGCGTACGCAGCACGATATTTAGGTTAGGTATTGTATCCATCCTCTATCATTGTTCTGCTTTGCCCTTTCTCCATTCTAGAAATGCTGCAGGATTTTCTCCTTGTGGTGCTGCCTGGACTCCTTAAGAATGAAATACCATAAGGTGTAAATGGTGAAGGCACAGAGCAGGAACAGAGATGAGCATTCCGGGGTCTCTAAGGCTCAACGCTAAAGTATAGATACCTTTAGCAACTGGAAATTTTAACTCTTGACCTATGAAACACATTTTTGGTGTATACACTGTATTTCTGACCTACCCAGTCCTTTCTACTCCAGAAGACAGATTCTGAAAATGTCCCTGGGACTGATCTGAGTGGTAACCTAACGTGGCACAGCACAAGCCTTTGTCAGTCCAGCAAAACACGGTCATTTTTAAATGCATCGCTTGCACACTCAAAACAGATCAAGTGCTTAAATGCTCTGCTGGTCTGCTCTGCGATGCCCGGCGTGTGTGAGGAGAAAACATTCTGAGTGTGCTGCCAATGCTGAATGCCTGTAAAATAGCACTTCAAAGGATCACAGATGAGGATTTTTTAAGCTTCAAAATACACATTTATTAGGAAGAAAACTTATGGGTTTACTAACTCATCACACATAAAACACAGTGTATTACAAAGCCCTTCAGGACTGATCATTTAAACCTTTCTGCACATGTGGCTTTTTAAATCTTGTTTCAAACCAGTCATTTTTGTGCACTGTGATCCACACTGGACACTACAAGCCCTTTTTTATGTGAGTATCACAGTATCACAAGGTTGGAAAGGACCTCTGAGATCATCGAGTCCAACCTATAACCCAACACTAACACCAACCATCATCTAAACCATGGCACTCAGTGCCTCATCCAGTCTCCCCTTAAACACCTCCAGGGTCGGTGACTCCACCCCCTCCCTGGGTGCTCATTCCAATGACCAATCACCCTTTCAGTGAAGAACTTTTTCCTCACATCAAGCCTAAACTTTCCCTGATGAAGCTTGAGTCCATGCCCTCTAGTTCTGCCACTGGTCACCTGAGAGAAGAGACCAACCCCTGCCCAACTACAACCTCCTTTTAGGGAGTTGTAGAGAGCAATGAGGTCTCCCCTGAGCCTCCTCTTCTCCAGACTAAACAGCCCCAGCTCCCTCAGTCGCTCCTCATAGGGCTTGTGCTCCAGCCCCTTCACCATCTTCGTTGCCCTCCTCTGAACACATTCCAGTATCCTGACATCCTTCCCAAATTGGGGGGCCCAGAACTGGACACAATATTCAAGGTGAGGCCTGACCAGTGCTGAGTACAGGGGGACAATAACGTCTCTGGTCCTGCTGGCCACACTATTCCTGATGCAGGCCAGGATGCCATTGGCCTTCTTGGCCACCTGGGCACACTGCTGGCTCATGGTGAGCTTCCTGGCCACCAGCACTCCCAGGTCCCTTTCTGCCTGACTCCTCTCCAGCCACTCTGTCCCCAGTCTGTAGCTCTGCATGGGATTGTTGTGTCCAAAATGAAGTACCCGACATTTGGACTCATTAAACATCATCCCATGGGATCAGGTTGCTCAAAGCCTCATCCAACCTGGCCTTGAACATCTCCAGGGATGGGGCAGCCACAACTTCTCTCAGTAACACTTGCCAGTGCCTCAGCACTACCAGAAAAACATTTCTTCCTAAGATCTAATCTACGTTCAACCGTTCAAAGACCCACACGCAAGTCAGACACCGTTGTTTGCAAGACTGGGGTTCACATAGAGTTTGCCTAAATGTGCAGTGAGCATATAAAATAGCATGAGCACGATAATGATCCATATGCCTCTGAAAGCCATACACCACGAAGCAGCAACATTATGTATATGGCACAGGATGAAATGGGATGCAGTAATGGAAATGCAAATTGAATCTCAGTATTAAGTAAAGCACCTCTAAATCAGAGGTTGCACCACACAACTGTTTCGCAGAAGAAGTCGTAAGAAGCCCAGTCCCCCGAGACGTGTAAAACTGGATTAGACATGAACTTCAAAACCAGCGTGATGTGGAATAATCCTATGCTGGCAGAAAGGGATCAAAGCTAATCTCTCTAACTTGCTTAATCTTCTGTGGAGATTTCTGAACTCCGGATACACACCAGGCCAGAAGGTAACAACATCTCTCCTTCATGAGGTTCAGCAGTGGCTAACGGAAAACAGAGCAAGTGAAATATCTCAGTGAGCTATTTTTAACAGGCTTTTACAAAGGAATCCTCTGGCCAGGTCTGCAGCAAAGGGAAAGTATCATTACAGAGGTTTGTCCACTTAGTTACTGCCAGGAGGTCACCATCTCAGCTGCATCACATCTCACCCAGAGGGTGGTGGAGCACAGGATCAGCTCCCCTATGACAGGACCCAAGGGAATGGCAGGAAGATGTGCCAGGGGAGGGTTAGATTGGATATCAGGAAGATGTTCTTCACCCAGCAGGTGGTGGAGCACTGGATCAGCTCCTCTATGACAGGACCCGAGGGAATGGCAGGAAGATGTGCCAGGGGAGGGTTAGATTGGATATTAGGAAGATGTTCTTCACCCAGAGGGTGGTAGAGCACTGGATCAGCTCCCCTTTGATAGGATCCAAGGGAATGGCAGGAAGATGTGCCAGGGGAGGGTTAGATTGGATATTAGGAAGATGTTCTGCACCCAGGAGGTGGTGGAGCACTGGAACAGCTCCCCAGGGAAGCAGTCACGGCATCAAACCTGACAATATTCAAGAAGCAATTGGACAACATCCTCAGACACACGGTGTGAATGCTGGGTTTGTCCTATGCAGGGACAGGAGTTGGACTTGATAAGATGCTTGTGGGTCCCTTCCAACTCAGGTCATTCCATGTTTTTATGATATCTGACTCCAGGAACCCCTGGACGATTTTGTTTTTACATCTATTTACATTAAAAAAAAAATATTAAAAAATTAAATCCTTTTTTTAATTTTTTTTTTCCCCTCTAACCTGGCTCATGAAATCCTCAAACCATAACAAGTCACAGAGCTCGTACCCACAACAGCTCATAACAACCCTCTCACCATCCTGGCAGAGGACTGTGAATCCTCAGACAGAGGATTTAGCGCTCTGCTGACCAGGGACAGACCCGAGCACAGGAGGGAATTAAAAGCATGCTTCACTTCTCTGGCTGAGGGTGAGACCCTGGTGACACCAAAGCCAGCAGCAAAGCTCCCCACTGTGCTGCGTGGTGTTTAGGACCTCACCTGGGGCTTGATGACTGTTAGCATTGTGAGATCCAGCAGATGCTGCTTCAGCCTCACCTGCCAAGCACAGGAGAGAGGATTCCCCCTTCCACGCTGTTCACACCACAGCAGAAACCTTGCTAAACCTCGGGCTAAGGTAAGCTCCAGCTGACACAGCACTCCTGGTGAAGTAAAACCCTTGGATATCAGTTTCCTTCATGGAAGTCAACTTTTTTTGCTAAAGAAGCTGCATTTGGTCCATGTGTGTATCATGGTTTCCATCACAATTCCGGTATCAATCAAGTTTGAATAACTCCTTGACCAAAGCCTCCTCTTTCCCTCTGCTCTTCTCTGTGGCATCTCCTCGGGGTCTTTTTCTGCCCTGGGATGGTTTAATTTGCTCTGTGCCCATACCATGCTGTACATGTCATGGTTTAGCCTCAGCTCAGCCTAAATTGGCAGCTAAAACCGAGCAGTTAGACCCAGTTCCTTCCCTCCTCCCCCCACCAAGGGAAAAGGAAACGATAAGAAAAAGACATGTGGGTTGGAAAATAAAACTAAAAAAAACTTTAATGAAATAATAATAATAATAATGAAGAAAATACTATTAATAAGAAAATAATAGAACACATACAAATACATGAGCTTGCCCCCCACCCCCTGATGGCTGTGGCACCACAGATGCTGCAGAGCAGACACAGGGAAGGGTCAGTGGCAGGAGAGAGCTGGACTCAGGAACTGAATTCAGGAACACACAGATCCTGGATCAGGGGCAAAAAGGCAGACGAGGTCCTCACTGGGTGTCGGCCATCAAAGAAGAGAGATTGACTCTCGTGATACCTCAGCTTTACACCAATTATAACTTACATGGGGTTGAACCCTCTGCTGGTCAGTTTGGGGCCACCTGCCCTGTCCGCCCCTCCCTGCAGATGCAGCCCTTTTTCATCTCTTCCACTTATGGCTCCACCAGCTTCAGGATGGCCTTGGTTTCTATATGAATAACTCTAAACAATGGCCTTTTTGCATCCCTGTGCCCCATTTCTCTCTCCTAGAGAGAAAACACTGCTTGAAAAACATGCAGTTAACTTTCACAAATAAAGTGATTTAGACGAGACCCAGCTGAAGTTAGAAACTGATTCTACTTCAGTTCAAACCAAGACAAAGTGTTTCCATATGTGAATACACCTCACTTGGATCTCCTGAATTCAGTGATTCTCACTGAATTATGACCACAGGAACTTAAAAAAAACAATTAAACAACCCCACTCCTTCCCACCATTAAATGAAGGACATTGATTCAAGCACTGGAACATCTCATCACCCATAAAAACTTTTCAGACCTAAAAAAAAAAAAAAACAAAAGAAAGAAATTAAACACATAGCAATGCTCAAATAATAAGTAATCCATTATCAATAAATTAAAGCTAAAATGGCAAAATAAAAATAATGAAAATAAAAACGAAAAAATGAAAAACCTGCTTTTAAGGACAATAGGATTTTTTTTCCCACTTGGTGTACTCTCATCTTCCCATTTACTGGGGGAAAAAATTCAGCAGAACTGGAGTCATTATAGTCTTTTCTTGATAAAATAAAACCAAGGGAATTCCTGGCATCACAAAAAAAACATATTCAACCCTCTTGGTGAAGAGTCTAGAGGGGAATTTTATAAGGAGCAGCTGAAGTCACTTGGTCTGTTCAGCCTGGAGAAGAGGAGACTGAGGGGGGACCTCATCATGGTCTGCAGCTTCCTCACAAGGGGAGGAGGAGCAAGAGCTGAGCTCTTCTCTCTGGTGACCAATGACAGGACCCAAGGGAATGGCAGGAGGATGTGCCAGGGGAGGGTTAGGCTGGACATTAAGATAAGGTTCTTCACCCAGAGGGTGGTGGAGCACTGGAACAGCTCCCCAGGGAAGCTGTCACCCTCCCACACTCGACAATATTCAAGAGGCATTTGGACAACACCCTCAGACACATGGTGTGGATGTTGATGTTGTCCTAAGCAAGGACAGGAGTTGGACTCGATAATCTTTTGAGTCCCTTCCAATCCTATGATTCTATGAACACTTGTAGGGGTTTGGTTTTATATTTAGATGAACTGTTTTTGAGTGGAATACAACCAAGAAGAGATGAGTTTCAGACCTGTCAGCAAGAAGCAGAACTGTAAGGGACAGGCCCCTCTGGAAATTGAGCTTCTTTGTGCCCGGGACTGATGTGTTTGTGGGGCTTGGTGAGCAGCAGCTCAGGGAATCCATACCCCATCCCATGTGGCATCCCTTTGGTACAGATCTCCTCTCTCTACAGCATTTAAGCAAGAAGACTCAGAGACCACAGAGAGAGCCACTGGTCAAAGTCTTTCCTTTAATTGCATTGAAGAGAGGATTTTAACCTAAAAAAGGACTTCTTTTCTCACTCTTGTCCTGTGGAACAGAGCATGCTCTCCTGGGGTTTCTGGATGACTGGAAATAGTACTATGAACCATCAGCTGGCTGTACACCTTGAGTACTGAGTGCAGTTTTGGGTGCCACAGGATAAAAAGGTCATCAAACTACTGGAGAGTGTCCAGAGGAGGTCACAAAGCTGGGGAAGGGTCTGGAGGGGAAGGCGTATGAGGAGAGGCTGAAGGCACTTGATCTGTTCAGCCTGGACAAGAGGGGACTCAGAGGGGATCTCAGAGCTCTTTACTGCCCTCACACAAGGGAGAGAGGTGAAAGAGGTGCTGAGCTCTTCTCTCTTGGATATTAGGAAGAGGTTCTTCACCCAGAGGGTGGTGGAGCACTGGAACAGCTCCCCAGGGAAGCAGTCACAGCACCAAGTCTGTCAGCACCCAAGAAGCTTTCAGACAATGCCCTCAGTCACACGGTGTGAATGTTGGGAGTGTCCTATGTAGGGACAAGAGTTGGACTCCATGATCCTTTTGGGTCCCTTCCAACTCAGATAACTCTATGATTCTATGATCTCAAGCCCACTCTACTCGTGGCCATTCAAGCTGATGGCAGCAATGCCCACAGCACAACTGCAGCCTCCCAGAGCTCCCACCCCAAACTATGATGTGATCCTGCCATCGGCAGATAAAGCTTTCCATAGGGCTTGCCAACTTTGGGAAGCCCAAGCTTTTTAAGGTGTCTGAAGCCACAGCTTTTGTGGAGATGGCATTGTACAGACGGAAAAAATCCCTCACTGCAGCTGGCAAAGGTTCCCCTTGGCAAAGGTCTCCCTTGGCAAAGGAAGTATGCCAGCAGATGGCTTTGGTTAAAGAAAATATTGATACACATCCCTCAGCTAGGACTAGTGGCCACGAGGCTCAGATCCAGGGTAAGGAGTTGCACGAGGATCCACACAGCAACTTCCCTGCTGCCTGGCCAACACCATCCTGCTGCAGCTGGTGCAGTTTTACAGCTCTCAGTGGGATATTGTGGCTTATACACTCAGTGAAAGACATTTCGAAGGCATCAGAGGATGCTCAGAAATCAGGTCCTGCTGATGGGGAGGCAGAGTTCATCCCACCAAACATCAGCTGTTGGAAGTGAGTACCCAGCCAAAGTTGGAGTCAATGGAGGGAGATGATTATTGGAATCATAGAATGGCTTGTTGTTGGAAGGGACCTTAAAGATCATCCAGCTCCAACCCCCTCCCACTGGATCAGGTTGCTCAAAGCCTCATCCAGCCTGGTCCTGAACTCCTCCAGTTATTGCTGGGAGAGGATACACTGTGATGTCAGTACAATTTGCTGAGAGGGAGTCAAGACAAGTGGCTCAGACTGGACACCTAACTTCTAGATCAAGGAAGTCAGCCAAAAAAACTAATCCCAGCAGGGTAAATTAACCACCCCAAAAGTTTTAGAAAAACATATGGTACAGGCAGATGCAAATATGACAGGAATAAGAGCAGCTCTGTGGAAAAGGACTTGGGAGTACTGATGGATGAAAAGCTGTAAATAGGCCAACAATGTGCACTCAGAGCCCAGAAAGTCAACATATCCTGGGCTGCATCAAAAGAAGTGCGACCAGGTTGAGGGGGGTGGTCCTCCCCCTCTACCCTGCTCTTGTGAGACCTCACCTGGAGCCTTGCATCCAGCTCTGGAGTCAGCCCTCAGAACAAGGAGGACATGGACCTGCTGGAGTGAGTCCAGAGGAGGCCACAAAGATGACCAGTGAGCTGGAGCACCTCCCGTATCAAGACAGGCTGAGAGAGTTGGAGTTGTTCAGCCTGGAGAAGAGAAATCTCTGGGGAGACCTTAGAGCAGCCTCCCAGTACTAAAAGGAGCTACAGGAAAGCTGGAGAGGGGCTCTTGATCAGGGAGTGCAGGGACAGGAGGGGGAGATTTAGATATGACAAAGAAATTTTTTACACTTAGGGTGGTGAAACACTGGCTCAGGTTGCCTCAGGAGGCAGTGGAGGCTCCATCCCTGGAAACATTCAAGGTCAGGTATGATGGAGCTCTGAGCAACCTGATCTGGTTGAAGATGTCCCTGCTCACTGCAGAGGGGTTGGACTGGATGACCTGTAGAGGTCCCTTCCAACCCAAAGCACTCTGTGATTCTAAATAGATCAGTGCAACCATACCACATAGGGGAAGAGGAGTGGGGATAGTTTGGGATGAGACAATCTTTCCACACTACCTTCGCTAAAGGATACTGCTAAATAATAAACCCAGAAACACTCCAGAAAAAGAAACTGTCTGCTTTCAAGTGTAAATCAACTCTTACACTGTCATCTAAAAAAAATACCTGGTAGATAAAAGGCACAAAAATATTAAGTACGAAAAGGCTAGATCACATCAAATAATGATTAGACATAAGCAGATACGTTATATCACTCACATATCTTTGCACTTTTGTATACTCATTTAAATAGACACGTTTAAAAAGACATATAATGTGGATAAGCACTATTTTGTTAGAAAAAAATCAACTCTTGTTACTGAGTAAGAAAGGAACAGCAGCACAGAAGAGCAGAATGAGGCATTTCATGCAAGGAGCAGTCCAAGAATAAGAGAAATATACAGTACAGTAAACTGATATGTAAAGTTTTCTGGTATGGGCAATAAAATTAGACTGGATATTAGCTAAAATTCCTTTACTGAAAGAGCAGAGAAGCACTGGAAGAGGCTGCCCAGGAAGTGGTGGAGTCCTTGGAACACCTTGGAGGTGTTCAAAAAAATGTGTGGCCATGGGATTCAGGACACGATTCAGTAGGCACGGTGGGGTTGGGCTGATGGCTGGACTGGATGATCTTAGAGGTCTTTTCCAACCTTTATGATTCTACGCTTCTGTGAAAATTCTCACGTGCCTACACTTATGTGCACTCAGCATGGCTCTTATAAATTAATTCCTTTTTAGAGAACTCGTTTCTTTTTAATCCTGAATTGCAAGCTGCCCAATAGGATATATTCCTGCCCTCCAGAATCACACGATTATTCAGTTTGAAAAGATGAGCCCGGCGAGTACCGAGGAACACTACTCTAAAGCATCTGCTCTATCTGAAAGGGGCACTCATTGAGCTGCAACTCAAACCCAACAGCGTTAGCTGCACACGTCTATCATTTCAAAAAGTTCTTTCAAAAGCTTCACACACACCCTCTAAATATATCTCCTGCCAAAACACAGCAAATAAACCAATCTGTAAGGCAATTCTATTTTTTTTTTTGCTTCCAGTTTCAAGGAGTACTTGGGTGCACTCGAGTGTGAAGTGAAATTTCAACTTAAGCACATGCCTATGTTGTGAATTTACAGACAAATTTGCTATGTTTGCCAGTTTGCTGCCTATACAAAACTTTACATCATCCTTAGTCCCATGGGATTTGCTCAGTTCACCTCCCTTCTGCTCCCAAAACACTGGTTTTTAGGGGATACCCACGACCTCCTCCCTGGAGGTGTTCAAGGCCTGGCTGGAGGGAATCTTCAGAGGGAATCTAGTGGGAGGTGGATCTTCCCCTGGCAGAGGAGTTGCAACGCGATGATCTTTAAGGTCCCTTCCAACCCAAACCATTCTATGACTCCTGTTTAATATCTTTATTGATGATCTGGATGAGGGGATTGAGTCCATCATCTGCAAATTTGCAGATGATACCAAGCTGGGAGGAAGGGTTGATCTGTTAGAGGGTAGGATGGCCCTACAGAGGGACCTGGACAGATTGGAGAGCTGGGCTGATTCCAATGGGATGATGTTTAATAAGTCCAAATGTCGGGTACTTCATTTTGGACACAACAATCCCATGCAGAGCTACAGACTGGGGACAGAGTGGCTGGAGAGGAGTCAGGCAGAAAGGGACCTGGGAGTGCTGGTGGCCAGGAAGCTCACCATGAGCCAGCAGTGTGCCCAGGTGGCCAAGAAGGCCAATGGCATCCTGGCCTGCATCAGGAATAGTGTGGCCAGCAGGACCAGAGGAGTTATCGTCCCCCTGTACTCGGCACTGGTCAGGCCTCACCTTGAATACTGTGTCCAGTTCTGGGCACCCCAATTTGGGAAAGATGTCAGGATGCTGGAGAGTGTCCAGAGGAGGGCAATGAAGATGGTGAAGGGGCTGGAGCACAAGCCCTACAAGGAGCGACTGAGGGAGCTGGGGCTGTTTAGTCTGGAGAAGAGGAGGCTCAGGGGAGACCTCATTGCTCTCTACAGCTCCCTAAAAGGAGGTTGTAGTCGGGCAGGGTTTGGTCTCTTCTCTCAGGTGACCAGGGACAGAACTAGAGGGCAGGGACTTAAGCTTTGTCAGGGAAAGTTCAGGCTTGATGTGAGGAAAAAGTTCTTCACTGAAAGGGTGATTGGCCATTGGAAGGAGCACCCAGGGAGGGGGTGGAGTCACAGACCCTGGAGGTGTTTAAGGGGAGACTGGATGAGGCACTGAGTGCCATGGTTTAGATGATGGTTGGTGTTAGTGTTGGTGTTAGTGTTGGGTTATAGGTTGGACTTGATGATCTCAGAGGTCCTTTCCAACCTTGTGATACTGTGACACTGTGATACTGTGACTCTACGACTACAAGCAAAAGCCAACCCCATAGGAAAGCAAAGAGAAGCTCTGTAACGAAGCAGTAGTTTTGTCTGAAGATGAAGAAACAGAAGAGTGACAGCACAACAAAAGCCTTTCTTTTTCTCATTACCATTTTGCTGGAAGTTTTTCAGCACGATGATCTCCTACAGCACCTTCTGTGATGAAATCAGGTGATGTCAAAACAAATCCAATTCAGCTTTAACGCTTCATGTCTTTTGCTTAAGCTAAAAATAAAGATACACATGGGTGATTATGAAATGGCAGAGACACGAAACTGAAAATAATGCTTTTTTTTTAGGATTCTGGATTACCATGAATTGTAAAAATAAATGAATGAAGACACAAAAAAATATTTATCTTAAATGACAGATGTAATGTATATACATAAAAAATATATATATTGGAACAACAAATAAACACATAATGGAAATAACAGGTGAAAAAACATATTATGTTTCTAAAAGATATTAGAAACAAATAGAAATCTGGTTACAGGAATGGAAAATACATTTCACAAAATCATAGAATTTGGGTTGGGTTGGAAGAGATCCTAAAGACCATCGAGTTCCAATCCCCTGCCGTGGGCAGGGACACCTCCCACTGGATCAGGGAGCTCAAAGCCCCATCCAACCTGGCCTTGAACACCTCCAGGGATGGGGCAGCCACAGCTTCACTGGGAAACCTGAGCCAAGGCCTCCCCACCCTCACGGGAAAAAACTTCTTCCTAATATTTAGTCTAAATTTGCCCTGGGGTACTTATGATTTAGGATCAAGGCATTTAACCAGTTACACAGCTGCAATTAAGAGGATCTCAAAGGTATTTTTCCAACCAAGCAGTTCTATGACTGTATGATTCTAAGACGATTTTGGTCCCAAACAACGGCGTCGGAGGTGGATTATTAGTGGCTTATTTGTTGCACTGAATTACCTGTCCAGTGTGTGTGCAGAAGCACCAGCTTATACATCCATACAAATTGCCTCCAAGAAAAGTCATCTTTCTTTTCATTGTCCTCAATTTCACGCCCCGGCCAGCAACATGTAACGTACGCATGTCAGCACGAAGCTGGCACTTTGAGGAATCCATACTGACACGACAAGAACTAATCCTATTATTTCCTTAACTGCATCTGAATAGGCATTTCCCAAGTACTGCTTCTTATTGTAAGTTTAACCCATGTGTTAATTCTCTTACTGAGATCTCAAGCTGCTTTCTCTGGAATCGAGGATTTAAGGGAATCAAATCCCTTCTATTCAATTCTGTACTTAAGAGACAAACCTTTCAAAATTAAGCAGGGGCTCGCAGACTGTTTGCCTTCAAAACATTGCTGCTCTTTCCAAGGCATTGGAAAAGATCTCTAAAGCTCATTTTAGCACATGGAAAATAAGTTTTTAGGACATCTCACATTTAAACCTGACAGCAGTTTAGGCAGCTGCCTTTACATAAGAACCAGGACTGCAGAAACCCCTTGCGGAAAAGATCTCCAGAATGATTTTAACAACAATTTGTTGAGTGACCAACCAAACTGTGCTCCACTGGAGTGAATTATTTCCTACGACTGCAATTCTTCTCTGACAAAATGCAATATTCAAAGTGGGAAAAGATTTGGGCACAACATGTTCCCAGCAGTCCCTTCCCTTGGCTGAAGAAAGTTCGGAGCACATTGTGCTCAGGAGAGTTTTTCTTGCTGTAATCAAATATTAAAATATGAAGTAGAATGAAAATAAACATCTTATTCTACACTCACACACTTTTCTGTGCTTCCCAGCACAGCCAAAATAGCAGATTTGATGTGGGGACACAGGAACTTATAGGTAGCGTATTAAATATTGATTAAATATAAATCCAAATAATTAGGCTTAGATTTTAATAGCCATGTACATTTCTCTATAATTCATCACGAATGGAATTTTATAAGGTTCCATGAGAGGCTCTGGGTTTAATTTTAATTATGCATTTCTTACATAATTCACCAAATTCAGTAATGTGCAACGAGTCTCCCAGCCATTCAAGTGAGTAACGAGATTTATCAGCCCAGTTTGTCACACAACAAACAGGATTCAGCACAGTTCTAAAGGCGGGTGATGAAAGATACATGGAGGGAGGGAAGAACCAACAGCAGCTTTATTTCCATGTGATAATGCTAATAATATGCAAATAATTCCCCATCTTAATGAATACTTCAGATGAATGCCACGTTCAAAACAGAGATTGCACGCTGAAAGCTCGCAGTGAAAGAGGAACCACGGCAGCTCAGCTGCTGTGAGTTTTCAAAGCTCTTTTGAAGCCATGAGGTTACAACTGCCAATACCACTGAGCATCCATCCATCCCCACCTGCCTGAGACGATGCTGTTGTACAGCAGAAGGTATGTAAGGTCTTCAAGTCCCTTACATTCTGTTTTTAAATAGAAAGATAGAATCATAGAATTGTTTGGTTGGAAAAGACCTTGGAGGTCATCGAGTTCAACTGCACCTGTCCCCTTACTAAACCAGGTCCCTGGGCACTTCATCTACTTGTCCTTTAAAGGCCTCCTGGGATAGTGACTCAACCATCTCCCTGGGCAGCATCTGCCGGGGCCTGAGAACACTTTCAGTGAAGAAATTTTTCCTGATGTCTAATCTGAACCTCCCTGGTGTAACTTGAGGCCATTTCCTCTCATCCTATCACCTGGGACATCCATGACTTCTCTGGGCAACCTGAGCCATCCTCAGAGGAAAACACTCCTTCCTAATATCTCATTTATATCTCCTCTCTTTCAGCTTAAAACCATTCCTACTGATCCTATTCTTGCACTCCCTGACAAAAAGCCTCTTCCCAGCTTTATCTGACCATGTTGTACGTGTGCCATATCTGGCACACCAGAGGCAATCTTAAAGATAATTTGTGTTTCTAAAGGGAAGAGACACTGAGTTCCCATGAAAGGTAAAGGCTAAAAATCAGTTTAAGCCCACCAAAGATGATGCTGATGCTGAATGGGGGTGGTGAACCTTCCTCTGCTCTCACCCTTGGGGAAAGACTATAGTGTGAACCTCTTCATTCTTCACCAGCAAAGGATCTGCAGAGAAGAGAACCCTATAATTGACAGAAAAACCTTCCACAGGTCTGGAACATCCTCCTGGGGTCTAGAGCAGCCAACCGTGAGACACGAGCCCCCAGGATGCCAGGCTTCATTAGATCTGGCACTCACAGCACTGCTCATGAGACATCTAAACTGGAACAAACAAAACAGCCCTTTACCAACAACCCTGCTCTCCGAAATCCTCAGCACCAGCGCTATCGTATGACTTCACAGGGAAATTACTGGCCCTTCAAATATTTTGCTAATTTTGACTTCAAACTTAGAGGCTGATCTGCTGCTTTCACTGGGAGGTGGAATCAGGACAGATGGGATTTCTTCAGCATCTAATCCAGCACCAGCAGAGCTCCCAGCTAATGGAATGTACAACACTCTTTATGGTGTGAAAAAAAGAAGCTTGTAGAATCGTAGAATGGTTTGGGTTGGAAGGGACATTAAAAGCCCATCCAGTTCCAATCTCCCTGCCAAGAACAGGGACACCTCCCATTGGATCAGGTTGCTCAAAGCCCCAGCCAACCTGGCCTTAAACATCTCCAGGGATGGGGCATCCAGAATTTCTCTGGGCAACCTGGGCCAGGGCCTTAACACCCGCAAAGGAAAACATTTCTTCCTAATATCTCATCTCGACCTCCCTTCTTTCAGCTTAAAATCATTAGCATCTATCACAACACTATCATTCCTCATCTTTCATCTAAAGGCTGCCTTCAGATGTGTCCTGTTCCCAAATATTTACTGCAAAATATTCAAATTGCTTCAGGAAAAAAAGAAATTCTGACCAGGAAAGACCCAGAAACTGAACTGCACCTACTGAACTGCATCATTTCTAAAATAAGGACTTAACCCAGCCAGCGCTCAGCCTAACGGTCACTAGAATTACTCAGGGAAGATACTGTCTGAGTCTGAAATAAGTCAAATTACACTTCATCATTTGCCTTCCACGTATGTCATGCGCAGCACAAGGTGAAGAAGAGATGGGAGCTTCAGTAGCCTCTGAAATAGTCTGATCTAGGAAAAAACACAGCACTGCCAACTAGGCCATCATGCAATCCTTCCGACTCCAAGTGATACCACAGGCTTCCAGTAACCCATGAAGCCTCTAATCTTCCCCAGCTCACCCTTGAGCAGAACCAAGCACGCAGAGGGCAGTGAGCAGGAACTTAGCCTGGAGAAGAGAAGGCTCTGGGGATACCTTAGAGCAGCCTTCCAGTACTGAAAAGGGATATGAAAAAGCTGGGGAGGGGCTCCTTATCAGCGGGTGCAGGGATAGGACGAGGGGGAAGGGTTTGAAGCTGAAAGAGGGGAGATTGAGATGAGATCTTGGGAAGAAATATTTTTCCTGTGAGGATGGGGAGGCCCTGGTGCAGACTGCCCAAAGAAATGGTGGCTGCCCCATCCCTGGAGGTGCTCAAGGCCAGGCTGGATGAGGCTTTGAGCAACCTGATCCAGTGGGAGGTGTCCCTGCCCATGGCAGTGGGGTTGGAACTGGATTACTTTTAAGTTCCCTTCCAATACAAATAATTTTATGATTTTAAGTCTTGCAGCAGGTCTGCAAGGGATTATTTCAACCCTTTCACTGATTATAGAACCCTAACAAAACAGAGGAAGGAAGATGGACAAAGAAGCAACCAGAAAGCAGCACATCTAAGCTGCTACGCAGGCGAACATCACTTAATAAAGCAGTTTTGTGGGCAGCACCAGAGCTGGAAACCTTTATTCTGGTCTCTCTAATCACCACCTGAAGCACTCTGTTGACATAACAGAACATGGCTCAGTTTCAAGCCCCGTTGAGGTTGAGTAATTTCAAACATCTTTTAATGTTTGTAGATAGTCCAGAGGGAAGTTGGCTGAAAAGATCCCCAAGGCAGCCACGTGAAAATAGATACAAACCCCTTCAAATCATTACAGCTTCAGGCAGGAGGGAGGAACAGAGACTGAAGAGGGAAAGGGGGAAAGGTGAAGATCCAGACTTCCAGCTAAACTGCTTAAAGCATTTATTTATGTCCAGTG
Source organism: Tapera naevia (assembly GCA_033556795.1). Taxonomy (NCBI): domain Eukaryota; kingdom Metazoa; phylum Chordata; class Aves; order Cuculiformes; family Neomorphidae; genus Tapera; species Tapera naevia. The sequence continues at coordinate 34,840,853 of JAUMJJ010000079.1, read as the reverse complement.
CCTCCATTATGAGTTTATAGTATGCCTTGGGGAGCAGTAACAGACCAATTTCATCAACCCAGATTGGTACTTCAGAAGTAAGATTTTAAACGTAATCCGTGCTCTTCCTCCTTCTCACGGTATGAACAGTCACATTAGAGGGAGGTCACTCTCCTGCTTTCTTCTGGGTAGCAAAAATGTTGCATGAGAAATCAGATAAGACATTAATACAGCTGGACTTAACCAGAATATTACACACCAAGGCCCTGCTGCTTTTAATGGAAGCCTAGGAAAGGCTGCTGATAAAGCAAAGAACGCCAGCGAAAACAGGCAAACAGATTCATCTACGGAGCTTCATGAGAGCAACACAGAGCCCACTGGAAGCCTAAATTAAATTTACAAAGGATAAAAGGAGCTGCTTAGTGCTACTGTTAGTATCACACCATCTTCTGGAGGTGATCCAGCAGCAGGACCACCTTGTGCTGAGCGGTGCTCAGGTGTGTTAGACCGACAGCTAGGGAAAGATGTAGGGAAACCAAGGCATGGGAACGTAAAGGCCCCCCAGCTTATGAGCAGTTTCTAAATCTAAGTCTCAAATCAGGTTGTTTGGGTTACCAAAAGTAACCTGGGAGGAGCAAATGGGCCTTTCAGATACTACATTGTCACTGAAACCCCTCAATTCTCATCTTTTTTGTCCCCCATTCACTGGCATTAGCTATATACATTACCTATATATTACCTATACAGCCTGGAGAAGAGAAGGCTCTAGGGAGACCTTGGAGCAGCCTTCCAGTACGGAAAGGGGGCTGCAGGAAAGCTGGGGAGGGGCTTTTGATCAGGGAGTGCAAGGATAAGACCAGAGGGAACAGTTTTAAGCTGAAAGAGAGATTTACATTAGATGTCAGGAGGAAATGTTTTGCTGTGAGGGTGGAGAGGCCCTGGTCCAGGTTGCCCAGGGAAACCGTGGCTGCCCCATCCCTGGAGGTGTTCAAGGCCAGGTTGGATGGGGCTTTGAGCAACCTGATCCAGTGGGAGGTGTCCCTGCCCATGGCAGGGGGGCTGGAACTGGGTCATCTTTAAGGTGCAATGACCACGTCACTATCCTATGTATGGAGGTGGCTCCATTTTTATGTGGTAAAACAAAACACAGCAGAACTCTCAGGTTTGCTCCAGAGCCAGCAATAGGACGACTGTGCAGCTTCAATCTGTACAGTCTGGGCTGCAGATCTGCCTGTTTTGGACAACTCTCTGCATCAACAGCTTCTGAGTGCCTCCAGCAGCATCACTTTTAGAGCTCCAGAGGAAAGCAAAGTCAAATCCTTCCTACTCATTCGCAGCAACATAATCACCATGCTGTCACTGGGAGATGACTCCTTGTATAGATCCACATGGCCACCCCAAACGGGATCAGGAGGAGTATCTTCTTCCCTAACTTAAAACCACTCTTCCAGCACCCTGCAGCACTAAGTTTTATGGATATTCAACACGTGAAGGATGAAAAAGGGTGGGCATGACAGCAAAGGCTCCCTCCCACATCACCTTACAGTGGAGAGAGATCAGAATTCATCTAATGAGCTCCAGTGGCTGCTGAAGATCCTCCTCCTAAGCCTGTGCTGATACCTAAATATCTGACCCCAAATTAATTAACTTGCCATTTGCTCACAACCAGCAGAGGTAAGGAGTAACTCAGCACGTCTGTAGGTCTGTGGTTTCCTAGATGGACAGACTACTGCTGCCCTCCTGGTCAACAGCACATTAAGAGGTTTATGGTCCCAACATCAGTTGTGTGAATGCTACCAATAAACAGCTGGTTTTCAAGCTCAATTTCTCCAGGCTCCCATCACTTCCCATTTTGATGTGGATTCTTACCATAAGCAAACTTATCACTGCCCAGCTAACTTTGCCCACCCAGGCCAGACACCACGTTTGATCACGCAAGATTGAGACATGTGGATTTTTCCTTCAAAAAATGAAGTCAGCATTTTTGTATCACTCTTTTGGAGTGATCCATTGGTGCCTGAGATGAAGAGATGCTACCAGTATCACAGCATCCTCTAAAAACAAAAAAAAAAAAAACAACCAGAGAAATCACCTCCCTTGCCCCACAGAGGCCCAAAGATGCCAGTAAAACACTCGCATCTCATGCTCAGGTAGGTCCAGCTGTTGACATGCTTAAAATCAAGATGCACTTCAGGGTTTTGTTGAGCCCACACAGAACCAAACTGAAATCACAGAAACACAGAATACTCTGAGCTGAAAGAGCCCCATGAGGATCACCAAATCCAACTCCTGACTCCACCCAGAGTTAAACCTAAAAGTTAAACCATGCATCCAAGAGTGTTGTCCAAACATTCCTTCAACACCAACAAGCTTGGGGCCACGACCACTTTCCTAGGAGGATTGTTCCAGTGCTTGACCACCTTCTCATTTGAGCTCATGCTTCACAAGAACTTTGTGAGATTCTACACAGAACTTGTTTTGAACAGTACATTGCTAGCCTGGGCTGGGAGAAAACACACCGAGAACCCATCCCTCATTCCAAACACGGTGTTGGTAGGTTTCTTAACTCCTCCCTTCCAAAAGCAGGAGCAGATTTCAGGAGAACTCCACTTTCAGAACAAGGCGAAGTCAGAATACAGTCTGGCAGGTAGAAAAGCAGTTTTTAAATGCACTGTTAGAGTCGACATCACTGGCAGAGGAGAAGGGGATCCTCTACACATTCAGGTAATGTTGGGTTCTTTACCAGCTTTCACTTGCCTGAATGTAAAGCAGTCTCCACAGAATCTCACTAATTCCTTCAAAGGCTTTCTTATACTCATCTCCACAGATTATAGAGTAAATACGCTTTAAGAAAGCACTCTCTAACCCCAACAAGGCTATTAAAAAAATAAGGCTTAACCAGTTGACCTCTGATTATCTTCAGCACTTCACCCATCTGTCTCCAATACACAAACTTCAGCCTTAAATACCACTTTGTTCAGGTGTTACAACTGATGTTAATAAACACAAAGCTATTCCATGCCTTAAATCAGCACCACCCCATCAGAATCTGGCCCATCCTGTGCAAATCTAACACTTGCACAAGATTATCCCAAATAAAAAGAGATGAACCCAAATCCTTAAATGTTAATTAACTCCCATATGATGACTTAAAGAAGAAAACTTTCCAGCAACTCTGCATTTTGTAGTGACAATGTTTATAAAATTTGAGAGTTGTGAAGCAAACCAGAATTGCTCAACAGCAGTTTTCATCAAATACAGGAGCCTACAAAATAAGTGAAATTTGGCACATACTAAAAAATTACTGAATTGTTTGCCTGCTGGATCCTCCAGCAGAAAAGGTGCTGGCACCCTCCTCCAGCAAATTTATGCCCTCCTTCTTCCTTGACACCTCCGTAAACTGTTCCATCTGTAGCATGTGGGTTGCAGGAGAACTGGGACCATTCACAGAATCTTAGAACAATTAAGGTTGGAAAAGACCTCTAAAACCATCCAGTCCAACTGTCAGCCCAACCCCACGGTGCCCACTAAACCATGTCCCCAAGTGCCACATCTACATGTTTTTAAGACCTCCAGGGATGGGGACTTCACCTATCCTATTTCTTTAATCCCCTCCAGGGATGGTGACTCAACCACCTCCCTGGGCAGCCTCTGCCAGTGCCTGACTACCCTAATTCTTCCACCTGTTACATTGCTTCACCACTTTTAAAGACATTTTTCCTATTATCCAGTCTAAACCTCCCCTGGTGCAACCTGAGGCCATTTTCTCTTGTCCTATCTCTTGTTACCTGGGAGAAGAAACCAGCACCCACCTTGCTACTTTCCAGGAGCTACAGAGAGCAATGAAGTCTCCCCTCAGCCTCCTCTTCTCCAGACTAAGTAGCTCCAGGGCCCTCAGCTGCTCCTTATAACCCCTGGGCTCCAGACCCTTCCTCAGCTCTACTGCCTTTCTCTGGACACACTCCAGCCCTTCAATGTCTTTCTTTACTGAGGGGTTCAAAACTGAACCCAGGATTGAAGGTGTGGCCTCACTAGCACTGAGGAGAGGGGGACAATCCCTTCCCTGCTCCTGCTGGCCACACTATGGCTGATCCAAGCCAGGATGCCATTGGCCTTCTTGGCCACCTGGGCCACTGCTGGCTCATGTTCAGCCACTGTCAACCTTCAAGTCTTTTTCCACTGCACAGCTTTCCAGTCATTCTCTCCCAAGCCTGGAGCGTTGCATGGGGTTGTTGTGACCAAAATGCAGGACCCAGAACTGAGCCTGGCCCAATCTCACACAGTTGGCCCATTGATCCAGCCTGTCCAGATCCCTCCCTAGAGCCTTTCCACTCTCCAGCAGATCAACACTCCCACCAGATTTGGCGTCATCTGCAAACTCATTGAGGGAGCACTCGATCCCCTCATCCAGATCACTGATAGAGATATTAAACAAGACTGGGGCCAACACTGAGCCCTGGGAACATCACTTGTGACCAGCCATCAGCTGGATTTCACTCCATTCATGACCAGCAAAGCAGATCAGCAAGAGTTATCTCAAACCTACTACGATACCAGAAACTTTTGCCCTTCTCTCCCAGGTTATCTTTGAGGCTGCCACTTTTAATCATAGCCAGGCACCAAATACTTAAGAAGGGGTGGTGGGGACAACATACCCAGGCTTTTTTTGATAATAAGCTTATAGTCAAGTCTCCAGTTCGTTGGGGGTGAGATGCCAATGCACAGCACAGGGCAGGCTTTAAAGGCACTGCCACCCTCCTGATGGCTGTGGACTCAGAGCAATTCCAACTGCCTCCAGCCTCTAAAAATGGTGTTTCACTCTTTTCAGCCTAATGTGCAGCTATTCACCATCCAAATCACACACTGTAAGCAGCTTTTGCATTTGAAGGCCATCCACTGCGTGCAAATAACATGTTAGGTCACTTTGGGACAAAATCTGTTTTGCAGTGCATTTGAAAGCACCCAAGGAAATCCTGATCCTGGCAGGGGCTGGAGATCCTTTCATTTAGAAAAAGGGGAACAAAAGCCAGAAATAGATCTTAAAGACAGAGGAAGACAGTGCAGGAGCCTTCAAAGGGACGCAGCTTTGTTAGAAAAAAGGAAAAAAAATCACAGGAAGAAGAAACCACAGAACATCAATTTGGAAAACAAAAGACCTGCGAGAGGTTGATTATGGCCTTGATTAGCCATCCCTGCTGAGGGCTGGAGCAAATAAAGCACCAGTGAATCACAGAACCATAGAATCAAAGAATGGTTTAGGTTGGAGGGGAACATTAAAGATCATCCAATTCCAACCTCTGTCATGGACAGGGACACCTCCCACCAGACCAGGCTGCTCAAGACTCCATCCAACCTGGCCTTGAACACCTCCAGGGATGGGGCAGCCACAGCTTCTCTGGGCAGCCTTGGCCAGGGCCTCCTCAGCCTCATTGTGAAGAATTTCTTCCTAATGTCTAACCTAAATCTTCCCCCTACCAATTTAAAGCCAGTGAGTAAAGTTTTCCCTGGGAAGAGCTGAAGCAAGGTAGGTGCTGCGACAGGTTGCTGCTTTCCAGGAGAAGTGAGCTACAGGGACTCTTCACACATCCTTCATTTGCAAGGAGAGAGCGTAGAGCATCTTCTTGCCCGTGGAAATGAATCTTGGCTCAGGAGTGAGACAATACTGTTAGAGTGGAGGAAGTGCCTACGTGCAATTACACTGCTTTAATGAGTCGAAGAATAGATGAATATATTATCGGTTTTCACTCTGAATATTTGGAAGGTTTTTCATTTCAAGAGAAAAGGAGGATGCAAATTCATTGCAATGGCCCAGTGGGGCATCCAGCGGTTTCAAGATCTTGTCTTGCCCCTCTGAATCCTGATGATGTAGCTGGACCATGGAGACAGCAAGCCACATCAGATGTCACCCTTCAGCTTGAGGCCACCAGCAGCATAAGGTCAGCTGCAATTCTGAGATCCCTTCTTTTAGGGAGGACAGGACAGAGGGGGCATTGGGTGCAGTTGTAGTCATCTCCAGGCTTTAGGTAACAAACTTCTGTGTTTGTAACTCATCATCTGTCCTCCTGCAAAGAAACCAGGCCTGGCAAACCTCATGAAGTTAACAAGGCAAGGTTCTTCACCTGGGTCCGGCCAATCCCAAGCACAGTTATGGGATGGGCAGAGAAGGGATTGAGAGCAGCCATGAAGAGAAAGACTTGGGGTGCTGGTGGATGAGAAGCTCAACATGAGCTGGCAATGTGTGCTTGCAGCCTAGAAAGCCAACTGTGTCCTGGGCTGCATTCACAGAAGGTGAGGGAGAGGATTCTCCCCCTCTACTCTGCTTTTGTGACACCTCACCTGGAACCCTGTGTCTGGCTCTGGAGTCCTCAGGACAGAAAGGATATGGATCTGTTAAAGCAGGTCCAGAGGAGGCCAAAAAGATCATCTGAGGGCTGGAACATATCTCCTATGAGGACAGGCTGACAGAGTTGGGGTTGTTCTACCTACAGAAGAGAAGTTTGCAGGGAGACATTCTTGCGGTCTTCCAGTACTGAAAGGGCCACAGGAAAGCTGGGGAAGGGATTTCAGGGATAGGATGAGGGGGAACATTTCTAAGCTGAAAGAGGGGAGATTTAGATGAGATATTTGGAAGAAATATTTTCCCTGTCAGGGTGGTGAGGCCCTGGCCCATGTTGCCCAGAGAAGCCGTGAATGCCCCAACCCTGGAGGTATTCAAGACCAAGCTGGATGGGGCTTCGAGCAACATGATCCAGTGGGAGGTGTCCAGGGGGTGGAACTGGATGGACTTTTCAGTCCCTTCCAAAGCAAACCATTCCATCATTCTACAATATAACAGAGCATCCACTACTTTCTGCAGAAGGATCCAGTAGTAATGGCTCAGCGTGTTCCTTTGTGCACCCACCAATCCAGACCTTCTACTGACAGCCCTCCCCACAGGGTGGTCGGGCACACATACCCCAAGGTAACAAAGACCTGTCCTTGCCAATCGATCTGGGGGCAAACAATAGTTTATCTGATCTCCCTGGTCAACTTCTCTCCTTCTATTTTAAATCAAATCTAAGCATGATGCACAAGCAGCTGCATTTGTGTAGCGATACACGAAAGTGTCTGTAAAGCATCTTAGGATCCTTCAGGAAAAATGCTAAATATCTGTTCTATAATTCAATTGATGTTAATATATTCACTGCTGAATTGCACAGGAAAAAACAAGAAAATCAGTGCTTGATGAAACGTTAGGATGCCAAGAGATGGAAATGGTGCAGGGTCTCAAGAATATTCACCTAAGGTTTACTTGGGGTGCAGTGAAAGACCTTGTCCCAGCCCAAGCACAGAGCCTCCACGGTGCAGGATAAGGAATTCCGCACTCAAGCGCGCTGGGTTTCACCTGTGAGCGCTCAAGCCGCAAGCTGGATGCTGTTTCACACTTCTGTGGTTGCCAAGATCAAAACCAAAGCCTGCCTCAGTCCTCAAATAGCAAAAGCCCTGGTCCTGCTCCGTTCCTGCAGGCAGAGAGAGAGGTTAAGCATTCTTTTTGCTCATTTTTCACCGTGTCCTCTTCTACAAAGCTGTATCTGAGGTGCCCATATCCGCCAGCAGCTTTTACCTGACGTGACCTCACGAGGACAGAACTTCAGACCACAAAGCAAAAGCACTTGCCCTCTTTTTCTATAAATGCACACCATTAATTGCTGCTTCTTCTGGACTGTAATGTATTTTTGTTCACTGCTTGGAGCAATTCTGAAGACATAACTGCCCTCCATTGTTCACGCTCTCCAGCGTGGATGCGAATGAGAGAACCTCCTGCTTTTATAACATGCTCAAACATAAAGACTCTAAGAAATATTGTAAGTTTAACAGAATTAGCACTATTTTAGTACGTGTTAAATATGGGGAGTGTTTGAAATGCACTCACCTCAGCAATCAGTGCTCACACACCATCTGCTTCTACACCTTCAGAAGAAAAAAAACCCACCTCTGTGACATATTGCACACAGGAATACTCTTCCCCACAGTCTCCCTTCAATATTCCCCAGGTCCCTGGCAAAGGCTCTGGAATTCTTTTTCCACTCCCAGCATCTCTGGTTTCGCAGCGACCACGTGTGTAAGCAAGTTTCTCCTGGACCTCAACCCTTGTTTCAAATCTCCTCCTGTTTTGGAGCAGCACATCCAGAGAAGGGCAATGGAGCTGGGGAAGGGTCTGGAGCACAAGTCTTATGAGAAGCAGCTGAAGGAATTGAGGTTGTTTAGTCTGGAGAAAAGTAGGATGAGGGGAGACCTCACTGCTCCCAACAACTACCTGAAAGGAGGCTGTAGCGAGGTGAGTGTTGGTCTCTTCTCTCAAGTGACAGGTGACAGGAGAGGAAATGGCCTCAAGTTGTACCAGGGGAGGTTTAGATTGGATATTAGGAAAAATTTCTTTACTGGAAGAGTGGTGAAGCATTGGGATAGGCCGTCCAGGGCAGTGGTGGAGTCATCATTCCTGGAGGTGTTCAAAAAGCAAGTAGATGCGGCACTTTGGGACATGGTATGGTAATCACAATGATGTTGGGCTGACAATTGGACTTGATCTTAGAGGTCTTTTCCAGTCTTAATGATTCTATGATTCCAACCAAGTCACTCCTGGATCCCAGCCATTGTTTCAAACCTCCTCCTCTTTTGCTGTGGTGCTACCAACAACACATCTCAGCCTGACAGCTGGAGGACTGCCCAAGCCAGCTCTGGAGGGGCAGGAAAACCACTTTACAGTGAAAGTATTATTCACCAGCAGTGAAGCACCCTTTCCTCCACTGCGAGCAACAGCAACCCTTCCATGCCTTTGGTTTCTAGCAATACCTTCCTCACACAGCGGAGTTACCAAAGGCCTGACCTAAAATCAGCTCTTCAAACAACTGTCAGCAGTTTTTAAAGCTTGTGTAAAGTAGTTTATTATATAAAATAAAGTGGTATACTGGAAGGAGAAGGGGAACCAGCTCGCCTGGGAGGCAAACACCAGTTAAGCTTCACTTTGCTATACAAACTAAAATATAAACATGCAAGGTCCTTATGTTGAACCTCATGAAGTTCAATAAGGCCAAGTGCAAGGTCCTACACCCGGGTCAGGGCAATCCCAAGCACAATTACAAGCTGGGTAGAGAATGGTTTGAGAGTAGCTCTGAAGAGCAGGACTTGGGGGTGCTGGGAGATGAGAAGCTTAATATGAGCTGGCAATGGGTGCCCACAGCCCAGAAAGCCAATTGTATCCCGGGCTGCATCAAAAGAGGTGTGATCAGCAGGGTGAGGGAGGGGATTCTCCCCCTCTGCTCCTCTCTCGTGAGACCGCACCTGGAACCCTGCGCTCAGTTCTCGAGTCCTCAGCACAGGAAAGATGTGGAGCTGTTAAGAGTGGTTCCAGAGGAGGCCATCAAGATGATCCTATGGTTCAAACATCTCCCATATGAGGACAGACTGAGAGAGATGGCCTTGTTCAGCCTGGCAAGGTTCCAGGGAGACCTTAGAGCAGCCTGAGTTACTATGATTACAGGGCACGATGCTGCCCCTTCACCCACAGCACTTGCCTTAACCAGCACCTGGAGAGGCTCCTGGAGCCATGAAACACACACTCTCGCCACAGCTTAGTTCTGACCCTCAGATGACCCTGGCAGATCCTCACCTATAAAACCACCAGCAGGTGTCACAGGAGCTGGATGGAATCACTGGAAGCCTTTGAAGAGCGTGCTCAGGTAGAAAATGTCCGAGCAGCGCAAGGCAGTGACGCGCATCGGAAACAAGGCCGCACAGCGTCAGCGCGCACCCAAAAGCAAACGCTGCACTCCTTCTGCTCTGAAGCACTGAAGGTGTCCGTAACGTGTGCCACAGACAATGCATCAAGGGTTTACTTAATTTTAATACACTCCTTGGCAAGGATCCAGCGGTTGCGCTGTGACCTTCATTTTCTCATTGCCCAAGAGTGTATTTCACACACCGATGTATTATATACCTCCAGGTAATGAAAGCACATTTATAATCTGATAAACCACTATCCCTAGCCAGGCTCAGATGAACAATTTAAGAACTCTAGTGTTACCATTGGCTTTTTTTTTTTTTTTTCCAAATGGAAGATTAAACCAAGAAATCATTGTCTACTCTTTACTTCCTCGAGCACCAGTGCCTGTTGTGCAGCACTGAACAAAAGAGTCTGAAAACCTAAATTCCTGAGAAAACTGAGAAATAGGCTTAGGAAATGTGGCAGGGTTGCAACACAGAATTGCTTGGTTGGAAAAGACCTTTCAGATCATCCAAGTCACAGTATCACAGTATAGCAACCACACCTGTCCACTACTAAACTATATCTCTGAGCACCTCACCTACCTGTGTCCAGAGGGCAACGAAGATGGTGAAGGGGCTGGAGCACAAGCCCTACGAGGAGAGACTGAGGGAATTGGGGCTGTTTAGTCTGGAGAAGAGGAGGCTCAGGGGAGACCTCATTGCTCTCTACAACTCCCTAAAAGGAGGTTGTAGTCGGGCAGGGGTTGGTCTCTTCTCTCAGGTGACCAGGGACAGAACTAGAGGGCAGGGACTCAAGCTTCCTCAGGGAAAGTTTAGGCTTGATGTTAGGAAAAAGTTCTTCACTGAAAGGGTGACTGGCCATGGGAATGGGCACCCAGGGAGGGGGTGGAGTCACCGACCCTGGAGGTGTTTAAGGGGAGACTGGATGAGGCACTGAGTGCCATGGTTTAGATGATGGTTGGTGTTGGTGTTAGTGTTGGGTTATAGGTTGGACTTGATGATCTCAGAGGTCCTTTCCAACCTTGTAATACTGTGATACCTGTCTTTTAAACACCTCCAGGGATGGTGACTCAACCACCTCCCTGGGCAGCATTTTAACATTCATTTTTAATGCTGCTCTCAGAAAATATTTGTAGAATGGGCATTCAGGATCCCATCTTTATTATCTCAATGCCATCAACACCACATAGATTTTGCCCTGTAGTAAATGCAGGGTGATATTTAGATGCCTTCCAGTTTCAAGAATGGAAAACCATTTCAATGTGAAGAGCCTCGAGAAGCAATAAATCATAACATTTCAAAACGAAGTTGTTTCTGACTCCAGTATTAGGGAGCTAAATTACTTGTACCATTACAGAAAAGTAATTCCGCGTGTGAGAAACGAGCAGCAGCACTTTGGTGATAAGGACAGAGAGATATTTGTACTAATGAGGAAATGTAAGCTCCATTTTAACACTGCAGCCGTAACTCTGGAGCCGTTAGCAATGTCTCCTTGGCTTTCTCCAGGGATCAACTCTGCATCACTATCACATCCTTCTCCAAAGTGATGAAAGCATTATAAGCTGATAAAAGGCAATCCGTGGTATTTCTTACAGGCCCCCAAAGATGAGCAATTTATTAAAAAAGAGCTTTTCAGGAATCTAGCAAAATCAAAATGTTCTTTATCAACACCTCACATCAAATCCATCTTCCCTCAAATAAATTCCTAGAGCTGGCACTCCAAAGTTGTTCTCCCCTAACTGCCGCTGTTTCGCATTTGCAAATTACAAGTGGTAATGCCTCGTTGCTTGTCAGCAAAGATTTGTCAACTCAGTCCTGTGTCGAAAGGTCACACGAGCAAACCCGAGTGCAAGCAGCTCGAGCAGGGACCTCTCCTCCCTGCCTGAGCTCTGCCAACAGCGCACAAACCCAGGATGACATAACACGTAATAAAACAGCCTAAATAATTAAAAACAAAGCTGTAATTATCAAAGCTAAAGAACAAAGGGGCTCTGAGATGTAAAAAGCCTTGCTTTACTTATTCTCCCTTCGCTTATTCGCAACAGGTCTCCCAGGCACTACTGTGAGGAATGAAGAGATGCTCCAGGGTTTGGTTAAAGGCTACTGCATCCAGCTGTGCACGCTGCATTAGAACAAAAAAGAAACCACCCGAAAATTGAGGGTCTGATTCTTGCTCACCACTTCAAACCGCTCCAGCGAGAACAAATTACACCCACACCTCCTCTAACAGCGGCGTAAATGAGCTGTAATGTAAACGATGATCCAGCTGAAGATTTCAAGTTAAGAACCAAAGAAAAGGAGGAGGCCAGATGTTTTGTTGCCTCCTGCCCTGTGCAAACACTGCTGTCACGTGTGCTGGAGTCGTTCACCTGTCCCTTGAACAGCACCTGGGAACTGCAGCGAGGCACTGTTACAACTAGACACAGAAATCACAGAATCATAGAACGGTTTGGTTGGAAGGGACATTAAAAGCCCACCCAGTTCCAACCTCCCTGCCATGGGCAGGGACACCTCGCACTGGATCAGGTTGCTCAAAGCCTCATCTAACCTGCTCTTGAACACCTCCGGATTGGGCATCCATCACTTCTCTGGGCAACCTTGGCAAATGCCTCAACACCCTCACAGTGAAGAATTTCTTCCAAATATCTCATCTACATCTCCACCATTTCAGCTTACAACCACTCCCCCTCATCCTATCCCTGCAGTCCCTGATCAAGAGCCCCTCCCCAGCTTGCCTGTAGTCCCTTCCTTACTAGAAGGCTGCTGTAAGATCTCCCAGAGCATTCTCTTCAGGCTGAACAACCCCAACTCTGCCTGTGCTTGTATAGCAGATACTTCAGCTTTCTGATCATCTCCATGGCCTCCTCTGCACTCACTCTTAACAGCTCCATGTCCCTCCTGTGCTGAGGAATCAGAACTGGATGCAGGGCTCCAGGTGAGGTCTCGCAAAGGCAGAGTAGAGGAGCAGAATCACCTCCCTTGACCTGCTGGTCACACCTTTTTTTTAAATGTTCAATGAATGAACCATCCAAAACTGCCTTTTACTGTGTCTGCAACTTCACTGACATAAAAACCTCCCTCTCAGCCCACTCGCTGCCATAAAGCTCTCTGATTCACTCATACAGCTGGGAAAAGCTTAAGCCAAGCCCCTCAGTGTGAAATCAGGTGAAAACAGCTAAATCGGCCAAGTCAAGTGAAATAACAGGGCCTTGCTCTGTGTGAGAGGAAGCTGCTCCTTACTGGTGCATCTTTATTCACTGTGGGTCACACTGCTTCATTTCAGGCACATTATTCCTTTGGTTTCATGAGGGACTCTACAGACTGAGTGATACCCCTTGCAGCCACGTGTCAGCCTCAAAAGCCCCAAACAAGAGGCAACCTTACAATGACAGACTGAAGGGGATGCAGGAGATGGGGCAGAAGAAGAAGCCTGGCTCAAACACCTGGCTCTGAGGTCTTCCCACCAGAGCTCACTCCAGCACCTGGCTGACCTGACCTGCAGCAGGAACATCAGTTTTTCCATTTTGTTATTTATTTAAACACGTAAGGCTAAAACCAGAAGACATATCTGTGCGGCACAAACATGACACACCCCAAGAGCAGCAGGGAAAAGTCAAGTCACCCTGTGATTTACTGACTCAGGGATGCCTTCCTTTTGCCTGGGGTGAGGATGTTCTCCTCCAGAAATCGTAGTTATCCATATACTGGACCCAGTCCTACGGCCGGTAAAATCTTATTCTCCTTCTCCTCCAAAAATTTTGACAGATTTATATAATGAATCATAGAATGGTTTACGTTGAAAGGGACCTTATAGATCAACCAGTTGGCCCCACCATGTGCAGGGACACCTTCCACTGGATCAGATTGCTCAAAGCCCCATCCAGCATCACCTTGAACCTCGCCCTCCAGAGATGGGATATCCACGACTGGCAACCTGTGACAGTGCCTCACCACCCTCACACAAAAAAAGTATCTTCCTAACATGTCATCTAAATCTTTCCCCAAAGCTTTCAGCTTAAAAATGTCACCCCTCATCACTCGCCGATAAAGAGCCCCTCCCCAGCTTTCCTGTAGGCTACTAGGATTCTGCTTCATCACTGATAGTCCAGAATACAACACCTGAGTCTGTTATAGTGGACTGAGAGCAGAAAAAGAACAAAATACACATTCCAGGAGTCCATTGTAAATTTGGATTGAGTGGAATCAAAACATTTCAGCAGAGAAAGATTTCAGATGCTCATCGTTTAAATCACACCACAGTGCTGAAAGCGACTGGGACACAGCATTTCAGTGAAAGCCCAACTCAATTTTACTCTGACTCAAAACAGGAAAACAGCACATTAATCCCAAATCCCGTAAACACAGACTTGTAAACACTCTCCACTGTCTTCCTCACCCATGCAGTGTTTTCAAAGGCTGTGTGAAAGCAGATGGCAGCCACCCAGTTCGGGTTCGATGCAATCTGTTGCTGGTGGGGAAAAAATCTTGACTGCCACTCCTGCAAATATAAAACCTGGGAAGTTCAACCCACTTCTTAGATTTTTTGTAACAGTTTTGCCAACAGACGCAGTTATGTTCAGGGAGAACACATGCTTCGTGTTCTCAGCCTCAACTCAGCAGTAAAAAGCCCCTCATTTAATTCAGGGAAGGGCTCACTCAGCTTGTATTCTTTAGCCTGGCTTTTCAACCTATATGTGCACCACTCAGACCATGATACAGATATATATGACAGCTTATCCTGCTCATTTTTCATCATAGCATCTAAGATCTTATGGAAAACACAGAGAGGATCATACAATGGTTTGGGTTGGAAGGGACCTTAAAGCCCATACAGTTCCAACCCCCCTCCCATGGCCAAGGGCATCTCCCACTGGATCAGGTTGCTCAAAGCCTCACCCATCTGGCCTTGAACACCTCCAGGGATGGGGCAGCCACCACTTCTCTGAGCAACCTGTGCCAGGGCCTCAGCACCCTCACAGGAAAACATTTCTTCCTAACATCTCATCCAAATCTCCCCTCTTTCAGCTTACAACCATTTCCCCCTATCCTATCCCTGCACTTCCTGATATGCATTACAGGTAAATGCTTTTTGTCTCACATGAAAACCACGCTGCTGATGAACAGTTTGGTGAAATTTTCTTGTATTTTCTTTTATCTTCCTCTACAAAACGGGATGCAGGATTTTGTATATGCTGAGCAAAGGGGGTCAAGTCACTTCCCTCTGCCTACTGGCTGTGCTTCTGTTTAAAGAGCCTGGGATGCTGGTGGCTTCCCCTGATTGTGCCCCTGTGCTCGATGCTGGTGAGGATGCACCTCAAATCCTTGGTTCAGTTTTGGACTCCTCAATACAAGAAGGACATCGAGTTGCAGGAACACGTCCAGAGAAGTGCAACAAAGCTGGTGAAAGGTCTGGAGAACAAGTCTTATGAGGAGCAGCTCAGGAAACTGTGTTTGTTTAGTCTGGAGAAGGAGGCTGAGGGAGACCTTACCACTCTCTACAGCTCCCTGAAAAGAGATTGTAGCGAGGTGGATGCTGGTTTCTTCTCCCACTTAACAAGTGACAGGATAAGAGGAAATGGGCTCAAGGTGCACCAGGGGAGGTTTAGACTGGATATTAGAAAAAAAATCTTTACTGAAAGAGTGATGAAACATTGGAATGGGCTGCCCAGGGCAGTGATGGAGTCACCATCCCTGGAGGAGTTCAAAAAACATGCAGAGCACCCTGCCCTCCAGTGTAGATGACCTATATCATCTCCAAACTTGATGAGTATAGTCCACCACGTTTACAGAGATGCTGACAGGACAGGTTCCAAGATAGACTCCGAGGTGCTCTACTTCTGCACTGTCCAACAGGTGGAGTACAAACCTCTGAGCCAGACCATCTAACCGATTTTTTACCAATTAATTGTCCTTTGCCTTTCTCCCATCATTGAGGGCATCCCCACATCTCCATGAACTTTCAGAGATAATAGAGAGTGGTCTTGCTTTAGAATCATAGAATCATAGAATCATCAAGGCTGGAAAAGACCTCTAAGATCATCAAGTTGAACCATCAGCCCAACCCCACCGTGCCTACTAAACCATGTCCCACACTGCCCTGTCTCGAAGCTTTTTGAACACCTCCAGGGAAGGAGACTCCACCACCTCCCACCATAGCCAATGCCAGCCACCTCTCTCAGCACCTACAGAAGGAGCTCACCAGGTCTCAGGACCTGCATGTAATCCCTGACTCAACCCTTATCTCCGACTGATGTTTCTCTGTGTCTCAAACCCCATTGTTAATCATGGAAGCCTGGAGACCTTGCTGGTGAAGACCAAGGCAAAGAAGGCACTGAGGACCTCAGCCTCATCTGTGTCCTCTGGTTCCAAACCATGGCCCTCATTCAGCAATAGGCCAGAAAATCATCTGCCCCTGACATCCTCCTCAAGCATTAGCTCCAGGTGAGCTCAGGCTTTCCTAACACAAACCCTATGTGCCTGGACAATGTTTCTGACCTTCACTCTTGCAGCCAGACCCTGCTTCTGGGGAGCTGTGCCTCCTGTGTACAGCTTTTCTGCATATTGAAAGCAAAATGAACCACAGTGCCCTGTTGTGCCTCTAGCAGAGATCATAACACGATGCCTCAAAGTGAAAAACCTCTTTGACCCTTCTCAAAACTCAAGGATTTGACAGCTTTTCTCTCCAAGAAGTGGCTAATGCTGCTAGTGATTAGTTAAGCCCCTTCACAGCAGGCTGTAAATAACCCTGGCTTGACACAAATGCCAGTGGTCACAAAGCTTCAAACTCCTTCTTCAAAACTGAGCAATTTTATTTGACTGGGTTCCTCCGTGCAGGAATGAATTCTGGAGGTTGATTCTATGTGATACAATCAGGATGTTTTAGTTCCTGGAGATAAGATGACACTTCTCCTCCCACCCACAGCTATAAACTTTAGAAACGTGACACAGATTTCCTACAAACCTACAACTGTTTGCTTCACTGTTTCAGCAGCCTCAAAGTGAATTAGCTGTATTTAAAAGAAAGTAAGAATCACTAACCTGAAATTACAACATTTCTGTGTTGTTTATAAACATTAAATGAAATCAATGAGCACATGCATATTCTCACTAGGGAAGAGCTGGCTGGCTTTGGTTTTCACTCCCTGGGGAGAAAAGCAGCTCTGAATCCCCCCATAATTAAATGCAAGAGTAAAAGCAGAAACTGGACAATCAGTTGATGAACTGGGTTGAGCTGGGAACTTCAGTGGAATGCCAAAAAACGTAGCAAGACCATAGAATGAAAGCTCTACAAGTCATTCCTTCTCTTCATAAAAGCAGTTACTTATGTTCCTGTTTCTCTTTCTAAATGTACCTGGGTTGGTGCAACACCTGGTATCAATACATGATGGGGGATGATGTGACTGAGAGCAGCCCTGAGGAGAAGGTCTTGGGTGCTGATTGATGAGAAGCTCAACGTGAGCCAGCAATGTGTGCTCACAGCCCAGAAGGCCAACCCTGTCCTGGGCTACACCAGAAGAACCATTGCCAGCAGGCTGAGGGAGGGGATTCTCCCCCTCTACTCTGCTCTGTGAGACCCAGTCCTGTGCCCAGTTCTGGAATATCAAACTTAAGAAGGATATTGTTGGAGCCAGTCCAGAGGAGGGCTATGAAGATGATCAGAGGCTGGAGCACCTCTGCTATGAGGACAGGCTGAGAGAGTTGGGATTAGCTCAGCCTGGAGAAGACTCCGGGGAGACATCATAGCAGCCTCCCAGTACCTGAAGGGGCTACAGGAGAGCTGGGGAGGGACTTTTTACAAGGGCCTGTAGTGATAGGACAAGGGGGAATGGTTTCAAATTGCAATAGGGGAGATTTAGGTTAGACATTAGGAAGAAATTCTTCACAATGAGAGTTGTGAGACACTGGCACAGGTTGCCCAGGGAGGTTGTGGATGCCCCCTCCCTGGAGGTTTTCAAGGATCTTGAGCAGCCTGATCTAGTGGGAGATGTCCCTGCCATTGGCAGAGGGTTCCAATCCTCTTGAATTGGGCAGGGACACCTTTCACCCAAACAGGTTGCTTAAAGCCCCATCCAACGTGTCCTTGAACACCTCTAGGGATGGGGCAGCCACAACTTCCTGGGGCAACATGGGCCCAGGAAAACATTTCTTTCTGATATCTAATGTAAATCCCCGTCTCTCAGCTGAAAACTATTCCCTCTCATCCTATCCCTGCATTCCCTGAAAAAGAGCCCTTCCCAGCTCTCCTGTAGCCCCCTTTCAGTACCGGAAGGCTGCTATAAAGTCTCCTTGGAGCCATCTCCTCTCTAGGCTAAACAAACCCAGCTCTTCTCAGCCTGTCCTCATGTGGAAGTGCTCCAGCCCTCTGATCATCTTCCTGACCTTTGCCAGAGGACAGATCCGTGTCCTTCCTGTGCTGAGGACTTCAGAACTGAACACAGAGCTTCAGGTGAGGTCTCATGAGAGCAGAGGGGAGGTGCAGAACCATCTCTCTCGAATCTGCTGGTCAAGGGACTGTTACTGACTTGGTCCCACGCTAAAAGCAAAGCCACAAAACCTTTTTAAGTGATTTAGATTCACCAAATCACGTAAAGACTTCTCTCCATCTGCTCGACATACTCCTCAGTGAGCAGAACATCCTCTAACAAGCGATGCTCCTTGGTGAGCAGAACAAGGACATCCTTTCTCAAGCAATTCAAGGTTTCCACCTGCTCTGTCCTGGAAAATCTGTGCCTGAACTTCGCCTGAACCTGCTGCTGCTGCTGACAAAGCAGTGCCGTTGTGCTACAGCCTCATTCACTGCCACTTGTCCTGGATTAGTGACTTTGGGGGCAGGATCTCAATCAGCAGCCAGCACAGATGGGCTGTGCCAACGTTTAATCGAGGAAGGGTGCCACCAGGTGATGCTGCACCAGTGCCAAACCTTGCTCTGCCAAAGCCACTCCAGAGACCGTCTGCAGCGTTAACAGCATGGAAAGAGTTGAACCAGGATCTGTTTTCTCCTTTGGAGATGGTCTCGCTGCTTTTCTTGGTTTCTAAGTCATATGTCAGCACTTCAGGGATTGTCCCTACATGCTGGACAGATGCCCACCCTCAGGGTCCATCCAAGTGCACCAGTTCAGTCCCTGGCAAACCAAACCCATATTAAACCCAGCGCAGTGCCCTCACTGCGGGCTTGAAATTATGTGCCAGCTCTTGACCCATCAGGTCATCTCTTGGACAGTATCAAGATCAGGGGCTGAGTTTTCATGCCCTGGAGCCAAGACAGAGAGTCCCCTCTGTCGCTTAACTGTGTAATTTCACAGAATATGCTTCTCCAGGAGCACTCTTGCTCCCTTTAAAGGTTAGATGTGGCTTCACAAGATTTATTTTCATGAAATAAGATTTTTATCCTCCTTCTTGCAAACCAACTGATCTCACAGTATACTTCAGCTCTAATATTAACTGTACAAATTCACATGCACCCAGGAAGAAATGTCAAACAGGGAACATTCAAGAAGTGGAGAATCATGTGCAGGAAACTTCGAGGGCTACAAACGGGTGCTGGGTGTAAGAGCATAACAGCATCTTGCTTAGAACAGAATATAGCCACATGCCACCATCTTTCACTACTCATAAAGGTTGGAAAAGACCTCGAAAACCATCAAGTCCAATGGTCAGAACAAGACCACCATGCCTACTAAACCATGCCCCAAAGTGCCACGTCTATATGTTTTTTTAACACCTCCAGGGATGATCACTCCACCACTTCCCTGGACAACCTCTTGCACTACTTCACCACTCTTTCAGTAAAGAACTTTTTCTTACTGTCACATAAATCATGAAAAAAAAACCTTGGGAAAGATGAATAAATCAAAGGGTTAATTAAGAAGGGATTGTTTTTGAAAAGCAACTGATGATCCAACTGCATCAAATCCATCAACATTCAATCTTAACTTCTTCAACAGTGCCCTCCACTTTCTGACTCAGCCACACGGTTGCTGCCTTTCACCTGGCAGCAATGAAATCTTTGCCTGAAATCACAGTAAAAATGAGCAAGAGAGTGAGCACTGCTTCACTGCTGCTCGCAGCACTCTCCTCATGCTAGGACTCACCAGTGATGCCACCTAAATTCAAAGACAACAAGGCTTTCAGTACCAGACTTAAAAGCCTTAAATTTGCTGTTAATTTTTTCCCCCTCTGCTCTCGCGAGACCTCACCTGAAGCCCCGCGTTCAGTTCTGGAGTCCTCAGCACAGGAAGGACATGGATCTGCTGGAGAGAGTCCAGAGGAGGTCACAAAGATGATCAGAGGGCTGGAGCACATCCCCTGTGAGGACAGGCTGAGAGAGTTGGAGTTGCTCAGCCTGGAGAAGCCACGGCTCCAAGGAGACTTTATAGCAGCCTTCCAGTACTTAAAGGGGCTACAAAGGGAGGGGCTCTTTATCATGGAGTGCAGGGATAGGACAAAGGAGAATGGTTTTAAGATGAAAGAGGGGAGATTTAGAGCAGATTTTCAGAAGAAAATTGTTTTTCCTGTGAGGGTGGTGAGGCACTGGTAGAGGTTTCCCAGAGAATGCATGGCTACCCCATCCCTGGAGGTGTTCAAGGCCAGGCTGGATGAGGCTTTGAGGAACGTGATCCAGTGGAAGGCGTCCATGCCCGTGGCAGGGTTTTGAAACTGGATGATGTTTACGGTCCCTTCCAAGCCATTCTATGATTCTATGAAAGAAGGAAAAATTAAGAATATTGAGGTAGAAACTCCTCTTGCACTAAATTTCAGTCCAAAGGTACAGCAGACTGCTTGGAAACGGTTCCCTCCTCCTAAGCACAGATCAAGTTCTCAAATATTTTAAAGCAAAGTGGAGCTCTCCAGGCTTACCCTGTTTCCAGTGTATCGATCCCAAGAATGGGAAAAAAAGCAGCCATAATTATTACAGGTTTCAGAAGGAGACGTTTTGTAGTAACTTGGACATAAATTGTACATCCCTGAGCAGCAGGTGAGATATTATTGTACCTCTGACTGCTAGGCCTAAACAGTAATAAGTCTGTGTGCGTCCATAGCAAACCAGGGAAAACCACAGTCGTCTAATAAGAATGCAACTTGCTGCCTCAGAATGCAGTTTTGGCCAGATCTTAATGCTGTAGAAATTACATTTGCTTCAGCAATCAAATCTCCCTCTCATTACCTCACTGCTACCAGGCTTCTGATAATAATTGACATGATCACTTGTAGAAGTCAGGAAAGTTTTCATTTTAGAACAGCCAATCTTGCCTTCTTTTTCTATAGTACTTCAGTCTCATCCATTTATACAATCAGACTTTTCCCATTTAAACACTCCTTTCCATGGAAAGAAATTCAAAATAGTTCAAATTTCCAAGTAATTAAGAATATAAATAGAATGAAATTCATAGAATCATAGAATGGTTTGGGGTGGAAAGGACCTTAAAGATCATCCAGTTCCAACCCCCTGCCATGGGCAGGGACACCTCCCACTGCATCAGGTTGCTCAAAGCCTCATCCAATTTGGCCTCTGAATACCTCCAAGGATGGGGAAGCCACAACTTCTCTGGGCACCTGTGCCAGTTGGGAAACATTTCACAAAAAGAGTCACCAGAAAGTAACAAGCCACAAACAGAATTTCTAAAAGGACAAAACCTCTTGCTTTTTCACCTAAGAGAATCACACTTCATGATTATTTCTGTCTGCAGAAGAGCTTGTCCCCAGCACAGTGACAGATCAAGCTCTACGTGCCCCTCTGAATGCTCTTGTTCACACCTGGCTGTCCCTACTATCCTGCAGGGAAATCCTACAGTTTCCCCTCTCAAGCATGGGTTAGGGACACAACAGCCCAGGCTCTGACCCGTCACACCGGTCAGACTCAATCCTGGCTTCCAGAAACCCTTCTCTGTGATAAAACTACTTTTGTGGAAATATTTCTCCGTACTGAGAACAAGGCTGCGTGTTATAAAAACCTTTCCAACTAGCAGTCCTGACATAAAACCTCATCTTACTCTGCCAGTAACTCAAGAAGACAAAACTTTTCAAACAATCATAGAATGGTTTCAGTGGGAAGGGACCTTTAAAGCTCACCCAGTCCAACACCCCTGGAGTGAGCAGGGACATCTTCAAGCAGATCAGGCTGCTCACAGCCCCGTCCAATCTGGCCTTGAATGTTTCCAGGGATGGGACATCCACCACCTCTCTGGGCAACCTATCATAGAATCATAGAACAGTTGGCAGGAAGAGACCTTTGAGATCAAGCCCAACCATACCTGAACACTACTAAACTGTATCCCTGAGCACCTCAACCTGTGTCAGTGTCTCATCATCCTAAGAATAACAATTTCTTCCTTATATCCAGTCTCCTTATATCCTCAGCTCTTTTGCCTCCAAGGTCATCATAAAATCATAGAATGATTTGGGTTGGAAAGGACTTTAAAGCACATCCTGCTCCAAATCCTGCCATGGACAGGGACACCTTCCACTACATCAGGTTGCTCAAAGCCTCATCCAACCTGACAATGATCATCTCCAGGGATGGGGAAACGACAGTTTCTCTGGCCAACCTGTGCCAGTGCCTCCCCACCCTCACAGGAAAACATATCTTCCTAGTATCTAATCTAAATCTCTCCTCTTTCATCTTAAAACCATTCCCCCTCATCCTATCCCTGCACTCCCTGACAAGGAGCCTCTCCCCAGCTTTCCTGTAGGCCACATTTAAGTACTGGAAGGTTGCTATAAGGCCGTCCCTGAGCCTTTTTTTTTCTCCTGGGTCCTCTCTGCACAAAGTCCTCTTCCCTTGAACAGGAACTCCCTTACTCCAGCAGGAGTTACATGTTCCTCTGTGCTCGCAGGGTGACTCCTGTGCTGCTCAAAACCAGGCTGCCTGAAGAGACAGCCAAATATTTTAAAACAAAAAAAACCCTTTAAAGCTGATACATCTGGTATTTCCTCTTAACACCTCTTCAAGCATTCACCTTCATTGAGCCTTTCATTTCCTTCTCAAATAACCTCCCACTGAGTTAAACCAACACAATCTCAGTAACCCTGGCTCACAGAGATCTACAAAGCACGTGGAGATCCATCACACACCCTGCTCTAGTGCCATGCTCTGCAATGCCTTGGATTGCGACGAGCGAGGAGAACCATGCAGCAGACTCAATGTGAGTGGTAAAGCAAGTTCTGGTATATTGCAAAGCTCATTCACGTCTATAACATAACCCATGTCTACTTAACTCATGTCTACTTGTCTAACAATCATTGGCTTGTCTAACAATCACTGCCCCTTACATACACTTGTCTTATAATCATTGGCTTGGCTCCAAAGGCCCTACAATGAAGAACTTTTTCCTAAAAATAAAATAAAATAAAATAAAATTTAGATGATGGGTTGGTGTTGGGGTTAGTGTTGGGTTATAGGTTGGACTTGATGATTTCAGAGGTCCTTTCCAACCTTACGATACTGTGATACTGTGATAATCATTAACTTAACTCTAAAAGTTACATTATCATTCCCCTCCTGCTTGCAATCATTGGCTGAGCTCTAAAGGTACATTAGCATGTTCCTCCTACTTGCTCCTCCTACTTGCAGCTACTGCTATATGCTCGGGTCTCATCCTGGCCTACTTCCCTAAGTTGTTTATTTGCAAAGTCACAAGGTCTTCTTGACCCTCTCTTGGGGATTTTCTCACTGCCTCCCTCCCTGTCAGCGTGACTTGGCAAAGTCCTCAGTACTTTTTCATCACAGCCCGGCTCAGTTGATTTCTGTCAGGGCTGATTCACAGAGCTCTTCCTCTGAGCCATGTCCACGCTCCCAGAGCCATTCTCCAACATTGGATGACAAAGACTGACATGTACTAGGGTGGTGCTCCTCTGAGACAGCCACATCTACAAGCAAATAGTATGACGAAGCTCAGAGTGTTATCATAAAATCATGGAATGATTTGGGTTGGAAGGAACCTTAAAGATCATCCAGTTCCGATCTTCCTGCCATTGGCAAGAACACCTTCCACTGGATCAGGTTGCCCAAAGCCTCATCCAACCTGGTCTTGAACCCCTCCAGGGATGGGGTATCTAGTTCTCTCCCATTATGCCTGGCTGTCTGCTGGAGGAGCAGCCTGGGCTCAGCTGGGCTGTCGTGGTACGGGCAGCTGCTAAGCACTGCCTCTGCACTTGAGGCAAATAAGGTCAAGGTACCCAAGCTCCAAAAACTTGAAGGTTAACAGCAGGATGTAACCCCAGCAGACAATTCTTGAAGAACAGGGAGAGTCAGCCTGGGACAACTAAAACAGTCTGGTTTATTCTAATTTCCTTCGTACATTTTTTTATTTCACTCGATCGCAGTGCCCTCTTCTTCTGGCCCCTCTCCTCAATACAGACCCTTTCAGGACTCCAATATTCCAGTTCCACCACATCTGAGTCTCAGCTCTGCAATCTGTCCCTTCCCAGAGTTTCAACCTGGGCATACTTCACCATTTACCTCCTCAGGAACATGACACCTTCAAAGTGTTTCTTTCAAGTAACGTGAAAGCTGTACAGATCTATGCAAAACAGCAAGTCAGCTCTCTGCTTCAGTTCCTGCACTGAACTGGGGCATCCCTGGGATTTGTGAAAGAAGCATTGAAGATCCCACATTCTCCTTCACACTCCTCCATCCTTCTCTTGCATTGCTAGCTTTCTTGAAAGCTGACATGGTTAAAGAGGACAAAGTCATGGACGTCCCATGCCTGGAGGCGTTCAAGGCCAGGCTGAATGAGGTCTTGAGCAACCTCAAAAAACTTGAGCAAGTGTTTTGGAACTGGATGATCTTTAAGGTCCCTTTCAACCCAAACCATCCTATGTTTCTGTGATACCTGTACCATAAGAGCATAGCCTTCTTTCCTCTCCTGCAGTCCCCATGGTGGCACAGTCAGACATGCACAACTTTGTTTCTTTACAGTGAAAATTCCTCTGTCTTTATATATTAAGCACAAAAACACAGAAAACTGGTTGTGCCTGAAGAGCAGGTACAGCCTCTTTGGGAAGGGATGAGATGCGAGTGTGATCCCCTCTCCGCAGGGGAGTTTGGTGATGAAGTGCTCCTCTGAGAACATTCAAAGTTCATGTGCAGTGTGTAGAGAGACACTCAAGTCACCCTACATCAAACACCATCCTTGGAAATGCAGCAAGCAGGTTCTTTTCTTACCACACATCAAACCCACGTGAAAACCCAGGTACAATTCCAAAACACTACAGCTGTTTTCCCGCTTTCTTCCCACTCCACAAATTCACTGCAGAAGATGGTAAGTGAAAAAATACTAAATCCAAGCAAAACCAATTACAATGAGACCCAGCCCTCATTCTACTGACATAACTATTTCATATTCTGGCTGCAAGGTATGCAACTCTATGGGCTCTGGATTCTTCCAAGGCGACACACGGATATCACGGGGACCCTAACAAAGACTGACAGCAGACACTTTCCTTATATTCCCTGCTAAATCTTCTGTGTGCTAGAATATTCAACCACTTCTATCCCCATCCCTGAGAAAATACACCCCAGCTCTGCCTTACCCTCACTGATGGGTGAAGTCCATTTGCAGAACACCAGTGGACACAAAGCAGCAGCCCAGGTTACTCCAACCAGCGCAGGTGCTCATTATTTTCAGGCTTTAGATGCTCTGAAATCGTACCGAATGGCTGCTGAGCAAAACCTGCCCAGCCTGACATTCCGAGCTGCATTCCTGCTTTCTCAGAAAGCCAGCAGTTAATGGCATTCAGGCTGAAGCTACAATCATGGAAATATCTTTATTAAGCATGTCAGAAAACGCAGCAAAATGCTGTGTCGAACAATTGGCCGTAGCAATGCTACTCAGTTCTGCAAAGCGAGCCTGTATCACATCTGATGTGTTACATAAAGTAAGTCAGCATTTTCCTGGCAATAACAATACAACAGCTTCTGAAAACCTTAACACCCTGCAAATAAAATATTTGCAATGCACTTGGAGCTGTGGTCACTGCGCAGCTGAACACACTCAGCTGTATCCTCACATGTCTCAATTGCCTCAGGAGAGCTCAGAATAAGCCCGCTTTTTTTAAGGTCTATTCATACTGCTGAGTCTTAGGTGTTCTTAAATATTTCAGCTATAAAAGACATTTTTATTTAGGTCTATCCATCCATTCCTGCATATAGGGATATGTCCCTTGGGGAAGAAAAAAAAGGAAGCAGGGTCAGTGTAAGGAAGGAGACACAGGCAACAAAATTCTTTTACGAGGCTTGAAAGTTGCTGTGATTAGTCAAGCTAAGAAGGAAATTTGAAGGACTGAGAAAAAAAGATGGATGGTTCATAGATATTAGGAAGAGATTTTTTTCCTGTGAGGGTGGTGAGGCACTGCCAAAGGTTGTCCAGGGAAGTCATGGATGCCCCATCCCTGGAGATATCCAAGGTCAGGCTGGATGGGGCTTTAAGCACCCTGATCCGGTGAGAGGTGTCCCTGCCCATGGCAGGGGGGTTGGAACTGGATGATCTTTAAGGTCTCTTCTGACCAAAACTGTTCTATGACTCCATGAATTTCACTCTATTTATATTATTAATTACTTGGAAATTATTCTCTATGATTCATATAAGCAGAGGAAGGAAAACACCAAAGCAATGGGATGAGGAAATGATAAAAAAAATCCCCAAACAAACAAACTAGCAGAGGAGGAGTGACTCTTAAATGAGATGCAGTACTGCCTGGGGTCAGAGAAGAGTAGCAGGAGCCAGGAACAGACCCGCTGAGCTCATCAAGCATGTGACTGCTGCCTGGAAATCTGTTCAGTTGGAGCTCTCCTTGCTGTCTGTTACCAGGCTTTTGAAGCCATCCGCTGCTGCGCATCCATCAGCACCCATCAGCACCCAGCTCCACAGCACACTTCCACCAAACCAGAAGCTGCTGTCAGCACTTAAGTGGATGGAGAAACACTCCAGCCTAGCACTGACCAACAGATGTGGCCCCCTGCGACTTCTCGTGACCTGAACCTGTGGGGCATTTCCAGTTAAAACCAGTGCTCCCGTGAATTCCAGCGGGGCCAGGATTTCACCAACTCGACTCCAGAGTCTGATCTGCACCAGTTCATCCTGAACCCCACAGAGGGGTTGATGCCACACTGTTGAGCTCTGAGCAGAGGCCTCCTCCCTCAAACACACGTCACAATCACAGAATGGTCTGGGTTGGAAGGGACCTCAAAGATCATCCAGTTTCAACCCCTCTGCCATGGGCAGGAATACCTTCCACTGCTCAAAGACTCATCCAACCTGGCCTTGAACACCTCCAGGGATGGGGCAGCCACGACTTCTCTGGGCAACCTCTGACAGTGTCTCACCACCCTTACAGGGAAACATTTCTTCCTAAGGTCTCACATAAATCTCCCCCCTTTCAGCTTAAAACCATTTCCCCTCATCCTCGCCCTGCAGTCCCTGATAAAGAGCCCCTCCCCAGCTGTCCTGTAGGCCTCATCCAGCCTCACCTGCCTCACAGCCCGAGATCTTGTTCTACCCATCAGCCCAATGCTCAACAGAGATGCTGCTACCCTGTCAGTAAAAAACCCTCTGGCACAGCAAAAAAAACAAGAACAAAATTCAACTCAACCTGAAAAGGACCACAGAAGCACATGGCACTGCATGGGTCTGGATTAAACTCAATATTTCCATTTAAGTGGGGAAACTGCAAGAAATTCTTACTTTTCATAGCTTGATATTCCTCTGGGTTGGAACTAGATGATCTTTAAAGTCCCTTCCAACCCAAATCATTCTATGATCCTATGATCCTAGTACCATCACATACATAGGTCTGGGCTGAAGCAGCTGGAAAAGGAAGAGCTGTACTGGATACACCCAGCCCCGTGATGCTCAAGTTCCGCAGCATCAACAAGAACAAGACTGGGCTGGTGTCTGTGTCGTGTTCTAGCAACCTTTGAAGAGATGGATACCAGCAGAAACAAAGCATTTGCTTCTCTGTGAGTGTAGTCATTCCAGGAGAGCTCTTCTGAAAGTTTAGGAAGCCTTTTGAGTAGAAGGGAAATTGGAAATCCTAGCTACAGATCCTAGCACATAACAGGCAAAAACTTATTGTCACAGTATCACAGTATCATAAGGTTGGAAAGGACCTCCGAGATCATCGAGTCCAACCTATAACCCAACACTAACACCAACACCAACCCATCATCTAAACCATGGCACTCAGGGCCTCATCCAGTCTCCCCTTAAACACCTCCAGGGTCTGTGACTCCACCCCCTCCCTGGGTGCTCATTCCAATGGCCAATCACCCTTTCAGTGAAGAACATTTTCCTAACATCAAGCCTAAACGTTCCCTGACCAAGCTTGAGTCCATGCCTTCCATTTCTGTCCCTGGTCACCTGAGAGAAGAGACCAATCCCTGCCCCACTACAGCCTCCTTTCAGGGAGTTGTAGAGAGCAATGAGGTCTCCCCTGAGCCTCCTCTTCTCCAGACTAAACAGCCCCAGCTCCCTCAGTCGCTCCTCGTAGGGCTTGTGCTCCAGCCCCTTCACCATCTTCGTTGCCCTCCTCTGGACACTCTCCAGCATCCTGACATCTTTCCCAAACTGAGGGGCCCAGAACTGGACACAATATTCAAGATGAGGCCTGACCAGTGCCGAGTACAGGGGGATGATAACTCCTCTGGTCCTGCTGGCCACACTATTCCTGATGCAGGCCAGGATGCCATTGGCCTTCTTGGCCACCTGGGCACACTGCTGGCTCATGGTGAGCTTCCTGTCCACCAGCACTCCCAGGTCCCTTTCTGCCTGACTCCTCTCCAGCCACTCTGTCCCCAGTCTGTAGCTCTGCATGGGATTGTTGTGTCCAAAATGAAGTACCCAAACTACCCATTTAATTTTTTTCCACAGCTCTACCAGAAAATGAGTTACACAGAAACCAGATCAAGGGGAAAGAAGAACAGAAAAGGTTGTTACTGTGGTCTCACTTTCACCTCCATGGACACTCCCTGCTTCAGGTAATTCTTCCCTTGTCTAAGCCTGCAACAGAACAAGCATCATTCCTACCTGTTTTAACTGTGATTCTCTTTAGAGGTGACATAGCTGGGTTCTGATTTTGATGCATCTTGACACCTATCAAGGGTCCCAATCTTACAAGTAATGCAAGGTGCCTCTCCCACCATTTCCTTTTCTTCCTTGAAAAAGTGCTTCACATGAGGATTTAACTCTAAGCCCAGCAGCTTAAATCAGTCAGTCCTCTCAGCCAAGGATTGTACCACACACTTTGGGGGTGAACATCAGTAGGATTCCTTTGCTGCTGCTATAAAAACACCAAGTAACTGGAAAGCTGGACCGGTCTTGAGCCAGAACAACCTGAGTGGCTGGCCCTTCTCCCCAGGTCCTCCACCTGCAAGGTTCTGCAGCATGGGGAACAGCATCCACACCACGCAGAAGCTGGCATATTAGTAAATCATTTTGTGTAAAGGGAAGAGCGATTTCCAGGCTTGTCTGTAGCATCCTGGGCAGAGACCCAGCTCATCCTGGGATCTGGTAGACCAGGTGAGGACAGCAGTGGGCTTTAAAGGCAGAGCAATGAGGCTTGAGAAGGCGAAGCTTTCTAGGAGCAGGAGGGTGGGAAGGTCTGGCAGTCCCATTGGACAGGCAAATTTGCTTTTCTTGCATTATTTAGGGTCTTCCCCTAAATCTTCCTTGGCCCTGCCTTGTCTAAAGCTGGCCCTGCCAGAGACTCTAATTTTCCCTGCCCCATCTGTTTGGATTTGCTTACTTACTAATTTACACAACGTCTAGCTCCATGGTGGCTAAGCATTTTAATCACAGTGATTAACACACTGAACAAGAACAAAACAAAAATGGTTAATCAAAGGCTATTAGCAGTGTTTGAATTTCTAGATGCTGCTTTTTACACATGAATGCTGGTTAAGGATCACCTCCCCATAACCTTCATAAGGTTCTCCTGCCAGTGGCTGCAGTTTGCCACAACCACATCAGAGATTTTGACCCATCTGGCACCAGGAGAACACAACACACTCCTACAGGAAACACGTTTCTAAGCCTTCCTGAAGTGCCTGACTTCAAGAGCAAGAGAAAAACCTCATGAGAACAAACACACTCTGTGTCAGAGCACGACAGTGAACTAGAGATGCAGCCTACACTGTGATGCACTGAACACCACATGCTTGCAGCAGAAACAGACAAGAAGAAGGACAGATCTACAACAGCAAGAAATGCCAAGAATAATTAGATGCATGATGTCCTAAATACTGTTTGTCACAGGAGTCTTCTTTCATAGAACCATCAAATGGTTTTGGTTGGAAGGGACCTACCTTGAAGTTCATCCAGTTTCAAGGTCTCTGCCATAGGCAGGGACACTTTCCACCAGATCAGGGTGCTCAAAGCCTCATCCAGCCTGACCCTGAACACCTCTATGGATGGGGCAGCCACCACTTCTCTGGGCAACCTGGGCCAGTGTGTCACCACCCTCAGAGGAAAACATTTCTTCCTATTATCTAATTTAAACTCCCCTCTTTCAGCTTAAATTCGTTCCCCCTTGTCCTATCCCTGCACTCCCCGATAAAGAGCCCCTCCCCAGCTTTCCTGTTGGCCCCCTTTTAGTTCTGGAAGGCTGCTCTAAGGTCTATACAGAGCCTTCTGTGGCACAGGCTGAACAAGCCACCTGTCTCAGCCTGTCCTCATAGGAGAGGTGTTCCAGCCCTGTGATCATCTTCGTGGCCTCCCCTGGGCCTGCTCTAACAGATCCATGTCTGTCCTGTGCTGAGGACTCCAGAACAGGACGCAGGGATCCAGGTGAGGTCTCATGAGAGTGGAGCAGAGGGACAGAATCCCCTCCCTCACCCTGCTGGTCACACTCCTGTTGATGCAGCCCAGGACACAGTTGGCCTTCTGGGCTGTGAGCACCCGTTGCCAGCTCACACTGAGCTTCTCATCCACCAGCACTCCAAGTCCTTCTCTTCAGTGCTGCTCTCAATCCATTCTCTGCCCAGCCTGTAATTGTGCTTGGGATTGGTCCGACCCAGGTGCAGGACCTTACACTTGGCCTTGCTGAACTTCATAAGGTTCACACAGTCCCACCTCTCCAGCCTGTCCAGGTCCCTCTGGATGGCATCCCTTCCCTCTAACACGTCAACCCTTCCACACATCTTGGTGTAAACTTGCTGAGGATGCACTCAATCCCACTGTCCACGTCTGCGACAGAGATGTTAAACAACATCTGGACAAAGTACTAATTTGGAAAGCCTGAGCCTCTAAGAATGAGTTACCTGGGCAGGGAAAGCATGTCTTATCTGTGTTTGTAAAGCCCTGTGTAAATTAACAGCCTTACTCAAACAGGATTTAAAGCAAAAATACAAGTGCAACTAGAGGGTTCATTGCTTTAAATACATCTCTGGTGGTTTGCACTGTGAGCACGAGCTGAATGGCTTCATTTAGGAGTCACAGTAGCCTAAGGTAAAGTGTAAATGCAGGTTTGTTTTGGGGTTTCTTTAATGATTTATAAAACTTAAAGCAGCCAAAAAAATTTGGCCACTCTTCCACGCTTTCAATTCAGCTGCCTCCACTCCTGCCTCAGATCTCTTTCTGAAGCCCCCTTGACCAAGCAATGAGTTTTACTTTCTTTAAGAAACAGCATCATGGCTGCAGAACCAGGCTTTGGGCTGCTTTGGGGTTCAAAAGCCTCCAGGAAAAGCTGAATATTGAGTCAATGTTCATGACAGCCAGTAAAGTCAAGAAACGCTGCAATCTCATGCCAGTGCTTAGAGACATTTGTCTCTCTCTTGCAATAACAAAAGGTCTATGGGGTGGTAAACTAGAAAGAAATACCCTTGCTCTGCTCTGATTTCTACCTCTCTTTTCCAACAAATCACCGCTTCAGGGACATTAATCATTTCAGAGATATCTTTGCTTCGTTAAAAGAAAAGTACATTTATAGCAAAATAGCGGTTTTGAGATTTTTATCCCTAGGTGAAATCCTGTGGAGACAAGTACCCAACGTCATGGTGCTGTGCAACAGAGTAAGAGCTCTGGGGAGACCTCAGAGCAGCCCTCCAGTACTGAAAGGGGGCTACAGGAAAGCTGGTGAGGGGCTCTTGACCAAGGAGTACAGGGATAGGATGAGAGGGAACAGTTTTAAGCTGAAAGAGGGGAGATTGAGATGAGACCTTACGAAGCAACGCTCTCCTGTGAGAGTGCTGAGGCCCTGGCCCAGGCTGCCCCAAGAAGTCGTGGCTGTCCCATCCCTGGAGATGTTCAAGGTCAGGTTGGATGAGACTTTGAGCACCCTGATCCAGTGGAAGTTGTCCCTGCCCATGACAGGTGGGTTGGAACTGGATGGGATTTGAGGTCCCTTCCAACCCAAACCATTCTGTGATTCTATGAAATAAGATGGCCATCTCAAAACAGACCTCAATCAGCTCAGTCAAGATACATCTCCAACCACTTAGGTCCCTTAACAAAGCATTACCAGCCACGGAAAGTAATAACCATACTGAAGCTGCACATTATTAATTTAAAAAGGCTGGCTGGTAGATCCTTACATTGTCTGTCCCACTAGTTCTGCTCCATCGTCGATTGTTTATTTATTATTTACTATTTAGGTGTTTCTGGGACAACTTAATACAGTCAGACAGTCTCTCATCTCCTCCCTGCTAATGAATGCAATAAATAAGTACAGTAAGCATTATAATCAATATTACACTCTGCTCATATCCCGGAGAACACGAGGTCTGTGGCTTGCAGTCCTGCTGGAGATGAAAAGTCTCCACAGGATGTAGATCTGCTTAGTGCTCAGACAGAGCAGGTGAATTAGCAGCAGTGGGTTGGAACACCAGGAGATGACCATGCTCTTCACAGGGCTGGGAAGGCCTGGTGCAGCTGATGGTTTCATGTTTCAGACGAGATATGAAGCAGAAGTCCCTGTTTGCTTGTGCTGACTGTAAGCAAACCTCCAAAGCAAACCTTGCCTTCAAGATGTGCCAGGGGACGTTCAGATTAAACACCAGGAAAAACTTCTCTCCAAAAGGGTTCTCAGGCAGAGGCTGCCCAGGGAGGTGTCTGAGTCCCCATTCCTGAAGGTGTTTAAAAGATGGATAGATGAGGTGTTCAGGGATCTGGTTTAGTAGTGAACAAGTACGGTTGGACTCAATGATCTCAAATGATCTCTCTTCTAACCAAGCAATGCTATGATTCTAGGAAAGCAGCAGTAACACTGTCAGTGCCCTGCAGCAAACACAAGAGAAGGTCGCTCAGAAGTCTAAAACACAATAAAAACAAAGAAAAAGGGGTGAGAAGAGACATCAAAAGTTTATGCACCGAGTAAACCTCAGCGAAGAGTCCTACAGATCTGTTTCTATTTTCAGAAAATAAAATTTTTTAATGGGAAATCACTATTAACTGCACCATAAGAACTGTCTGGAGTAATCAGAATCATCAAATCATAAAATTACCCAAGTTGGAAGAGACCCAAAAGGACCATTGAGTCCAACTCCCGTCCCTGCACAGGACACTCCCAACATTCACACCGTGTGACTGAGGGCATTGGCCAAATGATTCTTGAATGCTGGCAGACTTGGTGCTGGGGCTGCTTCCCTGGGGAGCTGTTCCAGTGCTCCAGCACCCTCTGGGTGAAGAACCTCTTCCCAATATCCAACCTGACCCTTCCCTGGCATATCTTCCTGCCGTTGCCTCTAGTCCTATCATAGGTTGCAAGAGAGAAGATCTCAGCACCTGTTTCATCTCCCTCCCCTGTGTGAGGGCAGTAAAAGGCTCTGAGATGCCCTCTCAGACTCCTCCAGGCTGAACAGACCAAGTGACTTCACCTGCTCCTCATACGACTTCCCCTAGAAATTTCCATCCTATAAAGCAGGATTGTGGAAAGCTCTCGTGATTCTGAACTCAATTGCTTTTCCACTTTGTTTCCTTCTCTTACAAATTCAAAAGAGCTATATACAAGATTTCATGCTTCCCTTGCTGAAGCAATGATATTCTTCAATCCCTTCACCAGTCCTTCATCTTCTTCCTGACCTGCTCCTACACAGACAGCTTCAAGGCATGAGCCAAAGCACATCATCCAGAAGCTGAAATCTCAAACAAGCTCTTCTTTTTAAAACAGCTACCACCCTTGAGATTAGTTATTACACCACCTTATAACCTCCCAGAAAGTATTTAGCCAACATAACTTCTTGGGACACCCACCTTCCCTTCTCACTGCTCTCCCTCTCCCAGGACTTTTCTTCCAATCAAGCTGTACATCATGCAGCTGGGATCACAACCTGCTCCACCAAAATCAGTGAGGACCCAATTCTCACTAGATCCTCTGGCAAGTACTCCAAAAAGGGAAAAAGGAGAAAAGAAGGACAAACCAATGCTTAATAACTCAGTCGAGAACACATCTCTGCTGCTGAAGCTATCTTTGGTTTCAGGCCAGGGATCTCCATGTAAAATCACTCCAGGTACCCTGTTCAGAGAATCACAGAATGGGTTTGGTTGCAAGGGACGTTACTGAACACCCAGTTCCAACCCCCTGCCATGGGCAGGGA
Organism: Tapera naevia; assembly: GCA_033556795.1. Classification (NCBI taxonomy): domain Eukaryota; kingdom Metazoa; phylum Chordata; class Aves; order Cuculiformes; family Neomorphidae; genus Tapera; species Tapera naevia. Next base: position 34,806,583 of record JAUMJJ010000079.1, on the reverse strand, counting down.
CACCTTCCACTGCACCAGGTTGCTCAAAGACTCATCCAACCTGGTGCTGAACACCTCCAGGGATGGGGCATCCAAAACTTCCCGGGGGAACACATGCCAGTGCCTCACCACCCTCACAGAAAAACACTTTTTTCCTCGTATTCGTATCTGAACCTCCCCTCTTCAGCTAAAAACCATTTCCCCTTGTCTCATCCCTGCCCTCTGATAAAAAGTCCCTCCCCAGATTTCCTGCAACCACTTTCAGTACTGGAAGACTGCTCTGAGGTTCCCTGGAGCCTTCTCCAGGCTGAACAACCCGACTCGCTCAGCCTGTCCTCATAGGAGAGGTGCTCCAGCCCTCTGATCGTCTTCATGGCTTTCTCTGGACTCTAAGAGATCCACGTCCTTCCCATGCTGAGGACTACAGAACCGGATGGAAGGGCCCCAGGTGAGGTCTCATGAGAGCAGAGCTGAAGGGGGAAGAACCACCTCCCTCACCTTGCTGGTCGCACTTCTTTTGATGCAGCCCAGGGCACTGTTGGCTTTCTGGGCTACAAGTACAAAACGCCAGCTCATGTTGAGCTTCCCATCCACCAGTGCTCCCAAGTCCTTCTCTATGCTACTGTCAATATCCTTAATCACAACAGCAAGAAGACACCAAGTGAAGTAAAATTTTCTACAGAGCACTGAAAAGAATTCTGCTAAACTTCAAAAACCCTCAAAAGGCTGAGGCATTCATCACAGGTTAATAAACCCTCGCCACCTCCTGCTTAGGAGTGTTCTAAGCCACAAATGCCAGCTGACAGCACGATAACCTGGAGGAGAATCACCTGCCTGGATCCAACACCTTTTCCTAGGCCACCTGTGCTCTTTTCTGTTCGCCATCAGAAACACGATAATGAGGTGCTCGGCGTTTTGGCCTGAGATCTCTGAAGGTACAAACACTTTGGTTGCACTTTCCTATGCTCCCAGAAAAGCCCTTTCAAGCATTGTGAACTGTTTTCAATACCTAGTAGGCTTTCAAAGAAAAAAGGTATTTTATGCTGAAATCAGAACTCCATTAAAAACACCAAACAAGGATGCTTCTTTCTTTAACTCAGGCAGTCGTTAGAGACCACAGGGAGCTCTGCACAAGAGCTGGTTATACCTGTCACCCAGAGCCCTGACCCATCCAGGACAGAGTTACTGCTTCAATTCACCAAAGGCACGATCGAACGGCTGCAGGGCACCCCATCAAAGCCAAAGCAGAGCAAGAAAACCCAGTGCCCAGTTGGGAAGGACAGGGTAGCAAACAGCTTAATTTAGATATTCCCATTTGTTTGACCCAAGGCAATACAATCTCATCAGGCAACAGAACTCCTGTAGGGGGAAAATAAAGCATGAGATCATAAACTGTCTTTGCTGACTCGATCCAGAGGTTTTAGAAGTATCTAACTCTTCATTCAGCTCCATTGCTGTGGTCTGCGCAGCTGCAGAGAAATGCAGAATGGGAAACAGCATAGAGGGAAAAATAACAGCTACTTCACAGAGCTGGGGAAACAGCCTGATTCAAAGCATGGATTTATTTTTATAATTCTACTCATATGATTAGGAAAAGTAATATATATCCTTCAATGGGCAAATAAAGTCATTTCAGCATCATCATTAGAATCATCAAGCAAAGGACACATGAGCAAATTTTATGTTTGGGATGGTACATTTCCATGGTCATTTCCTGCTCCTACAAATGCACTTCTCTGAAATCTAATACAGTGCATAACAGTGCTTTCAGTAAAAACAGACTTAATTTGTCAGGCTTTTAAGTTGCACTTCTATCATGAACTTTCTTTTGTGTCGCTCTCTCCTCAGCTAGCTCTTCATTATCAGTAGGAAGACAACCCTAAATGACTTAGAATCTTAGAATCATTACGGTTGGAAAAGACCTCTAAGCTCATCCAGCCCAACCCACCATGTCTCAAGCTTTGTCAGGGAAAGTTTAGGCTTGATGTGAGGAAAAAGTTCTTCACTGAAAGGGTGATTGGTCATTGGAATGAGCACCCAGGGAGGTGGTGGAGTCGCCAACCCTGGAGGTGTTTAAGGGGAGACTGGATGAGGCACGGAGTGCCATGGTTTAGATGATGGTTGGTGTTAGTGTTGGTGTTAGTGTTGGGTTATAGGTTGGACTTGATGATCTCAGAGGTCCTTTCCAACCTTATGACACTGTGATACTGTGGTACTGTCTACTAAACCATGTCCTCAGGTGCCACATCTACACACACTTTTCAACACCTCCAGGGATGGAAGCTCCCCCACTTCTCTGGGTAGACTTCTCCTGCAATGAATGTCTCTAATCACTATTAGCTTCTCAGTCTCAGACACTTTTCAGAATTTATCACCTTTAGAGTTACACTACCCCAATCCTGGGTTAACGGTAAGTGCCCATAGCAGGAAGGCTGCCTGCTGAAGACCCAAGCTGGGAGTAGCCAGAGTAGAAAATCCTGGATAGCAAGGCAGCATCAGTCTGCTGATGTTCAAGCCTCCGTTTGAGAGTCTGAAGACTCTTTGGCTCAGACAAATAACAACAATTATACAATCAAAGAATGGTTTGGGTTGAAAGGGACCTCAAAGCCCATCTGGTTCCAACCCCCTGCCATGGGCAGGGACACCTCTCACTGGATCAGGTTGCTCAAAGCCTCATCCAACCTGGCCTTGAACCCCTCCAGGGATGGGGTATCTAGTTCTCTCCCATTATGCCTGGCTGTCTCTTGGAGGAACAGCCTGGGCTCAGCTGGGCTGTCGGGGTATGGGCAGCTGCTAAGCACTGCCTCTGCACTTGAGGCAAATAAGAAGAGGGTACACAAGCTCCAAAAACTTCAAACCTCATGATAGTCAATGGCTGGATGTAACCCAGCAGACAATTCTTGAGGAGCAGGTAGAGTCAGTCTGGGACAGCTCTGAGCTCCTACGAAGCTTCTTAGGTGATCCAACAAAGTCTGAATGGAACAAAGGAAATACTGAAACTTTAAGACCAAAAAAAACCCACAGACATTTATGTTTGCCATAAACACAGCAAGCAGCCCAACCTTGGAGATGCTCAGTGAAAAAAAAAAATAATAACCTCAGCAATGTACTGATTACAAAGAAACTTCAGGTCTCAGAACAGGTAAGAGACTCCACCTAAAGTATTGTGCCCTCAACATAAGAAGGATATGAAACTGTTGGAGCGGGTCCAGAGGATGCCAAGAAGATGATCAAAGGGCTGGAGCACCTCTGCTGTGAGGACAGGCTGAGAGAGTTGGGCTTGTTCAGCCTGGAGAAGTGAAGGCTTCTGGGGAACCTCATAGCGGCCCTCCAGTAGCTGAAGGGGCTCCAGGGAAGCTGGGGGGGGGGACTTTTTACAAGGGGGAGGATTTAGATTAGACATTAGGAAGATATTCTTCACAATGAGGGTGGTGAGGCACCGGCACAGGTTGTCCAAGGGTTGTGGATGCTCCATACCTGGAGGTGTTCAAGGACAGGCTGGAGGGAGGCCAGAGCTGCCTGGTCTGGTGGGAGGTGTCCCTGCCCATAGCAGTGGGGTTGGAACTGGATGATCTTTAAGGTCCCTTCCAACCCAAACCATTCTAAGATTCTGTGAGTGTCCAAATAAAACATTTTGACCTACCTTTGCAGTACTGCTGAAGAAAATAACAATACCTTCCAAGACAAAAGTTTAATGCACTGCCACAGAAGGTAAATCTTAGATTGGGCTGGGTTAGAAGGGACACTAAAGATCATCCAGTTTCCACCCCTATGGTTAAAGAGCAGAAAATAGAAGGCAGGCAATGCCAAGGGAGGGGGAGGAGACTGCTCATCTTGGAACTCTTGACAGATATCTCAGCACTGCACCCCCTGTGCAAACATGAATGCAAACTTGCAGTTACAGTTAACACAGATAAGGAGTCCTACTGAAAGGTTTCCTCTTGGAAAAAGGATTGGAAGAAAAATAAGTTGCTTTAAAGGTGATTGCTCTTTAAGCCTAATCAGTAAAAATCCACGTTTTTATGACAGTGGAACTGCTCCCAAGAATTGAGACTTCTATTTTGAGTGACTAACAGATGTTTTCACTGAGGATTTAGGACAGGGAGAATACAAATGCAACAATAATGCTGGCCTAATGAATTTCGGTCTTCAGTTAATTCACACAAACAATTAACATTATGCCGAGTGGAAAGAGTCATCAAAGCAAGAACCCTTTTGCTGACCATAAAGGTGAAAGAGTGGAGAAGCACTGGAAGAGGCTGCCCAGGGCAGTGGTGGAGTCACCATCCCTGGAGGTGTTCAAAAAACATGTTGATGTGGCGCTTTGGGACATGGTTTAGTGGGCACAATGGTGTGGGACTGGATGATCTTAGAAGTCTTTCCCATTCTTAATGATTTTATGATTTTATCTATGATTCTATGATACTAAGGGTCAATATTAGGCAAAATATCCAGTTTCAACACGTGCATTTTAACTCTATATTCAGGAAGAGCAAGTGTGCTGTTAGAGGGCTGCGGTCCTTCACGAGCAGCGACTTCACAGCACCGCACAAGAGCCCAGCACCAGACCCCAGCCAGAAACACTGCCCTGACCACCTTTCGGCTCCTCCAGCAGCCAGCAGGCTTCAACAGCTTTCTATTCAAGTGAGCCAAACTCTCCATATGGGAAATGACCCTAATTACTGGATTTTCAATTGGTACAGCCTCATTTGTGAATTCCTACATGAAATACTTCAGTAGATCCCCTCCAAAGTAAGAGCAGGATTTCACCTTTCCTCTCCATTTCCCCCAAAAAAGGCTTTCAGGACCACAAAAACAGTTCATTCAAAGGAAAGGGGAGAGACATGACCTTCCCAGGAGTGCTGCTTTACAAATCCCCTAATCCCCTGAAAGAAAGGGGAAAATAATCCAGTCCCAGGCAAAGAAGTCAGTAAAGCCATCAGAAATCAAACCTAAACCCTGAATCCAAACTCCCTGCTGTAGTTCCGTAGCTCCCGATAATTGTAGTAGCCTTTTTTTTTTCCTGAGAACACAGTTAAATACCATCAAGAAAAATAAAAGGGTCAGAAATAATTTGTCCTTAGTGCTATAAAATTGGTCACTTCCCAGGAATCGCAAAGAGCCGGTTCCTGGTTAAAGGAGCAGCAGGGAATTACAGACAGATCTGTGTGTTCAAACAGCAAATTCAGTGGTTCGTTCCAGGCAGACCTTGATCACAACAAGGAAAAATAGTGAGAGCCTTTAACGACGCTCTAATTATGCAACAAGCCATACCAGAAGGTGAAAAAAAAAAAGTTTTTATAAATGGAATTGTTAAACTCTAGAGCTGTAAAACAAAGATGAAAACCACGCTCTGCACATATGACAATAAAGCATCAATTTAAGTGATGTTTTGAAGCCCAGTGATGCAGGGATTATTCAGGTAAATGCTAGGTTACCCAGACAGAGTTTTATTACTAAAAACAGTGTTTATTTTACTGGCTACTCTCCTGACTTTTTGGAAGGAAAATACTCCTGGTCCAGCAGGAGGTGGTCCTGCCCATGGCAGAGGGGTTGGAACTGGATGATCTTTAAGGTCCCTTCCACTCCAAACCACAATTCTATGATTCCCCTTACTTAAGGTCAATTTTTATTTCCTTGTGAGATGTGCACTTTTTCTCATCCCACTTCTGCAGACTCTCCTGCTTATCCTACAATTACAGAGCATCATTAGAAAGGATTAAGCAGTAAGACCAATCCTACAGGATTCATTTGTCTCTGGTGTTTGTTGTGTGACAAGCAGATTACAAACCGCTGTTTGCATCTTGATAAGGGAAGCCAACACTAATTTCATAAGATCATAGAATTGTTAAGGTTGATAGAGATCTCTAAGATCATCCAGTCCAACCATCAACACAACACCAACATGCTTGCTACACCACGTCCTGAAGTGCCATACCTACACGTTTTTTGAACACCTCCAGGGATGGGGACACCACCACTGCCCTGGGCAGCCTCTTCCAACGCTTCACCACTCTTTCAGTAAAGAGATTTTTCCTAATATCCAATCTAAATCTCCCCTGGCACAACTTGAGGCCATTTCCTCTCGTCCTATCGCTTGTTACTTGTGAGAAGAGACCAACACCCACCTCACCACAACTTCCTTTTGGATAGCTGTTGAGAGCAAGAGCCGCCGAGGAAATGCTCAAGAACATTTAAACTTAGGGATGCCAAGATTTTCACAGGATAAAACTATAACAGCTCAACCACCATTTTTTTGTACAAAATCATAAATGACACCTGAAGCCCTGGCTGTATTTATCTACTGAAGGATGATAAAGCTGCAAATCTACAATTACTTCTAATCTTAAATAACTGATAGGATTTTAACTCCCAACATACAGTAGCTAAGATGTGATATCACTGGGAGCTTTTTGAAAGCAATCAATAACTATTAAAGCTGGATCCCATCCACTCCCACCAGGTATTAGCCACTTTCTCAATATTTCAAGCATTCAGTTATTCTTGGGTACAGTTAAAGTAGTAAAATGAAGTGGTCTCATACTGACACTGCGATAAATACGAGATTAAATATAGAACAAATTTATTACTCCCTTAAGTCCCACTGAGTGTCCTGATTTTTCTGTATCCACAACAGCATGGTTTACTTTGATGTTTTATTATCCCAGATCTAAAGAGCACAACTGAAAAGCGAAGCATGTGCTGGTCCAAAGACCTAACCCAGCTCTGCCATTTCCTTCATTCCCACCAAACTGCACCTGCAGATCACAACAATTGCCCTTCGACACCCATCATGCCCCGTTTCAAGCCAGCAGCACGCACACATGAGGGATTTGTGCCACCAAGCACCCCTGGGGTGCCTGTGGGCTGCGAGAGGAACATGCCTGCAGGAGATGACTTTTCCTAATACCCCGCGCTTTGAAGAAAGTGGAATAATCAACTCACTTCTAAACCACTGTTTTTAAGAGCTCTGAGGAGTTTTAAAGTAAATCAGATAATTACTCAGCTTGCTTTAAAAAAAAAAAAAACACCCACAAATTAAGTTCAGCTGGGACTGGGTGAAGATGGGAATGCCCAAAGTGCATATTTCTGGCATTCTGCCTGTCCTGCACTGCCAGGATGGTCCCAGAAAACCCCACTGGGTCCTCCCTGCAGAGCAACGCATGCTGAAGGAAGCTGTAGGATGACAAACCACATCCTCCTCCATCAGCATCAGAGCTGAGCAGGTTCACAAGGAGATAAACGTTTTGGTCTCAGCTAGAAGGAAGTGCCTGAGCAACTCTCCTTTCTCCACTGCTCACCTGGACACCCTTAAGCACTAATGCTAAAGTGAGCCACTGAACCTAAACTTCCCCACAGGTGGTATTTACCATCTAATCCAATGAAGGTTCCACTACTGAAACACACACGGGGCCATAAAATAAATTTAGAACCAAACAGGTGAACCACGTGGCCACGGCCAAAAGCTAAAAGTGGATTTTCATAAATATCAGAATAGTTTGGGTTGGAAGGGGCCTTTAAAGCCCACCCAGACACCAAGACCCCGGCAGTCAGCACCCGACATCTTCAATCAGATCGGGTTGCTCAGAGCCCCATCCAACCTGACCCTGAATGTTTCCAGGCATGGGGCATCCACCACCTCTCTAGGCAAGCCATTTCACCACAATCCTAGAGACTCTGATAGGATGGACACACCTTTACTAGGTGGGGAAAAAAAAACACAGATCTCATAAGAAAATAAAATTTAACCCCAAATAAGGGGAATATTTTCCTTCCAAATCTGCTGCATCTTTCTGGGCTCTTTCTTGTATGTTAGGATGCTGCTGTCTCTGCAGCTCAACCACCATAGGACTGTCCTGGGCACAAGCTTAGTCCAGACCTAACAGCCCTCACCCCAGCAGCTCCTCGGCACTGCTCCGGAGTTGGCACAGGACCTGGAAGCAGTCACCCTCTCCCAAAAGTCAAGAAAGCTTAACAAGATGGAAACAGCCACATTATGCCAGCCCATCTCAGGGACAGAGGACAAATCCTGCCACTACTTAGTTCACAAGCGGAGAAACAGCGAGCACGCAAGACAAAGAGGGATCTACATTTGATATGAGTGCACATGGTAGGATTTTATGGGTCTATTATTTGAGAAAGCAGAGGAAAGCAACAGGATGGACCTGCAGAAAGGCTCCTGTATCATCCATCAGCAGGCTGCACCAGATCTTGGGCTGGAGCCCTTCCTGACGTCAGTGGCACCATGCGTTTACGTCAGCGCGTGACAATGGAACAGGACTGACAAGGACTAAGGTAAGATTAAGCGTGGAGGAGAAAAGCACGTCCTTCACAAAAACAAGGACACAGAAGTCTGTTATTCTGCCTTTCGACACAGCCACGTGCTGATGTGAAAGCCTCAACCTCCAGCTCCCGCTCCAGGTCTGATGCACATGACTTGGCAGCTGCTTTCCCCAAAGAAACTGTTTCTTCCCCAGCCCAATCATAATGAACAACCGGGAAAAAAGCACCACAGCAACCTGTTGGCTGTATCAGCAAGTCAACGTGTTGGCAGGACTTCACACCCCAACACGAGTTCACATCTTCCCTCGTAAGCCTCCTGCAAGGGAGGAACAGAAGCATTTCTGCAATTGGCACTTTGAGAGTCGTAGGTTCACATTGTTTCAAATTATTTCCATTGCTAATTAATATTCATAAATGAACGAGAATACTGCGCCTTCAATCAGCCGTCACACACCACCCACGCTACATGAAAGGACAACTACATAAGATAAGCAGTTTAGTGGATCAAAAGTCCCCTTTAAGACAGCTACTGCAGCAGTGTAAAGCTGATAGCATCCCATCACGGGGGTACGTATGGAGAGGCACCGGCAAACCTCCCTCTTTAAACCAGAGAATGCTCAACACAATTATTATGTTAATTTATCTGCATCTTTCTGCCTGCTTGAGGCTTCAGCTGGAGGTAGGAACTTATGCTTGCAAACTTGGCGTTCTGCAGCACCAGAAATGGCTACTTCAGAAGTCTCACCCATGGAATCACAGAATCACTTGGTTGGAAAAGACCTTTGAGGTCATCAAGTCCAACCATACCTGTCCACTACTAAACCTCGAGCACTTCACCTGCCCATCACTTAAACACCTCTAGGGATGGTGACTCAACCAGCAGCCTTTGCCAGTGCCTGAGAATCCTTTCAGTGAAGAATTTTTTCCTGATATCTAATATGAACCTCCCCTGGTGCAACTTGAGGCCATTTTCTCTCATCCTACCACCTGTCACTTGGAAGAAGAGACCAACAACAACCTCACTACAACCTCCTTTCAGGTAGTTGTAGACAGTGATGAGGTCTCCCCTCAGCCTCCTCTTCTGCAGGCTAAACAACCCCAGTTCCCTCAGACACTTCATAAGACTTCTTCTCCAGACTTTTCCCCAGCTTTGTCGCCCACTGCACCTCAATATCTTTCTTATAGTGAGGTGGCCCAAAACTGAACAGTGTTGGAGGTGTGGCCTCACCAGTGCTGAGTGCAGGTGCACAATCACTTCCCTGGTCCTGCTGGCCACACTGCTTCTGATACAGGCCAAGATGGCATTGGCATTCTTCGCCATCTGAGCAACTGCTGGTTCTTCTCGACACCAACCATCCCACCAGTAATTCAAGTTTAATTCCCTACCATCGCGGTTGCACCAGTCTCAAACAGTATTGGGCGAGCATCACGCCCTTCAGCTTTTGTTTTTATCTGCCAAGCAAGTTTTTATCAGCTCAAGCAAGATCCAGAAAGTGCTTTTCCTCGTCCTCCTCCTCAGACTCAACTTAGGTGGGAGAAATCAAGAATCCCATCTACCCACACAGAACGTGGCCTGGGGATAAAAGACTGGACACATCTGTCAAGTGCTAGCCCTGTATGAACAATAAGTTAATTAAAAAGACACCTGACAAAATCATGTCAAGCCCAAGAACAGTGATGGAAAATAACCTGTAACACTGCATTCTCCTCTCCTGTCTACGGCTGCCTGGAAGGGGGCTGTGGGAGAGCGAGTGTTGGTCTCTTCTCTCAAGTGACAGGAGATGGGACAAGAGGCAATGGCCATCAGAGGTACCAGGGGAGGTTCAGACCGGATATTGGGAAGAATTTCTTCACCGAAAGGGTGGTCAGGCACTGGAACAGCTGCCCAGGGAGGTGGTGGAGTCACCATCCCTGGAGGTGCTTAAAAAACAGGCTGATGAGTTTTTGAGGATGTCGGTTTAGCACATGATGGGTGCAGTTGGACTCGATGATCTCCAAGGCCTTTTCCAACCAGAAGATTCTATGAGATAACAGTATTTCTTAGTGATGATGGCAAAATGGTTAAAGAGAGCAAAGAAATATTTCTTGCAAACCACATTCCAAAGCCGTTCTGCTCCTTCAGTGAGTGCATCCTCAGCAATTTTGCTGATGACACCAAGCTGTGTGGCAGGGTCAACATGTTAGAGAGAAAGGATGCCACCCAGAGAGACCCTTGAGAGGTGGGGCTGAGAAAACCTCAAGAAGTTCAACAAGGCCAAGTGCAAGGTCCTGCACCTGGGTTGGGGCAATTCTAAACACAAATAAAGGCTGGGCAGAAAATGGATTGGGAGCAGCTCTGTAGAGAAGAACCTGAGGTGCTGGTGGATCAGAAGCTCAACATGAGCAGGGAATGTGCACTCACAGCCCAGAAAACTGCGAAGTGGACTACATGAGAAGTGTGACCACCAGGGTGAGGGAAGGGATTCTGCTCCTCTGAGACCTCACCTGGAGCCCTGCGTTCAGTTCTGGAGTCTTCAGCACAAGTCTTCAGCACAGGAAGAACACAGAGGAGGCCACAAAGATCATCAGAGGGCCGGAGCTCCTCCCACAGAAAGAAAGGCTGAGAGAGCTGGACTTGTTTACCCTGGAGAAGAGAGGGCTCCAGGGAGGCCTTAGAGCAGCCTTCTGGTACTTAAAGGGGGCTACAGGAAAGCTGGGAAGGGGCTCTTTATCAGGGAGTGCAGGGATAGGACAAGGGGGAACAGTTTTAAGATGAGAGAGTGGAGATTTAGATGAGATCTTAGGCAGAAATGTTTTCCTGTGAGGGTACTGAGGCCCTGGCACAGGCTGCCCAGGGAAGTGGTGTGAACCCGGTGCGGAGTGGAAATAGAAGATTTTGGGGAAAATGAACACTGTTTGGAGGGGAAAACCTGATTTGTGTGAAAATGCACCCAGTTTGGGAGGAAAAATGCTGATTATGGGGAAAATGAACCTAGTCTGGGGGGAAAAAGTGGTGGAAGTGTTTGAGACCAGGCTTGATGGGGCTCTCAGCATCCTAATCCAGTGGAACGTGCCCCTACACATGGAATGACATTGGAACTGGATGGGCTTCAAGGTCCCTTCCAACCCAAACCATTCTATGACTCTATCATTCCCCACTCATGAGGGACTGAACCAGTCTGCCCAAGAAAAAGTGCACGTACACCCATTGCCAGAACGGGAAAGCATAAATATTTCCAAAGCTTTATGAAGGCTAGTACTTACAGTCATGCTTTGAAAGGGAAAGAATAAAGCAAAATATTCAATTAGAAAAAATTACTATAATTGCAGGTTCTATTTTATCCCTCCATTAAAGCAATAAAGTGCCTCGAAATATTGCTGAGCTGGGATACAGAGCTTAGTGCTACTTAACATTTTAATACACATCTGGGGCGGGGGCTAATTTAATTTAGATCTGCACGAGGGTCTTCTTTCCTCCCTGGCCCCTACTGCCTCTCCCTGCACTTAAAATATGTCTGGATATAAATGTGTGCCACACCAAGGAACGTAGACACCAGAGCTGAGGCTGGATGTGAACTCCAGCCCGTGCTAGCACACCTCCAAAGCCAGAGGCCACCAAGCACACACACGCACAGCCCAGTTGAAGTGTGTTTGTCTGCAGGCACATTAACCCCATGGGAAGGGATCTGCTATTGAAAATCACTGAGGAAGCAACCACTGAGGTTGAAGAAGGGACTTTTCCTCCCAGCCCTGGCTCTCACCACCCTTTCTCCACACCACAGTTCCACAAGCCACGGTTTTCCGAATATAACCTCGTTCCTCGCTGCGACAGAAGATAAGCGATTCTTATTTTAGGGAGCCCTACATCCTTTTAATTAAACAAATTAATATCACTTCTCCGTATCTCGTAGCCTCTATTATCTTTTGTGAACTCCTACAATTCCGTTGTAAAGATATATTGAAAAAGCACTAATTGAGATAATCTCTGGAATTCAAGAGTTGGTGTATTTTTAGCCATGTTTTAAAACTATTTTCCCTTTGTTTCTGGAATGCCTCCCATCCTTCCTCCCCTGCCAGACTGTTTACATTATTTAAATGCCTTCTGCTTATACCACTCTTTACAATTTTTACTTCAACAACATCGGCCTCCGTTGCTCTTTTTTCCCTCGCTTAGACATAACTGGGATGAATTCCAATCCCAAACTCAAAACCACTCCTGGTGCTTTATGCCTGTCTTCTGCGTTCAGTACATCAGACAACTGCCAGCCCTATCATCCAGGACTGCCTGTGTGGGGGAACCAAGCCTGAAGAGTTAAACTGCTCCTCTTTTATAAAAGAAACCAGGGAAACGGTGATTTTCCCAGACACTGGAATTCTCTGCAGACTCACAGGGACACTTAGAATTGTAAAATCACAGAATGGTTTGGGTTGGAAGAGACCTTAAAGATCACGCAGTTCCAACCACCCTGCCACGAGCAGGGATGTGTTCCACTGGATCAGTTTGCTCAAAGCCCCATCCAACCTGGCCCTGAAAACCTCCAGGGATGGGGCAGCCATGACTTCTCTGGGGAACCTGTGCCAGTGTCTCACCACCCTCATTGTGAAGATTTTTTTCCTAATGTCCAACTAAATCTTCCCCCTTCCAATTCAAAGCCATTCGCCCTCAGCCTATCACTACATTTCCTTATAAAAAGTCCCTCCCCAGCTCTCCTGTAGCCCCTTCAGGTACTGGGAGGCTGCTCTAAGGTCTCCCCAGAATCTTCTCTTCTCCAGGCTGAACAACCCCAACTCTCTCAGCCTGTCCTCATAGCAGAGGGGCTCCAGCCCTCTGATCATCTTCCTCTGGACTCACTCCAACAGTTCCATATCCTTCTTAAGTCGGGGATTCCCGAACGGGACACAGGACTCCCGGTGGGGTCTCCCAAGAGCAGAGTAGAGGGGGAGAATCCCCTCCCTCAGCCTGCTGGCAATGGTTCTTCTGATGCAGCCCAGGACAGGTTTGGCCTTCTGGGCTGTGAGCACACATTGCTGGCTCACGTTGAGCTTCTCATCAGTCAGCACCCCAAGACCTTCTCCTCAGGGCTGCTCTCAGTCACATCATCCCCCATCCTGTATTGCTACCAGGGGCTGCACCAACCCAGGTGTAGGACCTTGTACATTTGGAAAGAGGAACATAAGTAGCTGCTTTTATGAAGAGAGGAATGACTTGTAGAGCTTTCTAGTCTATTGTCTTGATATGTTTTTTGGTATTCCACTCATGAGCTGAAGGAGGCTCCAGCAGCCAGCCACTCTCCTCTGTCACTTGGATTTGATTTGCCTTTTCTACAGGTTTAATTAGGAAGGTGATAAAGGCAGCTCCAGGTGCCAGAACCCTTTGCATCGTGGCTCCTGAAGAGTTTTTAATGAGTACTGCCAAACTGGTGGGGGTTTTAAAGCAAATTTTTCCCTCATCAAAATGATCTGCAAATATGGGAAGGGTGACAGAGCACAACACTCTACTGAGTTTTTCCAGCATACGTGCAGACCTCTGCAGTGTTAATTTATGCCTGCTCACAACAGGCTTCTTTCTCTTTGTCCCCATTCACAGATCAGAGAACTCAGGATGCTCTCCTGTCTTAGTGCTATTTCCCAGAGGAGTTTTGGGAGAAGTGAGAACACGCACAGGAAGGACATGGATATGTTAGAATGAGTCCAGAGGAGGCCACAAAGATGATCAGAGGGCTGGAGCACCTCTGCTATGAGGACAGGCTGAGAGAGTTGGGGTTGTTCAGCCTGGAAAAGAGAAGGCTCTGGAAAGACCTTGCAGTGGCCTTCCAGTACTGAATGAGGATCTACAGGAAAGCTGGGGAGGGGCTCTTTATCAGGGAGTGCAGGGATAGGATGAGGGGGAATGACGTTAAGCTGAAAGAGGGGAGATTTAGATAAGATATCAGGAAGAAACATTTTCCTGTGAGGAGGTGAGGTCCTGGCCCAGGTTGGCCCTGAGAAGTCATGGCTGCCCTATCCCTGGAGGTGTTCAAGGTCAGGTTGGATGGGGCTTTGAGCAACCTGATCCAGTGGGAGGTGTCCCTGCCCATGGCAGGGGGTTGGAACCGGATGGTCTTTAAGGTCCCTTCCAACCCAAACCATTCTATGATTCTATGCCTACTCCTCCAACCCATCCTGTGCAAAAGGGGATACAATACAGGGGTATTTATTTAAGGGGCAAAGGTCCTCAACAGCATCTGCAGCAGGGAAACAGAATCCTCATAACGTGCAACCATGCAGAGGAAGAGAAGGGCTTCATAAGAAACACTCTGGCCTTGAAAAGAGGAGGTTTCAGCAAAGCTGCCAGTTCTGCATAGGACCTTCTGTGCAGCTGAAGGCACTTGAGGACAAGACTGTGAATATTTCATGGGGGAACCTAAGCTCTCACAGAGTTCAGAAGAAAGGAGACGTGAGGAGAAGCACAGTCTTCAGGTCCCGTTATGGCTATGGGGACACATCTAAGACTGCCTTTTGTGCTATTTTTTGTCTCTTGGCCAAGATTTGATTTTTCTTTAACAGAGTTGCTGGTTCAGCTAGGGCTTCGAGACACTGATGGAAGGAATAACACACCCCTTTATACCAAAATAATGGAAGCAGACAGACATAGACCATCCCAGCATGTGCACACTTTACAAGGAGAACTCAGTTGATGGGTCAGACTTGCCCAGGGGTGGACAAATTGCTCCTCCAGCAACAGAAAGGTGGCTCCTCTGACACAGCAGAGGATAAAATGGGAATATGGGACAGTGAGAAATACAAATGGGAGGAGTTGCAAAAGATATAAAAATACAAATCCAGCTATGGGGAGCAGCAGTGGGCTGCTCCCAGCCACCCTGGGACCCAGCTGAACACTCCATCCCAGAACCCAGGAGACTGTCTGGAGCATCCTCGACACTGTAGGCACCACCAGTCCCCAAGGACATGGGACATGCCTGTTGATACGCACTGTTCTGCTGCATAGGGTTAGAAATGTCAGCTGGTCCTTCCACCACCAGCCTGCCACTAGGTCTGAGGATTTTCTAAAGATCCTTCTCCCCAGGAAAGCTCTTTCCCTATTTCCTTGGGCCCCAGTTTGGAAAAACCTCTCAGTGCCCTAAAGCAGTCACAGCAAACTAGGGTATCAGTCTGAATGCCAGCACACCAGCAGAAGGTGGGTCAACGAAGTAGCAATATTTATCATGTGTTCCTTGCTTACACCTCCTTTAATTATAACTTTATTTTATCTCCAGCTAAAGCAAAGCATTACCTCGATTCATCATTCCTCCTGCCTAAAAGCTTTCAGGCGTTAAAGCACTGGCTTACAGTACCACTGATTTTCATGAGGTGCTAAAAATCAAGTCAGGATTCAAGGGAAAGAAAGCAAAATAAAAGGTACAGGGAGAAGTTCTGCAAGGGATCCAGACTTCTCCATAGGCTTAGCTTCATTCCCCAAGGAAAATTACATGTTTGACGTTCAATTTCTGCTCCTTGCAGTCTCAAGACAGCGAAAGCTGCTCTCTTCCAAAGAGATGCTTTATCACCATCAGTTCTACCTCCATCCTTTTCATTAAAGGAAATGCTCCCTGAATAACCTACATTTGTACTGAGAGGAGAACCACTGCAAGGAATAAAGCTAGCTCAGTGCAGCTGAAAGCAAAATGGAAGTGTCTAGAAAGGTAGAAAAGAGAGCTTAGAATTTTAACATAAAAACCCCATCTTTCCTCCCTCCCCTGGGACCCTGCAACCCCTCCACCAGGATAAGCACTTTCAGGTTGCCACTGGCATTAGAGATAAACCCACAGTGCACATGGGAAAATAGGCAGGACTGTCTTTGCTAGAGTTCAGTGTGAAGCTTGAGCAACTGGAAAGGGACATTCTGGTCAAAGACCACGTGGGTGGCAGCATTTAGGAAATCAACCTGCAATGCAACTTCAAAGCAGCCCTCTTCCCTTATAGTTCTTGGACTCCTCGAGATGGTCTCTCAAAAATACCTTGCACTGGTGTCTTCACCTTGAAAGCCATGGAAACTTTATGCTGGTTCCAGGAAGACCAAACCCAGGCCACCCAAGCATTTCTGTTTCCCCTTCCTCCTCCCTAAATACCAGAGAGGCTGTTGTCACCACAGGACCACCTCACCCACAGGGCACCTTGTCCCCACATGGCTCTTCCTCAACAGCATCCCTACACCCAAGAGGAAACCAATTGCCAGTTTCTCCTCTGAGTGCCTCTTACCCACCTTTCCAAGCCATTCTGTGGCTGCAGAAACACTGAATCACATGGGAAAGAGAGTTCCCACCAGGTCAGGGCAGCACTTCAATCCTCCCAAGGCAAGATTTGGAGAAAACTCTGCCCTCCCAAGGTTGGAAGAGCAGATCTGCTTCAACATCTGTGGTCTGACCCCCTCTAGTGGGTAGCACTCAACAAGACACGGAACCTCGTCACCACCCCTCAACCAATGGAGACCCTAATTAAGTGATACAGCCTTTTTCATGATTATTATGATCATGGTTATTTTTACACACACACAACCTACCTGCCTTGCACTTCAGGTTCAACCTCTTCAGACCTCTACACCCACAACACTTAGAGAGATCACACAGGAAACTCTCAGAAATGTGGGCAGAACGGGTAAGGTTTTTGGCAGGGAGAACCACCTCGCTGGCAAAAAAAAAAACCCAACCCAATCTAACACCCCAGACTTGATTTTGTCGGGAGAACATATTTATCATCTATCCCAGAACGTCTTCCCGCTGCCAACTTGTCAAAAGCTGACAAAACTCCATACTACAAAAGCAAGCTGTTAAATCTTGGCTAAAGGGAAAAACTTAGCTGCCAGACAAGCTAACCAGAAAAAAAAGCTGAAAAAAAAAATATTTGAGTGTGCCAGGGCAAGGCAGTAAATTTAAAGCAAGGCTCTACAGAGCTGAATATCCCAAACCGAGACGGAGGGCGGCATTAGGTCAGCAGTTTCCCCTTCATCTGTCATTTGACAAGCAGATGTCTCCCACTTCAAGGGACTTGGGCAGAATTGCAGCTAAACTATCAGAAGTCATAGAATCATAGAAACATCTGGTTGGAAAAGACCTCTGAGATCATCAAGTCCAACCGTACCCGTCCACTTACTAAACCATGTCCCTCAGAAACTCACAGTTCAACCCAGAATGAAGCATTTTAGTAGAGCCTAAGCCCATTCATCATGTAGTTATTAAATACCACATATTCCATTTAAACCCATTGATTCGTCCTTCCACCTCCAGGGATGCTGAAAGATGAGCAACTCATAGATCTGGTCTTTCCACTAATAAATGTAATGTCAAGTCTTCACCTAAATTTTAGGAATTTTTCTTTTAATCACATATGTACAAGGTAGTTTTAACAACCAAACAGTGACAAGGGTTGTTCTGGTTTCTTTGGTTGTTTTTTTTTTTTCTGACAGAATGTTTTTCTTCTAAATAAGTATTAAAATCAGCTTTAAAAACAAAACCCACAAACAGATTATATTCAAGTCACGAAATTTACCCTTACTGACAGTTTAACAGACACAGAGCGATTTCCAGCTGATCAGCATTCATTTTAGCTCAAAATCCACACACTGTTAATCCAATGGAATCCAATAAGATTTTCTTTAACAGCATGCTGTAACATGAAGGATCATACTTTATAGTCTAAACCTCCAGGACAGCAATCATGACCCACTAACCCACTTATAACTGAGGTTAAACAAAGGTACATCAGACACAGAAGTTACACTCTTAATCGTCATTATGACATCTCGTGCAACTCTCCAAGATGAGAAAAATTCAAGTCAAAACTGTTTCTCTTGCAGTTACACAGTTGAATGGCTTCAGAAAAAGCAACAGCCCTGGCAAGCTCAGATGACCGACCTGCCTTCAGCCTACTTCCAGCAAAACCTCAGCACAGTAACGTCCTTCAATGAAAAACTCTCCTGCTGCACAGCAGCTCAATGGAGAGTAGAATGGCACCCAACTGGCATCCTCTACTTTTTGAACAGTCTGGCTGAATTGTTCTAGTTTTCAAGATAATATAGATTTGAGATGAAATGTGAAAATTGGAGATTTACAAAGATAAAAATGTCAGGAGCGGAGATTGATCTGTGGGAATGACATCTGAGATCACACCATTCAAAGCAACAATTAAATACATATACATATGTACACATACAATGTGTACGTATACTTTGCTTCTATAGGCAGGCAGCATTAACACAGCCTTAAATTCTCAGCTGAGCCAAAACCAACCACAAAATCCCAGGAATATCACTTTGGCCCCAAAACATTCCTGCCTGATCACGACTCACTCTCTGAATGGGACAAGAAGACATGGACAGAGGGCAAATCTCCTACCAGACTGCTCAGAAACACCCAGCTACTTTCTCCCACAATCCTGACAAAACGAACCATCTTGCTAAAATAAGACCCTGATAGGTTTATTTTTCTGCCATGAAATGTTATTTATTCATCCCCTTATTGGCAAATCCTCCCAACATTTTGGAAAAGAAATCCCTGCAGGAACCGTGTTATCCCCTAAAATCAAACCCCAGATTACCAAACGCTCGCCAAGCAGCAAGTGAGGAGGAGGATTTCTGTACAACTCTGACCTGCCCCCTCTATTCTCTATGACTTTGCTTCCAGCTGCTGAGCAACAGCCTCCACACAACGTACAACCCCGATTACGCTACAGGCGGTCGCAAGCGCGTAGCTGTGAAACCACGCTCGCTGCATCACGCACTGAACTTCCATCGTCCTAGGTCTTCCTCCTCCATCCCCACTTATAAACTTCTCTGAACAGCACGAAGCGATTTCGCTGCAGGCAAACAAGTGCTACAACAGTGCCTTCCAGCATTCGTCCCATCACCGCATTCAAGATTAATTTGAATGGCATTTGCAATTGCTACAGTGGGAGTGTAAAGAGACCCCCTCGTGGAGGAAAGCCCACAGATCCCATGAAGTTAATTCTTGCTCTGGTGGGATATTAGGAGGCATCTCCACGCCAACCAAAAGCAGGAGCCGTGTGGGATTAGGGATCGACAGGAGAGAAAGCTCCCTTATTTCACCTAACGTGACACGCTTCGCAGAGCTCCTTTTCGGTCCCTTTCGGCAGTCCCAGCCCTGCACAATCCTGGAAGCAAACATTTCCCTCTGCATTACAAAGTCTGGGCAACCTGAGTTTTGCTTCTTCCTGTCACCAAAAAAAAATCCCCCTCCTCCTCATCGACTTCTGCCAGCACCACTTATGTGTCCCCCCTCCTCACCGTGTGCACCCAAGCGTGCCGGGATACGGAGTGGTTTTGCAAACCCCGACTTTCAACCCAAAAATCAGCTTTTTTTTTTTTTTGCCTGGCTCCAAGACGGAGGGGGGGGGAAAATCCCAACTTGCCTGAGCAGCATCTGCATCGAGATGAGCTCAGCACTCGGGAGCAGCAGGAGGAAGGGTCGTGTACCACTTCATCATCCCGCAGACACCCCCCGCCCCATCCCAAAATCTCGGATGGGAAACGATAATAATAAAGCCCCTAAGCAGAAGTTGAGAAGAAATGTGCTTTCAACGCTACACAAATGACATTGAAGATGCAGAAGAAATATGGATTTGCTGTTGAGCTGCACGATTCCATGAGCTCCTTTCCTAGGTAGAGGTTTCAGTTCCCACTCCCCTCCCTCGGCTTCTTTAAAGATAAATAAAATATCTTTGATCTATTCATTTATAGAGAGAGGGGTGTCCTCGGCAGAGGTGTCAGGGCCCTCCCTTATCTCCACCCACGCACCCCTCCCCCAGGCTCCACCGTGCTGGCTCCATCTTAACTCCAGCCACTTCTTCCCCGGTTTCATCAGGCAGCAGTTAACCCCTTCGGCTTCTCAGATGGGGGGGGAGATAGGACCTCCCCATCAATCCCCTCTTTCTGCCTCCTCCTTCATCTTTTTTTTTTTTCTCATCCAGCAAAACATTCCTACGATCCACCAGGGAGGTGATTTTTTGCCCCATGAATTCACCTTGGAAATACCAACGTGGGGTTATTAACCCTTCCTGCAAGCCCTTCCATGGCTTCCCACTGCTTCTCCAGGTCGTGCCATCTTCTCTCCCCCTTAAAAAATTCAGTGTCTTCTCCCTAAGGATTACTGTAGAAGCTACAAAACCCAACCAACCCCATCTGCAGCCTCTTCCCTCCAGCATAACCCACCCGTGGGGTGGAGGGGTGCATCCATCACCCCATGACACCACCTGAAGACTTCCCTCCATCTCCACCACCCACTCCTCACGCCCCTTCCACCTCAATAACCCATGTCCCATCTCAGAGGACAATGAGCCACAGCCTGGTCTTTCCAGTTGTCCTTACAACACCCCTTTCCCTAAGACCGATATCTGTCTGGAAGTGTCAGCATCTACAGGCTTTTCATCCTGGAGAATCCCTCCTTGCCTCCTCCCACATCTCTTTTGGGGAAGGATAACACAATTTCCAGCTCACTCTGGCGGATGACTTTTGTTCCCACCGAGTCTGGAATCACCTCTCAGACCCTTCCCTGTCCGGTGTCTCCTCTGCCCCAGGACCTCTCCTGCTGGAGGGGAACAGTCCCATCCCTGACCTTCAGTCTCACATCAGCAACCCCAATCCCGAAGCTCTTGGAGATGGATGCAAACCTTACCTTACCCCCTCATCATCTCCAAGGGGTTTGACCCACATCAGGTGGACACCAGCACATCCCAGAGCTCAGCACATCCCAGAGCTCTGCACCTGGGGATCACTGTCCACAGAGCCCCTCTGGAGCAGCTCCCTGCTTTCCATGGGATCCTTCCTTCACCCTGTTTCTGGCTCCAGAAGGGAAATGGTGGGGAAGCCCTCCCCAGGACCACAGGACTTCCCTATGGTCACTGCTGCCACCCATCAGGAGTCCTCTCCACCAGCTCCTGTCATATAGCCCATCCTATCCCATGTCTGTAAGGCAACAAGAGCCCACCTCATCCTTTGAGGCACCATCTACAGCCCCATGGAGCTGGAACCTCTTCCACCCCTCATGCTTGGGGGGGGGGCACCGACCCATGTGCCCCTCAGGCCATGAGGTGACAGCAGCCCCCATTCCCCTCTCCCCAACCCCACACACTCATTTGGGGGGGATCTCTCCTCCCTTTGGGGCTGCAGAGGTCACTCAAATCTCCACATGGAGAGCATCAAACCACAACCTGCTTGGACCAATGAACCCACTCCTTCCACCTCAGCCCCACCATCACATTTTGGGGGGACTTCTCTTAAAGATCATGAGGGGCCACTGATCCTCATCCATCTCAGACCATGAGGCACCATTGACCCCCACTGCCGAACCTCAGCCAGGGGACAATGACTACCCTTCCAGCTCAAACCCTGAGGTGACAGTGATGCCCAACTGCTCCAACTCAGCCAGAGGACAGCGATCCACCACAAACCATGAGGTGACACTGACCCATGTCCACCTCAGACCATGAAATGACATTGACCCGTGCCCCTCTCAGACCATGAGGTGATACCAGCTCACCTCAAACCACAAGGTGACAGTGACTCTACCTCAAACCATGAGGTGACACCAACCCACAGCCATCTCAAACTAGGAGGTGGCACTGATCAACTGCCATCTCAAAACAGGAGGTGGCACTGACCCAGGTCCACCCAGGACCATGAGGTGACACTGACCCATGCCCCACTCAAACCATGAGGTGACATTGACCCCCACTGGCCACACATCAGCCAGAGGACAGCGACCCACCTCAAACCATGAGTTGACAATGACCCACCTCAAACCACAAGGTGAGGATCTCAAACCAGGAGGTGGCACTGACCCACAGCCATCTCAGGCCAGGAGGTGGCACTGACCAACCTCAAAACCACGAGATTACACTGACCCATGTCCACCTTGGACCAGGAGGTGACACTGATCCCCTCTGATCTGAGACAATGAGATGACACTGACCCACCTAAAATCATGAGGTGACACTGACCCCAAGCCCCCAAATTCAACCAGGGGACACCTCAACCCATGAGGTGACACTGACCCATCTGAAATCATGCAGTGACACTGACCCACGTCCACCTTGGACCAGGAGGTGACACGATTCCCTCAGACCATGAGATAGCACTGACCAACCTCAAACCAAGAGGTGACGCTGACCCTCAACCATCTCAAACCAAGAGGTGACGCTGACCCTCAACCATCTCAGACCAAGAGGTGATGCTGACCCTCAACAATCTCAAACCAAGAGGTGACGCTGACCCTCAATCATCTCAAACCAAGAGGTGACGCTGACCCTCAACCATCTCAAACCAAGAGGTGACGCTGACCCTCAACCATCTCAAACCAAGAGGTGACGCTGACCCTCAACCATCTCAAACCAAGAGGTGACGCTGACCCTCAGCCGTCTCAGACCAGGTGATGCTGACCCTCAGCCACCTCAAACCAAGAGGTGACGCTGACCCTCAACCATCTCAAACCAAGAGGTGACGCTGACCCTCAACCATCTCAAACCAAGAGGTGATGCTGACCCTCAGCCGTCTCAGACCAGGTGATGCTGACCCTCAACCACCTCAAACCAAGAGGTGACGCTGACCCTCAACCACCTCAAACCAAGAGGTGACGCTGACCCTCAACCATCTCAAACCAAGAGGTGACGCTGACCCTCAACCATCTCAGACCAAGAGGTGACGCTGACCCTCAGCCGTCTCAGACCAAGAGGTGACGCTGACCCTCAACCATCTCAAACCAAGAGGTGACGCTGACCCTCAACCATCTCAAACCAAGAGGTGACGCTGACCCTCAACCATCTCAAACCAAGAGGTGATGCTGACCCTCAGCCGTCTCAGACCAGGTGACACTGACCCTCAACCACCTCAAACCAAGAGGTGACGCTGACCCTCAGCCGTCTTAGACCAGGTGACGCTGACCCTCAGCCATCTCGAATCATGAGGTGATACTGACCCTCAGCCATCTCAAACCATGAGGTGACGCTGACCCTCAGCCATCTCAGACCAAGAGGTGATGCTGACCCTCAGCCATCTCAAACCACGAGGTGATGCTGACCCTCAGCCATCTCAGCCCAGGTGACACTGACACTCAGCCATCTCAAACCACGAGGTGACGCTGACCCTCAGCCATCTCAAACCACGAGGTGACGCTGACCCTCAGCCATCTCAGCCCAGGTGACACTGATCCTCAGCCATCTCAAACCATGAGGTGACGCTGACCCTCAACCATCTCGAACCATGAGGTGACACTGACCCTCAGCCATCTCAAACCATGAGGTGACGCTGACCCTCAACCATCTCGAACCATGAGGTGACACTGACCCTCAGCCATCTCAAACCACGAGGTGATACTGACCCTCAGCCATCTCAGCCCAGGTGACACTGACCCTCAGCCATCTCGAACCATGAGGTGATACTGACCCTCAACCATCTCAGCCCAGGTGACGCTGACCCTCAGCCATCTCGAACCATGAGGTGACGCTGACCCTCAGCCATCTCAAACCACGAGGTGACACTGACCCTCAGCCATCTCAGCCCAGGTGATGCTGACCCTCAGCCATCTCAGACCAGGTGACACTGACCCTCAGCCATCTCAAACCATGAGGTGACACTGACCCTCAACCATCTCAGACCAGGTGACACTGACCCTCAGCCATCTCAAACCATGAGGTGACACTGACCCTCAGCCATCTCAGCCCAGGTGACACTGCCCCTCAGCCATCTCAGCCCAGGTGACGCTGACCCTCAGCCATCTCAAACCATGAGGTGACACTGACCCTCAGCCATCTCAAACCACGAGGTGACACTGACCCTCAGCCATCTCAGCCCAGGTGACACTGACCCTCAACCATCTCAGACCAGGTGACGCTGACCCTTAGCCATCTCAAACCATGAGGTGATGCTGACCCTCAGCCATCTCAGCCCAGGTGACACTGACCCTCAGCCATCTCAGCCCAGGTGACACTGACCCTCAGCCATCTCAGCCCAGGTGACACTGACCCTCAGCCATCTCAGCCCAGGTGACACTGACCCTCAACCATCTCAGCCCAGGTGACACTGACCCTCAACCATCTCAGCCCAGGTGACACTGACCCTCAGCCATCTCAAACCACGAGGTGACACTGACCCTCAGCCATCTCAGCCCAGGTGATGCTGACCCTCAGCCATCTCAGACCAGGTGACACTGACCCTCAGCCATCTCAGCCCAGGTGACACTGACCCTCAGCCATCTCAGCCCAGGAGCTGACACAGCCCCACGTCCACCTTGCACCACGAGGTGACACCAACCCCCCTCCACCCCCCGAGATGCCACTTGCCCCACGCCCACCTCAGCCCAGCAGGCGACACCGACGACCCTCAAACCTCACACCCCGAGATTCCACCGACCCAACCTCAACCGCCGAGCCCCCCTCCCCTCTTACCTCCAGACCTGCCCCATCTGCAGCAGGTGGATGACGCCCTGCCAGAGCCACACGGACGCCCTGCAGAGCCGCTCGGCGCCCGCTGCCCCGCGGCTGCCGGCGGCGCCCACCATGGGCGGCCCGCGGCTGCTGAGCCCCTGCACGGCTCCCAGCCCTCCGCCGGTGTAGTCCTGCACGAACCAGCGGAAGCTGAGGATCTGCACCAGCACCGACGGCAGCAGCACGAAGGCCAGCGTCAGCCCGCACCACACGTAGTCCCGCCGCCCGTAGTGGTGCAGCGCCAGCCACACGTCCGTGCCCACGTCCCCCAGCAGCACCAGCAGCGCCAGCACGATCCACAGGCAGTCCAGCCACGGCCGCTCCCCCGGCGGTGCGGCCGCCGCGGGCGGCGGCTCGGCGGCACCGCGAGCGGGCAGCGGCTCGGCGGCGGCGGCGGCGGCGGCGGCGGCGGCGGCTCCGCGGCCGAAGAGGTTGCGCAGGCAGGCGCTCCGGCAGCCCCAGTAACACGACGAGGTGTTGCAGCAGTGGCAGATGTGCAGGGAGCTGCTGCCGCCCGGCTCCTCCGCGCACTCGCCCGCCGCTGCCCCCGACGCCGCCGCCGCCGCCTCGTCCAGGTCGCGGAGCTGAGAGAAGCCCCCGCCGCCGCCTCCGCCATCAGACTTGGCCGCCATCTTGGCCGCTCCGGCCGCTCCGCCGGCCGCGCTCCGCTCGCGCTGCCCCCCCCCCCCCCCCAAACAACCCGCCACGCTCCCCGCTGCCGCCGGGGGCCCCCCCCGCCCCGCCCCGCCCGCTTCCGGGGGCGGAGCCTCCGCGCGGGGCGCCGCCGGCCGCCTGGCGGCCGAGACGGGCAGCGCGGGGACGGCAGGGACGGCAGCGGGCGGAGCGGCCCGTGGCGGCCGGTGCAGCGGGTCCCGCTGGGCCGGCACCCGCTGCTGCCGTTGCACCAGTTCGACCAGTTCACATTGCACCGGCACCCACCGCTCCCAGTGCACCGGCACCCACCGCTGCCGTTCCACCAGTTCGACCAGTTCCCATTGCACCAACACCCACGGCTGCCATTGCACCAGCACCCGCTGCTGCCGTTGCACCAGTTCCCATTGCACCGGCACCCACCGCTCCCAGTGCACCGGCTCCCACTGCTGTCGTTGCACCAGTTCGACCAGTTCACATTGCACCGGCACCCACCACTCCCAGTGCACCAGCACACACCGCTGCCGTTGCACCAGTTCGACCAGTTCCCATTGCACCGGCACCCACCGCTGCCGTTGCACCAGTTCCCATTGCACCAGCACCCACTGCTGCCATTGCACCAGTTCCCATTGCACCAGCACCCACTGCTGCCATTGCACCAGTTTCCATTGCACCGGCACCCACCGCTCCCAGTGCACCGGCTCCCACTGCTGTCGTTGCACCAGTTCGACCAGTTCACATTGCACCGGCACCCACCACTCCCAGTGCACCAGCACACACCGCTGCCGTTGCACCAGTTCGACCAGTTCCCATTGCACCGGCACCCACCGCTGCCGTTGCACCAGTTCCCATTGCACCAACACCCACTGCTGCCGTTGCACCAGTTCGACCAGTTCCCATTGCACCAGCACCCACTGCTGCCATTGCACCAGTTCCCATTGCACCGGCACCCACCGCTCCCAGTGCACCGGCACCCACTGCTGCCATTGCACCAGTTCGACCAGTTCACATTGCACCGGCACCCACCGCTCCCAGTGCACCGGCACCCACCGCTGCCGTTCCACCAGTTCGACCAGTTCACATTGCACCAGCACCCACTGCTGCCATTGCACCAGTTCCCATTGCACCGGCACCTACCGCTCCCAGTGCACCGGCACCCACCGCTGCCGTTCCACCAGTTCCCATTGCACCGGCACCCACCGCTCCCAGTGCACCGGCTCCCACTGCTGTCGTTGCACCAGTTCGACCAGTTCACATTGCACCGGCACCCACCGCTCACAGTGCACCGGCACCCACTGCTGCCGTTGCACCAGTTCCCATTGCACCAACACCCACTGCTGCCATTGCACCAGTTCGACCAGTACACATTGCACCGGCATCCACTGCTCCCAGTGCACCGGCACCCACTGCTGCCATTGCACCAGTTCCCATTGCACCAACACCCACTGCTGCCATTGCACCAGTTCAACCAGTTCACATTGCACCGGCACCCACCGCTCCCAGTGCACCAGCACACACCGCTGCCGTTGCACCAGTTCCCATTGCACCAACACCCACTGCTGCCATTGCACCAGTTCGACCAGTTCCCATTGCACCGGCACCCACCGCTCCCAGTGCACCGGCTCCCACTGCTGCCGTTGCACCAGTTCGACCAGTTCCCATTGCACCGGCACCCACCGCTCCCAGTGCACCGGCACCCACTGCTGCCATTGCACCAGTTCGACCAGTTCACATTGCACCGGCACCCACCGCTCCCAGTGCACCAGCACCCACCGCTTCCATTGCACCGGCACCCACTGCTGCCATTGCACCAGTTCCCATTGCACCAACACCCACTGCTGCCGTTGCACCAGTTCGACCAGTACACATTGCACCGGCACCCACCGCTCCCAGTGCACCGGCACCCACTGCTGCCATTGCACCAGTTCCCATTGCACCGGCACCCACCGCTCCCAGTGCACCGGCTCCCACTGCTGTCGTTGCACCAGTTCGACCAGTTCCCATTGCACCGGCACCAACCGCTCCCAGTGCACCAGCAGCCAATGCTGCCGTTGCACCAGTTTGACCAGTTCCCATTGCACCCGCACCCACCGCTCCCAGTGCACCAGCAGCCAATGCTGCCGTTGCACCAGTTCCCAGTGCACTGGCACCCACGGCTCCCATTGCACCAGCACCCACTGCTGCCGTTGCACCAGTTCCCATTGCACCACCACCCACCGCTCCCAGTGCACAGGCACCCACCAGTCCCATTGCACCAGCACCCACCACTCCCATTGCACCAGCACCCACCATTCCCTTTGCACCACTTCCCATTGCACTGGCACCCATTGCTGCCATTGCACCAGTTCCCATTGCACCAGCACCCACCGCTTCCATTGCACCAGCACCCACCGCTTCCATTGCACCAGTTCAACCAGTTCCCATTTAACTGGCACCCACCGCTTCCATTGCACCGGCACCCACTGCTGCCATTGCACCAGTTCGACCAGTTCCCATTGCACCAGCACCCACCGCTCCCAGTACACCGGCACCCACTGCTGCCATTGCACCAGTTCCCATTGCACCGGCACCCACTGCTCCCAGTGCACCGGCACCCACTGCTGCCGTTGCACCAGTTCGACCAGTTCCCATTGCACCGGCACCCACCGCTCCCAGTGCACCAGCACCCACCGCTGCCGTTGCACCAGTTCCCATTGCACCGGCACCCACCGCTCCCAGTGCACCAGCTCCCACTGCTGCCGTTGCACCAGTTTGACCAGTTCCCATTGCACCGGCACCCACTGCTGCCATTGCACCAGCACCCACTGCTGCCGTTGCACCAGTTCGACCAGTTCACATTGCACCGGCACCCACCGCTCCCAGTGCACCAGCTCCCACTGCTGCCGTTGCACCAGTTTCACCAGTTCCCATTGCACCGGCACCCACTGCTGCCATTGCACCAGCACCCACTGCTGCCGTTGCACCAGTTCGACCAGTTCACATTGCACCGGCACCAACCGCTCCCAGTGCACCGGCACCCACTGCTGCCATTGCACCAGTTCCCATTGCACCGGCACCCATTGCTCCCATTGCACCAGCACCCACTGCTGCCATTGCACCAGTTCCCATTGCACTGGCGCCCATTGCTCCCATTGCACCAGCACCCTCTTCTGCCATTGCATCAGTTCCCATTACATCGGCACCCATGGCTCCCATTGCACCAGTTCCTGTAACATCAGTTCCCATTGCACCAGTTCCCATTACATCGGCACCCATTGCTCCCATTGCACCAGTTCCCATTACATTGGCACCCATGCTCCCATTGCACCAGTTCCTGTAACATCAGTTCCCATTGCACCAGTTCCCATTACATCGGCACCCATGCTCCCATTGCACCAGTTCCTGTAACATCAGTTCCCATTGCACCAGTTCCCATTACATTGGCACCCATGCTCCCATTGCACCAGTTCCTGTAACATCAGTTCCCATTGCACCAGTTCCCATTACATCGGCACCCATGCTCCCATTGCACCAGTTCCCATTACATTGGCACCCATGCTCCCATTGCACCAGTTCCTGTAACATCAGTTCCCATTGCACCAGTTCCCATTACATCGGCACCCATGCTCCCATTGCACCAGTTCCTGTAACATCAGTTCCCATTGCACTGTTTCCCGTTGCACCAGTACCCACTGCTGTCCACTGCACCAATTCCGATTGTACCAGCAGCCACTGGTGCCCTCTGTCCCGTTCCCCTTGCGCCAGTTCGGATTGTACTGGCACCCATTGCACCAGCTCCCATTGCACCAGCACCTGGCGCTGTGCATTGCACCAGTTCCCATTGCTCCCATTGCACCAGTTCCCATTGCATCAGTTCCCATTGCCCCCATTACACTGGCACCCACCACTGCCCATTGCACTGGTTCCCATCGCACCAGCACCCGTTGCACTGCCACCCAATGCTGCCTCTGCCCCTCTGCCATTGCACCAGCACCCAGTGCTACCCATTGCGCCAGTTCCCGTTGCGCCAGCACCCACTACTGCCTGTTGCACCAGCACCCATTGCAACATTACCCACTGCTGCCCTCTACCCCATTCCTGTTACACCGGCACCCACCGCTGTCTGCCCCATTTCCATTACACCAGCACCCACTGCTGCCTTCTGACCCATTCCCATTGTCCTGGCACCCACTTTTCCCATTGCACCAGCACCCACTGCTGTCCATTGCACCAATTCCTATTGCCCTGGCACCCACTGCTGCTCTCTACCCCATTCCCATTGTAGCAGTTCCTGTAGCACCAGCACCCACTGCTCTTCTTCCCATCCCCTCTGGACCCATTGTGCCTCTTCCATGTGCTGACTCCAGCATCCTCCAGACTGCCCTCAGCTCAGTCCCTTTCTACTGACCCCAGCCCTCTCCCAAATCTACTCCAGATCCCAGCATCTTGCCCTCAAATTCCTGTCCTACAGTGCAACCTCCCTCTCCTTGTGACCTGTGCACCCTCAAATCCCAGGACTACCACTCTGGTCCCCAGGTTTTCCTCAGCCCACCCTCAGCCATACTGCCTCTCCTCTTCCCATCTCCAGCAGCTCCCTGCTGCCTGTCCCGTCCAGGCTCTCCTCTGGGTTCCTCTTTTCCTTTTCCCTTCCTGTGGCTGTGCTGGGAAAGAGTAGTTCCTGTCCCACCACCACCACCTCATAGCAGCAGTCTTTAAGCACCTCAATCTCAGGTGACCCCAGTGCCCTCACAGATTCTTGACTGCAGTGTTCTCCAGTCCCTCTTCTCCTAAACATGAGGATCGCCCATGCTCTGTCCACCTCTGCTCTTGTCCCTTCCTTACCCTCCTTGGGGGATCCTGCTTCACCCACTCTGTCCTTATGGTGAGCCCATCAACTCTTCTTTGGTGGAGGAGACAAGCCTCTGGCAACCTGAGGAAGCAACTCCTGGCTCCAGTTTTGGAATCTACCTGGGGATGAGCTGCACTCCAGGCACGTGTTTCACCGAGGACCGTCTGGCAGGCTGAGGAATCCACAGAATCATAGAATGGTTTGGGTGGGAAGGGCCCTTTAAAGATCATCCAGTTCCACCAGTTCCACCTCCCCTGCCATGGGCAGGGACACCTCCCACTGGATCAGGTTGCTCAAAGACCCATCCAACCGAACCTTGAACACCTCCAGGGATGGGGCAGCCATTACTTCTTTGGGCAACCTGTGGCAGTGCCTCACCACATTCACAGGAAAACATTTCTTCCTCAGATCTCATCTAAATCTCTCTCTTTCAGCTTCAAACCGTTTCCCCTCATCCTATCCCTGCAATCCCTGATAAAGAGGATTTCCTTTAGGTAAAGAAAGCCAAATCCAAGGACCTTCTCCCGTGCTTCCCTTTCCATCCTTTCATGTTGGTTCATTCATTGTATCTGTCTTGTCTGTGCTGTCTCGTGCTGTCCTCTGTAGGTTACAATCTCCCCTCTCTTCTGTTGCTTTTTTTTCCCTATCTGATAAGTGTTCTCCTTCCAGATGCTCCTTCTCCAGCTCTTTTACTCTCCCATGATGTCTTTGTTGATAGATTCAGAGCTCCAGAACCGACTGTCGATGTTGCTGCTTTGTGAACTCTAAATTTCAACAGTGAAAAACCACCCAAGCGGGTGGAAAGGTGCATGAATGCAGATAAAATACTTCCAAGGAGGGAAAACTAATTTCATTTTGAAAAGAGTGAGAGGACTTGAATATGGGAAATAAGCTGTCTGGGAAGCACGTGGTTGGCCTTTCCAAGGGATGTCAAAGGAGTTCAAAAGTTTTGCACAGTCTGAAGGACGCTGTTTGGTTTGAAACAGAAGAAAAGGCACAGAAAGCAAAGCTCTGTGCATTGTCCAGATGAACGTGCTCTGATGCAAACCCGTGTGTGGCCAAATCAAAGTCAGTTGTAGTGTGTGAAACATGAAGATCTTCAAAAGGAGAAAACTGCTGTTATAGATACAATGGGATTGGAGAGGAAATGATCCCACGGATCCTCAGGATGCTGAATTTAAATGGCTGAAAAAGTCCCTTATTTTCTGCTGACTTATGTTGTGTGAGAAATATAAATATGGACATAAATGAGATGAATACCAGCCCTCAACTTGACCAATAATACACAAGCGTGAGGCATGTATAATATTATCTTTATACCATAAAATGACTCTCCTGCTTGGCACTTTAAAATCTAAGCAGTAAATACATGTGTTAATTCTCACAGTGCTAAGAAATAAGGACTCTGGGACCCTTATTGTTGGATGAGAAGCACCCTTATTCAGCTTAAACTTTTGTTTTGCTGTACGATGAGATATAAATGGAAGCATTCCTCATTTCTTCAAACTTTTCCATGCAGCAGATTTGCTACATATGATTTGAAAGCAAAAAAAACTCCAACCCAATCCAAACAACCACAGAAGTAATAAAACTATTTGGTCTTGTTATTTAAGTAGGAGTGTAGGTGCACATTGCACTTCATCAGCCAATAAGAGGGCAGAAGAGTCATCTGTTTTGATACAAAAACAACCCAAACTTGTGCGATGAGACATACGGGTGGGAGAAGACAGAAGTTAAGGGGTTTAGTGTTGGCACGCTAAACGAGAAAAGCAGTTGCTTGGCAAATATATGACATGATACAATAAGCTGTTGAGACTGCCTCTGGTTTTCTTGGTGCAGTTGTGGCCACTTGGGTCTAAGAAGGAGGAATTCAGGCTGGAATATGTGCAAGGAAGAACCAGGTGCTGATCAGAGGTCAGGACAGGCTGTCTTCCTACTGCAAACCGAAAGGATTTGGCTTCTTTAGTTTAGCAAAATGAGACTGGAATGGGAATATGTTTTCTGCCTATAAATACATCCCAGGAAGTAAATCTGAGCCAAGGGAAAGGCGTTGTGACACTGAACAGCAGCAGCAGAAGAGTAAATGAGTAGGAACTGGCCATGAGTATATTTAGTCTGGAAATCGGAAGAACCTTCCAGTGGGAGTAACAGAGACTAAGAGAAAAAAAAAGTAACTATTTTTAACTAGTTTCATATTTTTATAAAGGAAATTTCATACCAATGGGAAACAATAAACAGTTGGGATCAAAGATCTTGAAAGGTTTTCCAGTCCAGATCATCTGTCCTTGGAAAGATCTTGTCCATTTTGACGCATGGTGCACTATGTTCCTTCCTGCATCAGGCGATGAGTCACGGATACATGACTCCGTGGGTGGCCAGAAGTGATATCTCCACCACTTACAGCTCAATTCCTGATTATTCCATGATGTTCTCCAGCTCCTGCTCACTCATCACACAGCAGAGATGCGGCCGTGTTCAAAGCACCCCACCAACCCCTCATTTCCTGGTACCCACAGCCACTGCTCCGTGGTTGCTTCAGTCAAGGATGTGGGGAAGATGCTTTGACCCTTTGGTCAACATGAGCTGCAGTCACAGAATCATAGAATGATCTGGGCTTAAGATCATCCGGCCCTTACAGAGAGCTAGAGCAGACATTAGTCAGAGCCTGTTTCTTTTATTAGCCAACACTGTGTATTTTTAAAGTTTTTTTTGAAGCCATGAATGTCAATCACACCCATATTGGTATCTCTCTTAACTCAAACATTTGAGAGGAGAAAGCTTTTCTCTGTGCTAAGTGTTGATCCACATTTCCATCATGCTGGAGGCACTTGTGTCCAGCAGTCTGGGTAGACGTTAAGTGACCCTTAGATCTGCAAGTATTTATAAAACATGTTTAGCAAGGGTTTTTTCCCTTGCAGCAGTCAGAGCTGATCTGTCTTTGCCTTGCATTTCACGCTCTTTTCTGTTCTTCAGAAGCACCAGCGAGACTCCAAGAAGGGGGAGGCTTGTTTGGTACTCCAACAGCACCCAGCAAACCAAGGCGTGGGATCATAACCTTCTGCTTGTTGCTTAAAGGCTTTTATTGTCCTGATCAATACACTAATTGAGCTGTGTGGTCTTCCATCCTCCAGGCATTTATTCAGATCAGAGGAACAAACACTATTTATAGAGAGGTACGTAAGCCAGAATCAGAGTTGTGTAAATCTGGAGCTACCTCATTTAAATAACCATGGGATGGATCCAGCTGAATGTTTGGTGTATTTGGAGTAGTCTGCTACCAGAATAGATAATTACTATTAATGGGGATTTACTTTAAGCAAAGTAGGTCAGAAAAATGACATCTTATTTTGTCATTAGTTTATATCAATTACTTCCATGTTGTTTGCTCGGTTCCCAAGTCAAACGAGTGTGGGTTGACAGCCTTGCAAGCTCAACTTGGTATTGTCTCATAAAATCAAACTGCATTATTTCTGCCTCATGCATCATCACTAACGATAAAGCATCCACCACTGGAATATAGCAGGTGGCTTTGTTATTCATGCATGAGGCAGAGGAAACTCCAACTTCCCTTGCCACGACATTAAAGTCTCCTCTGTATCAAAAGTTGGATATGTTGGTAAGCTTACTAGTTATTGTGTGAGCTTGACTTAGAAGACACACTTAGGTCAGTCATTCTGATGATTAACTCCTGTACTTGTATTAAACTTTTTGAATCCTCCATGTATAACACCTCCCCATCCCTGGAGGTCTTCAAGGCCACATTAGATGAGGCCATGAGCAACCTGACCTAGTGAAAGGTTTTCCTGCCCACAGCAGAGAGGTTAGAACTGTATGGGCTTTAAGGCCCCTTCCAACCCAAATCATTCTGTGATTCTATATATCAAGAGGGGGGAGACATTAGCACAATGCTGGTTTTGCTATGATATGTCTCCCTGTGACAGCACTTTCAGTATCACAGTATCACAAGGTTGGAAAAGACCTCTGAGGTCATCTAGTCCAACCAATGACCCACCACCAACACCTACTCATTGTCTAAACCATGGCACCAAGCGCCTCATCCAATCTGCTTTTAAACATTTCCAGGGATGATGACTCCACCACCTCCCTGGACAGCTCATTCCAATGGCCAATCACCCTTTCAGTGAAAAATTTTTTCCTAATATCAAGCCTAAACCTCCCCTGATGGAGCTTGAGTCCGTGCCCTCTTGTTCTGTCACTGATCAACTGAGAGAAGAGACCAACCCCTGCCCGACTACAACCTCCTTTTAGGGAGTTGTAGAGAGCAATGAGGTCTCCCCTGAGCCTCCTCTTCCTCAGACTAAACAACCCCAGCTCCCTCAGTCACTCTTCATAGGCCCTGTGCTCCAGCCCCTTCATCATCTTCGTTGCCCTCCTCTGGACACTCTCCAGCATCTCAACATCTCTCTTAAACCGAGGGGCCCAGAACTGGACACATCACTCAAGGTACGTCCTGACCAGTGCCGAGTACAGGGGGACGATAACTTCTCTGGTCCTGCTGGCCACACTGTTCCTGATGCAGGCCAGGATACCATTGGCCCTCTTGGCCACCTGGGCACACTGCTGGCTCACGTTGAGTTTCCTGTCCACCATCACTCCCAAATCTCTTTCCACTTGACTACTACTTTGTGACGTTAAGCTCTCTAGGAAAGGTGCATAAGGTGCCAAATGTTATGTAGTGAAAAGCCAGCTCATGGTCACCCTAAAAAATGCCTCTAAGAGAGCCAGAGAAATGTTCTAGCACTTCGTTTTGAGCTTTCAGTTTAGCAATGCAGTCAACTGATCAATGTTATCAGTGACTGTCAATAATCATGTGTTAGTCCCTATTGATATCTTGAAACAACTCAACATGGTGTGTTCTCACAGCTGGACCGGCTGCTTGACTTCTAATCCCAGTTCCTTACAACTCTATAGTTTCACGTCCAAGTGAGCAGTTTTGATTGAATTATACACTTTCCAGGAAATATATTAAAATTGAAGAATATGTTTAGGCCCCAGTAATCCAACCAGGGTCAAGTGCTGTTCAAAATAAATGTCCCACCCTGGTTTCACTCCCTGAGATTTTGGCAGGATGGGGATGTCACAGATGAAGGCATCTAAAACAAGAGGCTATTCCTTAAAATTTCTTAAAAAGCCTGATTTCAGGCTTTATTTTTGGCAAAATAGACTTACTGACGTAACCAACTGAAGCTGTGAAGCGTGATTGAAGTCCCTAAAACATGTTCAGGTCCTCAGCTGTTACGTGATTAAAGCTGGATATCAGTTCTCTACTAAATGGTGGATGAGAAGCTCAACAGGAGCTGGCAATGTGTGCCTGCAGCCTGGAAAACCGACCATGTCCTGGGCTGCATCCCAAGAAGTGTGACCAGCAGGTCGAAGGAGGTGAGCTCCTCTGCTATGGTGAGACCCCACCTGGAGCCTGGTGTTCAGTTCTGGAGTCTTCAGCACAGGAAGGATGTGGATCTGTTGGAGTAAGTCCAGAAAAAGCCACGAAGATGATCATAGGGCTGGAGAACCTCCCATCCGAGGACAGGCTGAGAGAGCTGGAATTATTCAACCTGGAGAAGAGGAGGCTCCAGAGAGAACTTAGAGCAGCCTTCCAGCTCTTCAGGGGGGGCTACGGGAAATCTGGGGATGGGCTCTTAATCAAGGAGTGCAGGGATAGAACAAGGGGTATTGGTTTTAAGCTGAAAGATGGAAGATTTCGATGAGATGTTAGGAAGAAATGTTTTCTGTGAAGATGGTGAGGCTCTAGCACAGGTTTCCCATAGAAGTGGTGGATGCCCCATTCCTGGAAGTGTTCAAGACTTGTTTGGATGAGGCTTTGAGCACCCTGATCCAGTGAGAGGTGTCCCTGCCCATGGCAGGGGGGCTGGAACTGGATGATCTTGAAGGTCCCTTCCCACCCAAACCATGATTCTATGATGATTGTATGATAAATACATAATTACATGAATCCTAAACTTTTCTCTATAGGACAATAACATTATTTTTAAATCACTTTACACCTCCTGAGAAATTTAAGAATTAGTATGGTCTTCAGAAGTGTCCAATAGCAAACTTCATACTTCCTATTATGTAGACCTTACCTGCGGTGATATGGATTATTCAGCGGGTGATACCATTTATGCAGCTCTCCTCAGGCTTCCTTTAATCTCCTGGGAGCTGCAACTATTTTCATTTATTACTGTGCATCAAAAGAAGCCTCTCTCTCCTCTTTCAGAAACATATCTTTGCAGGACACCTTTTAGATGCAATCAGCTAACCCCATGACATCAGATGAATGATTGTAGGCCTACCTGGAAAGTGCCCTGTGTGGAAGAAGGTGACTGCAAGAAGCTTTTCGACCTGCCTGCCTTTTCTTTGCAAAGTCTGGCTGTACTTGCCATTTTCCTGTTAAACCCAGCACGAGATAATCCCCTCGGTCACGCTCTTCAAGGTACTGGTTACCCAGCAGGAGGAAGCAACATGACTTCATCAGCCAAAAAAGGTGATGAGCAGTACAAGGAACTGTATGTTTCTCCCTTTGGAAAAGCATTAACAGCTAAGAGCTCCAGTTTGATGGACTTGCTTGGTGCTCTTCCAAGCTGGGATTTAGGAAAAGCAACTACACAGCATTTCCTACTTCCCCCCATGGGGCTTCAGTGATTTAATTGGCTATGAAGGGCAGGGACATCTCTCCTAGAGTAGCTGGCTGCTATTGTCAACCTGCCACACTGCTCTTTGGAGCTTGGTGAAAAATAAAGTTATCAGACAATGCTTCCCCTTCTGAACTGCATGTGTGCAGAGATTGGCCACTGTGCCAGTAGGAAATGCACATAACATGGCTTTTCTGTTCTTCTACATTACTGGGAAAGCCAATGTACAGCCATGGACTAGAGGAGGAAGTGCAGCTGTATTTCACACCTTGACTAAGGTAAAGTGTATTCCTTGTACCACGACCCCCCTCTTTCCAAACACAGTCCCTGATGCCCAGGGAGGTGGTGAAAGCCCCATCCCTGGAAACATTAAAAGTCAGGTTGAATGAGGCTTTGATTCTATGGTTTCATGTTTGTTTTAATACTTGAAAACCCTGTAAACCTGCTCTAAATCCACACATGTGGCAGAATAAAGCATTTTCTTGTAATTAATGCTGTAACTACAGAGTTGTTAATAATGACCTTTTCTACCAAATCAAATAATGACAGAAATTTGCACTAATCCCAACCTACCCGGGTTTCCCCTTGGACAACAAGAAGGAAAAGGCTGCTGGTGGTAGCTGCTCTTTTTTACTGTAGCTTCTTCCATCTCCCTTTAGCTGAAATATCATCCCAAGCATTGCCTGTTCCTAAAGTGGACTACTATACCTTGGTGACTCTCCTTTCAT
This sequence comes from Tapera naevia, assembly GCA_033556795.1. Lineage (NCBI taxonomy): Eukaryota > Metazoa > Chordata > Aves > Cuculiformes > Neomorphidae > Tapera > Tapera naevia. Next base: position 34,769,009 of record JAUMJJ010000079.1, on the reverse strand, counting down.
TCTTCATGGTCCTTTCTCTAGTCAAGGTACTGCAGAGAAATTGTCTTCCTTTGATTCCCCATTGATCTTGAAAAATCCTCCTTAGACCATTTTCCTAAAGCTCTGTTTACCCCATTTCTACTCCCATTTTACTCCTGTTATTTATGTTGATTAAATCTTTGCAGCCCTTCTCTTCTCATGATGAACCACATGGGTTTTGTGCTTTTGCACTCAGTAAATCTCTTTCCCCTTGCCTTGGCTCCACTGCTATTTCTACCAGTTTGGTTCTGAGACATCTAAGTCAATGAATCCATGAGTGAGTTAGGTGTCCACGCTCCTCTCATAGTTAAGAAGGAGCTCACCAATAGCTCTGTTCAGTTGCCCACATGAGGACATCTAGTGCCATCTGGAAGTCCCCAGGGAAAGTCACTTGGTTTCCTGCTATTGCTGCAAAAAGGGCTGGGGTCTCTGGTATCTCCTTGCATCTTGGAGCAGGATGTCCCAGCCACCTTGGGGCACCTCAGGTGGCAGTAGACATTCAGAAACTGCATCTAGCCCAGAATATTCTGCCATGACTTTTGGCAGGAGCAGGGTTAAGATCCCAGTGCACATCCACACGCGCTTATTGCCAGTGTTGGTTCCAGGCACAGACAAGACCTGCTCTCCCTAAGAGCTGTCATCTTCTTCTCAACAGCAGGAGAAGTAACAAGCTTCCTTCTCCAGGGATTTTCCCATTGCACGCCCCTGTCCCCTCCTGGCTCATCCTCTCTTGGCAGGAGCAGGCTGTAGTTTCAGGCAGCAACATGGGCTTTTTTACCTGTTTTGAAGAGAACAACACATCTGGCTTTGCCACTTGCTGTTAAGTGATGTAAGGAGATGGGGCATAAATACTATTTATTCTGTGACTGAGCAAAGATCTCTTTTGTAGAATAACAGGAACACTTTATTTCTTACTTCCTTTTATTGTCTCATCATATTAAAAGCATCATCATTTCCATTTCCCTATTTATAAACACCTTCAATTAATTAGACTTCACACAGGTCATTTAAGATCTCAGGGGAGAGATGAGATTTACCCAGCTTGAAACGGACACTTAAGGTCTCATCTGTATGGCAGAGGTGGTCATGGGGCTATTTTAGACAACGTCTAAAAATTAAGTATTGTTGCTCTGAATTCTTGATTCAGGCACACACTGTGCTTTCTGATATGTGCACATCACCAGCACATCCAGCTTTGGCAAGTGCTCTTTCCATTTCTCCCATCTGCCAGCGCACACAATATTTCTGAATCTGTTAATTAAGGAACTGAAGTTTTGCCCTAAGATACCAGAGTAACTGGCTTAGTTTCTTTGCTGCAAAAAAACTAATGCCTGCCTTGGCCATAATTACGTAAATTGTTGAGAAAAATGATTCTACTTTCATGTTGATTCACTTTGTAATTTCATTGCTGAGGCTAAGTGTGGCACCCATTTAAATTATCTCTGACTCTCATTTGACTCAAGACATGTCATTTGCTAACAAAGCTTCAATATGGAAAAATGGGAAGGTGACAACTACCTCCTTCATCAACGTAAATGACAATAATCTCCTCTCTTCCACCGCGTAAAAATAAACATTGAATCATCCCAGAGTGAAATACCCTTCTGCATTTAGAAATATGGATGTGGGATGAACTCCAGTTCATCTAGTGATTCCATGGCAAATATTTCAGGAGATCAACAGCGTGGACTCTAACTGAAAGCATCCCCAGAAACATGCCCATTCTTCTCGCTTTGGTTATACTTGCACTTGAAAATAGAAGATTGATTTTCATTCCTGTTAAATTACTGAAATTATTTATACTGAAAACCATCCCATACAGCAACTCTGCTATAAATTCCTGCCTCTGATAGCTCTCTGATATTATTACTGCCCTCTGTAGAACCTCTAAAGCAACATTGAACCTCCTGCAAGCGATCATCTGTTGTAATAAGTGTTGTTGGGTGTGCAGAGACTTGTGGTGAGGTTGGCTCAAGGGCACGATCCAGTTAGAAGGCTTTGGTTGGACACTCAGCTGCTGGGAAGAGCACAAAGAAACCTTCACTTTAGGCTTTTAGGTGTGCAGTTCTGCAGAGTAAGTAGTCATGTGGTGTTGGAGCACATCCAGAGAAGGGCGACAAGGCTGGGGAAGGGGCTGGAGAACAAGACCTACGAGGAATGACTGAAGGACCTGGGGTTGTTTAGCCCAGAGAAAAGGAGGCTGAGGGGAGATCTCATCACTGTCTACAACTGCCTGAAAGGAGGCTGTGGTAGAGCAAGCGTTGATCTCTTCTCTCAAGTGACAGGTGATGGGACAAGGGGAAATGGCCATCACTTGCACCAGGGGAGGGTCAGACTGGATATTGGGAAGATTTTATTTGCCGAAAGGGTGGTCAGGCACTGGCACAGCTGCCCAGGGAGGGGGTTGAGTCACCATCCCTGGAGGTGTTTAAAAAACAGGCTGATGAGTTTTTGAGGGACGTGGTTTAGCGGATGATGGGTGCGGTTGGACTCGATGATCTTAGAGGTCTTTTCACAGTATCACAGTATCACAGTATCATAAGGTTGGAAAGGACCTCTGAGATCATCAAGTCCAACCTATAACCTAACACTAACACCAACCATCATCTAGACCATGGCACTCAGTGCCTCATCCAGTCTCCCTTTAAACACCTCCAGGGTAGGTGACTCCACCACCTTCCTGGGCAGCCCATTCCAATGGCCAATCACCCTTTCAGTGAAGAATTTTTTCCTCACATCAAGTCTAAACTTTCCCTGACGAAGCTTAAGTCCATGCCCTCTGGTTCTGCCACTGGTCACCTGAGAGAAGAGACCAACCCCTGCCCGACTACAACCTCCTTTTAGGTAGTTGTAGAGAGCAATGAGGTCTCCCCTGAGCCTCCTCTTCTCCAGACTAAACAGCCCCAACTCCCTCAGTCGCTCCTCATAGGGCTTGTGCTCCAGCCCCCTCACCATCTTCGTTGCCCTCCTCTGAACACATTCCAGTATCCTGACATCTTTCCCATACTGAGGGGCCCAGAACTGGACACAATATTCAAGGTGAGGCCTGACCAGTGCCGAGTACAGGGGGACAATAACTTCTCTGGTCCTGCTTACTACACTATTCCTGATGCAGGCCAGGATTCCATTAGCCTTCTTGGCCACCTGGGCACACTGCTGGCTCATGTTGAGCTTCCTGTCCACCAGCACTCCCAGGTCCTTTTCTACCTGACTACTCTCTAGCCACTCTGTCCCCAGTCTGTATCTCTGCATGGGATTGTTGTGTCCAAAATGAAGTACCCGACATTTGGACTTATTAAACATCATCCCATTAGAATCGGCCCAGCTCTCCAATCTGTCCAGGTCCCTCTGCAGGGCCATCCTACCCTCTAGCAGATCAACTCTTCCTCCCAGCTTGGTATCATCTGCAAATTTGCTGATGATGGACTCAATCCCCTCATCCAAATCGTCAATAAAGATATTAAACAGGACGGGACCCAATACCGATCCCTGGGGGACACCACTGGTGACCGGCCGCCAACTGGATGAAACACCATTTACCATCACTCTTTGGGCTCGGCCATCCAGCCAATTCCTAACCCAGCACAGAGTGCTCCCATCTAGGCCACGGGCTGCCAGCTTCCCTAGGAGTCTACTGTGGGGGACCGTGTCAAAGGCCTTACTGAAATCCAAGTATACCACATCCACAGCCTTCCTCTCATCCACCAGGCGAGTCACATGATCGTAAAAGGAGATCAGGTTGGTCAGGCAGGACCTACCCCTCCTAAACCCATGCTGGCTGGGCCTGATCTCTTGACCGTTCTGCAGGTGGTGCATGATTTCACCCAGGATTATCTTCTCCATGATTTTACCTGGGACCGAGGTCAGGCTGACAGGTCTGTAATTACCTGGATCATCCTTACGGCCCTTCTTGTGGATGGGCGTCACATTGGCCAACTTCCAGTCTTCCGGGACCTCTCCAGTGAGCCAGGACTGCTGAAAGATGATGGAGAGCGGCTTAGCAAGCTCATCCGCCAGCTCTCTCAGCACCCTAGGATGGATCCCATCCGGCCCCATAGACTTATGAGGGTCCAAGCGGCTCAGCAGGTCTCTAACCTCCTCCTCATGGATTGCAGGAGGGCCATATTTCACCCTGCCCCCATCAACCACTTCAGAGGGCCAACTGTCAAGCGAGCTGACATCCTTGTTGTTAAAAACTGAAGCAAAGAAGGCATTAAGTACCTCAGCCTTCTCTGCATCTCTGGTTACTATATTTCCCTCCACATCCAACAAGGAGTGGAGGTCGCTTCCGCCCTTCTTTCTGCCATTGATATATTTATAAAAACTCTTCTTATTGTCCTTAACAGAAGTGGCCAATTTGAGCTCCAGCTGGGCTTTTGCTTCCCTGATTTTTCTCCTACACGACTTAACAACATCCTTGAACATGACCTGACATACCTCCCCTTCCTTCCAACGATGATACATCCTCTTTTTCTTACTTAGTTCCTTCAGAAGTTCCCTACTCATCCAGGGCGGTCGTCTGCCCCTACGACTCTTCTTACAACACACAGGGACAGCCCGCTCCTGCGCCTGCAAAACTTCATTCTTGAAGTATATCCAAGCTTCCTGGACCCCCTTGCCACTAAGAGCTATTTCCCAGGGTACTTTCCTGACCAGTTCCTTAAATAATCCAAAATCTGCCCGCCGGAAGTCCAGCATTGATGTTCTGTTCCTGGCTTTTCCTATTACATTGTTCAGAGAGAACTCAATTATTTCATGATCACTAGACCCTAGACATCCTCCGACAACAACATCACTCACCAACCCATCTTTGTTTGTAAACAGCAAGTCAAGTAGAGCCTCACCCCTGGTGGGCTCACTCACCAGCTGTGACAAAAAGCAGTCCTCAATACACTCTAAAAACCTCCTGGACTGCCTCCTCTCAGCAGTATTAAGTTTCCAGCAGATATCTGGAAGGTTAAAGTCTCCTAAAAGAATAAGGGCAGCCGATCTAGAGGCAGCCTCCAGCTGTTTAAACAACAGAAGATCCAAATCCTCCTCCTGGTCAGGCGGTCTGTAGCACACTCCAACCAGGAGGTCCGACCTGACTGCCCCTCTGACTCTTACCCATAGGCACTCAACCTGGTCATCACCGATCTCAACTTCAACAGTATCCAGGGTTTCCCTAGCGTAGAGGGCCACCCCTCCACCCCTCTTTTCACGCCTGTCTCTCCTGAAGAGCCTGTAGCCTTCCATGGCAGCACTCCAGTTATGACAGTCGTTCCACCACGTTTCCGTGATGGCAACTATATCATATCTCTCCCGCTGGACCAGGACTTCTAGCTCCTCCTGCTTGTTTCCCATACTGCGTGCATTTGTGTACATGCACTTCAGTTGGGTTACTGACAACCCCCTTTGGGATGGCTCATCCTCCACGGGGACATCTTTGGCGAGCCTAGTAACTCCCCCCACCCCCGTCATGCCTAGTTTAAAGCCCTCTCAACAAGCCCTGCCAGCTCCTGAGCTAGAATTCTCCTACCCTTCGGAGTTAGACGAGACCCATCGGGGTCAAACAGGCCAGGTGCCATAAAGGTTTCCCCATGATCAAAGAACCCAAAATTCCTCTGCCGGCACCAGCCCCTAAGCCATCTATTAACTGCATATATTCTCTTATTCCTGTCTGTATCCATCCCTGCCACCGGGGGAACTGAACAGAACACCACCTGTGCTCCTGCCTTAGCTATCGACCGTCCCAGCTCCTGGAGTTCCTTTTTAACCACCCTTGACCCTCTTTTCACTAGCTCATCACCGCCAGCCTGGATCACCAGAAGCGGGTAATAATCTGAGGGTTTAATTAGGTCCGGCAGTCTCTTGGTGATGTCGTGTACCCGGGCTTGGGGAAGGCAGCAGACTTCCCGATGAGTTGGGTCCATCCTACAAATAGGGCCCTCCGTCCCTTTCAGAAGGGAGTCTCCCACCACAATGACCCTCCTTTTCTTTTTCTTATTTGAGGTCCTGACCCGTCTGATGGGCAATGTGAGGTCAGCCTCTTCAGGTGAGCTCTCTGTCAGACTATCCTCCACCGGAACATCAAATTCCAACTCCCCAAACCTGTTTTGAAGGGGCAGCTGGAAAGTTGGCATTTGAAAGGGAGGTCTATAACCCCCACGAGAGCAGACCTGCTCCCAGTCCTCCTCACCAGTCAGGTCACTCTCCTTACCCTGTTGCTGAGGAATATGGCATTCCTCAGCCTCCTGGGGAGGATTACTGGGAGGAGAGAGGGTTCTACTCCACCAGTCAATCTCCCTTTCACTTTCGCGAATACTTCTCAATCTTTCCACCTGATCCTTCAGATCTGCAACCATAAGGAGCAGATCCTGAATCTGTTCACATCTCAGACAAGCATTTTTGGTATTTTTGTTATGGTCCTCAGGACCATAACAGGTGGTTCCAACCACTTTAAGCCCGACTTATACCCGACTTATACCCCATGATGAATCAATTCTCTGATTCATCAGAACTTGAGTTTTGCCTTTAGAAATCTTTACTTGAAGAATTTTTCAATGGCTCTGGGATATCCTCTGTGCCTGATGCCAAAAATGCATCTACTCCCATTCCTGTTTTCTGGAAGAGGATCTTCATGTGTTAACATGGACCTCAGACAAACTTTGTGGTTTGAAATGGAAGGACCATGTAGAAGTACATGGGTGCCTTTTGCAGAATATGAGAGTGTTTGTTCTTAGGAACACAAAAGGGAGGTTTATTATCTCACATTTGATTAGAAAGAAATTCCTGACCAGAAACAGAAAACCACTTTCAAGATCTTAAATCCTGACTGGTGCTAGACTATGCAGTCTTCACCCGAGATATAAGTATGTGTCCTCAGGAACCAGGATGAGTCAGCAGAGGTTCAGATGCATTAGTGTGGTCACCAACATGAGGGTGTTCAAGAGCATGAAACTTTGTGAAGAATTGGGAATTATGCATGATAAAATGTGGTATGATTATTACTGTCATGGTTTAACCCCAGCTGGCAACTAAGAAGTCGGCAGCTGCTTGCTCACACCCCGCTCCCCAGTGGGATGGAGAGGAGAAAGGAAAAAAGGAAAACTCGTGGGTTGAGATAAATAGAGTTTAATAGGACAGGAAAAGGGAGATGCTGATGCTGATGATAATGATAATAATGATAATAACAATAATAATAACAGAATCTACAAAACAAGGGATCAACAATCCAAGTGCTCCCCACCCAATGACTGATGCCCAGCCCATTCCCAAGCAGTATTCCCTCTTCTCCCAGCCAACTCCCGAGTTTATATACTGAGCATGACATTATATGGTATGGAATATCCTCTTGATCTGCTTGAGTCAGCTGTCCTGGCTGTGCTCCCTCCCAGCTTCCCGTGCACCTCCCTGCTGGCAGAGCATTGGAAGGTGAAAAATCCTTGACTTAGCACAAACACTGCTTGGCAACAACAAAAACATCAGTGTGTTATCAACGTTATTCTAAATCCATAACACAGCACTATACCAACTACTAGGGAGAAAATTGACTGTATCCCAGCTGAAACCAGGGCAATTACATATATTACAAGGGATATAACTCCAGCTATTGAATGCACATTTCTTTAATCATATGCATGACCAAAACCATCCACCTGGCCTCAGATGGAGGTAGACCAGGTTCTGAAGAGGATCATGAAAGTTTATGGCTTGCTGAGGATCAGCTAATTGCAAAGATCTCTTCCCCTCCTAGATCTCCATGAATTCTCTCACGGGGACTGAGCAAACCTCTCAAAAAAAGGTGGATTTTCCAGGAGTGCTGCAGGACTCAAAGCCCCCTTCCCCTCCCTAGCAGTTTCATGTTGCACAAGAGGAGCATCCCCATGGCTCACAGCTTCGCTCAGCCCCACTCAGGTCTGTTGAAGGAGCCTCCACAAGTGGGCATCTTTGTGGGACCCGGGCCTGAAAGATATTTTGGCAGATATGAGGGATGAGCTACTGTGTAAAATATCTGCAGGGACTCAAGAGTGAAAAGACTTTGTCAAAATCCTCAAACAAGATAGGAAAACACTGTCAGGAAATCACCCTGGGATGTATTTGGCTGCGTTGTGCCATAACCCAGCAAAGCAGAAGGAAAGGAGGACTTCTGGAAAGTTACTCACTTTTGGAAGGGCCAAGAGGTTTTTTTATAAGCAGGTCAAAGGTAACTGCATAAAATAACACCATGCTTCTCAGGGATTATATCCATCTTAAGATGGATAAGACTAAGCTTCATGAGGAGCGGCTGAGGGAACTGGTATTGTTTAGCCTGGAGAGGAGGAGGCTGAAGGGCAACCTAATTGCTCTCTGCAACCATCTGAAAGGAAGCTGTAGCGAGGTGGGCACTGTTCTCGTCTCTCTAGTAACAAGTGATAGGATGAGAGGAAATGACTCAAATTGTGCCAGGGGAGGTTTAGATTGGGTATTAGGAAAAATTTCTTTTTCTGAAAGAGCAGTGAAGCATTGGAACAGGAAGCCCAGGGAAGTGGAGGAGTCACCATCTGAGAAGGTGTTAAAACAGAGGTGTAAATGTCGCACTTCAGGACATGGTTTAGTAGGCACAGTGGTGCTGTGTTGGTGGTTGGACTTGATGATCTTTGAGGCTTTTTCCAACCTTCATGATTATGTAATTCTATGATTCTGTCTTGGTAAAGCAAATAATATTTCTCTTGGAAGTTGAGGTGGTTTTGTAAGAGTTTTTTGAATTGTTGAGGGTCGGATTTTGTGGACATGACCATAGCAGGCCAGCTGGGGCCTGAAGAAGGTCCTGGTCCTGCTTGGTTTGCAATAGATCTGTTGTGTGTGCCAGGTCTGGGAGACTTCTGAGGGCTGCCAAGGATGGACAGCATGAACAGAACCAACACTTCCTTCTGCACTGCTCCCTTTTGTGTTGGTTTTCAACTCCATTTCAACTCCATTGGGACATAGGGTGCCACTATTTCACAAACAGCCAATAAATAAAACACACACACAGCTCCATGAAGCTTGCACAGAAGACAAAGTAAACTACTCAAAGGCCACCCTTCTCTCACCCCACTGAAAATACAAGCTCTCCAAGCTCTGCTGGCTTCTCTTTTGATTTTGCCTTGTGCTTTCAGCCATTCTTCTCTCCACAAGGATGGGTGTTTAGATGCTTGCCTTCTAATCAGCTGCAATTACAGCCTTTTCCAGTATTTTCTGCTGCCAATTTGGAGGGGGAAAAAAAGAGAAAAGGTTTTTTTTTTTTCAAAAAGAGAGGGAGGCTAATGCTTGAAAAGACATATGTGTTTAGCGTTGTTGGCAGATTTGTAAACTTATTAGTGCCTCCACACACCATGTAATTAAGATCTACTGGTAATTAGTCAACAGTTAAAAATAGGGGTTGGTATGGTGCTACTGAAAACGCCTACAAAATAATGTGTTCTCTGCACTCAAGATGCAGTCAGTGTCTCTAAAAAATGTTAATTTAAAAAACATGTATTTGTCTTAGAGCCAGATTTTTTAACAAAGTAGATTTCGATGTGTGTATGTGTGTGTTCAACTTCTTTATCTTCATGCGTTTATGCATCTTTGTGTGATGTCCAAAGAGACTGACTGCAGATTTGGTCTTGGATAAAAGTGTTAAGCTCTAAAACTGCCGACTCGACACAGCCATGAAGGGAATGGGAGCCTTTCTTGTTTGTAGATTCCATTGTAATAAACCTGCTCATCAAAGGAATTTGTTCAAAAATCCACTGGAATGGCAGATGTGCAGCACCATGGGGCAGATGTCTGATGTTTTGGAGAGTCGTGCATGTATTTTCTAAATATTCAGGGATTACCACAGTCTATAGATATAATCCTTTAGTAACCTGAAATGTCAAAGATGATGGAAAAGCTCTAATGCCTTGTAGCAGACGTTTGGCCAAACTGCCCTGTAAGAGCAGGCATTCCCACGCATGTTTGAAGTCCTTTGTCCTTTATCCTATAAGAAGACCCAAAAGAGGTGATGTTGTTTTTAAATTTCCCAGCTCCTGCTTTAGAATGTGGTCCAGAGCTGTGTGAGGGTTGCTGGGTGATGTTCTGAAAGGACGTCTCATTTGGCTGTCATAAGCAATCTGCGATGATTTGTTGTGCAGACAGGCATTTGTCTCGAGTAATCCAAAGGGCTTATTTTGATTGCTTGATAGATCCAAGGAACATAGAGTTGACTCAATGGGGGATTCATTTATTATGGTCCCAAACTACTCCTAAATCTTTCCTTATGTCATGTCAATGGATTTGTCAGGCCACTCTCACACAGCAGTAAAGCACTGGTAGGGGGAAATTTACCCTTGCCAAGCAGAGTTAGATGCTGTGTTTATAAACCAGTTTCTGAAGTACCAGTGATGACTGGAATTCTGCTGCAGGAGATAAACTGGATTTTGTTTGGTGCCCTGGAGAGAAGCATCTTCTATTGACCTTAGGAGAAAAAAAACCCTCCCCATACCGAAGTAAAGCAGAAAAGACCAAGCCTAGAGTGTCCTAGAAAGGGCCAAGAAAGTTATTTCATGGGTTATTCAGGATAAAGACATGAGTTAACATCTAGAAAACCCTCTGAGAATCCATGTTCCACAGATGCAAAGTATTGCTGCCTTTGAGTTCATGGTAAGATTTATATTAATGTTTCTTTGGTGCTGAAAGTGAGTTTCAATTTCGTTATGTTCAACTCTGGAATTTATAGAGTGAGGTTTTTATGCAAACACCTGAAAAGCCATTGAAACTGATTTTCAGGTATAAATGTGTCTTTTCTCCAACGTGTTTCAGTGTTGTCTTCCCCAGCTGGTTAGATACGGTAGTTAACCACAGTTGGGAACGTCACAAAGTTAGTTACATCAGCCCCACCGACAGAACAATACTATACGATGGTAAATAAAAAAGTATATATGCATGTAAGTGATGCTGCTTGGTTTTAATCAAACAAAATTACTGACTGAAAAAAAAAATCCAAACAAATAAAGTGAAACCAATCATCTTTGAACAAGGAGTAGTTTAAAGAATTCCCTTTCTTCAGAACTGTGCCTGTCATCTGTAGCCTTGACTGGGAGAAGGTGTTAAAAGGATGTCTCTCCTATCCTTGGGATCCAGTAGAAACTGCCCAAGGCCTGAAGGAGTGGTTGGACAGGGTGGGAATTATAAGGGCATGGAAAATCAGAGATGGACACTCTGAGGATGTGATCTCCAAGACTTGTTTCCTCAAGAAACCAGAAAGACATAAAAGAGTCTTTATTCCCTTTGCTCTTTTCTGCTTCACTGCTTCAAGGTCTTTTACAAACCACCATTCCTAAGTCTCACTGTCCAGCTTTGGCTCACTTGGGACTCAAAGTGAACACATTTCTTTCAGAGAAAAGGTTCGTTCTTCAGCTGATCAGTCGTCACTGGGGACCACCAGTTGATCACTGGTCACGCCAGTGTTTGGAAAAAAGACACTGCATGGAAAACTGCTGAAGTGTGAGAGCCTCTGGGACCCTGAGCTGCCGAGGTTGAACAGTGACAAACCTCTCCAATGGGACTCCTGACATGTTCTGCATGGAATGACCCAGAGCTCTGTGCAGCAGAGACTGCAAAATGCTGGAGGACTTGAGAATCATAGAAGCATAAAATCATAGAATTATAGAATGGTTTAGGTTGGAAGGGACCTTAAAGTCCACCCAGTTCCTACTCCTCTGGGACATCTCCAACTGGATCAGGTTGCTCAAAGCACCACCCAGCCTGGCTTTGAACACCTCCAGGGATGAGGCAGCCACCACTTCTCTGGGCAACTTGTGCCAGAGCATCCTCACCCTCACAGTAAAACTTTTCTTCTTAGTATCTCAACTAAATCCCCCCGCTTTCAGCTTAAAACCATTCACCCTCATCCTGTCCCTGTAACCCCTGATAAAGAGCTCTTTCCCAGCTTTCCCATAGCCCCCTTTAAGTAATGGAGGGCTGCTCTAAGGTCTCCCTGGATCCTTCTCTCCCTTAGGTCGAACAACCCTAACTCTCTCCTCCTGTCAACAGGTTCAAGCAATCTCCTGAGCTGAAAATGACCCAAGAGTGGGGGATTCATAAGGGTATTGTATACCCCTGCTCTTGATTTCCTCATAGGTTCCTGCTAATGGCCAACACCAGAGAGAAAGCACCGGGTGAATTCTTAGTTTGAACCACTGCAGCTGTTGTAATGGTGTCAGGTCAGACTGCTCCCCAGGGTGGTGCATGCCACAAGTCCATCAGTTTGGCCCACGGTGAGACAAGGCTGGAGCAAACCCCGTGCTACTGTCTCTGCAATACATAATCCATCGGTGTTTGCTTCACAGTGATGTCTTTTCTCCTCAGTTAGAATTTTTCTTTTGAAAGGCAATTCTGATGACTCTGATTTACAGTGACAGCAACTTCAGTGGCATTTAAAAAGACTGGAAGGAAGAGATAAATATACTTGAAGATTCCTTAATAAGGGAATGGAAGAAGCGTAAAAGCTCTTGTGTCAATTGTTCTTCTTTATAAAGTTCTCTAAATACTAAGGCAGACACAGGAATTTGTCTCAGCTGATTTTAGCCATCTAAAAGTTGGGTGTCTTTTTCAAGCTGGTCCTTCAGTCTTTCTGAAGGACCTGGTGAGGATGCCAGGACATCTAGAAGGCAATTCTTATCCCTGTTTTAGGCATGCACTTTGGGACAGAATGAACCAAGGTCTGGAGATACTGGACCCCTTTCTGCTGATGGCACAAGAAATTTAACTTTTAGGTGACTGAAGTTAGGCAAGAGGAACCCAGACTATGCAGGTTGAGAAAAACCATGCTCAAAGATAGAACTGTTCCTCAACAGCTCTGGATGCTTTGATTAGGTGAAACTTTCTGTCTAACTTCTTGAGTTACCACTGACTGAAAGCTCTGAATCGTGTGCTTGGTGTTTGGGTGGTACCATCGAGCATCACAAAGCACTCATTGCTCTGTCTTCTGTGGGAAGCCCCACCAGAGAAAACAACCTCCTGCTCTAATCAGGGGATGGTCAGTGCAAGACAGGTGGGAATCTGAAGAGGTCAAACAAAGCAGAATAGCAAGAAGTCCTCAAAGAGAAGCAGGAGGAACTCAGTTATCCGCTGGTTAGGCTGATAAAAAGGGGCACGGGGGATTCAGTAGCACAAATGCTTAGGTTGAATCTCTGAGAGGATAACAAGCTCTGGCATTTTTAGGGCAGAATGAAAAAAAGAAAAAGAAGCTGAAACAGCAGCAAACAATAACTCTTGATCTAAATCTTAGAGATCACTGTACTTGCAATGAAACCAATGGGGCAAACGTGCAAAAATGGGCCTGTTCAATGAGACCTACCTTGACCCAAAAAGTTCTTAATTGACCTTCTGGCTCCAGCCTTGACTAGTGAATCCTCAGCATTTCTAGTGTTTCACCTGAAAGAGAGGGAAGAATTCCCTCATCTGAAACAGAAAGAGAGACTTAATTCATAGACCTGAACACAAAGAGCAGCTCTGCTGGTCCTGCACAGGACAGGTTAGGAAATCCCACCAAGGAATGTCTGCGTTAGAGAAAACACTTTCTTCATGAAGAATGGCATTCATTGTGTTTTTAAGTAACAGCCACTTACGGCTTCGCAAGGTGCTGTGAAGATGCATCATTCAAGAGAGAAGGTGCCGGTTCCACGTGCGCGAGCGAGGTGCTCGTGGTGTGGTGTGCTGCAGCTCCTGGCTGCCAGGAGAATTCCCTGCAAGATGGCAGCAGGGCTGGGCCGGCTGGAGACAGCAAAATCATGTTTTCAGGACTCATGGCAGTGTTGTGACACATCGTTCCTTGCCCCACATTCCTCCCAGGAAATGTAAGGACCATCTCATTGCTCTCATGTTCTTTCAGTACATAAATGCACACCACTGCTTCCACCTGTTTGTCAACAAGTCTTTTATCAGGTCTTGATTAAATGAAGCATTTAAATGTAGAAACATAGAATGGTTTGGGTTGGAAGGGATCTTAAAACCCATCCAGTTCCAACACCTCTGCCTGGGCAGAGACACCTCCCACTGGATCAGGTTTCTCAAAGCCTCATCCAACCTGGCCTTGAACACCTCAAGGGAGGGGGCAGCCACAGCTTGTCTGGGCAACCTGTGCCAAGGCCTCACCACGCTCAGTATAAACATTTTTTTTCCTAGTATCTCCTCTAAATCTTCCCTCTTTCAGCTTAAAACTGTCCCTGCACTCCCTGACAAAGAGCCCCTCCTCAGCTTTTTTGTAGCCCCCTTGAAGCACTGAAAGGCTGCTCCAAGGTCTCCCTGGAGCCTTCTCTTCCCCAGGCTGAACAACTCCAACTCTCCCAGCCTGTCCTCATATGGGAGGTGCTCCAGCCCTCTGATCATCTTTGTGGCCTCCTCTGGATTAGGTCCAACAGATCTATGTTCTTCCTGTGTTGGAAATCCTGAAACCCTTATCCCTATTTAAGCACATGCCTGCGACATGCCTATTTGGCACAATATTTAAACATTAGCTTTCAGTGACAATTCAAGGAGCACAGACAGGCTTCAGATGTATTTTGGGTGTAATGCTTTGCTGAATCAGGACCTTACCTTTCCCAGCACAAAGTACAACCATCTTGGTACAGAGAAATGCAGTGCAACAAGGCATTCATTTCTTGCAGGAGACACAGGCTAACGCTGTCTTTTCAGGAGGAAATGTGGGTGGAAGGACCTTGCAGGTTCCTCCTAAGCCTTTAAGTCTATCTTAAATTGCTTAATAAAGATCATGGTAAAGGGTGACTTGGTAGTTGGGCCTCACCTGAAAGTCAAAGCTATACATACATTTGTCTTTAGGAGACATCTCAGTGCTTTTAGGCCTGGGACACATGTATTTTCCATCCCCATTGTTCATTCAGCTTGCATTGTCCTCAGTGCATCCATTCTCTGGATTTTTCCTGATGGATGGAGCTGTATTCATTGCAGGCTTTCCTGTTCAAAGCACGTTAATCAGAGCTTGGATCTCAACAGGTGATTGTGTAGACTCAGCCACACACTCCCTCAGGGGCATCACCACTGGGAAATAGGGATGAGCACTCTCTCACACAGCCCATTACTGTGACCTCTTAAAGGGTGTGAAGAATGTAGAGCTCTGCTGTGGCAAGGCTTTAAATGAGCAGAGACCTTGGTGTAGGTGCTTCCAACTTCTTCACAGCAACAGGGACACACAGATCAGTTGAAACCAAGGAAACATCAGTGAGAGAGTCCTGAGGCCTGATGATTTCCAGATCTTGCATTCACTGGGACAAGATGGCTCTGTCTAAAGTCTCTTTGATAAAGTTCAACTTGTTGTTCAACATTCAGAAAATATTATTGAATAATTTGCACGTTTCCAGCCATTTCTTGGGACATGTATTGTGGCCAGCAGGAGCAGGGAAGTGATGGTGCCCCTATACCTGGCGCTGATGAGGCCACACCTGGAATCCTGTGTTCAGCTTTGGGCCCTCAGTATAGGAAAGACTTTGAGCTGCTGGAGCATGTCCAGAGGAGGACAACAAACCTGGTGAAGGGTCTAGAGAACAAGTCTTGTGAGGAGCATCTGAGGGAACTGGGATTGTTTATCCTGGAGAATCACAGAATCACAGAATCACAAGGTTGGAAAGGACCTCTGAGATCATCAAGTCCAACCTATAACCCAACACCAACACCAACACTAACACCAACCATCATCTAAACCATGGCACTCAGTGCCTCATCCAGTCTCCCTTTAAACACCTCCAGGGTCGGTGACTCCACCCCCTCCCTGGGTGCTCATTCCAATGGCCAATCACCCTTTCAGTGAAGAACTTTTCCCTAACATCAAGTCTAAACTTTCCCTGATGAAGCTTGAGTCCATGCCCTCTAGTTCTGTCCCTGGTCACCTGAGAGAAGAGACCAACCCCTGCCCCACTACAACCTCCTTTTAGGGAGTTGTAGAGAGCAATGAGGTCTCCCCTGAGCCTCCTCTTCTCCAGACTAAGCAGCCCCAACTCCCTCAGTCTCTCCTCATAGGGCTTGTGCTCCAGCCCCTTCACCATCTTCGTTGCCCTCCTCTGAACACATTCCAGTATCCTGACATCCTTCCCAAATTGGGGGGCCCAGAACTGGACACAGTATTCAAGGTGAGGCCTGACCAGTGCCGAGTATAGGGGGACAATAACTTCTCTGGTCCTGCTTACTACACTATTCCTGATGCAGGCCAGGATGCCATTGGCCTTCTTGGCCACCTGGGCACACTGCTGGCTCATGGTGAGCTTCCTGTCCACCAGCACTCCCAGGTCCTTTTCTGCCTGACTCCTCTCCAGCCACTCTGTCCCCAGTCTGAGAAGAAGAGGTTAAGGGGAGACCTTATTACTCTCTACAACTACCTGAAAGGAGATTGTAGGGAGGTGGGTGCTGGTGTCTTCTCCCAAGTAACAAGTGATACGATGAGACGAAATGGCCTCAAGTTGTGCCTAAGGGGAGGTTTAGCTTGGACTTTAGGAAAAATTTCTTTATCAAAAAAGTGGTCAAACAGGCTGCCCAGGAGGTATTAAAAAATTGTGTAGATGTGGCACTTGGGGACATGGTTTAGGAGGCTTGGTGGTGTTGGGCTAATGATTGGACTGGATGATCTTAGAGGTATTTTCCAACCTTAATGATTCTATCATTCTATCTTTGTTTCTTCAGAAGGGCTTGGATGTGTCAATAAAAAGATGCTGAACTGAGTAGGCTGCGTGGGCTCTGTGAGCAGAAACGGTGGGTGAACATTGCAGCTGAGTGCCAGCACTGCAGCAAAGCTTGTTTTCTTCAG
The DNA here is from genome assembly GCA_033556795.1 of Tapera naevia. Taxonomy (NCBI): domain Eukaryota; kingdom Metazoa; phylum Chordata; class Aves; order Cuculiformes; family Neomorphidae; genus Tapera; species Tapera naevia. Next base: position 34,752,211 of record JAUMJJ010000079.1, on the reverse strand, counting down.
AGCCGTGTGTGCTTTAACCCCGTGCTCGGTGAATGCCGAAGCCGAGTGCTTTTGACAGTGTGAAGGCAGTGTAACAGTCTGGCTGCTGGGATCCCACTGGGAATTCCTGTGCCTGCCTCGTGTTGGCTCACTATCTCAGGGAGCTGCAGTCATGACCAGAGCTGATACCTTCATTTTCAGGTGCAACTGCTCTTTCAGCTATTTGCCTTCCAAAATCACTCTTTATTGCTATGTGTGAAAACCTTCACCACTGTGCAAAATTACTGCGTATCAGATGGGAACAATTTCCTGGCACTGGTTTTCAATAGAATATTTCACAGCTCTCTGCTTACTGGGAAACAGCCACTTCTGCTCCAGCCTGTGCTGACCCACAGAAGTTAATGGCTTTCACAGCTTCCTGATAACAGAGCTTGGGTCCTTGCAATCAAAGTTCAAGAAGGATATTGAGGGGCTAGAGCAGGTCCAGAGAAGAGCAACAAAACTGGTGAAGGGACTTGAGCACAAGTCCTGTGAAGAGAGGCTGAGGGAGCTGGGGTTGTTTAGCCTGGAGAAGAGGAGGCTCAGGGGAGACCTCATCACTCTCCACCACTATCTGAAAGAGGTTGTAGACAGGTGGGGGTTGGTCTCTTCTCCCAGGCAACCAGCACCAGAACAAGAGGGCACGAGCTCAGACTCTGCCAGGGAAGGTTTAGGCTGGATATCAGAAAAAAGTTCTTCACAGAGCGAGCAATCAGGCCTTGGAATGGCCTGTCCAGAGAGGGGGTGGATTCACCATCCCTGGAGGGTTTTAAAATAAGACTGGATGTGGCACTTAGTGCCATGATCTAGTAATCATGAGAGTGTTGGATTAAGGGTTGGACTTGATGATCTTGGAGGTCTCTTCCAACCCAGATAATTCTATGATTCTATGAAAGGTGCAGCCACTTGGACATTTAGGATTGAAGACTAGTAGTTCAGTGCTCCCTGTAGCAGCCCCAGCAGGCACTTTTGTTTGACTTGTGTTCACGTTACTGGATGATGCCATTTTCTCCAAGGTCCTGCTTGTCTGTACCATCCTCTCACTTCCAGACATCCCAACTCTGCAGTGCCTGGTCCAGCATCGAAGATTGCCACCTTGCTTTTATTCTCTTGCATATGGAAGAAATTTCAGTCAGTGTAGGCCTGCAGAGATTGTTATTTCCAGATTTATCCACATAAATGCATGGAGATCACAACTTTTGACCACCAGCATGACACTCCACGTGATACTGGAAGGCTGGATTCAGGTCTTCCTGGAGCATTCTCTTCGTCAGGCTGAACAACTCCAGCTCTCTCAGCCTGTCCTCATTCAGGAAGTGCTCCAGCTGTCAGATCATATTCATGTCCTCCTCTGGAATTTCTCTAACACATCCATGTTCTTCCTGTGCTGAGTGCCCCAGAGCTGGAAGCAGGACTCCAGGTGAGGTCTCACCAGAGCCGAGTAGAGTGGCAGAATCACCCTCCTCGACCTGCTGGCCGTGCAGTGTTTGATGCAGCCCAGGATACAGTTGGCTTTCTGGGTTGCAAACACACATTGTTGGCTCATGTCCACCTTTTCATCCCACAAATCCTTCTCGGCAGGGCAGTTTTCAATCACAATATTCCTCAGCCTGTGTTGAAACTGAGGATTGACCTGCCCAGATGTAGGACCTTGCACATGGCCTCATTGGACCTCATGAGGTTCATATAGGCCCACTTCTCCACCTTGTCTAAGCCCCTCTGGATGACATCCCCTCCTTCTGGTGTGCCAACCACACCATTCAACTTCTTGTCATCTGCAAACTTTCTGAGGGTGCACTTGATCTCACTGTCTATATCATTGATGAAAATATTGAGCAGCACTGGTCCCAGTATAGACCTCTGAGGGACACTACTCGTCACTGATCTCCATTTGGACATGGAGGGATGGGAGGGAGGTTATTGAGGTCATGGGAGGGAGGCTCAGTGTTTTAGTTTTCACTGAGAACTTAGAGCTTCTTCATTAGTCCTCATTCTTGAACTGGGCAAAGTGCCACCTGCAGTCTCCAAGGATATTTCAGACTCCATTGCTTAAGTGCCCTCTGGTCCTTTCTCCACGTTTCAGACTATGCTTTGCTGTTGAAGCCATCTCCTGAACTGCATATATTTCCAAACGTGGCAGCAAAAGGGCTCACTGTAGCACATTAATCGCTCACTTTCCCTTTCGTGATCTCCTCAGCTCTTGCACAGGAATTGCCATCCCCGGTTAGACCACCGGCTCATCAAATCCTGCTTCCTGCCTCCAGCGATGGCCAAAACCTGAGGCTTCAGAGGTTGCCTCCGTAGCAAACCAAACGAACTGCACAGCTCTAGGTGTGTGGGTGGAAAAACCTCTTTCCTGGCTGCCACGGAAGATCCACTTGTGTGCTGAAGCATGAGATTTGATTACCTTTATTACAGGATCTTCGCATGCAGAGCTACAAATGTTCATGGTCATGCAATTATCCAGTCACAGCAGTTGACTCAGTGACCTTCTTTGGCAGTGAAGTCCAGAAATTGGCTAATATGCAGTGGAGGGACCTCTCATTGCAGCACCTTCACTGAACTTTACCTTCAACAAGTGACATTCAGTAACTTATATATGGCAGGGTAAAATGGAAAAAGAGTTTCAGGTCTGTGGTTCCCTTTTTTTTACTTGAATATCCTCAAAACCTCTTTTTTTCTTTACAAAATATTTCTGGATTTTTGATCATTTTGATCATTTTCTTCCCTCATACTTGCACTGCTCTTCAGGCTTTTCCAGCACCCTGGAGCAAAGGTATTACCCATGAAATGTCCACCATGTCCTTTGGATTCTCTGGGTAAAGATCTCAGGTGTGTTTGGGAAAAAAACATGGCTATTATATAAATGCAAGAAGGAAGGTCATTCTGAGAGCTGACACCATGGGAGACACAGCAGAAGAGAGAAGATGATGAGTGCATCCAGGTAAGCTTTTGAAGGAAATTTATAGACAAGAGGAAGTCCATGAGGCTGGTGAGGGGTCTGGAGCACAAGGAGCTGAGGGTACTGAGGTTGTTTCATCTGTAGAAAAGGAGGCTGAGGGACAATCTTATTTCTTTCTACAACTACAAAAAGGAGGTCGTAGCAAGGTGGGTGTTGGTCTCTTCTCCTTAGTAACAAGTGATAGGATGGGAGGAAATGGCTTAAAGTTGCATCAGGGAGGGTTAGATTGGATATTAGGAAAAATTTCTTCACTGAAAGAGTGGTGAAGCCTTGGAAGAGGCTGCCCAGGGCAGTGGTGGAGTCACCATCCCTGGAGGTGTCCAAAAAATGTGTAGATGTGGCACTTCATGACCTGGTTTAGTAGGCATGGTGGTGTTGTGTTGATGGCTGGACTTGATGATCTTAGAGGTCTTTTCCAACCTTAATGATTCCATGATTCTATAATAAGGAAGGCAGTGATTCAGAGTATAATTTGGCCATAGACCACGTTTCTCAATGAAAGTATTATCAGGTACCACAAGCAATAGTAGGAACCACTGTTGAGGGAGAAGGAAAAAAAGTTAGTTGTGAGCAAAACAATGCCACAAAAAAGAACATTTAGCATCTCTTCAAGCACATGCTGCAGCAGGCTTGGGTGCAAGGAGCCGTAAAAGTGACTTAAAGCAAGAGTCTCAAGAGCGGATTGCTCAAGTGAAAGGAAGCTGGAATGAAATGCCAGCCAGCCCCGTCGGTCCCTCATTCCACCCTGCTCAGAAATGCCTGATGCTTTCTGACTGGATAGCCAGGGTTGGAGTAATTACTCAGTTGCAGCAGTTTTCACTTTTATAGAGAAAAGGAGGCTTCTTTTATTTGCATGAGTTGTTACAATTTTGCCTCAAGTTTTATGAGCTGACACTGTTGGTGAAGGTCTTTGCTATACAGGCCTTCTGGCTTACTCCTGGCCTGGTCATAACGGCCACACGGCCACTGTCCCACCCTACTGTACTTGAAGCTAAACTCCCAGGGGCTACACTTGGGAATTAAACAATTTGGGGCACAGATAGTCACTTGTGCTGCTAAATTACAGCCTAGATGAGCAAACACAGATGCAAACAACCCTAAGAAGGCCGGGAATTAACATAGAGCATTCCCAACAGAGCATCTGGAGGATCCACCCTGTTTTGAAGACTGAGAGAGTTTAATAGTGTGGACATGGTCAGGCTTTGTCAAAGGGCCTCAGGACTAGAGAACAGGCCTTGCCCTATTTTTTTGAGTAGTGTAGTGCAGAGGGAGATCCATCTCCAGGATAGGGACTGGAAAGCTCAACGCCCCCTCTAAGGGTATTGCAGGACATGGGGGGGCTGAGTGGTGAACCCAGTGATAGACAGTCCACGTCAACCTCAAGGCAAACACTGGAAGTGCCTTTCCAAGGATGCTGGAAGAGCTGATTGGGCTGGGAGGTTGAGACATGGAGTGTGGACATCACAAGAGCGTGCTAGTGGGAGCAGTAGTGTCTCAACACAGCTGTGAACAGGTCTATCCAAGAGAGCCTGGGAGTCCCACCACAGAAAGGTCTTTAGTAAGGAATGAACGTGTCTGTGCTGGGACACATCTTCCACCAGACTGAACCTTGGAGCTGGTTAGGAGACTGAATCCTTTCTTATACAGGGTAATCTGCCTTTCTGAGCGGCTTTGGATACACTTCATATATGTTTCAATTCTCTAGGCAATACTAAAGTCTTGCCTTTCAGTGAAACACCAAACCTGACCAGTCTGCCAGGATCACCTCTAAATCCTCTTGATGACTTATTTTCATTCTCTGACACCATTCCTCCCTCCATTTTTTCTCTCTTCAAGCCACAGGGTTCATCACCTCCCCAATCCTGCCAAGACCTAAGATGCTTTGAAGCCATCATGTCACCTAGTTCAATGCAACCTCTCCCTTTCTGGTTTCTGGTGATGTTCTACACCTGGAATCCCTCCTGCCCACGTATCTCCCTGTTCCTGCAGGCCATCCTACTTCCCTTCTCCATGTCTCCCTTGTGCTGCAGTGCTCCTTCCTACATGCCCATCTACTCTTGCCTGGTCCTTGCAGCACCGTGAGTGGTGGGAGCAGAACGACTGGGCTCCAACTCTCCTGCCTGCAGTGTGCAGCCCCACTGGGAATCCCTACACAGCCCACGTCCTAGCTAAGAAGAAGAACAAATTTCTGGGCCCTAACATTACTTTGCCTCTTTTTCACCCTCCTGAGCAGACCACAAGTCCTTCCCTCCCACCAGAACACTCTCTCCTGAAGGGCATCACAGCCACCAACCCCCATGATGTGGCCAGCAGAACCAGGGAAGTGATTGTGCTCCTGGACTTGACATTGGTGAGGCCACACCTCAAATCCTGGGTTCAGTTTTGGGCCCTTCACTACAAGAAGAACATTCAGGGGCTGGAGCACATCCAGAGAAGGGCAATGGAGCAGGGGAAGGAGCTGGAGAACAAGTCTTATGAGGAGTGTCTGAGGGACCTGGGGTTGTTTAGCCTGGAGAGGGGAGACCTCATCACTGTCTACAACTGCCTGAAAGGAGGCTGTGGTGAAGTGGGTGTTGGTCTCTTCTCACAAGTGACATGACGAGAGGAAATGGCCTCAAGTTGCAGCAGGGCAGGTTCAGATCAGACATCAGGAACAATTTCTTCACTGAAAGGGCTCTCAGGCACTGACAGAGGCTGCCCAGGGAGGTGGTGGAGTCCCCATGCCTGGAGATGTTTAAAAGCTGGGTAGATGAGTTTCTCAGGCATGTGGTTTATTAGTGGATGGGAATGGTTGGACTCGATGATCTCAAAGGTCTTTTCCAACCAAACGATTCTATGATTCTGTGATTCTATAATACTCTAAAATCTGACAATGCTAAGCTAGTCCCTGTTCCTCCTTTCCAGCCACCTCCCCCACACATTTTCCTTCCCTAATCCTCAAGGAGCCATGGCTTAGGAGCCGTAGCTTAGCATCGCATGATGTGTGTGTGTCATTGTCCCCCTCTAATAGCATAAGCCCTGCCTGAATCCCCTTGATTTTAGGACACAGAGTGTTGCTGGAATTCCTTGTTTCTAATGTTTTCATTTCTGTATTGGCTGTTTTGTATTAGTTCTTTGCTGTATATTCAGAGCCACGTAAGACACATGATTGTTTACATTTCAGAGGAGGCATTTGCTTTCAATACAAACAATAAAGCAGGGATGCAGAAGCGAGGCAGCAGTTCATATTGTGCATCCTATGGAGGCAAAATTTGGGTCACAGGCTGAAGTTATCATGACAGAAAGTTCTGTCTGGGCCAGATATTCCCATCATGGTTTAGCTTGGCCATCCTCCCCCGCCATGTCCAGTCAAACAAGGTGTTGTTCTGACTTCAGGGCCCTCCCACTTTATTCAAATTTGATGCTTTTGGGGTGCTACCTGAAGGTTTCAGCTTGGTCAGAGATGGCAGGGGAGGTCAATCAATGGAGATGTAGAGCTATCAGACTTGTGTGTGGGGATGGAAAACCATGGACACAATGGGTATTTTGGCTTTGATTGGATTTGGGTTTTGTCAGGCTGATTAAAAAGTGCTGTACAGATGCATTGACAGATCCTAAACATTGTACAAGAGCTAAACACTGTGGTTTTGGCTTGCTAGATGAAGACAGTATGGGGCTGGGGGAAGAGGGTTGCATTGGGATATCCCAAAGAGATGGGGCAGGGTGGAAACGGGATGCAGGCTTGCAGAGCTTCTTTGGCGGTGTGAGCAAGAGCAGTGATGCAGGCCACCTCCCTTTCTCTGTGATGGGGCAAATTCTTCACTCCTTCATGCCCATGGAAAGGAGAGGAGCAAACTGGATGCACAAAAGGGAAAGAAAACAGTTGGTGCATACATAAGAAATGCTTTGGTGTGGGGGCACAGCAGTGGTCCCAGCAGGAAGCCTTTTTGTTCTTAGGGCACTCACAAAGGGGCTTTGCCCAAGACATATTTAAGCAGCTTATGGCCATTAGATGAATGTTTAATCTCCAAGAAAGTGGGCCACCAGGAGGGCAGGTGCTCCAACACATTTAAGTCCATGGAGCAGCCAGAGCTGTGAGAAAAAGCAGTGGAGGGGATCCAGGGAACAGGTTATTGGAGGACTGGGGGACTGAGGTGGCCAGTGTTGGATCTTACACCTCAGGGGTTGAGAGAGCAGGTACAGCAATTGCAAATGCCAAAAAGGATTCTGTGAACAGGTAAAAGGAGTCCCTGAAATCACCTAACAGCAGCAGGTTAGGCAGAGAGAGCCCCAAACTTGCACCTCTTCCACCTGCATCTTCTGTGTTGCTTGCAAGACCTGAGCCAGCCAGGTGGAAGGTAGCTTGAATATTACTCTCTAGAAGGGCATCTCCACCCGTTACAGTTGCTGCCACGAAAGGCCAGACTGAAAATCTGCCAGATCATTTCCAGATCTGATCCTAGTTTGCCCTAAATAAAGAGCTGAATCGGTCTGGGGGGGGGGGGGGGGGGGGCAAAAGCAGAGCAGCAATGATTTCAGTTATCTGTGGCTGCAAACTTGTCCTCCAAGAGAAACGCTTGAGCTGACATCTCTCTCGGGTCCTCGAGCAGGATTTCCGAGGCAGGTGCCGTTATTTTGTAGTCATCCAAAAGATGGCAGCCTTCCCCAAATCTTCTTCCCTGCCTGCTGGCTGCACTCCGACCAGGAGATCCGTGTCTCACCTTGGCTACTGACACTGCTGCCCAAGGGAGACAGAGCTTGGAAGCTGCAGAGAGCTGTTAAAAGTCATGCTTTGAGCTGTGCCTTTGGCATTTTGGTAGTGCTGCTATTTGCCTGGAAAAGTAATCAAACCTGCCTTTTCCTGGGAGAGAGATTTGGATTTCCTCTTGGTTGCCGGAGAGCCAAATTGCTTTTATCTGGCACAGTCAGAAGATGGGGTTGTTCCTGCAGCATTTCCTCACCATCCATGGTGCCCAGAACAGCTCCTTTGGCAGGGGATGGTTGGATTTGGAGCCCAAGGAGGAAGAGGCTGTAGGAACCAGGAATACACTGCCTTGTGGTCTCAGCCCTCTGTGCCCAATCAGTTCTCCCTTGCAGAAGGATGTAATAAGATGGTGGGATGGGCTCTGCCACCTGGTGCCTTCATCGTGGGGCTGAGCACACCACGCTACCAGTCACCCCCACACAAAAGATCACTGTTGCCCCTCACCAAATAATCACCTCCCTTCCCAGAGCTTTATTCTGCCTCAGTTTCCATAGCAAGAGCTCCTCAGCATTGGAAAGAAGGTCTCCTACATGTCCCCATCCCAAGCATTTCTGGTCTCCAGGCTTTGCCTTTGGAAGTGGAAAACTGAGAACGCAAACATAAAATCCTTAATTTTTATAGAATCAGAGAATGGTTTGCATTAGAAGGGATCTTAAAGCCCACCCAGTTCCAGCCCCCCTGCCATGGGCAGGGACACCTCCCACTGGACCAGGTTGCTCTAAGCCTCATCCAACCTGGCCTTGAACACCTCCAGGGATGGGGCAGCCACCACTTCTCTGGGCAACCCGTGCCAGGGCCTCCCCACCCTTGTAATAAAACATTTCTTCCTAACATCTAATTTAAATCTCCCCTCTTTCAGCTTAAACCCACTTTCAGCTTTTCCAAGCATCCCTTTTATCAGGTCACCCTTCTCTCCACATTACATTTACAACCTACAGGAACGTACAGACAGACCCAAATGAAAAACAACATCCTCAGCTCCATTTCCTCCACCTCAATTTCTTTGAGTTCACCAGGCCATGGGAAATTAACCATGCAGCGTATTCCTGGCTCTATTCCTGTGGCCTTGGACACACCGGAGACATTTTTTCCAGTCAATTAAACAGCACCGTGGCCTGTTTGCTGGCCTGAAGCCAACTGGCACTACCTGGCCATGTCCAGACTGTGTGAGCAATCTTCCACCCCTCCGCAGTCCCTGTCTCTCACTGCTGGGCAGCTTTGCTGTTGTCCTCACCTGGCCCTTGCAGCCTCCCCACCAGACAGGAGATGCCTCTGCTGAGTAACCAGGGAGCACTTCCTGCAAACAGGCGACTGTGGCCTTAAACTTTTGGTGGTTAAGTGTAACTTTTGGAAATAAAATCATTGACTTTCTGCTGAGCTGGCTTTGGTGATGAATCATAAAATCATAGAATGGTTTGTGTTGGGAGGGACCTTAAAGCCCATCCAGTTCCACCCCCTTGCCATGGGCAGGGACACCTCCCATTGGATCAAGTTGCTCAAAGCCCCACCCAACCTGGCCTTTGAACACCTCCAGAAGATTGTCAAGTCTTCAGCTCTTGGTGACTTCTGTTGTCTTCTACTCCCTGACTGGCCAGCCCCGAGTACAACAAAGGCACAGAGATGGGGACCATTTCTAAGAGCTCCCACAGTGATAAAAGCAATAACTGCAGCAACAACAGTCATGAAAATCCTAGAGATAAGCACTGGCTGTAGTCAGCTGCAGCACTCAGCCTGTGTGGTGTCCAGCACATGTTGAGAATTCTGCCAGGGAGCTTTGTACCAACACTGGGCAAGCTGGAAATTGCCTTTGTGAGCATCCTTAGTATTTCCAAACAACAAAGTGAACTGGGACATCTCAGACAAGGAGAAAAGAGCATCACTAATATCTGCATCCAAGCTAGACCTGCAATAGGCTCTGTTCACCCCTGTTGACTGCAGCCACACTAAAAGATGGAATATTCTTCATCCTCAATGTATTTCATGTTACCTCAGGGCACACTGGAAACAGGATCCAGCAAACTGGGCAATGCACAAGCAGCTGGCACAGCTCTCACTCCCAGTGCCCTGTGTAGGTGTTCCTGTTCCTCCTAAAAGACCTCACTACAGCCCAAGGAATGCATGTGGAGAACAAATGAGGGCAAGAGCAAAATGACAATGTGATAGGGGTATTACTGACATTTTTCCAAAGTATTTTCCATAGGAAGAAAAGAATTTCTTTAAATAAATGTCCCACAAGGTGAAATTGAGATTGATGGAGGACAACCAGGGAAGGGAAAAGATGTGGGTTCATGTGAGGGGGATGAATAAATAGGGAGGGGCTCTCTATCAAGGAGTGCAGGCATAGGACAAGGAGGAACAATTTCAAGCTGAAAGAGGGGAGATTTAGATGAGATATTACGGAGATTTTTTTTCCTGTGAGGGTGATGTAAGGCCCTGGCCCAGGTTGCCCAGAGAAGCTGAGGCTGCCTCACCCCTGGAGGTGTTCAAGGCCAGGTTGGGTGAGGCTTTGAGCAACCTGATCCAGTAGAAGATGTCCCTGCCCATGGCAGGGGGGTTGGAACTGGATGATATTTAAAGTCCCTTCCAACACAAACCATTCAATGGTTCCTTTGAGATCAGGCAAAATGTTTCATTTCATGTCCAGGCATTTTAATGTCTTGTTTAAATAAAAGCACAGGACAAAAAGGGGGAAGGCAAGAGGCTGTGAGGAGGGTGTTTGATTCATCCAACACTGTCTTACAGCAATGAGGCTGGATAATTCACAGGGAATGTGTAAGATGGGAGGAAGCTCTGTTGCTTTGACGTGGAAGGGAGAAGCTGAAAGATCCTTCAGAAAATGCCTTGTGGGAGAGGTTTGAGCCTTTACATTCTCTGCAGATTCCTGGTTGAGGCAGGGTGAGATATAAATGAGCGTCAGGAAGGTGAGTGCTTCAGGGTTATCATTCAGCATCTTGATAACACATGCCCAACCCATAGTGAGACCCTCCAAACTTTTTCCAAGCAGTCAGTTTCTGGGATCTTCCTTTTGGAAGAGGGTGAACCACACAGCACACTTCAGAGTGAAAAATGGTCTATTTTAATGTGAGAAGCAAACTCCATTTTCATTAAACGAGAAGAAGCAAATGCAAACATCATTATTTCCCTTCTCCTCTCAGCACTGAAAGTCTCTGCTCTACTTCTTTTTCCTGTGTGTCAGGCAGCAGCACATCCTCCTGCAGTCTTCAGTATGCTCCTCCTTCTCTCCTTTAGCACATGTCCTGGAACAACACCCACTGCACCTCCTTTTTGACTGGCTTTTGCCTGTAGGAAAAAAGGAAGAGAGCTATGTCTGCAATAATTGCTTCATCATGGCCAACAGCACAGAAATCCCACCACCACACAGTAAAATCTCTCCTTAAGACAAATTGTCCACACTGATACTTGGGAATGGACCCTGGATACTGTTAGCCAGGGTTAGGTTTGAGGCCATGCTATTTGGTCAAGAGCAAAACTGAGCCAGTGGAAGACTTCAGACATCAGGCTGAGACCTTGGTACTCCTGAATTCATCAGCGTAGTCATACTCTGGGTATTTAGCTTGAGATGAACTGAATTGCTCTAAATCTACTGACTGGTGCCCAACGACTTTGATGGGACCCAGTCTACATGAAGACCTCCAGATGGATGATGTCTAAATTTAGGATGGTGTGATTCTAGAGCTGAGCTCCACTCCAAAAGTCTCCTGAGCTGAAACCAACTAAAATTTCAATACAAGACTCACCACCCACACCTACTTTCCTGGAAAAGCCTTTTTCTTTTTTTCACATTAATTCCTTTATAGTTCACTATTATCTCCCATTTCTACTCCACATAATTTGCCACCTTACCTGGGGTGGCCATCAAGGCCATTAGAAAAACAACAAACATAACATAGATGAACCTCATGACTGGATATCCACCAGGATCACAGAAGGTCTGGGATGCAGCCTTGCAGAGAGATCTTGAGTCAGTTGCTAAGAATAAGGCTGGAGATCCTAATATTTATAGTACATTCTTGACAGAGAGGACAGTGTTAAGGAGAAGCATGACTTCACCGTCGTCCAAGGACATATTGTGTGCTGCTTATGTTATGTTATGTCACTCCAACCCAGTGGCCATCTGACAATGAGAAGTCCACTCTGTGCCCGCTTAACGCTGGCTTTTTGAAGGCAGCTCATGTGGCCTGTGCAGGCGTCTCTCCCTTGGGAACTGGACTCCTCCCAGTCGAGCTGCCAAAGTTTTTAGCATAGAGATTTGGGAAGATAAGCCTTTGGTCAGGGGACTTGATGTTGGCTTGTAGGAATGGTTGTGGTGGACGGTGTTACAGCAACAAGTTGGAAACCCCTTCTTCATCCCTTCCAAAACAGAGACCTGAGAGGACTTTATTTTGCTCTTGTGAGACCCCACCTGGAGTATTGTGCCCAGTTCTGGAATCCCCAACATAAGAAGGATATGGAACTGTTGGAGCAGGTCCAGAGGAGGGCTATGAAGATGATCCGAGGGCTGGAGCACCTCTGCTATGAGGACAGGCTGAGAGTTGGGTTTGTTCAGCCTGGAGAAGAGAAGGCTTCAGGGGGACCTCACAGCGGCCTTCCAGTACCTGAAGAGGCTACAGGAAAGGTGGGGAGGGACTTTTTACAAGGGTTGGTAGTGATAGGATGAGGGGCAATGGCTTTAAATTGGAAGGGGGAAGATTTAGGTCAGACGTTAAGAAGAAATTCTTCACAATGAGGGTGGTGAGGCTCTGGCCCAGATTGCACAGGGAAGTGGTGGCTGCCCCATCCCTGGAGGTGTTCAGGACTCAACTCAGTTATCTAAGCACAGACAGCACCATTTGAGACCTTCTGAAAATTCCCAAGTTTCTTCTTCTCATCAATCATATCCAAGACATTTGAAAGCCACTTTCTGCAGATAGGATAAATAGCAACTCAGTCTTAATTTTTGAGTGTTGGACTCTGTAAAATGTAAGTGACTATAGCAAAGCACTATGTGCAGAGGTGACCAAAGAAGAGTAGCAGGTAGCTCCTGCTTCTATTGCACACCTGAAGTCTCCTTCACTACAAGCTGGGAAGAACACATTTATATTTACATTTACATTTACATCAGCTTGTGACTGATGTTTTTTCTTCCCTCATTTCCTTCTCCCTTGAGGGGAAGCAAATAAACAGTTACCACAGCACCTCCAGTCCAAGGAGAAACTGAACCCAAGCAGAGATACTGTAGGTTGTGTTCCCTGGCAGTGAGTGAATGCTTCAGACTGAACAATATTGGCACTGCGTTATGCCATTCCCTCCAGGACTGCCTGAAAGCAGGCTGGGGCTGCCTGCCCTGGAGACAAAACTGCACAAGAGCTTGGTCCAAATCTGTGCACTCTGGGTGGGATTAATTTGGAGATGAATACACCTGTATTTTGAGATCTCATGTGGATGTCTCCATTTGGTTTGGATGTCTACACACCTTTCATAGTCCATGGAGAAGTGCTCAATATAATAAATAGAGATGGGAGAGCCACCTGACTGGCTGGTCTGGAGGTTTTTATTTAGGGTGGGTTCAACCATGCTCTAAACTCTCTCAAGACTATTGACTGGACTGACTCAGTTATCTTAAGTGTGTATTTCAGATGTCCCCCCTGGTCTCCAGCTCTGTTTCTAGAGGATGGTCTGCCATAGCTCCCATATTTTTTTAAGACATCTGCAGGTAACCTGAAGCCTGAAAAAGCAGTAAGGAATGTAAAGATTCTCTCTTGTCTCTAGAGGGTTGTGTTCAGTGCCACGGAAAAGGCAGTAGGGAAAATAATACCCTTTCTTCCCAAATCTCTATCCTATAAGACCACTGGCAGCTCCATAGCTTGTTGTCAGTGCTTCTTCAGTTTTTTTTCATGCTAATGAGCCTTTGGGCTGGGCCTGGAGAACCTGTTTTAGTGTGGGATCATGGGGACAAAAACAACACTGCACACAACAGAGCTACATCTTTTTTTTCTCTTTTTAATTATTGAGAGGAGGGGATGACAATTGGATTAGACAGTGGAGAAGCTGCTTCCAAAGCCACTGCAGTGTCTCGTCTCCTCCAGGTTCTTCCTCTTCAGCTCCTATTTCCCCTTCCAGACAGGTGGGATGCAGCAGTAGTACTTGCAGTCAGCAGAGAAGGTCCACGTGTCCACCTTGCCACACTTGCTGGAGCAGTACCCAGCCTTGGGGCAGTGCTTTCTCACCTGTCCATAGCCTGCCAGGGGAGACAGAGAGAGAGAGCTGGGTCAGGATAGGTTCCTCTGTGACCCACTGTCATGCCCTTCCATCACCTCCAGCTATAAACGTGGCAGGGATCTGAAGGATGCTTCTAGGGAGGTCCTACTCTGTTCTCCCACACATCCATGCTCCTGCCCAAGCCCAGCCCCAAAGCAGGACGAGACCCTGAAGAGCAAAAGTCAAAGAAAGTCCTTGTACATCCCTCTCCCCCCATGCTGGTGACTACAGGGCCAGCTGATGACACAGGTCCAGATTGGGAAAGAGATGTTCCCAAGGAGAGCAGATTCACTGTGTGCATTCAGAGATGCCCCAAAAGCAAAGCTCATAAAAATACTCATACATGGACATGTGTGTTTCCTTGTCATGTACCTCCCCTTAAGGGCCAGGATGGGTCTTCCCAGAGCAAAACAGAAAAAGCCATATGAAGCTGATTTCAAAAACATCAATGTCCACTCTGGTCCCTGTAGTTGTACCAGGCTTTTTAAAATTGCCCTTACTCAGAAAAGGCTAAAATGATGCTTCAAAGGTCGTTAAACTGGCCCCAGAGCAGCACCAAATATTCACCATGGGGGTTAAAAGTGGGCCAAGTGAAAGACTTGGCACAAGTGGACCTGAAGGGGATTTCTAATGCCTGTCTAGAGAGATCTCAATCCCGAATCCACTTTTGACTCTTATAGAAGGACAGAAGGCCTGGGAGTCTCAGAAATAAGCATTAGCAGCAATAGCTGTGTCACACCAGTGCATCAAATGTGCCCAGGACTGAGCCTGGATATAGAAATCGAGTTGCACAGAAGAGTACACTCTTGTACAGTGAAACTCTGAGACTCCAAGAGGAGTGGTCACATCCAGACTCTTGTTTGGCGATTGTCTGTCCTGGGTTCACTCCCAAACTGGATACTGAAGAGTGCCTGTAGATTTAATTTTATGGAAATGAGTCCCCAGCTTTGCCACCTCTATTTTTAACCTCAGGTATTCCTACACAAACCTCTCTGAGATAGTCCTTATTTCATTGTCCCTTGAAAGAAGTCATTAAAGTACCTGGCCAGGTTATAGCAGTCACCTCAGATGGCAATCACTGCATTTTCAAGAGCTAAAGTTACTTTAAAAGCATCCTAGCTGGTGCCAGCTCATCTCACTGTGTTTGCAATCTTACCTGGAGTGGCCAGGGAGACCAGTAGGAAGACAGTGAAGACAAGGAAGAGGAACCTCATGGCTGGAGTTGAGCTGGGATCTGAGCAAGGCTGGAGAGAGGAGTCTTGGAGAGAGCTCGGAGGGAGGAGATGGTATACAGGGAGGCTGCGGCTGCTGCTTTTTATAGAGCTTTTCCCTGCAGAGCTGAGGATGCTGAGGAAACATGGGAATTCATCCAAGTGCTGTTTGTGGCTGGACATGGAGTCATGGCACGAGCAGCAGAATTTCCCGTGTGCACCCAAGTGTGGTGGCAGCCACCTCGTTCGCCCGTATCTGGTTGCCCAATATCAGATACGATTTCAACACGCTGACTTTGATGAGAGCACAAACTAGTCAGGGCTGGGCTGATGGGTCAGAGGGACCTGATGGAGATCTGTGGGTGTAACGATGAGGGGAGAACGAGATCAGTATCAGAGGGTTTCAGGTCTTTCCCAACCTCTGGCAGAGATACAATTGCATGCAGAGTTATGACCACGATGCACTGATAACTCTCACTCCATTGTCCAAACTGGTCGCCACGGGGCTGTTGGCTTGGAAAGGACCCATGTTCCCATCCTCACCTGTGAAAGGAACATCATCTGCAAAATCTCTCTCATAAACTTAGCAAACATCATGTTCAATGTAGTCTCTTTTTGTTGGCTTCTCCCAGCCCTCTGATGGATGGGCAGGAGCACTGGGGCTGAGAGCTCCCTGGAGCCTGGATGAGCCGACCACTTGCAGACACTTTGATCACCATCTCTTCCTCACAAACCCTCCTGACAGATCTGGGCTTTCAAACATGAGCAGAGCTCTTCAAAGGAGCTTTTCTAACCCCAGTTCACTGGGCTATTTAATAGCTTTATGAATAGCCAGAAAAAAAAAATGAGACAACTGGGGAAGGGGCAGAAGCTGCTGGTGGTGCAAAATAACTGAACACCATCAAACCTAAATTTGCAAAGGGCAGCAAATGGCTCTTACAACAATAAGTAACAGGGCAGCAAAACATCAAATGCTAAATCAGTGTCAGTTGAGAAAGTTTAAGGTTGTGAATTTGGAAAAATCTCTCTACAAACGATGGGTCTGAATTACCTAAAGCCAGGTAGGAAGGAGGTTTGGAAGTCCTTGAAGAGAGTGCTCTGAAAACAGCAGATAGGGACCAAAAAATGGAAAACTGCAAGTTAAGAGTTTTTAAAGGCAGTTATTAAGGGAAAAGAAAACGTTGCATCAGTGCATCAGTCCGTGGGGTACCACACTGTGGTGTGTGCACTGCTCATCCCTCCTTCACTTCTTGCCTACAGCATAGCAAGGAGAGGGTAAAATAAAGGTGGCAAAGCTGGGGATTCATTTCCATAAAATGAAATATGCTGGTACTCTTCAGCTCAGGGAAGAAATGCTTATTTGAGGTGCATCACAAGGCTGCAAACATTTTAATGGCCTAAGGAAGACAGAATGCAGTTTTCATAACCCAAGAAATAGGTGAGACCATAGAATCATAGAACCTTCCAGTTGGAAAAGACCTGTGAGATCATTGAGTCCAACCGCACCCATCATCCGCTAAACCATGTCCTTCAAAAACTCATCTTACCCATTTTTTAAACCCCTCCAGGGATGGTGACTCAACCCCCTCCCTGGGCAGCTGTTCCAGTGTCTGACCACCCTTTCAGTAAAGAAATTCTTCCCAATATCCAGTCTGACCCTCCCCTGGTGTAGCTTATGGCCATTTCCCCTTGCTCTGTGGCCACGTCCCTTTCAAATGTTAAATCATGCATTTATTGAAAAAATAACCAAAAAAGTCCTCTTTCACACTAAGCATGGCTGAAACATGGACCTTGTTGCTCAAAGTTGTTGGAGAGGTTAAAAAGACAAATGTATTGAAAGAGCAATTTATAAATTAAAGTAATGAATACAAAATAAAAAATTATATATAAAATCTTCTTGACGAAGCCACCAAGCTTCATGTCACTGGAGGATGAGGAGCTTTACTGAGTGAAAACATGTTCTTGGACTCCTTCCCAGGCACTTGCTTCTGCCCGAGCTGCTATAGCTTGGCTCAGCCTTATGTTTCTCTTTGTGATCTTGTTTGAGTAAACAAGCTTAGTAAAAGCCACCATGAGGGGACTGTGCACCTCATCTGTTTCACCACCACTGTTTCTAAGTGTTGTTCTCAATAGTTTGTCTAGTTTATTTTCTTTAACACCTGACCTTCAGCCATGGTGTTTCCACCCTCTCCCAATCCAATCCTTTCTGCTGCTACACAGTTCTGTCATAATAAAATTTTCCTGTATCTCAGGAGATGATTTCTTTCTGTGACTGGAATCACTGGCTCCTCTTCCTGACCACCAAGAGATCATTCCTTTCCAATGTATTGTGTTCTTAAGATTTGAAGACTGTAGTCTTTTCCATGTCTCCTCTTTCCTGATCAATGTTATTCCTCTTGCTTCAGGTTTACCCTATGTGTCACATCTTCCTGACCTCCTGTCATGGTCTGAGCTCCCACAAGCCCTTTCACTGCTTTCCTGTAGCACGTTGTGCAAAGCTGCATGGATGCATCTTCCAAGGCATACAGTATCACAGTATCACAGTATCACAAGGTTGGAAAGGACCTCTGAGATCATTGAGTCCAACCTATAACCCAACACTAACACCAACACCAACACCAACCCATCATCTAAACCATGGCACTCAGTGCCTCATCCAGTCTCCCCTGAAACCCCTCCAGGGTCAGTGACTCCACCCCCTCCCTGGGTGCTCATTCCAATGGCCAATCACCCTTTCAGTGAAGAACTTTTTCCTAACATCAAGTCTAAACTTTCCCTGACGAAGCTTGAGTCCCTGCCCTCTAGTTCTGTCCCTGGTCACCTGAGAGAAGAGACCAACCCCTGCCCGACTACAACCTCCTTTTAGGGAGCTGTAGAGAGCAATGAGGTCTCCCCTGAGCCTCCTCTTCTCCAGACTAAACAGCCCCAGCTCCCTCAGTCTCTCCTCGTAGGGCTTGTGCTCCAGCCCCTTCACCATCTTCATTGCCCTCCTCTGGACACTCTCCAGCATCCTGACATCTTTCCCAAACTGGGGGGCCCAGAACTGGACACAATATTCAAGGTGAGGCCTGACCAGTGCTGAGTACAGGGGGACGATAACTCCTCTGGTCCTGCTGGCCACACTATTCCTGATGCAGGCCAGGATGCCATTGGCCTTCTTGGCCACCTGGGCACACTGCTGGCTCATGGTGAGCTTCCTGTCCACCAGCACTCCCAGGTCCCTTTCTGCCTGACTCCTCTCCAGCCACTCTGTCCCCAGTCTGTAGCTCTGCATGGGATTGTTGTGTCCAAAATGAAGCACCCGACATTTGGACTTATTAAACATCATCCCATTAGAATACAGTGGGTACTCAGCTCATGCTTAGTCATAGAATGGTTTGGATTGGAAGGGACCTTAAAGCCCGTTCAGTTCCACCCCCATGCCGTGGGTAGAGACACCTTCTACTTGGTCGGGTTGTTCAAAGCCTCATCCAGCCTGGCCTTGTCTTGCAGGACAATTGGTACTGGTTTCCCAGCACCATGACACTGCTTATTTGTGCCTACCTATGACCCACTGCAACCCAAATTTTCCCTGAACAGCCAGAAACTCCTTGTTCTATATTTTCCAGCTAATTATTCTTGACTATATGGACACAGTAGCTTCCCCTATTACTTCATCATATTTTTTTCATTATCTCTTTATCACGAGAAGAACCACTGGAATGCTGATCTTGGCTTTTTATACTTTTCAACCTCTTATTTATGAATTTAGTAAGCACTCTCTCTAGAAAGCCATGAAAAGTATTTGGCAGAATAGCACTGGACTCACAGTAGATTTCTGATCAGATGTGATGTGACAATTCATTACCTTAGCTCCATTTACATATTTGCCTACATACTCTTTTATCAGCACCATATTCTTTTTAGGTAGATTTCAGGCAGAATGCTCAAATAGGTTTTGGGCCAAATGAATATGGTGAAAATCAGGCCAAGTGCAAGAGCTGCACCTGGATTGGGGCAACCTTGGATATCAGCACAGCTGGGAAATGAAGGGATTGAGAGCAGCCCTGTTGAGAAGGATTTGGGGATACTGGTAGATGAAAAGCTGGACATGAGTTGACAACAGGCACCTGTAGCCCAGAAGACCAACCATCTCAGGGCTGCTTCAAAAGCAGCATGGCCAGATCTTTGAGAGAGGGCATTCTGCCCCTCTGCTCTGATGAGAGCCCTGTGTTTAGCTCTGGGGTCCTCAGTAAAGGAAGGACATGAATCTGGTGGAATGGGTCCAAGGCCCCAAAAATAATGAGAGGGATGGAAGACCCCTCCTGGGAGGAAAGGCTGAGAGAGCTGAGATTGTTGAGGCTGGAGAAGAGAATGCTCTGGGGACACCTCATCACAGCCTGTCAGTACTTAAAGGGGATGAAAAGAAAGACAGGGACAGGATTTCTAGAAGGGCATTTTGAGATAAGACAAGGGGTAATGTTTTTAAACTAAAAGAGAGGAGATTCAGAGTAGATACAAGGAATACATTTTTTGGCTCCTTGAGGACGGTGAAACACCAGCCCAAGTTGCTCAGAGAGGTGGTAGATGTCCCATCCCTTTCCAACATTCAAGAACAGGTTGGACAGGGCTCTGAGCAACCTGATTTGGTTGAAGATGTCCCTGCTTGCTGCAGGGGAGTTGCACTTAATGGTCTTAAAGTTCTCTTCCAACTCAAACTCTCCTATAATTCTGTGATTTGATGATTCTATGACAATATTGCACAGTTTGCACATTTGGGAGAGATCCTTGAGAAACCTCACTGCAGTGCTCGAGTCGGGGATGGATGCACCCTGAAAACTATTCCACATGAAGGATTTGATGCCCCAGTGTCGTGCATTGTGTTTGTGCCTTGCAGACAGCGTCCAGTGCTTATCAGAACAGCACTCAGACTTAATTAAACCTCTGGGGAGCAGCTCTGCTGTTGGCAATCCCCTCTGGCTCTGGGTCAAGCAGAGCTGTGCCCGGTGGCTCCGTGTGTGCTGGTGGTGGAGTCCTGGCAGGGGGACTGGGGAGGGGGAATTGGCCCTGTGTGTTCAGGTTGGTGAAAGCAGCCAGCGAGTGGCAAGGAGAAGCCCACTGGAGCATGGACCTGGTTGCCAGGTACCTTTGTGAGTGGGACCAGCAGGTCAGGGTGACATTGCACATGCTGGCAAGTAAACAACATCTCTTTGGAGATGGATTTACTTAAGTTTCTCCTCTTGCTGTGCTGCTTGTGGTAGAAGTGCCTCTATAAAATCCAGGGCCTTCAAGGTCCCCCAGCGTGGCCATCTCAGAACTTTGCTCCCAGTGTGTTGAGGTCTCCTCTGGCCTCCAGGCTCTGTGTGGTCTTTGCTGTGCTCCTCCTTTTGTCCTTGGCCAGCCCAGGTAAGACAGCAATGCATGGAGGGCAGAAAGTGGGGCTGACCCCAGAGGCTGAGAACATGGGTGCCTGTCCCCTCTCCAGCCATTGTGCCTTGGGGTGGAGCGAGGTGGTTCATCTCACCCAGCTTTGGAAGCAAGACCAGCTTCTTGCAGCTGGCTCTGGCTGATGATTTGCCCAACCTCACTCTCACAGCCTATTTGGGATGAGATGGATGCTGCACTGCAAATGCCCATCTCTGTTGCTCGTGCAAAGGGATCTTGCCAGCAAACTGTAATATTGACAAACCCAGAGAGATGATCTTTAAGAGTCCAGCAGTTCCCCAGCTCAATGGGGACAGAAAGCACAGGTCCCATCCTACGTGGGTTTAAACCTAAATGTACCCTGTGCACCTGTACCACCCTAGAGCCAGCAAGGAGATAAATTCTGGGGCTCTGCAATCCTATGGTGTCTGGCATTTTATTTTATAACCCATCTCTCTCTCCCATCTCAGAGTATGGGTAGTCTGAGGGTGTTTGTGGCGGGTACTGTTCCCACCTGTGTGGGAAAAGGCATGAGTGGACTTTCAGCCCCTCCCATAGGAAGATGTATTGCTGCATCCCCCCACTCATAAAGGCAAAATGATTTTGAAAGAGTCCAGCCTCAGAGGAAGAGGAGCACTCATCGTGGGGCTCCCGGTGCTGTATTCACAGTGTGACAGAGACTGTGTTCACTGCTTTAAAATAAAGATAGGTGGATATGATTTTTGCATGCTGTGTGCTTCATTCTCCTCCAGGGAGGGCAATTCCAGAAGGGGTTCTGCAGCCAGACCTCCCTGGACCATGATCATGACACACCTCCAACAGCCCCAGCCATTTCTGATGGTCCCAGACCCGTGACACTGGAAGAGGCTTTGCAATTTTCCATTGCTTCAGAGAAGGGTGGTGTCAAAGACTGGGAGAGGGCTGATTGCCTCATGTTGTATCTCACTTCTCCACAACTTGAATCCCAGTTTAGGTTTAGGGGACACAACAACCCCAGTGTCCTATGAGTCCTATTAAGCCTCTGCATTGGGGAGCTCAGTCCCACTGGAGGAGTAGAGACCAGAGGAAAACAGCCACCGCCTTCCCCTTGTGCCCCCCAAATCCCTCTCCTGGGATGTCTCTAGAGCATCCTCATCATTGTGGTCCCATGCCTGTCCTGGACACTTCAGAACAAAGCAGGTGACTTCTCCATGTGGTCTGTGACCAGATTATTCCTTGAGAGGTCACTGTTAATGGAAGAATGATGGGTTGGTGTTAGTGTTGGGTTATAGGTTGGACTTGATGATCTCAGAGGTCCTTTCCAAACTTGTGATGCTGTGAAACTGTGAAACTGTGAAAATACAAGGTGGGTTTCTTCAGTGTCCCTTTTCTCTGCATGATAAACCATTCACTCCAGGCTTTCTGTAGGGGGACAGGGTGTGATCTGGTGTTGGGTGGCTCAGAGCAGCCTTAAGAGTAATCCTTAAGAGTAATATTGGAGGCTGAGATGTTTGTGTCAAAAGCAGTCAACTCACTGACTGGCTCATGGGAAAGAAAACAGTCCGGTTTCTCTGAAATCCATCTGGAAAAAGAACAGATTTCCACCCATGGGGCTTTTCAAACCCAGAAAAAGGCCACTGCACTGGTATTTGTTGGACTGAAGGATGCTGCAAGAGAAGAGAGGAGATACAGACCTCTCTATTACTTTATCCTTAGGACATGGGATAAATTGCCAGTACCTAAAGGGGGCCTAAAGAAAAGCTGGGGAGGGGCTCTTTATCAGGGAGTGTAGTGATAGGATGAGTTTTTACAGTTTTAAGCTGAAAGAGGGGAGATTTAGATGAGATATTAGGAAGAAACTCTTTACTTTAGGGTGGTGAAGCACTGGCCCAGGTTGCCCAGGGAAGTCATAGATGCCCCATCCCTGGAGGTGTTCAAGGCCAGGTTGGATGGGGCTCTGAGCAACCTGATCCAGTGGGAGGTGTCCCTGCCCATGGCAGGAGGGTTGGAACTGGGTGGGCTTTAAGGTCACTTCCAACCCAACCCAATCTATAATTCCTGTAATTCTAAGCAATGCAAAACCTGATAATTTTAAAGACTTTATCACTTTAAAGACTGACCAAGGATACAGGAATCCTGATACAGATGTGACAATGGTGGGATTTCCTAGGATATATTTTGTGGTGAGAAGAATAAGTCTCTTTCTACATTAGGTACCTACTGTGAGATACTGAGCTGGAGAGGGTTAGTATCTCGTCCATGGTGGCTGAGATTAGGCAGGGAGAGGCAGCAGGTAAAGGTCACACTTGAAACAGGATGGCCCACAAAGAGCCACGTGGTCTTTTCTTCGAAGCAGCAATCTGCAAAGCTTCACCTGACCCCAGACAACAGGATATGAAAGAAGAAAAAGTCACCCAAACCAACCATGTGCAGAGAAGGCTGCATAGACACATCAAGTTGAAAGCTTCACAAAATCAATTTCAAAATAAATCATTGAACAGGAAAAAAAAACCCCTTTGCTAAGTCTTTCATGTTTTTCTTCCAAGAAAAAAAAAAATGAGTGGTGTGAGGAAAGTGAAAAGAAAAGCCTCGTGAAAGTGAATGAACTGCAAAATGGGTTTTTGAAGTGGTGTCTCTTGCTCTGCTGTGTCTCCAGCTTTCAAAATATTTTCTGAAGCTAAAGAAAGTCATTTATTTCTAATTTCTGCTGTAGGAGGATGACTGTTTCTCCTGCATTACTGCCCATATCTTCTGCAGCTCTGTAACCTCCTGGGGCACCTTGCTGCAGCCTCTTGAGGAGCAGAGGGGCTCTCCAGCTGGACTGAACAACAGGAAGGAAGGCACAGAACCTGTTTTGGGGGTTTCAGCCTGGGATTTGAGATAGGTGTGATGCAAGGAGAGGGAAACAGGCTTCCTTCATCTTCAGGTTCCACATCTTCTATGAGCAGAAGGCTGGATCTGTGTCCCCCAAGAGCAACCCAGTGCTTCCTGCAGTAGATGAGTTCTGAATAAAAACATGTGTGGGTTTTTTTTCCTAAAAAAGAAAAGGTAGAAGGAAATTGCCTGGCTTCCTCTGTCCAAGTGCCACGAATGTTAACCCTGCATTTCCCTGCCACAGGAGTTGTATATCATGCAATTTAGGGCATCATCCACTGCAACTGGTTCTTCTGTCCACCGATTGCAGAAGCTGGGAAGGCAGGAGGGATGCAGTTCTGCTACACAGAGCTGGTGGCATTTCCTACTCATGCATTTTGTGCTTATGTTAAATGTGGAGAAGAGGAGGCTGAGGGGAGACCTCATTGCTCTCTACAACTCCCTGAAAAGAGGTTGTAGTGAGGTGGGTGTTGGTCTCTTTTCCCAAGTAACAAGTGATAGGATGAAATGAAATGGCCTCAAGTTGCACCAGGGGAGGTTTAGATTGACTATTAGGAAAAAAATCTTTACTGAAAGAGTGGTGAAGCCCTGGCAGAGGCTGCCCAGGGCAGTGGTGGAGTCACCATCCCTGGAGGTGTTAAAAAATGTGTGGCTGTGACACTGCAGGACATGGTTTAGTAGGCACAATGAACTTAAAGGTCTTTTCCAACCTTAATGATTCTGTGATTCCATGTTTCTTTTGCTTTTTCATATATTTTAGACCTGCACTGCAGACATCCAACGTTTCCACAGTGAAAGGCATTTTAAGGGAAGAAAACCCTGTGTTTGCCCTATCCTGATAGCCAAGAAATGTCCAAAGCCTCACCAGGCCACTCATCTCTTCTTGCAAACACAGAGCCTGCTGCAGATGCTATGGATTCATCTTTAGAATAACCAGCTGAGGAGCAGGGAATGAGGGACATCGGTTGCTTATGGAAAATATTTTGGCTACAGAAGTACTCTCTGTTGTGTGGAAATGCTGTTTGTCTAAATTGTCTCCACCAAAATAAAGTAAATGGGGATGGAATCCAAGAGATTCTCACTGGCTGCCTTTGTAGGCAAGACAAGGGCCTGACTGGAACCAAAATTTGACTGGTCTCTTGTAAAAATGGTCAAGAACAACAATTTTGGAAGAAGATATTTTGGTCACAAAAGTTGTTATGAAAAAGGGTGAAGAACCTCTTCCTAATACCCAGCCTAACCCTCCCCTGACACATCTTCACAGTATCACAGTTTCACAGTATCATAAGGTTGGAAAGGACCTCTGAGATCATCAAGTCCAACCTATAACCCAACACTAACACCAACACCAACACCAACCATCATCTAACCCATGGCACTCAGTGCCTCATCCAGTCTCCCCTTAAACCCCTCCAGGGTCAGTGACTCCACCCCCTCCCTGGGTGCTCATTCCAATGGCCAATCACCCTTTCAGTGAAGAACTTTTTCCTCACATCAAGTCTAAACTTTCCCTGACAAAGCTTGAGTCCATGCCCTCTAGTTCTGTCCCTGGTCACCTGAGAGAAGAGACCAACCCCTGCCCGACTACAACCTCCTTTTAGGTAGTTGCAGAGAGCAATGAGGTCTCCCCTGAGCCTCCTCTTCTCCAGACTAAACAGCCCCAACTCCCTCAGTCTCTCCTCGTAGGGCTTGTGCTCCAGCCCCTTCACCATCTTCGTTGCCCTCCTCTGGACACTCTCCAGCATCCTGACATCTTTCCCAAACTGGGGGGCCCAGAACTGGACACAGTATTCAAGGTGAGGCCTGACCAGTGCTGAGTACAGGGGGACGATAACTCCTCTGGTCCTGCTGGCCACACTATTCCTGATGCAGGCCAGGATGCCATTGGCCTTCTTGGCCACCTGGGCACACTGCTGGCTCATGTTGAGCTTCCTGTCCACCAGCACTCCCAGGTCCTTTTCTGCCTTCCATTCCCTCGACTCCTCTCATAGGTCTGAAAGACAAAAGGCCAAAATGGCAAGGATTGTGCTCTGGTCTTTGAGAAACCAGTGAAGCCAGACTGGCCTTATGACAGAAATATTTAGCTATTACACCAACAAGAGATGCTTTCCAGGGCAAAACGTTTCTCTTGGATATTAGGATATATTACTTCACATAAAGGGCTGTCAAGCATTGGAACAGGCTGCCTGGGCAAGTGGTGGAGTCCCCATCCCTGGAGGGATTTTAAGGACTTGTAGATGTGGTGCTTAGGGCCATGGTTTGGTGGTGACTTGGTAGTATCAGGTTTACAGTTGGACTCACTGGTCTTAAAGGTATTTTGAACCTAAACAATTCTGATTTCTTGGGCAAAGGTATCCAGGTGTGAAAGGATGTTGAAGAAAAAGAGAAAACCTATCTTCCCTAGCGTGGTCAGTCATCATTACTGCCAGAAATATGGTCTTTTTCTAACTTCATTCTATTCACATTATAAATTCTAGCTATGCCAAGAAGCAGATTTATGACCTGGAAAGCACCTTTTATTGGAGAAGTAGTTGAATATTTATAGCTTAGGAAGCCAGTACTGATAAATTATTGGATTCCAGGGTTTTCAGATGTTTACAGGGGGAAATTCCAGCTACAGGCTCACTGACCTAGCAGTAGGAGACAAAGGCATGGTAAATGATTTGTCAGTATTGCCTTCAGTACACTAAATAACAAAGAAACAGCACTTGGTTCTGACTAACCTACTGGGCTTGGTTCAAAGTTTTACCCTGGGAGAGCTGCTCTGCAGCACAGATCATATGGTGCTTGCACTCCACATCTTTCCAGGGTCAACAAGGGATGAAAAGACTATGATTTTTGTGCTTCATTTCAATAAGAGGCCTATATGAAAATGGCAAAATTGTTAAAAAGAAGACAAAAGGGACATCTAAAAGAGTTAAATCCTTGCAAATAGGTTCTTTGCAAGCACCGTGGGAGCTATTTAAGTCCAGTATATTGGAGGCTCAGAGAAAATGTATGACACCTATTAAAAAAATGTCCTGAGAAAGAGCAAAAGGAAAAGGTCACAGCAAAACAGTGGGATGAGGGAGGTTGTTAGAAAGAAGCAGCTGAAATTGTGTCCAAACATGGAAAATAGAAAAGATAATAAACTGTGCCTGACAAAGGGTAAAACACAATAAGGCAACTCAGTAGAGAACTGCAGGGAGAATTTGCAAAAGGCAAAGAAACCTCTTAAAATCACTCTTTTTATCCAAACACATCAGGAACAGCAACCCTGCAGGGTAGGAGATGGTTGGAGTGGTGAAGTTGATAAAAGCAAAGGCAAATCCTTGGAAGCTCAATGAAATATTTGCAGCTGTATTCAACTTGCAAGAAAGAAGGGAGGTCTTCATGTTGAACTCAACTTTGTGGGGAGTAATCAAAGGACTTGTCTTAACTGTAAAGGAGGTGGAAGAAAGGAAATAAGCAGCAACAAACGACCAGCACCCAGATCTTTTCCCACCAGAAGTCTAAGGGAATTCAAGGGTGAAATAGGTGCCCTCCTGACCACAGTGAGTGATCTGTTGCTTAAAAGAGATTTACTGTGTGAAGATGAAGAGATGCTAAAAAACAACTTAAAATGTCCCAGAGGATTGCAAGCCAGGATTGTGCCAGTTATAAATATAATAACATGGAAAAAACCAGAGGAAAATCCTGTCCTAAAAACCTGGTAGAGCTCCCTGAAGGAGGCAGCAGGCCTGAGGGCTGGAGAGATTGGGATGCAGGAGGCAGGGACCAGTGGCACAGGGCTCCACTTGCAGGAGAGGGAGGTCATGGGAAATCTTAGAAACACAGAATCATTAGGATGGAAAATACCTCCAAGTTCACACAGTCCAGCCATCAGCCCAACACCGCCATGCCTACAAAAACATGCCACAAAGGACCATGGCTACATGATTTTGAACACCTCCAGGAATGCTGACTCCACCACTGCCCTGCACAGCCTGTTCCAATGCTTCACCACTCTCTCACTAAAGAATTTTTTCCTAATATCCAGTCTAAACATCCCCTGGTGCAACTTGAGGCCATTTCCACTCATACTGTCACTTGTTACTCAGAAGAGACCAACACCCACCTGGCACCAACCACCTTTCAGGGAGCTGCATAGAGCTATGAGGTCTCCCCTCAGCCTCCTCTTCTCCAGACTAAACAGCCCCAGGGCCCTCAGCCACTCCCAGAACCCCTGTGCTCCAAAACCTTCCCCAGCTCCGTTCTCCTTCTCTGGACACGCTCCAGCCCCTCAAGGTTGAGTGAGGAGTGAGGGGCCCAAATCTGAACCCAGGATTTGAGGCTTCACCAGTGCTGACAGCAGGGGGACAATCCCTGCCCTGCTCCTGCTGGCCACACCATGGTTGATCCAAACCAGGATGCTGGTGGCCTTCTTGCCCGCCTGGGCTGGCTCAAGTTCAGCTGCTGTCAACCAGCATCCCCAGGTCCTTTTCCACCAGGAAGCTTTCCAGCCACACTTCCCCAGGTGAACACGGTGATGGGTCACTGTTGGGGACACAGTGGGAAATTTGTTCATAAAAGATCTGGAAAATGGAATGAAAAAATGGCAAAAAATCACTACTGGTGCTGTGTTGTTCAGGGTAATGAAGGTTCCTACTGTGGAAGGACCTCGCTGGTTTGAGTGAGTGGCTCATAAACTGGCTCATGAAGCTCAGTGAAGATTGATGTAGAGTGATGCACAAAGGAAAAATTAAACTGATTTTATACGTCGAGTGAATGGCTCTACATTGGTTATTTCATTGCCCTGTAGAGACTGGGAATGCAAGTAATTAGGAGAGAAAGAAAGAACAGAAAAGCTTGATAAATCCTGGGAATTTCACCCAGAAATTTTGGGACCCTTTACTTGCTTTTTGTTTTTTCCTCTTTCAGAGAACAAGTGTTTACCTCCTTTTAATGACAGCTAATATCCCTGTGCAAGAAAAGGGAAGTGCTGGAGGCAATGAGAGCCATGTATGCCATCCAGGGACAGAAATCTGAGACCTGGTGAGCCTTCAGCCTCCCTTTTACCGAGGCAGAATCAACTGAAAAGAGCCCTAACAGGTCATGGCTTTGCTATTTACACAAACTGCACTCAACCAGAAAGGTCCAGATTCCAATGCAAAGAATCCCAGTGCAGACTCTGTGTGACTGTTGCCTGCAATTGCACGTAGGTACAAGTGACAGAGAAGCAGATGGGCATATTAACATGAATCATGGGCCCAGACGTTCTCATTATGCCTGGCATTCCTCCTTCTTCCAGGGCAGATGTACTGACTGTCACTACAAGAAAAGAGAGAGCTTTAAAATGTATAGCACCAGACAATATGGTAACTCCAGATTTGTGTGGAAAGTGATTTTTTTTTGCTGCTTTATGCAGCTTGTTTCCTTTAAAGTGTTTCTGCAGAAGTCATTATATTTCAGTGAAAATAAGATACAGAGGAAAGCAGTGAGGAAAAAAAAAGAAGTCTAACAACCAGGATGGAATCTATTACCACCCTGCAGCTTCCAGAAGCAAGGCTTAGAAAAACACACTTTCTTTCAGAGCTACAGTTTATGACGGTGTTTTAATAGGTATTTATCACAATTTCTCAAGTTACTCTATCTGCCAGATGCAGAAAACAAAGAGTTTTTCCCCAAATTACCTGTCGTTTCAAGACGTGGAACACCGTGGAAGCTTCATGTGAGAGGGATGGATAAATGGGGAGGGGCTCTTTGCCAGGGAGTGCAGGGATAGGATAAGGGGGAATGGTTTTAAGCTGAAAAAAAAGGGGATTTAGATTAAATATTAGGAAGAAATGTTTTCCTGTGAGGGTGGTGAGGCCCTGGCACAGGTTGCCCAGAAAAGTGGTTGCTGCCCCATCCCTGGAGGTGTTCAAGGCCAGGTTGGATGGAGCCTGGGGAAACCTGATGCAGTGAGAGGGTGTTGGAACTGGATGGGCTTTAAGGTCCCTGCCAAGCCAAACCATTCTGTGATTCTATGATTCTATGAATGACTGCACTAAAGAGATGTGGTTTTAGAGGACAACTAACAGTTACTCACAATCACTTCATCATTCCACCTCTGCATATGCTCTACAGCACACTACAAACACGAGGGTATCTCTGCTTTGCCACTGAAAAATATGGTTCCTTTTCCAGGTTTGTCTGGACCTCATGGACCCCAAGTCTTAAGGCTCCTTGTCATTTTGCTTTTCTTACTAAAGTCTCTGGTCAAGGAAAATGTATTAGAATGGAAATACAGATGATGACTGAGGAAGGATTCTCTCCTGAAACACTGAGAATTTCCACAGTGACTTCAGGGTAACAAGACACATGGGTGATTCATGACTTGTAAAATACTTGGGCTCACACACATCAAATCAAATCAAAGCATAAACAATATCCTAAATGAGATTATTAACAGTGGCTTACTTTTAAAACTTAGAGAAGTAGAGCTTCTCCAGTGTTGGTGAGAAGGTATTTTGACAACACCAAATTTCATTGCTGTAGAGATGTGTTATGTTCCTCGAATCTTTCCTCTTCCAGGAACGACTGAGTGGGAAAGCAAAACAGGCATTTTCCAGTCCTTTTTCTAATCTACTGCAGAGAATTTGGTTATGTGTTAATCTTCATCTTTCAATTTATTCATTTCCTATCCACAGTCGTCAGAAATGGTATTGGTTTTGTTCAAGCTGGCCATAGATTTACAGGAAGCAAAGGAGATGGAAGATTGCCAGAGGTCAGTGTGGGTTTATCATGCTTGCAGGTAGCTCCCTGAACAAGTTCAGCAGCTGCTGGTCCTCACTGGATGATCTCTCAGTCCCTCTGCCTACATTTTTCACTTTCACCAATGCTTGCTTTGTTTCATCGTGTTCCCTTACATTTCTTGGGTATCTCCAAGCCTGGGGTCCTTTTTCCCCACAACCCAGGGACATGTTCAGATGCTACAGGATTTCAGGATACCTGCACATCACTAGCACTCACAAACCCACCTCTAGGACACAAGAACATGAAACAGGGCATCATTGAAAGGACATGTAGGGAATGGCTCTATTTTCTATATGGGAGGTTCCTATGGTGACTCCATTGGCTGAGACAGATGAGGATGGACATAATGATCATAACAGAAAAGTCTGCTACAAATAGACCTGCTAGGGCTGCTGTGTGCTCACAGCAGGCACCTGTGACTGTGAATTACTCCAGTAGATGCTCTTGTACGTGGCCTCAGCAGAGAACCCTTTGGGAACCAGAGGGCAGGAATGATGTTCTTCCAAAGATCCTTCTAGAGAAGGTCACTGGAAGATGCTGAAGGGAGTGTGAAATTCTGCACACATCCCCTACTTAGTCATGGTGACAAGAGCCTCACCAGAATCTCAGAAGGATATTGATTTTCTGAGTCCCAGGGCTGAGCCAGACTCCCTCCCATTTATGAAACCCACGTGTTTTGCCATGAGGCTCAGTGGGGACAGAGACACCCAGGACAGTTATTCCAACCAGACCTATTTAACCCACCATTGACTGAAGAAACAGAGAAGAAAACTCCATATGTTTAGCATTTTTATTATGAATTCTGTGCAGAAAGAACAATGAGTTGTGCTGCTAATGGGGGTTTGGGCTGGGCTTCAAGAACTTCTCCTAATGCTTTAACATGGGATCATGGGGACACAAATAGCAACACTGCACACAACAGAGCTACATCTTTTTTTTTTTCCTCTTTTTAATTATTGAGAGGAGGGGATGACAATTGGATAAGACAGTGGAGAAGCTGCTTCCAAAGCCACTGCAGTGTCTCCTCTCCTCCAGGTTCTTCCTCTTCAGCTCCTACTTCCCCTTCCAGCCAGGTGGGATGCAGCAGTAGTACTTGCAGTCAGCAGAGAAGGTCCACGTGTCTGCCTTGCCACACTTGCTGGAGCAGTACCCAGCCTTGGGGCAGTGCTTTCTCACCTGTCCATAGCCTGCCAGGGGAGACAGAGAGAGAGAGCTGGGTCAGGATGGGTTCCTCTGTGACCCACTGTCATGCCCTTCCATCAGGTATAAGTGTGGCAGCTGTCAGAAGGATGAGGCCCTGCTTCTAGGGAGGCCCTGCTCCATTCTCCCACACGTCCATGCTCCTGCCCAAGCCCAGCCCCAAAGAAGGAAGGACCCTTAAAGAGCACAAGCCTAATAAACCCCTTATACACCCCTCTCCCCCATGCTGGTGACTACAGGGCCAGCTGATGACACAGGTGTAGACTGGGAAAGAGATGCTCCCAGGGAGAGCAGATTTGTTGCCCACATTGAGAAACACCCCAAAAGTAAAGTTCATAAAAATGCTCATATGAGCAAGACTGCACAGATGCCTTGCACCTCTCTTAAGACACAGGATCAGTGGTCTCAGAGCAAAGCACCAAAAGCAACAAAAATGTAGTTTTGAAAAACTGATTTGGTGTTCCAAAAATTATGGAGGGTTTCACAAGAGGCAGTTCCTGTGGTAACCAGAAAACTGACCTGCATGTGTCAAAAAAGATTCAAGTGCCAAACACTAAGCACCACAGTGGTAGAGGGTTGGCATAAAATAGCTGGGAAATTATGTCCAGAGTGGATGGATATTGGACTGGGAGCTCTTTTGAGCCCCAAATCTCCTCTTTGTTCATTGAAGAAGGAGATGAGGCCCAGAACTGGAGGGGCATCTCTCAGCACTGCACATTAAAAATGCAATGGAACTGCATGCTGAGGACACACTCAGAATTTGTTTGACACTAAAGGTGGCATCATCTGAGCAGAGGAAACATCCAGGAGGCCGGTGTCTCTGAGAAGACAGCCAGCACTCGCTTGGTACTCCATGGCTAAGATAATTACACCAGGACAGAGCTCACCTTGTCCTTGAAGATCAAAAATGTCAAAAATATCTCAAATGTGCCTCTTACGGTACTTCAGGGTGATTTGTAATTTAAAGACTCATTTGTTTGCACGTGAACATAGAGCCTCATTTAAGACAACCTGAGAGAACCAAGCTATCTAGGCATTTGCAGGAGACCAGCAAGGATCTGCATACCCAAAGGACAAGACACGTTTATGTGGGCAACAAAATCACAGCCTCTAAAGCCAACAAAGACCATGTTTGCTCAAGCTGCCCATCAAACATGTCCCACTCTGACCCTCATCAAACTCCTTCTCCCACCCTTGTCCAGTTCACCTTCCAATACAATTCACCCTCTCACCTGGGACAGCCAAGGAGACCAGAAGGAAGACAGCAAAGACAAGGCAGAGGAACCTCATGGCTGGAGTTGAGCTGAGATCTGAGCAAGGCTGGAGAGAGGAGTCTCGGACGCTGCTGAGTGGCAAGGCTGGGGATCCTCGTATTTATAGTGTGTTTCTGAGCAGAGAGGAAGGTTCTGGGGGAGGTCCTGTTGCTCACGGGACCTCTCATGGTTCACCGCACAGCACAACCGCTGTCAGCTCCACCGAGGACCTGGGCATGTTGGCAAAACTCTGCTCGCCCCAGATCTGGTACCAATTCACAATTCAAATGAAAACCATTGAGTGTGACAGGAATGAACAGTGAGTAGATAGAACAGATCTGCTGGGGCAGAGGGACCTGATAGGAAACAAGATCAATATCAGAGGGTTTCAGGTCTTTCTCAGGCTTTGGCAGGGATGCAACTGCACGCAGTAAGGCTGAGCTGTGACCATGACATGCTGATAACTCTCCCTCTGTCTAGGCCTGAAAATATGTGGGGCTGGACAAGCTGAGAGAGGCCCTGGTATGAGCAGCCTTGGTTTGGGAAGGACCTCATGTCCATATATCACTGTCTTGGGAACCAGAACTGCAAAATGCCTCTGATATATTCAGAAAACACTGTGTTCAATGTGCCTGTTCTGTTGCCTCCTCTCACACCACTGACAGGCAGGAGCACTGGGGCTGGGAAGCTTTTCCAAGGAGCCTGGATGAACAGACAACTTGCAGACATTTTCTCCTCATCACAAAACCTCCAGATAAGTCTAGGGGTTCAAGTGTGCTTCATTTTTGGGATGGAGATAGCCTGATCCCTGCTGCCAGAGGAGCTCTGATGATTGCAGAAGGTAGTGATTTAGGGCACTGAAACAAAAGCTGCAAGAAGTCTGCAGGGTAGGAGGATCTCAGAACTGAATGGCAGCATAAGAAGATGGGACGTGAGACTTAGTGATGACAAAACTTCCTTTCACCTTCCAGGAAAGAAGTGATTCCAAAGAACACTTCAGGAAAAAAAGTCACCTCAGTGTCTGGAGGCAGTGAGAAGGAAAACTGAGTGTTAGGATTTGCTATAACAGACAATGGTGTGATTGGACTCTGATCACAGAGGTCCTTTCCAACCACACAGTATCACACAGTATCACAGTATCATAAGGTTGGAAAGGACCTCTGAGATCATCAAGTCCAACCTATAACCCAACACTAACACCAACACCCCAACACTAACACCAACAAACAGTTGATTCTGTGATTCTATGATAAAATTCAGTGTGTCCCTGTAAAAGTTTTGAGCTGAATATGGTGGTGTCCCTGGCTCTGCACATGTAGAGTAGGACAAGAAGAGGCACAAAGGATGGTGAAAGCTGGGGACTTATTTTTTGAGACAGTAATCATACTGGGACTCTTCCACTGTAGGAGGAGATGAGCATATGGGGATATGTGACAGCAGTGTCAAAACTGTAAGTGCCCTACAGAGAGAGAATTATGGGTTTCCATTTCTCATAGAGAGATGACATACAGAAGCATGATGCGCTTAACAAAGG
Source organism: Tapera naevia (assembly GCA_033556795.1). Classification (NCBI taxonomy): domain Eukaryota; kingdom Metazoa; phylum Chordata; class Aves; order Cuculiformes; family Neomorphidae; genus Tapera; species Tapera naevia. The sequence continues at coordinate 34,718,019 of JAUMJJ010000079.1, read as the reverse complement.
AATTCTTCTGTCACATTGCACACAATGGGATGGCACAACTCATCGCCATGGATACTGTGGAGAAAGAAGTTGTAAATGTGTTCAGAAAGCAAGTAGAACAGTCAATGTAACTTCGAAGTTTGCTCTACTCTGAGCAGCTGGCTGGACCAGATGACCTCCAGAGATCCTTTCCACCTTGTGTTATTCTATACTTCCATGAAACCCATAAAATCCATCGAGGGACATTCAACACAGTGAGATGGATCCATAGCCAACTTAACAATCCCCCAAACCTCAGACTACTGGAATTGGATGGGTTTCCAAACACATGTTATTATATGTTTGCCATGTTCTTCCACTCTTCTGAGCATGAGCTATACATCACTCTCAGACTGAAGGCACTTGGCTAGATGGATCCCTGCTGTGCAAGAAGGAATGAAGCTGCTGAAGGGTCTAGAGAAGGAGGCCTGTGAGGAGCAGCTGAGGGAACTGATGTTGTTCAATCTGGAGAAAAAGAGGCTGAGGGGGACCTCATCACTCTCTACAACTACCTGAAAAGAGCTTATGAGGTTGGAGTGAGGCAGGTGGTCTCTTCTCCCAAGTGACAAGTGAGAGGACAAGAGGAAATGGCCTCAAGTGTGGTACCAGGGCAGGTTCAGACTGGATATTTGGAAAAATTTCTTCACAGAAAGGGTTGTCAAGCACTGGCAGAGACTGCCCAGGGCAGTGGTCGAGTCACCATCCCTGGAGGTATTTAAGAGTAGTGTAGATATGTTGCTTAAGGACACGGTTTAGTGGTGGAGATGGAAGTGTTAGGTTTATGATTGACCTTTATGATCTTAGAGTTCTTTTCTTATCTAATTGATTTTTCGATTCTGTGTTTCTATATCATGATTTACTCTTCTATGGCTGACATATTAATAAACAAACAGTGCTGAACCCTGATGCAGCAAGCTGGCTGTCCCCATTGGTAATTCTTTAACACAGTCCCAGCCATGCTTTTTCCTGAGGCCACTTGGCACTTTGGCAAACACATTTCCCATGGTACTTCTTGTGTTTCCACAAGACAGGTATGAATTCCAACATGACTGGGATGTGGTCATCCTACTTTGAGCAGAAGAAAGTTTAACACTATGGTTGGGGAAAGCCCACTGGCCTCAGGATCATGGAGTGGGACCTTGTGCTGTTCAGTTTTCCAACAAAGACACAACCATGATGATTTCTTGTGTGTTGATACCAAAAATGCATGGAGCCTTAGGTGTTCTCAGAGCTACCGTTCCACAGACCCCAGGCAGAGCTCCTTAGCATCTTTCTCAGAAAGGTGTCAAGACTGTTAATACCACCAATAACTGGCTTCCCTTATATTATTTCTCTTCCTTCAAGACACCGTTCTCCACCCCTCTACAAATCCTATCCCATATACAACACTGAACCTTCATTGCTGCAGTTTCACCCCACTGTTTTGCATCTGGATCACCCTAATCAAGGGGACCATATTACTCCCTTCCTACATACTCTTTATTCCAGGTTTGCAGGTCATCACAGCTCTCAATTTTTTTTTCTCATCATCATAGAATCACAGAATCATAGAATCATGGAATGGTTTGGGTTGCAAGGGACCTTAAAGGTCATCCAGTTCCACCCCCCTGCCATGGGCAGGGACACGGATCTCATTTCTTGATGCCTTAACCATCTCACCTCTGGGTTCTCTACAACTGTTCCACCTCAACTTGAAGCACAGTGCCCTAAGCAGTAAAGAGCACATTACCTGTAAGTCTAGCAGTTTGGAGAAATAAATGGGTTAATTTAAGTGCTTGACATGTGATAACAATGTTGGCTTTTTTTTTTAGAAAGAATTATTCCTGTCTTTTCCATAACAGGATGACATTGTACCATTATGTGCACCTTGTTGCTCGCTGCAGCCCCACACTTCTCCTGCAGAATCGCTGCATTGCCAGATACTGTTTGTTCCACCTTCTCCACCAATTGTTCCTGTCTTTTGCATAAAAAACATCAATCTCGAGTGTCCTCCAACATGCTGCAGTCCCTTTCAGTTTGCTATGTGCAAATTCAGTAAGCAAAGTCTTTATTCCATTATGCAATTTGTTAATGAAGAGCCTGGATAGTTCAGGACTCAGAACAGCCTTATGAGATGTCCTTCTACCATTACCATGGCAACTGGAAATTTATTAACTCCTGTTCATAAATCATTTTTTCTTCATTTCCTTTAGGCCATTATCAATATTGGGAAAAAAACCAACCAACCAACCAAAATTGAGATAAAACACCCAGCCAAATGAATGTGATGAAAATCATTGAAGTATAGAATGGTTTGGGTTCAAAGAGACGTTAAAGATCACAGAATCACAGGATGGTCAGGGTTGGAAGGGACCTCTGGAGGTCATCCAGTCCAAACCTCTGCTAAAACATGTTCACTTAGGGCAGGTTGCGTAGCAATGTGTCCAGGTGGGGTCTGAATATCTCCAGAGAAGGAGATTCCACACCCTCCCTGGGCAGCCTGTTCCAGTGTTCCAGCAGAGGATGTGAGTGTACTTTTCCTCATGTTGAGGTGGAAATTCCTGTGCTTCAGTTTGTACCTTTTGCCCCTTGTCCTTTCTCCACACACCACCAAAAAGAGTCTGGCCCCATCCTCTTGACAGCCACCCTTTAGATATTCATGACCATTGATAAGGTCTGCTCTCAGTCTTCTCTTTTCCAGGCTAAACAGACTGAGCTTATTCAGCCTCTCCTCATAAGAGAGATGTTTCAGTCCCCTGATCATCTTCAAGGCCCTCTGCTGGGCTCTCTCCAGTAGTTCCTGGTCTTTCTCCATCTGAGGAATCCAGAAATGGACACAGGACTCCAGATGGGGCAGAGGAGAGGAGGAGGATAACCTCACTCAACCTGCTAGCCACACTCTCCTTAATGCACCCCAGAATACCATGGACACGTGGGCACATTGCTGGCTCATGGTTACCCAATTGTCCACCAGGACTCTCAGGTCCTTCTCTGTAAAGCCAGTTCCAACCCCTCTGCCGTGGGCTGGGACACCTTCCACTGGATCAGGGTGTTCAAAGCCTCATCCAACCTGGCCTTGAACACCTCCACGGATGGGGCAGCCACGACTTCTCTGGACAGCCTGTGCCAGTGCCTCACTACCTCGAAATGAAGGATTCTTTCCTTTTATTTAACCTAAATCTCCCCTCTTTCAGTTTAAAGCTCTACAAGCCCTGCTAAAAAGTCCCTCTGGAACTTTCCTGTAGCCCCCTGCAGGTACTGGAAGGCCGCTATAAAGCCTCCCCAGAGCCTTCTCCAGCCTGAACAACCCAACTCCTTTAATTTGTCTTCACAGGAGAGGTGCCCCAGCCCCTGGTCATCTCCATGTCTCTTCTCTAGACTTGCTCTAGGAGGTCCATGTCTTTCTTATCTTGGGGCTCCCAGAGCTGGACACAATACTCCAGGTGGGGTCTTGAGAGATTTGTTGGTCATGCAAAAAGTCGTAGAGCACCACATTTAGGGGAGACCCTTGAGGAACCTCACTGCCAATGCACTGGTCAAGGATGAATGCACCCTGAAAACTGTTCCCTGTGATGGATCTAACACCCTGCTATTGTCCATTGTGTCCATGCCTTGCAGACAGTGGCCAGAGCTTATCAGAATGGCACTGCAGTGCTCAGGTTGGGGATGGATGCACTTTGAAAACTACTCCCCGTGAAGGATTTGATGCTCAAGTGTCGTGCATTGTGTTTGTGCCTTGCAGACAGTGCCCAGAGCTTATCAGAACATCCAGACTTAATCAAACCTCTGGGGAGCAGCTCTGCTCTTCAGCAACCCTGGCTGGCACTGGGTTCAGCAGAGCTGTGCCCCATGGCTCCACGTGCACTGGTGGTGGAGTCCTGGCAGCCGGATCTGGGGGAGGAGGAATTGGCCCCATGTGTCCGGGTTGGTCAAGGCAACTGGTGAACAGCGAGGGGCCCACTGAAGCATGGACCTGGCTGCCAGGTGTCTTTGTGCATGGGATCAGCAGGTCAGGGTGACATTGCCCATGCCAACAAGCAAATAACACCTCTTTGGAGATGGGTTTACTCAAGTTTCTCCTCCTGCTGCACCGCTCATGGCAGGAGTCCATCTCTAAGCACCAATGTGGCTCTCTCTGGTTTTGGTGAGTATTGTTCTTTGGTCCTTATGCACCAAGATCTCCCCTGGCCTCCAGACATGACCATTTTCTAAGCTGTTTTGTTTTTCTCTTGGTTTTCTTCCTAGTCTCCCAAGTAACACACAGCTAGGAAGCTAAAGAGGACAGAGAGAACTAAAAGGTCAAAATTAGACCTTCAGAGTCTTCTCGTTTGGGCAGCCTGAAGTGGGACAATTTTGAATACAGTCTCCCCTGGCCATAAATTTTGTATGTTCAGATTGCTGAAGAGTAAACTGAAGAAATACTCATCTGCCACTTTTTTACCCCTCCCTTCCAGATTTCTTCGTTTCTTCTCTCTTTTTTATGTTTCCTCCCAACTATTTGACACTACATGTTCATAACTTCCTAGCCCTCTCGTCTATTCTTTTTTCCCTTTGCTCCTCACTCTCTTTTTCTTGTTTCCCATGACCACTACAGGGAAATAATCTCATTTCTGCAGATGACCATTCACAATCTTTTAAAATTAATAATTACATTTAGTGGAATTTTGAAGGAAAAGAAAATATTACTCTTACCCTAGAATCACAGAATGCCAGGTTGGAAGGGACCTTAGGGATCATCTTGTCCAACCATTTTAGGTGATATATAGTTTAAATGAGATGGCCCAGAACCCTGTCAAGCTCAGCCCTAAAAGTGTCCAGTGTAGAGGAATCCACCACTTCCCAGGGGAGATTATTCCAATGTTTAACCGTTCTCATGATGAGAAATTTTCTTCTGGAATCCAACTGGAATCTCCTCAAGAGCAACTCGTACCCATTACACCTTGCATTTTCCATGTGACTTCTTGTAAAAAGGGAGTCTCCATCCTCTTGGGAGACACCCTTTATGTACTGGTACATGGTAATAAGGTCTCCCCGTCTCCCCTAAGCCTTCTCCTCTCAAGGCTGAACAAACCCTGTTCTCTCAGCCTTACTTCACATGGTAGGTTTCTTAGTTCTCTAATCATCATCCTAAGCAGTTTCCTTTCTTCTTGACAAGTAACTGTTCTTTCTTTCAGATGCAGAGGTTTTTTTTATAGATATTGGATATCTGTGTTCATAAAAATGTTCAACAGGGAATCCCTCATTCAAGCTATTCACATTTGAATTCAAACAAACACCAGTATCTATTTCTAATGTTGGCTCAGCACGCAGAGCTGCAGTGTTTGTGTGGATTCATCTTTTCTGGATGCAAAACCAACAGCTCTAATTTCCTCCTTTGAGTTAAGCACAAGGACCAGAAAGGATGAGTCTGGATCAGCCTACAGAAACATCAAAGAAGCCACTGCTGGGAGATGCTGGAGAACTCTGCACCACAGGAGAAAGAGCAGAACTAGAGAAAAGCCAGAAGAGGGGATGGATCTTTTATGTTTCTCCACAAAACATATTTTTTCACTGTATTTTTTTATTGGATGTGATTTAGCCTTGACGTAATTTATTTTATCTCCCAGAAATTTAAAACCATTTATCCCCAGGTAAGTCTGTCACCTTGCACAGATTTTTTCATAAGGTTTATTTCTTTCCAACTTTTTCCTGGTAAGCGTTGTGACCTCTGTAATTCTTGTATTGTTTGTATAGGCTGCCTCTGTACCAGCACATTAAATATTTTCCAGAGTGGTAATATGAAATGTATGGTCCATTATCTTGATATAAACTTGGACTTATTTTCCATTGTTCACTACTTTGCAATTGCCATGCTTTGCAAAGCTTTCCCAGAATTATTAGTAGTGAAGATAGACTTGGTCTAGCCTACTTCAGAGTGTTAGGTATGGAGGATAGGGGTGAGGGAACTGGGATTCTTTAGCCTGGAAAAGAGGAGGCTGAGGGGTGACCTCATTGCTCTCTACAACTACCTGAAAGGAGGTTGTAGTGAGCTGGGTGTAGGTGTCTTCTCCCAAGTGACAAGTGACCAGATGAGAGGAAATGGCCTCAAGTTGCATCAGGGGAGGTTTAGATTGGATATTAGGAAAAATTTCTTTGTTGAAAGAGTGGTGAAGCACTGGCAGAGGCTTCCCAGGGCAGTGGTGGAGTCCCTGTCCCTGGAGGTGTTCAAAATACACGTAGATGTGGTGCTCAGGGACATGGTTTAGTAGTGGATTTGGCAGTGTTAGGTTTACAGTTGCACTTGGTGATCTTAAAGGTCTTTTCCAACCTAAATGATTTTGTGACTCTGATTGAATCCAGAAGAGGGAAAGACAAGGGGGTGAAAGGGTCAGATAGTGAGAGAGAAAAGGGAAGTGGGTTCTCATATCCCCCCTTTCAGTTGATAACTTGAAATCCTTGACACATCTAAGTGAGCTGAATCTTATGCTGTGCAGCAAGAAGGTGTCAAAAGGATGACTTAGCTCAGCTGGGGAGGCGAGGATTCATCTTGTCATCTGCTTTTCTGCTGAGCAGCTCAAACATTTTGTTTGTTACAAACTAAACAGCACCAGGGCCTGTCTCCTGGTCCATAGACCATCATCATGATACTAAACTCTATCAATTTCCAAAACAGTGTGGTTTTATCCAAAATGCCTATTGGGAATGGTGCTTGGTCCATGGTAAATCCTGAACTTGCACTTGGGATTTGGTGAAACTCGGCCTAGTTGTCTTGGGATACATCAGCTTCCAGGACTGTGCCAAACATTTAGGAATATTGCACTGTTAAGTCAGAGTATGGGCACTCCCTAGGGTAGCTCAAGATCACAGCATCTCTAAGTATTGAAGAAAGAAGGAGTAAATACAATCAGAACTTCTGGACTTCACAAGCCATGGAGCTGCACCCTTGGTGAAAATTTTCCATGGCAAAGAGTATCCAGTCATGAGTTGAAAATGTCCAGGAAATGAAGACATAGAATCATAAAATCAGAGAAGGGTTTGGGTTGGAAGGGACTTTTAAAGCCCATCCAGTTTCAACCTCCCTGCCATGGGCAGGGACACCTCCCACTGGATCAGGTTGTTCAAGTCCTCATCCATCCTGGCTTTGAACATCTCCAGGGACAGGGCTTCCACAACTTCTCTGGGAAACATATGCCCGTGCCTCACACCACTTCTATTAATTCCTCTCTCTCTTAAGAACTAAGCTTTCTAAGTTTAGTCTGTTTAAATAAGAAGTAGCAGGAATTTAAGCCCTCCTCTAAACAGCTGTATTTATTTTTCCGTATATTCTGCCTGTGCCCTGAACTTAATCACTCCCCAGCACAAAGCTTTGATAAGCCACACTGCTCTGGCTCCTTATCTCTGCTCAAGGTGACATTTCCTCCATTTCACTATATAAATCCACCTCCTTTTTTCCAAAACATTCAGCTCAATGTGGGTCAGCCAGGTGCCCTTGCAGCAGCGAAGGCCGCTGTGTACTGGACTGTATCAGCGAAAGTATGAGTAGCAGGACAAGGGAAGTGATCATTTCCCTCTGCTTGTCCCTTCTAGGACTGCATCTGGAGTTCTGTGTCCAATTTTAGGCTCCTCAATACAAGAAAGGCGTGAGTCCTGCTCTGTTTCTGTCCAGAGTTTGATGCCTCTGTTGCATTTGCCTTCTCTGCAGCTGCATTGAATTATTGGCCTGGAGCTCTGCTGGGATCAGACTAACACAGCCTGTCTTTTCACCTGCTCTGGTGATGAGGTATTTGCAAGAGCAGAGTCTTGGTTTTAGTGTTCTGGCACATGGGCAACATTTTCACACCATGAACGGTTTTACGCTATGAATCTCATGATTTTCACACCGTGAATCTTGTCTCATTTTTGTAACTTCACTCTTTAGGCTGATCCAGTTCTTTCTGTGCGTTACCTTTTCCTGTATTCTTAAAATCATAGAATGATTTGGTTTGGAAGGGAACTTAAAGCTCACCCAGTTCCAACCCCCCTGCCATGGGCAGGGACACCTCC